>OZ038004.1:14619012-14649012 GCA_964035705.1 Porites rus | reverse complement strand
TACTTCTATCCTATAGCGGTAGCACGCTATTTCGGACAAGCGCTTATAAGATCAAAATACGAAGCCTCAACAGTTTTAAATATTTTAACTATTGCAAAACTTGTGACTCTCTGATTTAATATAATGGTATAATAAGGCACAGTTAATATAACTTGACAGAGAGACTTTCTGTTGGCACCCCACCGCGTCGTCACGCCTTAGGTGCATGAACTATTGGAAAAGCGTAAACTGGCGTCCTGGTTTGTAAATTAAGGAGAATATGGTGTCACGGCAATAAAAAAACGAATGTTTTATGACTCAAGAGGGAGGATAATTTTACTGAAGAAATCACACTCCTTTAGGCGGAAAAAGATAAAGCCAACTTGACTCAATCAAAAGAGTAAGACAGCTCCACAGCTCCACGTATCGTAAACCCTGAGAGCGTCAAAGACGTCAAAATTAAAGTGTGGCATTCACTGGCTGACCCTCTCTCTTTCTCAGCTGGTAGACAAAATACTGAAAACAGATATAATTATTCACAACAGAACCGCGAGAATATATTTTCCTTATTATCGCTCAATCGCTATTTTAAGTTAATATTTGCCTTTAAATGATTTCCAGTTGACTTGGATTTGTCCCAGCGTAAACTAATATTAGCCCAGTTTGAATGCCCACTATCAAACAAATATTGTTTTTTGCATGTAGCGTTTGCACCTTCATAAAAATATATATATATCTTTCAGTTTTTCGACACCTTCCTTTTTAGACGCAAAAAAATTATAGGATCTTTATGATATGAAAATATCGCCACGTCGAACATCAGAATACGCTTTCGGATCTATACTTCAAACAAACCGCGCGTTCCAGAAACACTGTTCCCGTCTCTTTCGACATATATATATATAAAAAATCATGTCGTTGTCTGATTAATCTATAGGAAATATGAAAAACATTTGGTTCATCGATATTAGTTTACTGGCCTGAGTAACCGACCTTCTTAAAGTCGTTTTCGAGGAGGGAGCTCCTCTTTCCAACAAGTGAAAACAAATGACACCGATACAAAAGCCAGATTATTACAGGTTTCCTAGTCTTTATCGATTTGAAAAACCATCGGTATCAAGAGCCATATATATTTTTTCTATCGCGAACATATCTTAACTCCGTCTGAATGATTTTATTAACAACTCAGTTTCGTTCGATGCACACACATGTGTAGAATTCGTATGGCCTAAGGGTGTGGCTAAATGGCTCTTAGCTATATTCTATTTGTGATAAAGGGACTAATTCGCCACAATATCATAAACCTATTTTTAAGTTACAAAATTAATGATACAATTTTCTCGAGATGGTACTTTGCTATCTTATACTGACGTTATTACTCCCTGAACTAAATTTACGTTAATTTGCGAACTGTGCTATTGACTGGCAATGACAAACTTTCAATATTTTTAATGATTACTTAAGCTTTAAAACGCTGAGAAGAAATTAAATCATCCTATTTAAGTTTAGCTTCAAAAAAATTGACGAAACACCTAAGCGGATGGAACTCAGCTCTTAAGAACAAGATTCAGAGGAAACTGCTGTTTAGTCGGGAATCAACGAATGAGCTAGTTATTGCCCCTTCCTGTCAAAACCGTGAACAGACCAACCTTAACAAGAGGGACTTTAGTGTTATTTGCCCATATTTTTTGGTATTTGTTGTTAAATTGGCCAATATAATTTTTGATGTTTACTGATTCCGAAAAAAATACTGTTACGTGTTTGGAGGGTTCTTCGAACATCTTCGGCAATAGTCGGACCTCTTCGTTAGTCTTCGGAAATCTTTGGCAGCGATCGGGAAACTTCGATAGCCTTCGGAAATCTTCTGAAATAAATTGTTGTAAAATGGCCAGCCTGCGTAGCATGGCGGTTTTGTCGGGAGCACTACTGAGCGGCGAAGCCGCAAAAACGCGCGCAAAGCGCCCGCGAACGAGCGGCGCCCTCGCACGCCTTTATTACTTTGTGCGCCCAACCCAAACCGCTATGCTACGCAGGCTATAAAATGGCCGAAAACTCCTAAACAAAATAGTATTGGCCTTTTTGGAGCCGTTTTTGCTTTTTTTCTGGAAAAAATTGACTGTTTCAAAGAATTTTTTACTGTTAGTGTTAAAATGCCTAAAATTTAACTGTTTCATGCTACAAAGCCAAAAAATGAAGTTTTTAGTGTTATGGAGGTACGTCCATTCATACCCTCTAACAACGTTATCATTATTTACATTTTTATCTTTTGCTATAAAGTTGACATTGAATAGTGACAAAAATTACAAGACAACAGCTCAACTGAATAAATACAATGTAATGAAGTCCCGGGGAGGATACTGCCATGTATGGGCTATATAGGTATGTGCCACTGTGAAGGGTATGGTTTTCAAGCGGTTTACTCTAGGATAGGGTATATAAATCAGAGCGTTTGGGTGTACAATAGGGTATCATTTTTCAGGAAACTGATCAGTTGGTTGAAGATTTTATCTAGAGTAGGGATTGTGGTATAAGGTTTTGTTTTGGCTAGATTGTGCTAGTGACCTCAGTAGTTCCTTGAAAACATCTACTCTAGGAAAGGGGGGATTTGGGGAGTTAACTCTACTAAAGGGTAGCAAAATTCAGCTGAACTAGCTCTGGTGTAGGTTAAGGGTTCCAGGGTCCCAGCGGCACATCCCCACCCAGAATTCCTTAAGAAACCCCCCCCCCTCCCGGAATGAAGTACACGAACGGCGTAGGGGTCAATGATATACTATAAGCCAGTGGCATTCGAGTTGACCTTAGTGCGGTTACATCCCCTACTCGATCTTACAGTTGAGAAGATGCCGGCACGGTAGGCATTTTGGACGCCTAAAACGGCCTCCTAGGAAATACTTTAGCAGTTTTTATCCGTTTGAGCTCAAAGTTTACAGGATATTACAACTTTGTATTTCAAACTATTGTATGTTTTTTCTTTTGTTTATTTTTCGATTTTAACGGTTTTTGGTGGGAAAATGGCGTCACAGGATTGACGCCAACATTTCAACTTATGATGTAGAAAATGGGCAATTTTGAAAGAGCGTGACGCAATAGACACAAACGTGAAAAAAATTGGAAGAACTCAATTGCTTTAGGACATATAGCATTTTGAAATGTGCTTATGTTTCTAAAAATAGTAACAAAATGGCGGGAAATCAAAAGATCAAAGCTTAGCAATTCTGTATGACCAATTGAGCGTTCCAAAACAATTTTTCACATGTTATTTTATCGCCTCGGGCTCATAAAAAATTGTTTATTCTCTTCCAGTTGGCTGCGACGTCATCTAGTGATTGTGCTCCGCAGCACTATTGGAATAGTACATCATGTACACCATGCTCTAAGTGTGGGCCCGGTTACGGGGTGAAAACTGAGTGTACGGACAAACAAGACACGGAGTGTATGAAATGTTATCCTGGGTACGATTATTCAAACACCACAGACATGGAACCATGTCAACTGTAAGTTTAAACTCGCAGTACAATCATACCTTTTTAATACGGACACCAAAGGGACACAGAGGTGTCCGTATTATAGAGGTAGGGAAGGTATGATTTTTCGCAATTCTGGGATCAAACGAACTGTCCCGTAAAAGAGAGGTGTCCGTATTATAGAGTGTCCGTAAGGGACGGACCATTAGAAAAGATATGGGAGGGGGAGGGAAATTTTTGAGCCGCAGGAATTTTTTTTCGTTATCAAATTCCTTGTGTGAATTTTTTTTAGCCGTAGAATGAATATTTTTTAGGGTAAATTGGCGTGCATTATTTTTTTTTCATTTAATTTTCCCTTGCGCGAATACTTTTTTTTGTACTTCGCCCCCCCCCCCCCCCCATAACTTTTCCTATGGTCCGTCCGTAAAGAGAGGTTACACTGTAGTAGTTATTGACAGTAACAAGCGCCCTAAGACCCATAGTCACCCCATTTGGTTCAGTTAGTGCTTGACGTGCTTTTGTAAAATAACTTACAACCGAAATGGAACGGTACGATTCACCGGCTTTTGGTTAATGTTAATTACTTGTCTGTGCCAGTTGGGTGTTTATAAGCCCTTTTAAAGAGAACGACTTATAGAATCATGCCTTTTTGGATGCGGAGGTACCGGCCGACACGGCGAGAATATCCCCTCTTGTATAGCCTTAATGAAATCTCGCTAGTGACCACCTTAATTTTCCCCCTTCTTACGAGATCAGCCCAATGAAACTTGTGAAACTTGTCCTTCAATTTTACCATAATGATATAAGCCATAATCTTTTTCTTTTTTTTTTTTTCTCTCTTTTTTTTTTTGTTTTTTTTTTGTTTGTTTTTGTTTTCACAAAAGGTGTATAAACGAAGACTCTAAATGTTTAGACGGTAATCACAAGATAATAAAAAACTGCACCAGATTTTCCCCGACTGTGTGCAGTGGCTGTGCCGAGGGGAATTTCTTCTTCTTGGACGTGGGACTCTTTGGTGGGTGTGTTCCCTGTTCTCCACAATGTGGTTTTTTTGAAGTCGAGACAAGGCAGTGTACCACGGAACATGATCGGTTATGCATTAAACAATGGACAACAAAGAAACCGTTCGTTCCAAGTAAGTAAAAAATAGAAATGATCAGACTATCTCTAATAAATGAATGTTTAACGGAAAAACCGCCAGGGATGCGTGACCCTTGTACTTCAATAGCTGATAAGGTGATACGGTAAAGAAATATACGACAGTGTCAAATTTTTTATACATATATTTCTTTACCGAGAATCGCCTTATCAGCTATCTCTAATAAATCTATTATTCTTTGGAAACTTAATGCAATTAAGATTCAGATCTTCTTCTGCACATAGTTTTTCTTCTTTAAAAAAGGTATACTGTTACTTACTATAATTGTCTTCAAAATGTGCGCCTCTTTGATACAAGGTGTAATGTTACTTTTACCGTTTCTTTCTGCTTTTGCTTCATTTATCTGAATTCATATATCCAATATGAGGCATATACGTAGTGTGTCGAATATCCAGACACCAAGAAGTAATATATAACACGAGAAGGAGTGGCTGTTTCATCCAATATATATTAGACACAGAGAAGAAGGCATTTGGATATCTGATCGTGTCAAGTCCTCGGTATTGAAATCTCGCGGCAAAAGCTTAGCCGATATCTGAGGCCTTCACGGTTTTGATCTCCTTGGAAGTAATTCTGCCTTCAATTCGCGTTGATTTCAAATAGCCTCATTACTATTGCTTTCTTGTAATGAATCATGCTATTAAAATTTTGAACCTCGAATAATGCATTTCTAGCATTCTGATTGGTTCACTCAATCTCGGTTATCAGCTCATACCCCTTAGTTTGACCTTATATGCAAAACAACAAAATTTCTCTCGGACAAAGAGGCGGGAAAAAAGTAGATTTCGCGAGCTTTCTACCGACGAAACAACAGAAAAAACAGAAAATGCCATACCGGCAGCGACAAAAAAGCCACAAACTTTGGTTTGAAATTATATCTAATGGTACTCCGAAGTTTCCTTACAAATTCAAAGAAATTCTTCCATACGTCGAGCTGATTATGTAACAACAACAACAAAGTTTGCCTTAAAAATTTTCAGAATGGCTTGCAAGTCCTTGCAGGAGTAAGTTTTCAAAACGATTAGCAGAATTTTTGCGTGTTTGAAGAGCTTTTACACCTCTTAACACTTTGGCAAGTCCATAACGGACCATAAGGCCATCCCAATAAAATGTTTCGTTTCCCATCGCCCGACCGACCCATTTTTTTCGAAAGATTCACTGGTCAAAGAAGCAAGTACTTTGATCACGATCTTGTTTTAACAACAATTGGTATGATGTGATGTCCCTGTCTTCAATTAACATCCGTACTACGTTTTCTGTTTAGACATTTGATAGTCGTGTTAATATACATCTTTTACCATCTGATTATATATCTTACAGATAAAACGTGAGATTTAATATAATATGCAAAAGTAAACTGGAACACAAAGTTTTCATTCTTTTTATTTTTTAGCCTGCGAGCAAGCTCTCCTATTTGGGCGAGCAAAGCGAGACTCGCTCCGCTCGCCCAAATAGGAGAGCTTGCTCGCAGGCTATTTTTTTTTTTCTTTGCCCGACTGACCGACCCACCATCACAAGAGACAGGGCGATGGGAAACGAAACATTTTATTGGCATGGCCTAACGGGCCTCAAGTAAATCCTCCGCAACGAACGGATTTCAATTGAACAACAACAACAACAACAACAAATTGATTAATGAAGCTGGGTTAGGGTTAGACACATTACGCTCGTAAATTTGACCATTATTCTTTTTAGCGTCACCCTAAAAATCGTACCATTTTGCCGAAAATTATGCTCGTGTCAGACCATTATGCTCGTGTGATGCTGGCTGAAATTTCGCCCTTGAATCCACGGTACCACCCAAACGAGTCCCCAAAGCTTAAAACGCAACATTTGTGATTGTGATTGTTGTCAGGATGACTGCCGAGCCTGGTGGACCTGGCTCCGATTCAGTGGAGGAAGAAAACGAAATTGAAAAGCAATCAGGTCGACCTATCCAGCGTCAAATTCCACAGTCACAGCGAGGGAAAGCGAAAACAGTACATGTCGAGAATAATTTAAGCACAGCGTACGTCCCTCCCTTTCAGATTTTTCAGTTCGCAAACGGTGAACAAGTCATGTGATTTTCCCTTGGTTTGCCGGAAGTTAAATATCCTGTCGTTTTGTCATATTTATATTAAAATGAAATTTACTAAAATTCAGTTGTAATAACCAGGGATTTGGAATTTTAAAAAAAATTAATAAAACAACAAATTATTCCATTCGAGCTTGTTCATGTGGATATGAGACTGACATAATTATATAGTTATAGCCAACTCGGTGCTACGCACATGGTCCAGAGGAGATGAATTACTTATTTAAAGTCTCGCCTTGAAAAATGTCTATACCTGTCGCTAAGCACGATAAATTATCCCAGTGGGATCTTTATGAATCTATTGTAAACGATTTCTTCGCTTCTTATCTGACTCAGATCGACTTTTGAATATCAATAACCGCAAGCCGTATCCTCGCTGTAAGCCGATCTTGCGAGCCCTCAGTCTCTTGGTTTGCGGTTTATAGAATGTGTAACGAAACTGTAACGCGATCAAAATAACCCTTTTTTTCAGAGGCTTTCGACGGGTTTTGATGTTCTAACAACAAACGCCCCCGGGGGCCGGGTACTTTAGGACTTTTTGGGTGGGGATGTGCCGCAGGGACCCTGGAACCCTTAGCCTATACCAGAGCTAGTTCAAGTGAGCCAAGTCGATCTGGGTCAGATAAGAAGCGAAGATATCGTTTAAGATCCCACTAGGCTAATTAATCGTGCTAAGCGATAGGTATAGACATTATTCAAGGTGAGACTTTAAATAAGTAATTCATTTATTCACACGAAACTCCTCTGGACCCTGTGCCCGGAAGGCGAAATCCCGAGGAGGCACTCTACTAACTCGCGCGTGTATTAAGGAAAGTACTAACAGTTGAAATATACAGTCAGTATGCCAGAAAAAATATCGATTTGAATCGGTAGGTAATGATGAGGTTTCTATTGTTTTCGCCCGCAAGTACAAAATAGTTAGGATGACGTAAAGACAGAAAATCCCGAAGGGACCGCTCAGGTAGATTTTGTGGCATTTATTGTGCAGTCATACTTCGATACTGTTTTGTGTTACGTGTTATCAGTGACATCCTGTGGAGCAGTTGTTTTGAAAGTTATGGACCAAAAGGCACTCGTTAAGCGCAGATGTAGTAGTATAGAGGTGCGTATAACTGTGTATATATAAATACTTGGAGAGTTTGCCAGACACGAGTTCACAAACCTTTCATTGGAAACCTTGCCAGACACTCTTTCTCTCTCTTTGACCAGAGTAAGACTCCAGCCCCAAGCAAGCAGGACGAGTGAACAACGGCTAGCTTATCACTAGCAGATTGATGGACATTTACAGAAATTCGCCGACAATCAAATTCTGTGCTGACTCATTCCCTGCTCAAATAAGACTAGAATGTGCGAGCGTGAATTGATCAAACGTCCTTCTAAGGCTTACTTTCCAGCAAATAAAATGAACTGAATGTAAAAAGTGAAAGAGAAATAGCGAAAAATTAAACTTCTAATTAAATCTTTTCTTATGGTTTAGAATAAACTATTCTCGAAACTGAGAATGTTTTGATCAAAGCTGTGTCAATCGAACTGAAACTGTGCATGGAACTTTGCGTTTCCTGTATTTATCTCACCTGTTGTATGGAATATGTGTGAAAAGCTTCATTATGAATCGGTATATTTCTAAGAGCTACACAAAGAGCAAGAATACTATTGACCATGCAACAATATACAGAGCGGGGGCAGCTGTAGTGTCAAGGTGGGGGGGTTGGGGGGGCCTGTCAACTATTACTAGCTGTTAAACTGATATCACTGACTAAAACATGTATATAAAATAAAACTAGGTTGCAGGGAACGCAACACTTCCTCTGACAACACCTGGAACAACAATTCGTTGCGGCACACTTAAATCTTGGTTAATTTTTGTGGTGGGTTGTTGGAATGTAACCTCAAACGAAACGAATGCCAGAAAAAAACACGTTTGCAAGCGATTTTTTTCTGGCGTTCGTTTCGTTTGAGGTTACATTCCAACAACCCAACACAAAAATTAACCAAGATGAAAGTGTGATTGAAAAAACATCATCAAGATACTGATTGAGACGCAAAAACTTTTTGTTAGTAAGTAATCAAATAAATATTAAATTCAATTGGTTGTTTTCTATCCAAATGTCCCGGAGTAGTCAATCGATGAAAATCGATAGCACTCAAGTGATTTTTATCGATTGATAATGGAAATTGGTGGAAATCGATAAATTAAATTGCTGTGTCAAATTGATATCACCGATTTTTCAGCATTTTAACGATTTATAACGGTTAGCCGACATTGTCGTGTTTTGGCATAAGTTAAATATTACAGCTGAGAAAACACATCCACGAGTAACAACTGATCAACAAACATGAAAATAAGAAATGTGGAAACTCTTACAGTCACAAGATTCTCTGTACATAATAACAAAAACGGTTCGGTTAAATTACTTAATTCGCAATTCTCGCAGAAATACACGAGAAATACAACCTTACATAAAAGACTTTCCAGCCTGAATTTCAGACATCCTCTAGAGTAGAAGGGATGCCTGAAGTTCAGGCTAAAAGATTTCCCTAGATTTTTTTTTTCACCGTTTTCCTTCATCAATCGATAAAATCACTTGATCGCGAACGATTTTTATCGATTTCGATTTTTATGTATTGGTTACTCCGGGAAGTAACTACACGCGGAACTGATGTTATTTTGAAAGGGTGGCAGATCTAAATCGTGAAAAAACTGGGCGCCTACAAACCTGGCCAATATCGGCCATCAGAAGAAGACTTTAAGGCCCGGTTCAAACGTCGAACTTTTCATGAGCCGAACCTAATAGCCCCAATTAAGTACATGACGAGATCGACGTTTGAATCAATTAAGTTCAACAGATGTTATTTGGGTCGACCCGAGAATTAAGTTCGACATGGCCAGTCGGTCAGTTCGACTACGGAGCGACTCCGATTCAAACGTCGAATTTTTCATGTACCGAACCTAATGCATAAATTATTATAATACATTTTTTGATCCCACAACCCTCTTCTGTCGCATGAAGCATGCGCATCAGAGGCAACAGAGGTGAAAAACGATGGCGGCTTGGCGGCAAAAGTTTGCGGTCGTGCCGGACGAAGACATGTGTTATTCGTGTTTTGCCACGACAAAATATTCCTGCATAAAATGTGGTCACTCTGTTTGTAACCGTTGCTCGGTGTTTAAAGACGACGAGGGAACCCCTGGCTGGGTAGCCGGAAAGTCCGTGGGATATTGCATCTCTTGTGAGAAGGAAGAAGGAGCCAGTACAAACAACGGACAAGAAGAGAAAGCAAACTGCGGACAAGGAATGAAAACAAAAAGCGGACTAGGAGAGACAAGAAGCAGTGGGCAAAGAGAGAAAACAAGCAGTGGACGAGGAGAGAAAATGGACAACAACGGAGAAGACAAACGTGAGGAGGCCACGAGTTGGTGAGTAGTGTTTTTGACCGTTTATTGATTTGATTAAATTTTATTGATTTGATTAAATTGATGTTTGTACGATGCAATTTAACTTATTACTTTGAAAAAGTGAAGGGCTAAAATAAAAAGCAAAATGAAGGGTATTCCAAAAGAGGGGAAAGGGGGTTGGAATGGACTGGTAACGGATGTTAACATAGCCCTGACGTTACCCTGTGATTCTGTTGATACAAAGCCTGTCATATGCCTGGAACTGGGGGATAACTCCCTTATATGGGCTACATAGGCATGTGCGGCCCCAAAGGGTATGGTTTTTCAGCAGTTTTGATCATAAATAGGGTATCGATTTTGAACTAGGTATTTTCTTTTAGAAGAAGCTCCTTTTACATCTCTATCGATAAGACCATTAACAAAAGCCCTTCAACTGTCCCAGTGGCAATGGTCATAAATTGGGGATCCAGTTTTTTTTGTCAGATCATAAATAGAGTAGGGAAAATCGCAGACTTTTGTCATAAATAGGGTAAGGGTTTTGGGAAGCGTGATACACACCCCCACCCAATTTTTCTTGGAGTACCCCCCTCACCCTGGGACCAGGCATAACTAATTATTGATCAATGACAAACACTATTTCTTGTTAATAGTGTTGTCTTTGGGGACCTATGTATAAATAAGATTGTTTATCACTGAAATCATAAGTAAATATCATTGTTTTGATTTTGTTGAAATCTTGCATCTAAATATTATGTTGTAAAGATTGGCACCCACTAAAAAAACTGTTTATGGATATGAATACAAGTATAAATTAGAAGAAATTATGTGCCATAGGTTTGTTATATCATTGAGAGAAAGACCTATCTGTTTGATAAGGCCAATAATGACAGTTACTTTTGCTAATAGTTTAATAATAATTTTTTGCTTCTTGATCACATAGTGCAGCTCATCAGGAGCCAGAAGACATGTCCTATGAGAGTGATGGCGAAGAAGATGAAAATGGGGATGAGGATGGAGATGGGGAGGACTCTGTTTCTAAGAAAACTGACAAAAAGGCAAAGAAAGCAGGCAGAAAAGCAAAATGGTCTCAGTCCCTGTTAGATGATACTATAGATATCATAATAAGTAGTGATTATTTCAAGAAAAAACTTATATTCACCAATGTTAAAACTCAGAAAAATGGACAGATCTATGCCGAGGTACTTGCTGAACTTAAGAAGAGATGCAAGTCTAGGAATGAAAATGTTTCCTTTACTGTACCACAACTTAGATCAAAATTTAAAAAGCTTGTTGCAGAATGTAAGCGTGTAGCTTTGACCACCAAAACGTCCACTGGGGTGAAACGATTCCAAGATGACAAGGGTTACAGTAACTGGTTCAATCAGTTGTTTGAAGTTATCAAAACACGTGACTCTTGCAGACCAGAACTGGCTGTAGAGCCATCAGCATCAAGAGAGGAGGTAACTCAGTCAACAGAAGATGAGGGCAATAGTGAAGCTTCTCAAGACTGTGTTGGTAAGCACTTTGTGCCTGTGAAATCAGCTACAACCAAGAAACTGAAAAAAGAAGACCCATTGGTTGAAGCTATTCACTTAATGAGGAGTGCAATTGAAAATGACCCCACAAAACAGCTCATCCAATTCTTAAAATCAGATATTGAGAAATCAAGAGAGCATGAGGTCAAACTTTTCCAATTGCTTTTAACACATTCCAACCCTAACCCACAGACACAGTATGGATTAGCTAGTCATCATCAGGGGGGTTATGTTTCCCCAAGTGGCATTAACCAAGGTCTTTCTATGCCTGCCTCAAATTTTGCTCCTCAGTCTGATTACACCTTGTGGGAGGGAAACCACAGGTCATTTCAACCAATATCAGTACCCCCCATGGCACCTTCCCCCTCTTTGTCCACAGATTCAAGTAACCCAAGAGGTTCTCCCATAAGTTTGAGAGAAGGGAATGCAAGCCCCTTTTATCATTCTATGTAATATCTCACTCAAGGTAATTGTAGTCTATAACATCAACTTAAGTAAGGCTAAAACTTAGAAACAAAGCTGAATTCTGATTGATCTGCATGGGAAATGTAATCAGGACTTTTAAGAGAAACTAAGAGGATTTCTGAAAGGAATGAGAAAAATTATGTTGTACTGAATTCTGACTTCCAGCAGCGGAATTTCTATGCTCATAAAGGTTCTTTTGATTCAAACGCTTAACCAAAACTTCAAAATGAACCATGCAAATGTTTATTATTGTTAAAATGAAAAGTGACCAAACAAGTTGTGTAGTTGAAATTAGTAGTACTAAGAAATAGATGGGCCTTGTAGTCCAAGGGCCAAGAAAGGAAACGTTATGTCAGTTTTTACAGCTTTACGTTTCTCTGCAGCTGGTAATCACTGTAAGTTTGGTAGTATTGTTGTGTTATAACCTTCAGTTGCATAATAAAATCATTTGACTAAGTCTGGTGATTTGTATTATGGTGATTATTTTTCTCAGATGCAATATCAGGAAAAAAAACTCTCATATATTTTTTTATTCATAAAAGAGTCTCCTAAACTAACAGGAACCACACAAAACTACAGAAATTTAAACTTCCTACCCAGGCTAGTGCCTTGGTTCACCTTTTTCTATTCATTGACCTGATTACAAATTCTCTTTGCCCACTTTTAAAAGTGAGAAGGTAAAAATGAAGGTTGTGACACAGGAGGGGAAGTCTTCCTACCTATCAAAATTAATAGCTTACATATAATGAAACAAATTTTTTGACAATCCTGGTGCCTCATCTTACATCCTCTGTGATTCCTACATGTCATAACTCAACACACTTCTTTCATGAAGTGTAATCACTGTTACATCTACTTTGGTAGAAGTACTGTATGATAGATGAATAAACTTAAAACCCAGTTTAGGTCTGTTTACTTGATGATACCAGTTTCTTTCTCTAACCAAAATTTCTCAGCAAGAGCATCTCGAACAAGTAAACCGTGATAGCAAGTGTCTCTGATCTTCTCACATTTCCTCATTTGAAGCACTTCCCTTACCTTCGCCCTACTGCGTCTCTGATTGGTGACCGGGTCAATTGTCAAGTCCAATTTTCTTGGCAATGTATCTCCAAGATCAATACAAATGTTGTGAAGTATTAAACATGCAAGGGCTGCTATTTTCAGTTCACTTGTGCTACTTTCACATTTCCTCAGCAGTATGCGCCATCTACCTTTGAGTTGCCCAAAGGCCCCTTCAGTGACCATCCTTGCCCGACTCAGTCTGTAATTAAAGTTGTACTGTTTTGGTGTTGGGACTGCATTTGTGTATGGCTTCATAAGCCAAGAAGATAAAGGAAAAGCAGAATCTCCAAGTACAACTGGAGGTACTTGTACTCCATTGACATCCTTGCTTATCTGAGGAATAAAGGTGCCTTCTTTTATATCAGAGTACAGCTTTGTTGATTGAAATATTACAGCGTCATGAGAATTGCCTGGAAAACCACAGGTTCCCCAAACAAATCTGTAGTTGGAGTCCACCATTGCCATTAACACTATTGAATAGAAGTTTTTGAAGTTGTGGTATTCCTTACAAGAAAAATTCCCAGGCGGGCATTTGATAGGTAAATGGCATCCATCAACTGCAGCCCAACAACAACAAAATTGCCACTGTTCCTCCATATCAACTATCTTCTCCTTAAATTGTTCCTCACTCTTTGGCAGTTGCTGGCCAACACATTCGTCCCACAAGTTGTCCACAATTGCGCGTGTGACTTCATTGACGATCGTACACACGGTTGACACCCCCAGTCTTGTCATTTCCGCTATCGTATAATAGTAATCTCCCCTTGATAAACGATACAGAGCAATGGCCAACCTGAATTCTGGGGATATCGGCTCTTCGGTCACAGTATCTCTATCTAGAACATGTCTGATTCGTTGCAGTATAAACTGGAATGTTGTGCGTGAGATCCTAAACGTTTTCTTGAATCTTTCATCGGAATACGTGCTCCAAACTAGGTTAAACCATCCCATATTTCTCGGGAGCCTCCTACACGAACGATTGTAGACTGGTGTTGCACTTTTTCGTGACACACTTAACAGCAGACCGATAACACATATATTTATCATAAATTGCCTTCTTGTGATGACAGCATGCAAGAAACTTCGTAGCGTTTTTCTCCGTTTCCTCCCCTCCCGGATGGCACGAAAAATAAAAGCTCTTCTTCGCAAATCACCTCGCAAATCACAACCTTCTGAATGCGTGTATATTAGGGTCATTCATTTTTTCTGAAAGTTGAAAAATGAAAAATGAAAACCTGGGTTCAATTTTCATTTTTTTTAAAATTAAAATGTGAAAATAAAAATTGACAATTGATTTTCAATTTTCATTTTTCTCTAAATATAAAAAAATGAAAATGAATATCGGTGTTCAATTTTTATATTTTTAGGAATTAAAAAATTAAAAATGAAAAAATGAATATCTATGTGCGATTTTCCTTTGTTTCTGAACGTAGGAAAATGATTAATAGAATCTGTGGTCAATTCAGTTTCTTTTCTTCTTTTTTTTTTGACTCAAAACGGAAATGAAACTAACACGGAAATAAAGAAAAACAACCAATCACGATACAACAGATTCCCGCGAAATTTTTTTTATTGCTGTCATTTGCTTCTTTAAATCAGCCTCGATCTTGTTCGAGTGTTTCTGTTGCAATGGAAGTAGATTATATTATTTTAGAATGAAGAGTAGAAAGACGAGTGAAAAAAGATAAGGTAACAGCGGAGAGATTGGCACAAATGTTTGGAGTAAGTCATGCCGCAAATTATTGTAATTGAGCTGATTTTTTCCATGTGTTTTCGCAGGGAATGTATGTGACAACTATGGAGGAACTTGAAAACACCAAAACAACAAAAATGTTCTCAATCAAAGCCTTACACTGAAACCTTTCGTAAACGACCACCTCCGTAAGCGACCGTGACCACTTTTTCGAATGACAGTTTGAGAATTTTCTACTGTTTTAAACCTCCGGTAAGCGACCACTTGACAGATGGTCTTACTAAACAGTGAAGTACATCGCGGCAAAAATTGACAAAAATGAATTTATTCTTTGGCTGTCATTATTGCCTACACGACTATTACTGTGTTTTTTTTTAGTTCGATCTATAACTACAATATTAACCATAGTTACTCTTAAGAAAAAGACTCAGATTTCCAGGTTTCAGTTTAAGAAGTCACGTTTTTGTTCGTCAGACGTTTCAGGGACATTTCTGTAAAGAAGTCACGTACACAAGTAAAATTTTTTAACCACCAATTTATAGCGTCATCTAATTGAGTGCACTGTCACATAGAATAGCTAATGATTGTGTCAATAAAGCTACCAGTAATTGGGAGGGGAAAGTAACTTTCCTTATTTTTTTAGAATAAATATACCACCCCATCCTAGGTTGACTTAAACATTTCGCCCTTGCGGTCCGACCCTCGTAAGCGAAGACCTCCCGCAAGCGACCACCAAACCTTTGCATTTTGGGTGGTCGCTTATGGGAAATTCGCCTGTAGCTGATGTTAGAGGTCCCGCATCATCAGCCTTTGAAGTTCTTCCATAGCTGTCACATGCATTCCCCGCAAAAACACTTGGAAACTAACATCAGCTCATTACAATAATCTGCGGTATGACTTACTCCAAACATTTGAGCCCATCTCCGCTGTCACCGGCATTTTTTTCACTCGTCTTTCTACTCCTCGTTCTCCTTCTCCTGAGAAAAAACTAATGTAACCTTCCTGCATTGCAACAGAAACGCTCGACCGAACCAGATCGAAGCTGATGATGCAATTGCACGGTAATCTATTGTATCTTTATTTCCGGGTTAGTTTCATTTCCGTTATGAGTCCAAAAAAAAAAAAAAAAATGAAAATTGACCACAGATTTTCATTTTTCATTTTTCTAAAAAAATTAAAATTTGACACAGATTTTCTTTTCATTTTTCTATGTTCAGAAAAAAATAAAAATTGAACATAGATTTTCATTTGTCATTTTTCAATTTCTAAAAATGTAAAAATTGAACACAGATTTTCATTCTTCATTTTTCTATGTTTAGAGAAAAATGAAAATTGAAAATCAATTGTCGATTTTTATTTTTCCTTTTTAAGTTTAAAAAAAAAATGAAACTTGAACACAGATTTTCATTTTTCATTTTTCAACTTTCAGAAAAAATGAATGACCCTAATATACACGCATTCTTCTGGAACCTCCGCCATGTTTGTTTGGGTATTTAACCGCTGACTGACCGCTGGCTATTGTAGAGCTCGTAAATTAAGTACGACGAATTAAGTTCGACGTCTGAATCAACCGTCGAACCTAATCATTTGGGTCGACCCAAACAGGTATTAAGTTCGGCTCATGAAAAGTTCGACGTTTGAACCGGGCCTAAGGTGGCCCGAACCTATTTATATGCGTGCTGGTTATGTTTTTGATTTGCGTTTTTTAGAATGAAAGATTCAACCTATTTCTATGATTTTTGGCATACCAAATAATTAATGATGGAACTTTAAAAAATGTTAATATTTGTTTTCTTGTAGATATTAAATCCTTTGAGATTTCGGCATATATTTAAAACCGCATTTTTACGAAAAACGTAAATAACTTCGACATCCCAAGACAGATTTTTCCCTAACTTCAGCAAATGTGCCTCAGAGCTCGCTAGTTTTACATCTACAAGTTTGAAAGCAATCGTGTCCGTAGAACTCGCTGCACAAAATGCTGGTCAAATTTAACCTCAAAATGCTACGCTAACACATTTGTGAATGTTGACGCACGAATAGAGGTAGAGTGCCGACAGACTATCTCTTATCTGTAAGGATATTCCTACCTAAAGCTTTAGTGCAAGAAACAGGGTAATCAGAAACCTACGGCGAACATGATTAGCACTATGTACAAGAAGAACAACTTATTGATGAGTGCGCGGTAATATTAAAGAACTTCTATTCATCAAACTTAGGTTGTATTTGTCCCTCTCTTTTGGAAACAAATCTTAACAAAGCAAAATATAGCGTCTTCGAAAAACTGTCAAGAGTTTTTCGCGTCGCAGGTTCCCGTCTTGAAGGGAAAAAAGGCCCCCAACTCCAGTACTTCTAACCATCCATTTTTCAGCTGCAATGAAAACCCTTGTATTTGGTAATTTATTCAAGCTTTTTAGACTTGCCATCACATTCGCACGGGAAGTTTACCACTTGGGAATAAAGATGAAGACAAATATGGCAATCGTCTTATTCTTCTCATTATCCCCAACAGCAAACTGCCCGTGCGAATGTGATGGTGAGCCTTATAAACAAAACGAGTGTGTCATCGATTTCTGCCAATTGATCGATACAATCGATATCAATCAAATCAGCTTTACCGATTTTTATCGATTTATAAATCAATACCGATTTTTATCGATTAACTACTCCGAGAAATGTTCTTTCTTACTGAACGTTACTGAACTGTCTTCAGGAACGACTGTTCCAGAGACAATAAGCCCCCCAAGTGGCACCGCTCCTTATGAGACGGAGAAAGCCCCGACGGAGCCGAGGCGTGTACGGAAAGTTGAATCCCAAGAAACAGCGATTGTGAAACAACCATGGTTTTGGGCAGTTGTGGCCGGTGTAACGGTGGTGTTAGTAACAACTGTTGTTGCTGTGAAGTGGAGAAAAAGAAGGCTAAACCAGAACAAAGACAGACAACAGAGCATTCCACTAGTGCAGCGTAAGTAAATTTTTAAATAATTAATATTCAAACATAGTGCAGAAAGTCTGGAAACTGCAAAAGTGTACTTACTGCTGTGTAAAATGCGGAGGAATGCTGCATTCTTCTTTGTTAAAGAATGTCTGTTGGCTCACCGCTAACTCAAGAC
The DNA here is from genome assembly GCA_964035705.1 of Porites rus. Taxonomy (NCBI): domain Eukaryota; kingdom Metazoa; phylum Cnidaria; class Anthozoa; order Scleractinia; family Poritidae; genus Porites; species Porites rus. Next base: position 14,631,071 of record OZ038004.1, on the reverse strand, counting down.
GGTTTTGTGCATGAACGAATCCAAGTTGTCTTTTTTGTTTTTCCCCAGGTGGTCAAGATACTCATATCAGAGACCTGAACGTTGAAGACAGGGAGTTTATTTCGGGATGGCTCAACGACCAAGACTCCAATGGTAGACTATACTCAGGGGCACCCAACGAGAATGTAGTTCGAAACCACTTAAACATGACATTATTGTTGAAAGTATTTTAGTACTTAAACGGTAGATAAAGGCATATTTTTATCCCCTAAAAATTTTTTATCTGTTCGGATTTCCTAGCTGAAATGCTAGTGATCCGAAAATAATAGGTATCAAAACTTACCTTTTCGAAAATTTCAGCCAGAAAAAAGGCGTCCGAAAATTTTAGGTGACCTTCTTAGGGTAAAAATCCGTTAAAAATGGGCAATTATACCGTTTTTCACATGTTCGAAATCTTAGGAGAGGCAGGCAAGCAAGAAATTTTAGAAAAATGATCCGAAAATTCTAGATCTCAAGTCATCCTCAGAACAGATAATTTTCCAAAAATTATCGTTGGGTGCCCCTGTATACTAGTTTTAACTTCTTTTTTCACCTTTAGTAAGCTTTAATTGAAAATTAAACGAAACTTACCGGTAAGTTGAAGTTTGATGGTAATTCAGTTGAGTCATCAGGAAGTGTAAGAGATCAAATGAGATTGCACAACCCTATCCCAGAAATCAACTTTCAAAGGCGAACAAATACTCAAGTGTACATGTAAAATCGGGTGGGTTGTAGTATAAGGGTGGGCTTGTGATCCCTTCCACTTCCTGATGACTCAATAGAATTACCATCAAACTTCAACTTACAGGTAAGTTTCGTTTAATTTTCAGTTATATTTCGTCATCATTTACATGTAGTGTAGGGATCCCATGAGAAATTTACAGCCAGTATTTGTGAGCGCAAAGATAACAAATACCCAATATGTCAAGTAACACAACATTTATTTCTTCACTGGCTCAAATCTCACTGAGTGACAATTAATATATTACACTTGCTGTGCACTGTCCAACAGAACCTTTGCCAATTCTCCATGTTATTGAATTGGTTACTTGTAATACTTCGCAAAAGTGCAATGTCCTGACCAACCTGCAGTTCGAAGAATAGTGTCAACAGGAACCTTAGCAACTGCAGCTGCACTGGCTGACGCAGACCTGATACTATATGAGTTGACTGTTCCTTATAATAGAAGGGACAGACAACGGCGAACTCAAACTCCTTCAAAATCGCTCAAAAAAACCGCTTTTGAGGCAAAAGGACGATTATATACTACAGGCAAGGTAATTCAACGTTTATTTATCATTGATTTATTGCCCCCGCAGGGGTTTCGCCCAGAGGGCGAAATCCTGAGGAGGCACTCTTAACTCGCGCGTATATTAAGGAAAGTACTTACAGTTGAAATATACAGTCATACAGTCAATATAGAAAAAATCTCGATTTGCTAGCCTGCGTGGCAGGCGCAAAAAAGGGAGGGAGAGGGGGAGGAAGAAAAGCCCCTACCCCCTATCCCCTACCCATTTCGACGCCTTCTACGCAGGCTACGATTTGCTTGAACAGGGGCCGCGAGGAATCGGTAGGTAGTGATGACGTTTCTATTGTTTGCGCCCGCAAGTACGAAATGGTTAGGATGACGTAAGGACAGAACATCCCCAAGGGACCGTTTAGGTAGATTTTGTGACGTTTATTGTGCAGTCATACTTCCACACTCTTTTGCGTTACGTGTTATCAGTCGTTATCAGTGACATTCTGTGGAGCAGTTGTTTTGAAAGTTATGGACCAAAAGACACTCGTTAAGCGCAGATGAAGTTATAAGGTGCGTACAACTGTGTATATATAAACACTTAGAGAGTTTGCCAGACACGAGTTCACAAATCTTTCATTGGAAACCTTGCCAGACACTCTTTCTCTCTCTTTGATCGGAATAAGACTCAGCCCCAAACAAGCAAGACGAGTGAACAACGGCTAGCTTCTCACTTGCAGAACGATGGACGATTACAGAAATTCGCCGACAATCAAATTCTTTGCTGACTTATTCCCTGCTCACAGATGTCCTTCCGCTATAAAGTTTAAAATAAGACTAGAATACGCGAGTGTGAATTGATCAGAGCCACTACATATGAAACGTTTAAGAGGTTAGATGTAACAGATCTAGGAAAAAACATTCCAAGACAGGAAAGTTTTGATCACTGATATTTGTTTCTGAATACTTGTTTCTGATATTTGATCACTGATATTTGTTTCTGAAACAAACGTTCATTTCTTGACCTAAAACACGAGTCGACTGATCAGTGGACCTCGCGGTCGATGTGTGACGAGGATTTAGCGGTACTCTTGTTCGCTGATGAAGTTTGAGAAGCGGAATTTCCGCTAGGGACTGATTTCTTTGTTGGTTTTGTGGTTTTCTCTTTGTCCCGATTCTAACTCTGTGAGTCCCGCACAGAATCGATATCTCTAGTGGTGATGCTCAAGTGATCGTCCCCGCCATGTTTTGAGGTCTCGGTTAAGGCACGGCTGATTGCAGCATATTGTGACCACAAAGTGAGCAACTGTTTACTCTTCGAGTCGAAGAGACAAAAGAAATATACAAGTCGAGTCCGTCGGACAATAATTGTCGAAGAAATTCCGCGAAATTTCGCAGAGCTATTGTTAACATGTCCGTCAACGAGCAGGAAAGGATTCGCATTGGTTTCTGGGATAGGATTGTGCAATCTCATGGGATCCCCACACAGAATGATGACGAATAACCGGCAAATTTATACCACTCACCAGAGGAGGTATTTTTCATAGATTAGACTATTTTATAGGGTACGTAAGGATTTGACACCATTTTTGGCAACCTTACTACGTCTTCCTAGTGTCCACGCTTACGGTTTAAATTGTCTCTGTCAGTTGTTATTTTGTCAAACCTGTTTTTAATTCCGTGAAGATTATTCGCACATTTGGTTTAAGACCTGTTTACAAGGAGGGAGGGTAACCCTGGTGCTAGTGCACCCCAGCAAGAGGGTTACCCTAGCACTCACACATTTCCTCTTTTTTTTAACCCTACTACCTGACTGCTAACCCTACTAACTTACTGCTAGCCTTACCTTGCCTTGTAAACGTTCTGCTAGGGATAGCTTGCCCACCCGGGATAACTTTGCTTCGTCGCGCGTGATCAGTAGTCTTGACAATTTGAAAGGAGTTATCCAATTTCTGAGCTAAATTATAGACATCTTCCCAAGTTGTTCAAAAGCTGGATAGCGCTATCCACCGGATAAATCAATATCTAGTGGATAAATTTTAGGGGAGCCAATTGCGCTATACAGTGGACAGAGATTTATCCGGTAAAATGCGGTATCCACCTTTTGAACAGCTGGAGCCTAAACAATATAAGATATTTTCTGTATACGATGATAATATTTTTCCGTTTTTTCCTGAATTTAACATGTTTCCGTAGAGAACTTCAAGTTTTCTTTTAAATATTGGACGTTCCAAAAAATGTAAATTTGCCGTTAAATGGTAACATGCCGTCACAGTTAATAATAGAGTGTTTTCACTGTCACGCAACGAAAAAATAACTTTGAAACTGTTGAACGAAAGAAGCCAAAATGAAAAGAAGACTCATACAAATACACAACATATCCAAGTCTCAGGTCTGTGCGGCGCACCGTTTTCTAGTAGTTTACCGAAAAGTTTCACGCAATTTGAAAGAGTTTTGTATGGGGACGCCATGCTGGTGTACCAACATGGGACACCAATATGGGGGCCAGAAATCAACAAAGACATCAGGCTTTCACTTTTGCGATAAAAATTCTTTTTTTGCTTGTAAGCAAATTAGCATTCGCATAAACACGTTTTGTACTGCTTAAAATGTATCAAAAGAACGCTGAAAATCATAAACAGATAGCTTGCCTGGCTTTTCTTTAGCCTTCGTCTGCTGTTTGCAGGCTAGCTTTTCTTTAACCAGACATTCTTGACGAGGCTACTGACTGTGGTACTGTCACACACTATGAAAATTTCTAAATTCAAAATGCTGTATTTTCAAAATGAAATACGCTACGGGGCTGAAAACCTCTACAAAGGTTTATTTTTCGAGCCCCTTCAACCTGGTATGCATAAGAATTCAGCGAATTCAGATTTTAGAATTTAATAACGTCATGGTAAATGCTCTGTATCAATTACCGTGCCATTCGGATCAAAGCACTTCTCTCCCTATGCAATGTGCATGTTCTTCCTATTATGCAATTAAATAGAAAGCAAATACAAGCTTGCGCCCTTTCGAGTGCCAAAAAGTGATAGGCAAAAGAATCTGCAGTATTTCTGATCAGGAATTACCTGAATGGTCACTCCAAAATGTCTCGGCCATCGATTAAAAACTTCCAACAATATATTATACTCATGAACTTAAAGTAAATCGTCAAACAGTTCAAATGATTTAAAACTTCTGAATCATTATTTGACTAATTTAAGAACTAAGATTCTTCAGTTAAGACTCTTTGTTTAGCTGAATCTTTAAAACTTTTGGCTCACGTGTTTCAATTTAGGATTTTGCTACTGGGAGAGGGTTGCCGAGAAACTTGGTCTCCAAATTAATCGGTATAGACAGTGGAGACGAGCAGACAATCCAACTGTCAAACTACTAACAGCATTAGCTGAAGATGAAGAGAGCACTATCAGAAAGCTAATCAAGGCTTCCCAGGAGACAGGTTTAACACACTTCGCCAAAGAATTGGGGAAGCGGTTTTCCGAGCCAACAAATATTCAAAATGGAAGCAACGAAAATGTATAGGTGATGGAACGTCTGCATGGTTGACGCGTGTCGCTTGTAAAATACTGAGGAAAGGTTTGTAGGTGATGGAGCTTTTGTATGGGGCGGCTTTCAATTGGGTGTCCCTCTCTCTGCAGGCTGTCACAAAAACCTGAGAAAAACAAACACCAATCAAATCTGGAGGCAAATAAATTGCTCGCACCAACCTTGGGGAAAATGCCTGTCGATTAAGTAACCACTGATTGAGGTTACCCTCTGATGCCACAATCACATTTTTTTGGACACTCAACTGAAAATCGTTTTCATTCTTAAAGTCATCGAACTGTGAGCTTGTTACATTCCTTAGATAAAAAATTTACTTTCACTCGGCTGTCTCTCTGCCAGAATAACTAGCGACGAGTTAGCTAGAAGTGTTTAAAAAATCAAAGTTTTGGAGGCAAAAAAAATATGACGGAACAGAAAATAGTCTTCTAGAAACAAGTTCCCGATTGCTTTTACAGCTGACTGGCGAAGTCCACGAATTCTGTTAATCTTTCAGGCCCATTGCTTGAAGTATATATTATTGTTAACTAACCGCAATACTTAACATATTAACTTAGTTCATTAGAAAAAGAAAGCTCTTCCCATGTTTTCGTGGATCAGATTTTGTGAAGTGAGTTGCCAACTTAGTGTGGAAACGTAAAGCAAAGAATCTTTCTAATATTTTAAGCTCTCCAAGCAAGCATTCGACTTATTGAAAGCTTTGAAAGAATTCCTTTTATTCCTTCCGTATCGTTAAATGTTTGTAGTATGAGTTGTGATTATTGTTTTTTAGCCGACCAGAGCGCGATAATGAGGGACGGAGTGCAGTTTTATAGGGGAAATTGTGAAATAATGATGAAAGAAGAGAAAACAGCAGCTTAGCCCATCCTAAAAACCAGATCGGTAGAAACAGTGGGGAAGTGTCACTGACATGAAGACGGAATTCATCAGAAAATTGAGTATTTTCAATTTTCATTGGACAAAAATCTTGTACCAGAATAATTTAAACAAAATTGCTTCCTTTTTTTATATTTTTCAAGGGCTATAGATATAATTGGTTATCTGTAATAACACGAAAGACTATTTCCCACGGAAGCCTGAGAAAATAAATGTCAAATTTCACAAGAAGTTTGAAAACACAGGTAAAATTCTTAAAACAGTTTCATGTGAAAGATGTCTTTTTGTGAAATTTGACATTTATTTTCCCGGGTTCTCATAAGAAATTTTCTCTGGTGTTATTACAGGTAACTAATCACATCTATAAACTTGAAAAATTAAAAAAGAATGCGATATTATTTAAATTATTTTGGTACAAGGTTTTTGTCCACTGAAAATTAAAATTACACAATATCCTGATGGAATCCGTCCTAAATTAAAATTTTAGCAGTGTTGCAACCCTTGTCACATCCTTCTCCCAGCTGTGCGCGTGCGCTCAGGTGGGCTAAACTGAGGTAGAGAGATGGCTGGGAAGAAACCTAGGGCAAGTTTCAGTAGGTGGTGTGTCGCCCATCACGTTTCCTATTGTAGGTACGTATGGCAAAGATTTTGTCTGCCTATTCATGACATGGTTCTGGGGTAACAATGACATCTTGAGTCAAGAGCCGATTACCAAGGGCTCCTGCCTGAGATTGAGACAAATTTCTCACGGTCTGGCTATTTATGACTTGAACATCCGGAGCTAACTTGTTCTTAGTTGTCTCGGGCTTCTCTTGTGTAAATATGAATTATAAAATTAAGACAAATGAGGTACAACAGACTAGGACGAGTCAAATCCTTTAGAACGATTTATATGGTCAATTGCATTGTGTTTTTCGGTTGGAAGAGAATGTAAAAACTATATACACATATTTAATATATATACCCAGTCATCAACGCGGGATATCTATAACCATTCATCTACCAGCGACTAGTCGAAAGGTATTTCATTTCAATAATTATTTACGGATTGGAATTTAAGGTGAGTAACCTAACCTTCATCTCGTCCAAAGGGCTTTTTCATTATTAGAAAACGGGAGAGGCGAGAAAACCTAATAATAATAATAATAATAATAATAATAATAACAACAACAACAATAATAATAATAATAATAATAATAGTAATAAAATATTAACAATGAATAAAAATTTTTAAATCAGAAATGTCGAGAAGCAGAATTTTCCAAAATATCTAGACTATTGATATCAATGTTTGGATACTATTGACGTTAAAAGTAGCTTTCTTGGAGGTCTCGCAAATGTTCTTTTTTAAGAAATCGTTGTCTGCTACAAAGAAATAAGAAACGAAAATCACCAGAGAAATCGTTGTCTTCTACAACGAAATAAGAAACGAAAATCACCAGAGCCGCACGTCTTTTACACAAAAAATTCAGCAAAACTACTCGACATTCGTCAAAGATATAAAAAGCCGCTGAGGGGCTGTCCACAACTGGTGCCCGAGAACTACTAGTGCCTGGGTTCCCACACAACATGATGTTGAGTTCACACTTTGAGTACCCGATTTGTAACTATGTACATGGCTACGTTTCGCCCTTGAGCTTAGTAGCGAGTACAAAGCAGTAGATTGCCCTGGAACTTACAAAAAACTGTGCAAATAGGGACCCAGTGCCCACTTATGAATTAGAATTCGGGCCTGTGTATTTGAAAAAATGGTGTATTCACGTTAGAGCCCAGCGAGTAGGGCACCGTTCCCGGGCAACAAGAGTAAACGTGGCTAAAAAAATCTCGCTTTGAGGCTTTACACAAAAGATTTAAAGAGGTCAGGGTGTATGAGGGGATACGTGACTAACCTATACTAGGGCTTTTTTCGCTCCTCCCATTTTCTGACGGAAAAGCCTTGGGGACAACGCAGTTGATCTAACCTGATAGGCGGCACATCCCGGCATCTGGAATATTTAGTAATGTTTATGTGAAAATATCAGACTAAAAGTAGATATCAAGCAAACGACATATTGTTTGAGTTTATAAAGTAACATGTTTTTTAAGGCTTGAGCTTCGATCATCAGAACTTCCCATGATGACGGATACTGGAATGTTCACTTAACTCAAACGTTGTGTTGTTATTTTTACCTAATTTAGATATGTTTTTCTGTGCAAGAATTGATGCCAGAAGCACTGAATAGGGACTGGTAATATTACAGAAGAATATTTTTGTGTACCAATATAGAAGAAAAAATTGAATGTGATGACAAAATTAAACGGTTCAGAAATAAATTTTCTAGTTGTCTTGTATTCTTTTTAGGTTAAATCTTAATTGACTTTTGACAAGAGATCATAATAGGACAGTGTCCTATTATGGCTCTTGCTTTTGATTAATGTAATGCATTTTCACGTTTTGTGTGTGGCTATTATGCCAAAAGCTTTTTGTAGATGCCCCTCAAATATTCATAGAGTCCTCAGGAAGATTTATTTCCCAGGAATATGACGCCATAAACTTTGATCGATAAGGAATCGTTTTTCTTCCTTATGTACTGTATCACAGACATGCAACACTCGGACTCGTATGACTAGTCTGTTCTATTTCTTAACTCCATTCAAAGAATAATTGAAATTATATGAACACATGCTCCTTTGTGGTCATAGGTGTGACCATTCAAACCAGTGAAAGCATACTTGACTGAGAAATATTTTCCTGTGGTTCTGTTTCTCATTACAAAGGAGGTTCTAACTTTTAATAGCGATGTTAATGAAATCTTATGGTTAAACGGGTGAAATTAATTCAAAAAGCTTTTGAGCAGTGACTTTCAATCATGGTAAGTATTTCGCAATTTGAAAACAGAATTTATCAGTTTTGTTGTGGGCAGGCTACTCCTGCGATCAAAAGAAAAAATGGTACAATTGAAATCATGTATCTCACTTCGATTCTTTAATTACAATGGCATTGCTTTAACAAATGCCTTTACTCCTTCGAGCAATCCTTTTCCAAAGTAGACAAACTGCTCCCCCCTTCCTTTTGGGCCGCCTGTGGTCACTTTCGACACCTTAAGTCTTCAGGCATATTCGGCCGGGGGAAGTCATCGACAGTCTTCCAAAACTTTTGAATCTTGGCCAAGGTATGTTAAATAGATCGCATATATATAGGCTGACCAAATAGAAACGAGTTTTTTACCAGTTAAGCGTACCACAAAGCTAAAAAACAGTCAAAAAGCGAAGAGGGAACTTCTTTCGGCAGATTTTAGTGAACGACCAAAATTAAAAAATGCCAAAAGCATGAAACTCTGTCAGATTAAAACCAACCCTAAGACTAACACTTTTGGATATGGAGCCAGCCCGAATTCTCCTCTCGACACGAGTAGTGCGCAGACCATAAAATGGCCTACATGAAAACGAGGCTGTCAGTAGAAATCCCTCTAAATTAGCTCGTTTCAAGTTTTTTTGTAAACTAAATGCATAGATATTGTGGAAGAAGACATTTGCTTTGCTTTCATGCTATATTTGTTGTCAGGTATGACGGTGCCGTTGATGGGTGTACTGTGCTGTAGGTGTCTTCTGTGCATTTTTGCGTTTTAATGGGTGAAAGTGGGCAATTTTTCACACAAGTTTTTATAGTACACACTCTTCAGCTGTGTATATTCAAATCATCAAGGACTATTTTTATTACCATGCAAAAGTAAATCACTACGCTGCCAGTTTTTCTATCTTTTTTGGTTTCGTTTTGTTTTTGTTTGTTTGTTTTTGTTTTTGCGGTAATTGACTGTCATGACCGACCCCTAGTCAAAATTTGCCAATGACGGTTAACGAAATAAATAGGATGGCTGTATTGAAGCCTTTAAACCCTCGGCTTTAATTGTTAAAGTATATATTTAACTGAAGTAGCTTATGATGTAAAGGAATTTACCTCCATCGCGGTAAATTGCTTGACAACAACTCTGATATGCATGACGGTAACCCACTTTATAAACAGCTTTGGCAGTCTCTAAACCAGCTTTCCTCTGTGAATAGAATATATGAAAAGGCCAGAGGGAATTTCGCGGAGTTATCATCAATGATAAATCAACGAAGAAAAGAGATAAACTTGGAAACCCTCGTGAGGGGAGTGCTCAACAAAATTTTATAAGGGAAGGCTCCGCCCCAAGGTCAAACCCTTTATCCTTTTATACCCCATTTTTGAGAGAAATTGTGCCCCTTTCCTATACATTTTATTGACAAATGGTACTCCTTTAAAATAAAATTTTAGAGCGCTGCATCCCCCCTTTACTGCTGAAAATGCACCGTCTTTTAATTCTGAAGGAATCACTAAGTCAGAAAGTCTTTTTGTTATCTTTTTCACAGCATTGAAATGCGTCTGTTAGCCCTTTTTAGGTCCGTTTACAGACCGCAAGGACAGATTTCCCTATCCTTTCATGTATTTCATCTGCAGTGGTGAAATCCTTACCCTTCAATATACCTGAAGCCTGGAAAAAGGTACTCCTTTTGGGCAGAGCTTTTTCGTATGGGCCGTTGTAGGGAGTGCCTTTAGGCAAAAATCTGATTGATATAATGACGTAATTGCCGTCATTATGACGTCATATTGTTGAAATTATTGGAAAAATCCACATTTCCCTCAAAGTAGCCATAAACATAATAAAAGTCAAAAGGTAAGGTGTCTGATAAAATTTAGAAGTTGCCCAACATATAAAATAATCTTCAACAATAACAGTGACGTCATTTATCAAAACATTAAATAAGGAACTGGAACAATACGCCAACTTGAATCCATCATTTTGAATTATTTCATATATTCAACTTTTTCGTGGGGGACGGGTGGGGGGGGGGGGGGAGTTTGGGTGTTCAAGAGTCCCCTTGTCTGATCTGAAGAGGGTTAAAGTTTAGTTGTACCTGTATATCGTGGTCTGGGCTGCTGGTAAAAGTGTATCTCCATGGCATCTGCCATTTTCGCCTTCCACGATCTTGGAAGTCAAGAAAGCCTTTCAACTGCCACCAAGACTTTGCAAGTAGCCCCTGACATTTCTTGTCTCAGGTTCAGAAAACGCATGATTCCCTCTGTAAATGTTACTCTTAGGTTCCTGTGTCTCTGGGTGCGATGGGTTTATATCAGCTGTTAGAAAAGAGTGGATAACTTTGTCACCTTTAGTCGTCTGCTACACAGCCTGAGGAAAACAACTTAGCTTCGATCCCCGTGGTTCGCAAAGGTTCGCACTTTTGTTGACGTTCACGAAATAGCAAGGAATTCTTTCTGTTTTATACCGTCAACTTTATTCTTCTAGCTTGCATTAACAGCAACAAATCCAGTACTTACAACCCCAGGCATAGCCAAAGTTTCCATCGAGATCCACACCTTGTTTAAAGCATCTGCCCCTTATGCATAGTATATTTCTATTTTTTGGCCAGTTGCGTGCAAACGAGTTCTATAGAAAAAATAGTGAAGGTTAATTAAAAATCTTGATGAACCTTTCTTCTCATCTTTATGCGTGACCTGCCCAGTTGTTGGTGCTTGGGTGGGAGTTGGTGGGTATGTACCAACGTCGTTATCCATATTTGGATCGCATCATAGAGGAATTCTCATTCAACAACAGTCTATTGACAAAGACAGGAATCCAGTACCAGGATAGCCTGCGAGCAAGCTCTCCGAGACGTTCTGGCGGCGAGGCGGGAAACGGAAGGAGAGCTTGCAACTACGTCTCTGGAATTTGAATATCGATATGCACCGAAAATGTCGGTACAAAATGCTGATTGGCGGAGATGACATTAGTAATGACGTCATTACCCTTGGCAGTGTTTGTCAAAGTTTTTTTTTTTTTTTTTACATTAGCGCTCGTTTCCGCTTCGCGCTGATTGGCGGAAATTGGACAGCTCAGTCGACGGGGAGCCACAGGGGCATTAGAGGTGAAATTCAAATTCCAGAGACGCATTTGCGAGCCCTCCTTCCTTTTCCCGCCCCGCAGCAAGAGCGCCCCGGAGAGCTTACTCGCAGGGTAGTACTTGGACCCGGAAGCGACGGCGTGGAATCCACAATCCAAGAGACCAAGACTGTCTTGGATTCCCTCACGTTGAGAGATAAAAATCGTGACCTGAACCTCTCTATCTTAAAATAAAATAAAGAACTTTCTTACAGAGCTCTGTTTGCCATCCACATTCATAACGGGTAAAATAACCACATCCATTTTGTCTAACATCTCAGTCACTGTGGACATCAGTCAATATTGCGATGAAATCTAAAACAAAAACGGATAATGAGAAAGGATACAATGTTCAACTTTTCGCAGACAGCACTGTGGTTAGGTTTACTCTGCCCTAAAGGCAGCGGAAGATCGAGTCCAAATATAGCGTTTTCCCTCTT
>OZ038004.1:14411512-14614012 GCA_964035705.1 Porites rus | reverse complement strand
AACGCTTTCGTGACTTGTCGAGCAATAACAAACCGACGATCACTGCAAAGTCTCATATTTAGCTATATTTCAGGCGAAATTTATTCAACTTCAAAAAGTTCGTGTGAAGTTCAAATTAAATAACCCAAGCCAGTTCTTACATATGTTTTAGTACAATGTTTGAATAACTTATAGCTTGAGTTTCAGGTAAAACCAAGGTGTTGCACATGCCTAAAATTCTAAAACGCAACTTACAGCCTAAATTTAAACTTCGGTCAGTTGGAAAAGTATCCAAACTAAAATAAAATTGTTTATCTTCCAGATTATCGCTAAGTTAAGAGCAGATGACAGTATATATCAACCAGAGGTCTACAAAAGTGAAACATCAAAAATTGTCAGAAAAAAATTCACAAAGTAGCACTAGGTAAGCTGTTAACATAAATGAAATTTCTACTTCGATCCGATAATTATTTTAGACGTACGGGGGGTGGTTATTGGTTTCGCGGCTCTCGGACCGGGTTTTACAGGCCCGAGACGGCGTGTCACGAAAAAATCGTTTAAAAATCAAATCAATTGTAATGCGAACAACAAATAACTTATTCAGAAAAGTGCATAATTATACATAATTTAAGGGGGTGATTTACTCGGTTTGAACCAAAGTGTAATATTTTGGAGATTTTTCTTCATTTTCAATCAGTTTGAACGTTTCCGTTCGATGAAAAATGGTATACAGGCAGAATGGCGTTGGTTTGGGCCCTTTGCTTCCTCACCTGCAAGTAAAAAGAAAGGCCACGATAATACTGACTATTCTTCTTCCTGCCTCGTTTGAAGCGTCTATCTTTTGGTATTGTCTACCACGTCACTCGGAAGTGCATTGAAAATATTTGAAATACCTTTTGGCTATTTTGGGAGCAATCTGCTTGAAGATCTAAATAAACAATTGTTGTACTAGAGCCTATTTGAGCGTTGTCATGCATGATAGCCTACGTTTCGCAGCTATTGACACCTTCGGGCCGGGCCTTCTTAAGTGTCCGCTTAATAGAGGTTGTAAAAATTGTTTGTTAACGACCAACATTCAACGGTTACTCTGTACCGTGATAAAGTTGCATGTTATTTAAGTTCAAGTTCATTACCTTTCATTACCAACTTTAATTTGATTGTAAATGCAAAAGCATTAACTGTCTTCAGTACGTATTTCAAGGACGTAATCCAATATTCAGCCCGGTGTCCGCTTAAAACGCGTTATCTCAATGCTTGTTACACAATGGAATGTTGCCATAGTTTCCTTATTATCCTGCATATTGGAACTACTTTTTTTTTTTAACGACCGAAGTGTCTCAGCCTGTGTATTTATTTTTCTAGGTATCACAATTGCAATATTTTAACTGAGGTTTACAATATTGAAAGTGAAATTTTCAATGCTTTTAAAAGTCAAATCCTTATATTTCCGTAAAAGTTTCAAAGTCGATCCAATAGTTCCAGTGGTTTACTATTGTTCCAGTAGTTCCAATGTATGACTATGATTGGAAGATTCTCTTGTTCCGGTTAGACAGTAGTTTCAATGGTTAACAATTAATGTTTGACAATGATTCCAAGATTCTCTTGATCCGGTTAAACAGTAGTTCCAATGTGTTACAATCGGTTAAACAGTAGTTCCAGGATTCTCTTGATCCAATAGTTAAAGGTTTACAGTCTGTTCTCCAAGTTTCCACAATTCAAGAGGTAGTAATTTCACTTTGATCCGGATCCGTGTCCAAAGTCCAATCCAAGATGGCGTCTTCGATGAGATCGATGATTTCAAGTTTTCGCGATTTTACCTCCAATCGTCAATAAAGAAACCTCACTTTGAAAAGTCTCCACGGCTTAACTGCAGAATACCCTGCAGAATACCCCTCCACGATTTCCTTTCGGCCTGTTGACATCAAATTACAATCATATCGTGAATTTAGGGAGCATTTTTTTTCGTCAATGCGTTCAGTCATTTTTCGTTGAAAATCACGCGAACGAGAGCAAAAAAAGAAAAGGAAAGGAGGGGCTTTCCCTTTGATCCCTGCTTTCTCATTGGTTGATGTGGTCTAACTGTTGATAGTTCCAAAGTCCTTTTACACACGCGTGTCCTACATCGAGTCATTTTACGAGCTGTGCGGGTCTGACACAACCGGCTTAAGACTGAATCTCGCTCGATTATCTCGACTGCGACAAACTCACAACAATGTACAAAATTTGCTTCTTAATCGTGTTTGGCATCGGTGTGAAACAGGTAAGTGAGAACTTGTTTTGTAAGAATTTTGTTTGCATATTGCTGAGTTGAACAAACTACTTTGACCTAATGGTCGTGTGTGAGTGCATGTACATGTATAACCTATGACACACCTCCAACGCGCCCACGGTTTATCACGAATTGTCTAAACTCTTAAGTATACTTGCCGTTTGAAGCACAAGTGTTTTGTAATTATGTTGAAGAAACTAATATTTTCATCCCTAGTTTGGTTTTCAAGAGGCGCGCCTGCTTATTAGTCATTCAATTTGTTTGCAAACAAGACACTAGGAAGTAACTGTACTGAATCCTGTAAAACGCGCTTCCCGCGAGTAATCGTAACTATAAATAGACTAAATCATTCTCTCTTTGACTAAATACAATCACGCACACTTTGGCCCAGCACAATTTCTTTTCGTCATCAGAATGAAGAATAATTATGTGCTTTAAGGCTTTTATCACACGTTTATGTGCAGCGCGGAATAAAAAGCGGGCAAAGGCTGTTGTCAGTTGGGAACCGACCAAGGGATTGAAGAAGAAAGCGATTACTTTGGTTATCTATCCACATGATGTGTTCTCTATATTAATTAAGGAGGTTTCGTTGTATTTAAGTTCTTTTTCGTATATTTTATTATTATTTGGGCAAGGAATATGACTTGTTGTGCCGATTACTGGTTAAATCGAGGTTCTACTGTATTTGTCCTTTTCCTCTGAACGCATGATTTTCATCTAAATAGAAAGGCTGCCTTGTTTACAGACAGATCCGTTAAGAAACTGACTATGACTAAATTAATAAGAAACAATACGAGTTCGCCAATTTTCACTTGTTTAAATAAGTGTAAAGATGACCCACTTCATGGAGCAAATTATTCAAGAATATGTGCCTAACCCCTTCTTTTCCGTCGCCCACGCAGAACCCCCTGCTAAGTAACGCTTAAAAGCTCTCCCCTCCCCTCCCACACCACTTATAGGTCCCCGGTAGTTAGTGGCCTATCAGCCAGTAAATTAAGAAATAGATCCAGCCTCCTCCAGCAAGTCTTGCAATGAATTCAATTTTTTTACCACGTTTTGACGCTTAAAAACCAAGTAAACTCTTAAAGGATTTTGATCCGTTCTGCTGTGTAGTTAGTGTTTGAAACGCCCTTTTTTTGTTTTTGTTTTTACCACGTTATAAACCCTCCTCAAACCCCTTACGAAATTGTAAGCGGTAGTTAACGGTATTTGTAGGTGATTAAAAGTAAAGGTATAAATTAGGCTCTTCGTGTCCACTGCGTCATGATGTTTTTTCGGGGAGGAGGGCATCCGGCTTAAACAAGCCTGGGCATACTCCCTTATAACCAATGAAAAATTCTAAACTTCACTTTTTTATTGGGCGAAGTAAACACGTGATTGTGATTTCGGTAATTTATGCGTGCACATGTTTCGTGCCGAGCAAGAGAGTCAAGTAGATAGCTGTAGATCAAGTAGATGTTACTTTGTTGGCGAGCTCACGTCATCTCTACAGGCGCTAAAATGATCATTTTAATCCTTATTCTTGGAATTGAAGCTAAGACGGTAAGCTTATCCGCAAAAAAATTGGCGTGTTATAGTCTATCAGCCTCTGCGTTAATAGTTAAGTATCGATCGCACACGCCCAGTGCTATTCACACGATTAAGAGCTGTGAATAGTTGTTATATTCAAATAATCTAAGGAAATTTTGTTTCATATGTATTTTTCCGAATAGTTTTCACCTCTAGCTGAAAATATGATGACTGGAGGGAAGGAAAAACTCAAACTTGTTTTGCGAATATACACTATTCAGGTCCGATCACTGAGACGATACAACGTGGCAGTTCACGATTCCGTTCGGCTCCAATGAGCAGACACTGTGGAACGCTATCTGACGTATTTAGGATATTTATAAAAATAACCCACCATCGAGCAGAAAGCATATAATGACTTTAAGCTTTCACAAAAGAATCCGTGTTTTGCAGTGGTAATTAATAATTAAAGCCTGGCACACGAGTATCATGTCATCTGTGTCATAACACAGTACGGTATCACTATTAAGAGTTTTTATCAATTGTTTTCTTTTTATAACACTCTGGTCAATCTAGCAGCTTAGCCGGTTTCGCTTTCCTCTGTAATTGGTCGTCCAAAAAGTCTCAATTAGCATTCCTTTCTACTAACAAACGTGCTCTCTGGTACAAGAATATAGAACAAGTTAATCTTTGTTTTTCACCGCCATTATGATTGCAAGCAATAATTTGCTAAATCTTTTTTTAAAACGACAGATTTGCAGCGGTCGGAAATCCTTGCGTTTGGGAATAGGATTTCATTAATCTGATTGCGTGAATGTTTTTATTGTTCAGTAATATTAATATCTCTACCACCGCTACTCATATAAAAGGTTGTTTTTACCGCGCACTCTTTTCTTTTCAAACGCACACAAATGGGGTTATTATCTGCTCAAACCGCGCCGCGAAACAAGAACATTAGGATTATTAACATAAACAATTTTCAAGTCTGTTAATTAAGATCGTCTTTTTACTAACCAGTCACTTTTATCTGACGGATTTAAAGGGTTAAAAGCACTATCATCGAGCTTTAATCAAGGGTGGTTGACGGAGATCTACGGATAATTAACCTTGCCACGACTGACGCTAACTTTTAACACCTATACTATCAACAACGAATTATCCAAAGCGGAAACCGTGCAACTCAGTCCTTTTGTAAAGCAACATCGAAACATCTTAATCCAAAAAATCTACAAATGAATCTAGAAAGATCATCATCTGGCTCAAAATAATGTGTGATCGTAAAGCAAGAATTGTGTTTCTAGGGGAAAAAATGTAACTGATTTACATACATTCCACCTTTTCGGCGCTGAACTTTGTGCAGGCTTTTTTCTCTTTTTTGATCTTTTCTTTTACTTCATACAAAGCGCATGTTAAAAGTCACTTGTCTCAATAGAACAAAATGTAGTTTATTCATTATTTATTATGATCTTTTATAAATGCCTACATTGGCATGGTCTGCTTGTAAAGTCGGCAGCACAAAACATCAACACCATACCGAATTAAGGCCGGGTTAGTTTTTCCACATCATAATTATAAATTAAACTGTAAACTGTCACACGTATATATATTTTTTTGCAGTGAATAGATCTTAACTCCAGTTGGTTCTAATAATTCCACGACAATCAGCAATGAAGTGCCATTGTTCAAAACCGCGTCGGATATACTGTACCCTGGGTTCCAGAGGCGAAGCCGCGTCAACAAAGAGAAAAAACCTTATTAAACCGTAAGCACGGTTTATTTCATAATAGGTATTTTGAGAACGGACCTTTGGAGCCAGGGTACGGATATACAGACATGATTCGCCAAAATTGGCCTTAGCGCTTAGGTATAACCCGGCAACATCAAAAGGATCAGTGAAGCCGATAAATAATAACCTTTGTGTGACTTTGAGACATGTTTTGAAATGTTAAGCTTTTATCTCTTGGTGACTCGACAGATAACATAGCTAGCAGATCACCGAACTAGAAAGCAGTTTTACATGTGCGTTGATAGCGGTATTAAACGTTTCAATTACCAGTATAAAATTATCAGTTTTTTTATCGCGATAATTCCACTTGTCAAATAGAAAAAAATTGGCGGATTTTTCCGGAGTTGAATTCTTTCGTTAATGTTCAAATCAAAGTTCAGAAAATAAGAAATTTGTAGTCTTGTGCGGTTACGTCCTCATTAAACAGTAATTGGCTCCTGTTAAACGTGAAATAGCCGTCGGTGTAAAGACGCCTACCCTCCCCTGAGAAAAAATTGGGAAGAGAGTCCCTCTTCCCGATTGTTTCTGTGGAGAGGGGGGTGTCTGGACAGGCTAAACAACTCGGAAAATCCCGATATTGAATCAACATTTAGCGCAGGCCGTATAGTTTGCTTTTCCAGAGACGGATATATTCACAGCAAACAACAAATAAGAAACGATATGATATTTCCTTTTGTGACTCCCACTTCTTAAGCCATTTGATAGACAAGCGCAATGAATGGTCCATTTCAGGAACAAATTTTTAAATAGAGAAGCATCCTAATTTTCCTAGGCCCCGCAAAAATCTACTTCACACAGACGATGGGAAAAAGTAGACCCCCCAAAAACCTAATTTAAAAAACTACAGGAAAAGGTAGCCTTCGTGATATGGGAGAAAGCGGGCCGGGAGCGGAAAGGATAGAAAAGGGAGAGGGGATATCAGTCGTCACTTCCTCTGAGTCCCTTTGGGCGGTAGTATTAAAGAAGCAGATAAAAGTGCAGTACCTGTACCTTGGTTCCGCTTTTGCTATCGCTAGACTGACGAGAAAAGTTGGTTGATATTCTATCGTTTTAGTCGCTACCTGTTGTCTCGAATGGAGACAATTTGAGCACCTGTTATTTTCCACTGAGCGGGAAACTAGAAAGATAATGCGGAATTTTTTAAAATTTGTTTCAACCTTTCATTGTATTAAGAAATATCCTGCCATTGATACGGAAAGTAGAATGAGTTTTGGCAGTTTCACAAAAAGATATCTACATGTTGTGCAGTTAATCTGGGGGCTTTCCAATCAATTTGAAAAAAAGAAAGTCTCTTAAAATGACATGACAAGTTATTGTCACTCAACATAGTATGCAATTATGAGTGGGGGGTGGGGGGGGTGGAGAGAATTTCAAGGTCCACTCTCCTCTTTCTTAACAACAGCTGCTTATTTATATTTTGTGGTGTTTGTGTTTCTTTCTTTTCCTTTTCATCTGTACAAAAGGTTTGAAGAGCTTACCCCGATCTACATCTTCTGTTACGGGCATAAAAATGCGGGTCTCGAGTCCGCTTTTGTCTGTAAGCTACAGTATTGTTCTTTCTCTTCCTTTTTTTTCTCTTCTTTATTTCATTGGGTGCAAAAGAGAAGAGAAAAACCCAGTGGTGTTTTATCTTAACAGTGCCATCAATCACGCCTCTTTAACGGTGGCGCACGAATAATTATATGGTGGTCGTATTCGGCTGGACAGCAGGTTAAACTACTTACACGTCATCGCAAAGGGTTAAGTACACTGTCCGTGATATTAGGGACTTCTAGATGCGTTTGCAAAAACAACTAAAACTATTTCTGAGCTATTTTCTGCAAGTTTCTATTGTGATAGGATCCGTTGTTATTGCATGGCTTTGACTCGGAAATTTTTTTTCCAGTAATAAGAGCTAAAAAAAGATATGCTTAGTGGGCAAAACAAGAACTGGAGCACTTGAAAACGTCAATCATGTCAGCACCAATCATGAATTCTGGAACAATAATGCATAGCTTTCAAGAAGTTCGCCTTTTTGCGCCGGCTCTACCAGCGAGAGCAGTTAAAATCAAAACTGTTCGTCACACTCGGTCACCTGCCAGTCGCTAGAATCTGCGGATAGTTTCCTCTGTCATTTTAAAACACTTCGAAAAATGTCACTGTTAACCGTGTGTCTACTCGTCCAATCAGCAATGTGCTTTAAGGTAAGTGTTACACACACACTCACAGTATCGATCAATTTATGCAAGGAATGGGCAAAGACTTAGAGCTTAGAGGAATTGCTTTCACAGAGGCAAGAGTTGATAGATAAAAGTTAGTAAATTTTAGAGTTTTTAACACGTAATAACTATGTTTCAATCTCGAAAGTTACGCCAAAAATATTAAGGCTTTTTAGCGCCCCATCCGGCGATCGCGACCTCACGCAACACGTGGAAATTGGAGATTACACCTTCCTTGGAGGAAGATAAAATAAGAAAAATAGTGGCTCTCTAATTACCTGAATGATATAAAGCGTCAATAATCGCTGCAGTAAGTGAACGTTTTCCAGAAGTATTACCAAATTAAACTTGGTATCTACCTTTAACAGAAGCACGCTATTTACGGCACGCGTTAAAAAACGGGGAGTAGAAATTAAAGTACGCGGAAGCCTGGTAAAGGTTTAATAATTCAGTTCGAAGTTTGTGACTCTCAAGACAAATATTATTGTATAATGGAACTCCATTGATAGTTTATAACTCAAGAGGCAGGATATTTTTGCCAAAGAAATCGCACTCCTTTCGACCTTATCAAACCAGGATATCAAAAGAATAAGACGGCACTGACAGCTCAAAAAGACAAAATTCACGAACCGTAACGAGCGTCCAAATTAAAATTTATTGGCTAAATTTCTTTCGGGCAAACAAAATAAATGTTCTACTGACAGAACGCCAAAATAAAAAATACCTCCTCGTACCTATTATTGCTTTATTATAATTTCAAGTGAATATTGGCCTTCATAGAATGCCTAATCAACTCGCGTTAAACAAATTAGTTTTGGAGGGAGCTAATTATATTATGATAAATTATTTTATTGTCCACTACGTTCCTTTCAGACGCAAACAAATGGGTTATAGATCTTTTTGATATGAAAGTATTGCCAGATCCGAGAAACAGGATAAAGACATTTGTCACGTATGCTATTTATACTTCAAACTAACAAACTGTGTGTTTAAGGGAACTCTGTTCCTTTGTCTTTCGACACATAATTAATCCACGGAAAAATATGAAAAAAATGTGGTTCATCGATATTGGTTATGGCTTAGTAAGTAACCGGCCTTTTCATGAAGTGGACATGTTTCCTATATAGTAGTTTTTTATGCTCTGAAAAAACATTTGTATATGGGGAGTACATTTTAACTCTGTTTGAATGATTGCTCTAACAAACCCCGCAGGTTAGTCCTGTTACTCAGGCATGGCATGCAGGAAGAATTCTTTTTTCACAGTTATTTCCTGAGCATTGTCCTGAGGGTACAAGTTGATATTAATAGCTCTCCTTGAAATCTGGCTATTATGATGAAAGAATGTAGATATCGCGCCACAATATCATAAAGCTTTTAACTAAAGAAAGAATAAAACAAAAAGTACTAATAAACTTGTCTCGAGAATAGATAGAATATATTACTTCGCTACAGACGTATATTAATACGTGCTGTCTGTGTGGTGGTTAAAGCCTTATCCGGATCGTCGTCATCTCAACTGCTTTAAAAATTTCTCTGTTTTCACAAACACGTAATTATATTGAGCGTTTATCGCCTATTGCTCAGTTTTGTTTCAGTGATTTGGGATTATTTATATCTACTAGATGTACTACCATAAATTCGAATAATAATAATAATCTTAATAATAATCTTAATCATTCGTGGGTCTTAATAATATAACATTCAGGTGCTAGGAGCATTTAACAAAGTCTAAATGCTCGTACAAGTACAGTCAACTCTCCTTAGTGCGGCCACTAGGGGGACCTTGACTTAGTCTCCTCATTAGCGAGAGTCCGTAATAGCGGGATTTTACATTTAGTCAAACGTCTATAAAATATTTTGGTTGGGATTTAGATGCTTTCCGTGCAAGCCGAAAGGGAAGTGAACTTTTTTCGAAAGAAGTCGCTGAACATTTTGCTTTTTCCAAGGTATCCCTTCTTGACAGTAAAGGTTGACCGATTAATCTCAGCTAAAGATGTTTTCATTCTCGAAATTTAAGCTGCACAAATATTTAAGGCATAAGAGTTTAGCACCCTGCCACATGCAACACGTGGCGTAAAGGCAGAAGGGCGTTGGTTTGGCTGTTTGGGCCCTTTGCTTCATCTCTCGCAAGCAGAAAAAAGGCCACAATAATAAGCATCCGATACTTTTTCCTGTCTTGTGTGAAGCGTTTATCTGTTGCTACTGCACATGTTTTGTCGTTCATGATGGTTAAGCCACGTCACTCGGAAGTGGATGATTTTGAAAATATTTGAAATGCCTTTAAGCTATTTTGAGAGCACTCTACTTGAGAATTGAGGATCTAAATAAACTGTTGTCTTTTAGAGCAGGATTATGGGCTGCTGACTAGAGCTTATACTTAACTATATTCGTATTTGAACGTTGTCATGATAGTAAACTGAAAAACGCAGCTGGAATTTCGTTAATAGGGCCTTAAATCAAAATACAAATCCTAATGCAGTTTTAAATTAGTTGAACTGTGGAATGTAACCATGCATAGTTTCCTTTTATCCTGCGTATTGGGTCTACTGAGTTTAAAGAAACCTCACTTTGAAAGGTCTTCATTATTTTTTACATCAAATCACAATCATATCGTTAATTTATGGAGCACTGAAGCAGTCATGCCTTGTTCGTCGCACGTTAACGAACGGAAGCAAAAAAAACAAAAAAGAAAAGAGAAAGAGGGACTTTCCCCTAGATCCCATCTTTCTCATTGGTTGATGTGGTCCAACTGTTGATAGTTTCAAACTCCTGGGAACGAGGTTGTTAACACACACGTGTCCTGAATCGGGCGTAGTGTACGAGCTACTGTGGGTCTGATGCGAACAGTTTCGAATAACTGGCTAAAGATAATATCGCTCAATGTACAAAGTGTGTTTTTTAATCGTGTTGGGCATTGGTGTGCCGAAGGTAGGTGAGAATTTGTCGGTAAGAATTTTTTGGGCCGTGTTGAACAGACTACTGACAGGGAATGTTGAGTCGGGAACTGACCAAGGGACTGATATGTTCGCTATATTAATTAAGTAGATTTCGTTGAATTTAAGTTCTTTTTCGTACATTTTGTTATTATTATTGGGGTAAGGAATATTGCTTGTTATACCGATTACTTGTCGTAGTCTGAAAAAACGTTTGTATATGGGAGGCACATTTCAACTCTGTTTGAATGATTGCTGTAACAAACCCCGCAGATTAGTCCACGTTGCACAGGCATGTCAGAAAGAATTCGCATTTCCACAGTTGAATATTTCCTGAGCATTGTCCCGAGGGTACAGGATGATATAACTCTCCTTGAAATCTGTCCATTATGATAAAAGAATGAGGATATCGTGCCAAAATATCATAAAGCTTTTAACTAAAGAAAGAATACAACAGGAAATACTAATAAACTTGTCTCGAGAATAGAATTAAAAATTTCTTTGTTTTCACAAACACGTGATTATACTGTCGGGTGAGCGTTTATCGCATATTACTCCTTTGCTTCAGTGATTTGGGTTTATTTAAAGATAGTTAATGCTTTGCAATCTTTAAATAAACTCGAGTCACTGAAGCAACAGAGTAATATGCGATTAACACTCACCCCACAGTATAATCACGTATTTGTAAAAACAAGGAAATTCTTAAAGCAATCAGGAAATGACAACGATCCGGATTTAATGCTTTTAAACCACCACACAGACTGCCAATATAAATATGCGTCTATAGCGAAGAGATATATTGTTTGTCTGACTTATAAATATAACGTATTTTTCTTCACCTTATGACCACTCATTTCTCTTAATAAATACATCCATTTAAGTTCTTACCCCTCTAAAGGCTATAAAATAAGGAATAATTCACTGAACTCGAACTAAGCCTTTCAGTGAGGACATCTGAAAGGACAGAAAACGCAATAACCATGAACGAAATTCAAGCTTATTTGTAATACCATAAATTTCGGATAGGCGAATGCCGCCCAGGGCCTTAAAAATATAACATACAGGTACTGGAGCTTTAAACAAAATCTAAATGCTCTTACAAGTAATCTTCAATAAATATAAAAATAAAACATCTTGTGATGTATAAATTGCTAATTAGAGACATATTGCGATTTATAAATTGCGAAGTCAGCCACTTGCGATTTATAAATTGCAAAGTCAGCCATCTTGGGATATATATCACAAAGTAATGTATCATGCGACAAATTGCAAAGTTACAAAAATCGTGAAATTTATAAATCGGAAAGTTAAATATCTGTGATTAATTAACATATCGCAAATGTCTAGAAAGCCTTATTTACAAATCGCAAGACATCTCTTATGCTATTTGTTAAATAGACATCAGATATAAGCCTGCGCCACTTTCCTCATAACATGTCATAAGTATTAAATGAAAGATTGGTAATTCCAAGGAGAAATCAAAAATAGCCAGCGAAATCATCCGTTTCAGTACAAACGGATAATCGAAAAGGGAATTTCCCTGATTATAATTCAGAAAGCCGCGCAATAGCAACGTAATCAAACACATTCATGAGTAGGAGTAACCTTTATTTGGCGAGATCATTTGATAGAAACAGGAGTAAAATTATGTTTGTTTAGCTTTTGTTTGTTGCGGAATTCTTTTAACCCCGCTCCGCTGCCTTGGTTTTCAAACAAATCAAGAGGACTGTATCTTTCGATGCAACAACACGATTTAATGCAATCCAACAATCTACTGCGAAGTACAACTCTCACATACTCAACGTTCGCAAGACTACGATCAACGTAACTAAACGATCAACCACAGGCAGCCCAAGCTCACGTCACGTGAAAGGATTAGATTAATTATTAGCGGTGTGCGAGCCGGGACGTGACTGTTCAACGAAAGCGGTATTGGGTTACATGGCGGCCGTGAATTTATAAAGGATTTGTATGGGAATCCACGTTATAGATTTAGGAAGATAAATACACGTAGAAATTCTCAATAAAAAACGTCTTACCTTATTTACATGGTGTGTTCTTGCTTGCTGTGTGGTTATTTTCCCGATCCGGTGCGATTTTAGCGATTTTTTTCATTTCTGAGTTTCCACTACTAAAGAGAGAGCGAGGCCGAACACTTCCAATCTGGACAGCCCGCCGAACGAAGCCAAAAATTCCAGGTTAAAATATCCCCACGGCCAAAATTCCACCGCAGAATCCAACTACAAAGGTTAAACTTTCATTTCAACTTTCTAGCCACGCAATCGCATCCCTGCGAGCGACGCCAGGCAGCAGTTTGTTTCCCCGATGAAACAGTAAAACGTTGGGCCAGAACCGCGTACAAATCCACCACGACACAACGACCGTTGAAATCGGCTTGGTAACCTCGTCACGTTGACAAACAAAGACTCACGGGGTACACTAACGCAAATTGTCAACATGATCACATCGTAATAAGAAACAAATCTCCACGTAATAAGAATAAAATCTCCAGCTCCACGTATTTATCTCCCTGGGTTTCCTCTGAGTTTGCATAAACTTTCGTGTTGTAAACACGACACGGCGCGATTTTGATTGGTCGATTGAGACAATGCGGTATTGTCGATTCGACCCGAGGGGACCCAGGATGAGAACAGAAATTCATGTTGATACTCGAGTTCAAATAAGAAGAAGTACAAGGAAACTGACTCAAACACAATGTTCCGATTTAGGGAGTACCTAAGACGGAATTTTATTCAATTACCATGCGCGTTTACACGCTTAACGGAACTTGTTATGAAGAAATATCCTGCATTGACACGGAAAGTAGAATGTTGTGCATCTATACTTGGGGCTTTCAAATCACTTTGAAAAAAAAAAAAGTCTCTCATAATGACATGACAAGTTATTGTCACCAACACATAGTATGCAATTATGGGGGGGGGGGGGGAGAGAAACTCAAGGTCCACTCTCCTCTTTCTTGACAGCAGCTGTTTATTTATTTTGTGTTGTGTTTGTGTTTGTTTCTTTTCCTTTTCAACTTTACAAAAAGTTTGAAGAGCTTACCCCGATCTACATCTTCTGTTACGGACATAAAAATGCCGGTCTCGAGTCCGCTTTTGTCCGCAAGCCACAGTATCGTTCTTTCTCTTCCTTTTTTTTTTCTCTTCTTTATTTCATTGGGTGCAAAAGAGAAGAGAAAAACGAGTAGTGTTTTATCTTAACAACTGCCATCAATCACGGCTCTTTGACGGTGGCGCACGAATAATCAGAGGGTGGTCGTGAGTTCCGGCTAGGCAGCAGGTTAAACAACTCACACGTCATCGCGAAGGGTGGCATACTATCAGTGATATTAGGGAGTTTAAGCAAATCGCTACGGCGACCTCTACTACGGCGGCCGGAAGTTAAAAAGCCCCGAAATGACGCAGTGCGCATGCTTGGAAATGACCTTTCTCCGTAGCGCCAAATCCTACGACGTGAAGAGCTGTCTTCTGGCGTAGTCGCTACTACGTGAGTATAAAAGTCGACTCTTCTCCTATTTTTTACGATCACTGGTTTTAAAAGCTATCATAGATTGTTTTTCACTTTATGAAGAAAGTATTCGAGGCTTCTGGTTTTCCAGTGTTTACGTTTTCCTTGCGTTTTCTCAGTTTGAGATTTCGATCCTCAAGCGAGTGTGCCGTGAGTTCTGCCGCGCCAGGGCCGCAGAAAATCCAAACAAAGGATACAAACAAAGGCTAGACGAAAACCGTAAGCACGACTGTTAGCAATAAAGCTAAATGTCACTGAAGGTTGTTTAAACAAGAATAAAATAGAATCTAAAACGCTGAATTTGTTGATTTGTTGTTAAATGCGGTACACAAGAAGAAACATCACTAGCAGCTTACTCCGATCTTCATCTGTAGTTTTCTGTTTTGTGTACGAATCGCCCTCTGATGATGTTTACTATCAATATTCTTCTTGGCAAACGAAATTTTTAAATTGGCCGTTTTCTTACTTGACCACCATTGAATTCTGTTGTTGATAAATTATAGCGAAAGCAAGTGAGTAAGAACCGAGCTTGAAATTTGGCGAGCTACGAGACGTACTCTCCCCAGGACACCGCATCCACGACCGCCGTAGTAGAGGTCGCCGTAGCGATTTGCTTAAACTCCCTATTAGATTAGGGACTCCTAGATGCGTTTGCAAAAACAACTAAAACTATTTCTGAGCTATTTTCTGCAAGTTCCTATCGTGAGAAGATCCGTTGTTATTCCATGGTTTCAGTTATGCTAGGAATTTTTTTTTTCCACTGGTAATAAGAGCTAAAAAAAAAATATGCTAAGTCAGCAAAACAAGAACTGAAGCACTTGAAAACGTCAAGTCATGTCACCTCCAATTCAATTCTAGAACAATGCAGAACTTTTAAGAAGTTAGCCTTTTTGCGCAGGCTCTACCAGCGAGAGCCTAAAAACTGTCCGTCACACTCGGTCACCTGCCAGTCGATAGAAACTGCCGATAGCTTCTTCTGTCATTTTAAGACACTTCGAAAAATGTTACTGTTAACCGTGTGTCTACTCGTCCACTCAGCAATGTTGGGCTTTGAGGTAAGTGTTACACACGCACTCACAGTATCGATCAATTTATGCAAGGAATGGGCAAACTTCGAGCTTAGATGAATTGCCTTCACAGAAGTTACAAGTCAGTAAATTTTAAAGTCTTAAACACGTGATAATATGTTTTAATCGCGAACGTAACTCCAAAAATTGTTGGACTAACTTCGCGAGATTGAAACATGTTATTACGTGGTTTTAGGCTTTTTAGGGCCCCATCCGGCGATCGCGACCTCACGCAACACGTGGAAATTATAGAGAAGAGACCTCAATTTAGTCACGACTTCCTATCGTTGCTTCCTTGGAACAAGATAAAATAAGAAAAATATTGGCTCTCTAATTACCTGAATGGTAATATTTTCCTATAAAGCGTCAATAATCGATGAAGTAATCAACGGTTGTTTTTTTGAAGTATTACCTATAAACTTGGTAAATACCTTTATAAGAAGCATGCTATTACGGCACGCGTTCAATACGGGGAGCGAAAATCAAAGAACGCGGAAGCCTGGTAAATTTTTAAATAATTTAATTCGAAGTTTGTGACTCTCTAAATTAATGTTTTGATATAATGAAACGCAATTGACTCGAGAGGCAGGATATTTTTGCTGAAGAAATTGCACTCCTTTAGGCGGAAAATAACGATACCGTCAACTTGACCCTATCTGAAGCAGGGTATCAAAGAATAAGTCGGTTCTAACAGCTCAAAAGAAAGACTTTCATTAAAGTCGTTCGTCGGATTTAATATGGCTCGGCACGAACCGTAACGACTGAGTGTCAAAATCAAGATTTATCCGCCATCTTTCTCTCGGGCAAACAAAATAAATGTTCTACCACACTGAACGCCAAAATAAAAAAATAAAAACCCACTCCTTTTATTATGGAGTAATCACAATTTCACGTGATTATTGGTCTTCAAATGATTTTATTTGAGTAGTTTATCGCGGCGGAAGCTGATATTAGCTATTTGAATGCCCACTCAGTTAAACAAATTGTTTTGGAGAGAGCTTTTTAGCACCTAAAATATATTATGATAAGTTCTTTTTATAATGTCCGATAATTTCCTTTCAGACGCAAACAAAATGGTTAACTTTTTGATAACATGAATATATTGCCAGGCCATGCAACAGGATAGGCCTTTCCTTCAGATAAAGCCCTTTGTAGCCTTGTATGCTTCTTTTGATGAATCCATACTTCAAACTAACAACACTGTTAAATCAAATCTTACTTTGTCTAATTTCGCATTCTCTTCCAGTTGGCTACAGCGTCAACTAGCTGTCCGTCCGCCGATCAGTATTGGAATGGTACGTCATGTACCTCTTGCACCAAGTGCGGGCCAGGGTACGGAGTGAAAACAGAATGTAGCGAAAAGCAAGACACAGAGTGTCAAGAGTGTTGGCCTGGATATGATTGGTCAAACAACACGAGTATGGAACCGTGTATGGAGTAAGTTGAATTACACGCAGTAGCTGTGCTTGTAGTTTATTTTCGACAAATGAAATATTTGCTAGCAAATAGGATTTTTATGCTCCCTATCACTTCCTTCTTAATATTGTTGTATCATTATTGTGAAAAGGCAGAACTATTTTCCTTGTTATGTAATAGCAGCATTCACGTGGCAAGTGGCCAGCGGTATCCCATATTGACCACACGTACGCGCGATTCCGAGTGGATCAAGCACACTTGCCTCAAACTCGTGGACAAGTAAGCTGACGCTTTTCCCCTCCCAACCCTGCCCAGTTGCCATGTTGTTTGCGTTTGTTGTGGCCCTCACCTTTACTGGGCCAAAGTTTCAACAAATTTGTAACATTCTCAACAATTTTATGTTTTGGGAAATTGTCATTTTGATTGAACTTATTTCCTTAATAAACTGGCTTTGGGTTTTTACCCATAGTCCTTTACGTTCAATATTGGCTTGGTTTCTGGTTATCTATCCAGCCCAGCAAACAGAGCTCAGGCAAAACAGTTATATCGGCCTTTAAACCCTCTAAGGAAGTTATAGGAAGAGCATAAATAAGAGTTAATAAAATTAATAGACGTCTTTAGCTTTTATGTTTTAAAGGCCTCAGGGGAATTCCCCCTTTGACTTTTCACAAATTACGAGTACATATGCACGGGAATATAAAATGAATTTGAATGAAATAGTCCTCTAGATTATTATCACATGACCTACGTTGGGAAAACAATACACACAAGCTAAAAAGATCTTACTATTGTTTTGCGCACTGGTAGGTTCGTAATTGAACGCTGTCTCAAAATCAAGCTGCGCACAAAAATGATGGGTGAACATTGGTCTTAAAGAAAGATTACTAGAATCATGACTCTTTTGGACAGTTGGACATTTTAAAGTTGGGTTTTTCAATAGATGGGTGTTGTATCGAGGTGTTTATAATATTTGAAAGTTTTCCTTGTTTACGGGCTAAAAAAGGGTCTTCATTCTACACTTTAGACTAAATGGTAACGCCGATGTGGGTGAGCACAACACAAACAAAATAAAGTCAAAGTTAGGAAAAGTTTCTTCTCTTATCATGTTTAACAGACAAGTTTCACAAACAGAACCAATTTACAGGAAAGATGAAAGCATACAGGCGAAAAAAGATAATAATTGGTTTGCAGTTCTTTGTCGAAAAACAAAAATTTACAAAATATATGTCTCGAAAGAGTATTGATTTGTAAAATTATGCTCTCCTGGGTTTTTTAGACAGTTAGACATTTTAAGGTTGGGTTATTTAATTGATCGGTGTTGTGTCGTTTAGCACTTTTGGGCTGTTTTAGATTTACGAAAATGACACCCTGAGCCAATAAAGGAAGTGTGAGTGTCCTTAAAACAGTCCCATAGTACCGTTCGACACAACAATGGCCCAGTCTCTGGCTCAGCCACAAACTGGCCAATAAAGGAAACCTCATGAAAAAGCATCCCTCTCTCTCTCTCTCTCTCTCGACAGCTGTGTAAATGAAATCTCGGAATGTCCGGAAGGAAACTTCAAGATAATTCGCAACTGCACAACAACGTCCCCGACTATATGCAAAGGCTGTGCTGAGGAGCATTACTTCCATTCAGGCTACGGAGAGCATGGAGGTTGTGTTCCTTGTTCACAGCCATGTGGTGTTTTTTATTTAGAGACAAGGAAATGCGAAACCGCTCATGACCGTATCTGCACACCATGGAATCCACCTACAATGGTGGGAAAAAGTAAGTATGTTAAAAATGGACCTAGCGCTGTCAAGATGCCACCTCGGACCTTATTTCCTTTAATATTCTTTACTTCCTTATATTAATTAATTTGTTTATTTATTTCCCATAGATATCAATTATGACAAATTACTACCTATTTTTGGTTCGATCTATTAGTTAGGAATAATTCTTAAAATTTCTCTATTTGGATAGAGAAAAAATAGGAAACGACTTAAGGACACATCATGGAGCCTCAGGCATAGTCAAGAAAACTATGTTCATATGTTTATATATTTGTTGCTTTTGTGGTTGTTGTTGATGTTGTTGTTTTTTTTATTTTTCTTTTACTGAAGTAGTGTGTGTCGGTGAACAGCTTTATGGGATTTTATGATTTTATTTTCCGGCTGGTTTCATCTGGGCAAATGGGACGGAAAATGATTTTCCTTTCTATTCAAGTTTATTTCAAATATCTCTGAATTCACACAAGTATCTTTTTTTTTTTTTTGTACAATAAGATGTTACTAACCCCGATTTTCATAAACAGCTCCTGTAATGCTAATTTTAACGCAGGGAATTGATACACTACTTCATTCTGATCGTCTTTAAGACAAGCCTACGCAGCGCAACTGTAGTCTTAAGACATGTAAGCGGTGCGATATCCATCTGAAAACTTTGTCCTGGTATCAATACAAAATAAAAGCCAGGGAAAAGAGCACTGTCAAAGGTCGTGCATCTATACCATAATGTCAAATTTTAAAATTGATGGGGAATAGTTTACAATATAAAACCGATGTCGCACTCAGATGAACTGAGCAAATGATTTTTTTTTTTAGTTTGTTGTTTGTTTGTTTTTTTGCTTTGTCTTTTCTTTTTTTAGTTTATTTATTTATTTATTTATTTATTTATTTAATTTTCCACAAAGGTAATATTACTGACAGTAAGAAAAGTTGTCCGGGGTAGAAGGATCACCAGCATACCTGAGCTACCCTAGGCAACCCAGCTTTTAAAACATTTCCTTACAACCTGACAAAAGTTGGCTCGGTTAGAAGGGTGACCCGCCCAGCCGGGTCACCCCTTTGTGATGGTAGGGTCACTCTCCTACCTGGTCAAACTTTTCTCCATATAAACACTTTGGCTCGCCCAGCCGGGTCAACTCGGTGAAGGCGAGACAATCAGAGCATGCGCGGGAGCTGTTTTAGACAACAGGAACTTTGAGATCCAACGACACGACGGCAACAAGGACGTCGCTTAAAAAGTGAATTTGCGTTCCTTAAGTCTTTATAACGATTATTCCTACCCACTTTGTCAAATGTAGGCAAACCCTCCTGAAGCTGAATTTCAAGGGACCATAGCCAAGCTCAGAAGGGAAATAAAATTTCGTCGTTGCTTGTTTACGTCCTCCAAGAAGGTGATTTTACACGGGACGATTCGCAACGACGATTTTCAGCGCAACACAGCGTTGCAATGTTGGAACCATACAGTAATTATTGGAAACAATGTTGCAACCCTGTGTTTAGCTAAAAATCGTCGTTGCGAATCTTCCCGTGTAATTTTCACGTCGTAGTCGTGCAAAAACAGGAAAGAAATGTACAAAAACGGGTGATGCACGTACGAAGTTGTTCAGTTTGCTTATTAAAACAATTGTTTTTTGCCGTCCTCGTTGCTGTCCGAGTTGTTGGATCTTCAAGTCCTTAATCAGAGCATAGGCGAGCACTGTTGGGTCGGACAAAGCAGTCAGCTTTCTTCTCAAAATACGTATAACCGCTCGTTAAGGTTGACTCGGCTGGGAGGGTGACCCTCTTTCCCGCGACAATTTTTCTTCACATAAGAGGGGCCTAAGAACATTTTATAGTTAAACAATTAATCATAAAAGTAAACGTTTAAAAAGAAAGAAGTTTCGACCATCTGATGGTCATTTTCTTCCCTGCTATCAGTGGCCTCTTTTCCCTGGTATGGGGCAGGGAAAAGAGGCCACTACTATCAGGGAAGTCATTTTCAACTTCAGGATTTATAAGAAGTAAAAAATAGAAAGTGCATATATACAATTGTGAATGGACTAATGAGATACCGACTAAAAACTGATGGGACTAAAAAGCGTTCTACTCAGTATCTCATTAGTCCATTCACAATTGTATATAAGCGTATGCTAATTTTCACTTCTTCTCCTGAACTTGAAAATGACCATCGTTCTTTTTTTTAACGTTAACGTTAATTTATAGTTAAATCCGTTTCGAAAACTTTGCTTAAAAAAATTTGTCAGTTTTAAGTAAGTATATTGATAATTACTATCAAGTAAACGCGATAAGTTTTGTTTTAAAGGAGCCAGGAGAGGACAGGTTCACTGACATGTCCACCGATCTATCTTTACAGCGTCTACTCCTGTCCAAGATCAGACTACAAATAGTTCAAGTAGCGGCCCTTCCTCAAAGGCAGTCACGGTCACAGAACTTCCCGCACAAGAGAACGTAAAGAATGATGTACCCGAGAAAGCAACAGGGGAAAACAAGTTATTGTTTTTGTTGTTCCTCCTTTTTGCCTTCCCAATAATAGGAATTGCTGTATTCTGTTGCAAAAGAAGAAATAGTCGAAAGCGTGAGAAAAAGGACGCCAGAAAGGTTGAACAAACCTGTCCTCTGATGTCACGTAGATCACGTAAGTTACTGACAGAAGTAGAGAGAGCTATATTCTTATTCCACAATGTTATGTAAAATGCAAGGGGTAACGACCATAAGTCTTTAATTAAACTTCCTGACAAACGAATCAGTTATGCTTGTACTAATGCTCTTGTGACTGGCCAAGTCCAAGATTCCAACCTCCCTATCCATGAAACTATCACTAGTCAATCACTCCCCTTGAGTTAAGATTTATCAGTCAGAGCAATGTTTTTTTACTGGGCTACCCGCAGGAAAATTTCCCAGCCTGCGTAGCTGGCGGAATTGTTTTTTGCGCCTGTGAGAGTTTTGGGGGCAAAGCCGGCGCTAATGGATGAAGGAAGCGAGTGCCGAAGGCGCGAGAAAATTCTCTTCCCCATTCTTCGCACGGCTTCTTGCTCCTACTAACGATCCCACCGGCTACGCAGGCTAGGAAAATTCCTCTGGGTTTGAGTTGATTTCTCACTTGAAACTCTTATCAAATTGTCAAAAACATTTCGTATTAACTCAATATCTTTCATCCCTATTATAAGTATATGTATGCATTAGTATATATATGTATTCAGGTAGGCTAGTTTCTTTTTTTCTCCAGGTGGCTTAGATACGTTGGTCCGAGACTTAGTTATTGAGGACAGGCGGAAAATCACAAGTTGGCTTAATGAAAAAACTTCAGATGGTAAATTGCAAGTTTACTTAGTCTTTAATTTGTTTTATGGGAATAACAGGCGAATTGAAACCATTCATGGAAAGCTTGAACGAAATTTTTCGGAGCTAAAGAATAGGCCATTTCCAAGTTCCAAAAACCCTTACTTATAAAACGAGGCTAAGAGCAAAACCTCTCTTGTGAAAATGAGTTTTATTTGCAGGAGAATATAAAAATCATTTTCATGTATAGCTTCGCACTTAGCCTCACTTTGAAACAGAGGCTTGGAACAACTAATTTATAGGAAACCGGCTATGTTCTGTGTTCTTGGTGCCTCCGCTAAGATCTCAACGGTCAAGCCGTTTTACAGCCACTTTTTTTTCTCGTGTCCTCCTCCCATTATCTGGAGACTACGCTTCCTAGGTCAACCATTTGTGTTCTCTACTGACAATTTAAACAACTTAAAGGGTGTCTGCCTCTTTACTCCCAGGGGCTTCCCAGAAAAAAAAAATTAGTCGATGAGGAAGGACAGCTGTCGTCAAGTTTCGTTTGAATGGTCACATATCAGGATTTCATCCAAAGAATCAAATGTTAGAACCACCTGGTACAGCATAATAAACAGTACTCACAAGAAAGTACTGCTCAGTAGCTTTCTTTTGAATGGTCACACTATAGATAGGATTTCATCGATATCCAAAGCTCTAGTGTACAGTACCACAGGAAAGAAGTGCTTTCATTTTAACTTTACGATTAATTTATTTTTTAAATTTCATTGACATGCTTAAAAGTAAGAACCATTGTGAATAGTATTATAATTGAGTAGCGTTCATCCCACACTTTTGTTCACAGTATTTTTGGAAGTAAATAAATGGGTCCATGGAAATTTGATGAGTTGATGAGTTATACCAATTACATTTTTGTTCTTTGTCAATTTAGGTTATTACCACTACCAATTAGTTTCAGAAAAAGTGGGTTTTTTACAAGAAAGTCGACAATGGAGTCGATTTGACAACCCTGCAGAGAAATTTCTAACCGCTTTTGGTGAAAAGGAAAATTGCACCATTTTAAAGTTAGTCGACGCTTCAAAGCAGGTGGGGCTGACTCTCTTTGCGAGAAAACTGGAGGAGAAATTCAGCCAAACAAACCATGACCAACGCAGGGACGAAAATGCAGAGGACCAGGTGTAGTATAAAGTAGATAAAGGGGATCTTTACTTGCTTTGTTGCCGCGATGTAAATCGTGTGACGATGCTCAAGTGAGTTTTCCTTAAAATTCGAACATATGGACATGTGCCGTCATGCACAAAGACTTTTGATTTGCATTGAAGCAACAAAACATGCCAGCGAATAAGGACAACAGCGTTGTTTTTGACAGAGTCGTTAATTCTAAACCCTTATTCATCCTCTGGCCAATCAAATGAGCCAATCAAACCCCAAAGTGAATATATTACGTTCGCAACGATTGATTTTGTTTTACTAGCTCCTGATTGGTTAAGAAAAAACACGTGCTTTTTCAGTCAATCACAATTAAAGGGGCTGTGTAACGGCAGTCCAGTTCATTTTGTTTAATTTTGCCAATTACTCGCCCTCAATCGCTATGGAACTTAAAGTAAGCAAAGAAATTACATGTAAATGACAAAATCAGAGATCCGAGACAAACAAATATGTCTCCTGAGCATTATTTTTGAAGTTGCAGGCAGCAGGGATCAACTTTGAAAAACTGTTAAGCTGAACAGTTTTCAAAACCCTAATTTCAATCCGTTTCAGTCTTCTTCAGTTTTACCTATCCGTGGCATCTGTTGTTTCTGTTATGTTATTTTAAGCTTCCTTTAAAGTTTTAAGCGGTTATTTTTATGTTTCTCTTATTTTAACGGGCATGTTGTAATTTCCTAATTTGGCTGAATTTCGTGACACAGCTCCTTTAAACCAGTGCAAAATCAAAGAAAGAACAAAATCTCTGTCTGTACTTGAGTGAAAATTACTCCAGTTTTAGAAATTTCAATTTGGTCTTAGCCAAACTTAGTCTGAGCCAAATATCTGTAGTTCACAGTTTCATTTATAGATCCTTTTCTCATGACGTCACGTCCTCCATATTGAAATGCTTATCATGACTGAAACGGCTGCCATATTGGTGTATAAAAACAATTATGTGGTTCTTTAGTTGCGTAGAATTTTAGTAATGAGTTTACACAGGTCCGCGACAAATGAAGACGATGATGGCTCCAAAATGGCGGCTTCTAAACTACCCCATAAGTAAGAATATAATCAGATGGGTATAAGGCCATTTTCTATTCATCAGGGTGTCATATTTCACTTTGAAAGCTGTGTGTGTGAGCCCTAGCAAGCTTAGCTACAAAGGGGTGGGGTAAGGGAAATATCCAGCCTAAGTTAGAAGAGGGGTGTGTCGTATATCAAGTTTTCTGTTCAACGTATATAAAGGAGGAAGACTTTGCATTTTTTAATCTTATTTATCACTTCACTCGTCAAATATTTACATCTCGACCTGACTGGTCTCCAGTGGTCTCTTTTGATTGAAAGTCGCGGGTGACCGGCGTGACATCATAAAACGAATGGGATATCAGTTTTATACTCTCCTGTGAAAATCAAAAGAAATACAAATGAGAGATCAATATAGGGACGATTCGGAATCCCAACGATGATCCATGGTCAACAACGTTTCGGTCCAACAAGCTAGGCAGGGTGAGTTAAAAAAAATATCAATATTTAATATATATCTCATGGGAGTGAAGGTTATCTAACGTTGAGCCATTCCCATTTATTTACGAATTTTCGCCAAGAAACCAGGCTCGTTGGACGCTTGGGTAAAGTGTACTTGAATAATGTAGTACGTATGAGAGTAGTATATAACATGAAAAGTCATCCTTTTGTATACCACAGCAGAAACCTAAAAAAGCTTGTTATAACATAGTCGAAAGCCGTTTTATGTCGATGCTCACGGTGCTACTGAGTAGACGTCACTTTCTATTTTGAATAGACAGCAAATTAGTTATTCGTAATTTATAGGGTCTGGGGCCCGTTTCTCGAAAGTCTCAGAAAATTTTCGGGCCCTAAGGCAAATTTTTGAAGTCAAAAGCTGTTGAATAGTAGAGCAGCTCCTAGCTCACAAACCAGTCAAGTTTGCTTCGTGAACTGATATTTTTATTAAATCATTTTCAAAATTATTGGAACCTTGATCTTGAATGCAAACACGACAAAGACGAAATAGCTTTTCGGGGCGGAAACGTTATCGGGACTTTGAAACAGGCCCATGGAAAGAAAGGTCCGCCAAATCGTGTTTTTCGCCATGAATCCTGGATTCGTGCTCAAATTTTGGCGAATCCTGCCTCCCGTAACAGTTGAAACCCAATATCCCGTTAACGTTTCCCGAATCCCGCACTTTATTTTGGTCAAATCCCGGATCGCGGAAAAAAAACCCTTCCGGAGCCTGAATTCAGGCTGACTGCTACTTTCGTCAGTTATTTAACTAAGCATTTGAAAGACGAAAGAAGCAATATGAAAATTAAATAAATCATATCATTCATATTGGTATTTACTTAACTCTCTTTGCTTGTTATCGTATTTCAATCGGTAACACCACGTATAGAAATAGTAATGCTGAATAGACTTGTTGTTGTAATTTTGTTGAATTTAGGGTACTGTTTTGATAAATGTATAACTTTTGAGTGTTAGTCCACGGAATAATGGCTTTGTGTAAGTTAGAGACAAATTGAAATAATGTCCTGTTTTGATTTCTTCAGTATTTTGTTCTAATAAAAGACGAATTTTTAACTCAAGGACTATACTCTGTGTAATATAATACAGACTCTTTCCATGGTCCCTTTGGTGTACGTATTATGGCGGAGCCTTAAGTTACTATAACGCTTTCTTTTAAGATGAAATTTCGACCTTTACTACATTTCTCGCGTGTAGACGAAAGGCATTCATTTTTATGGCGAAAAGTGTCCCATGCATAGCTATTTTAGATTGCCCAAATATTCATTACCGGCTATTTATATAGTTATTCGCCATAAAAAAAAAACGACGCAGAAACGTTGATATATAAGGAACTGCATAACGTCCTTTTTTATTTTTATTCAATAATGCATGATTCCTCTCGAAGCGAGGCGCAAAGCGCCGAGCCGCGAGGTTTATAATCTCGTCGCGCGCGAAGCGCGCATGTATCATACGAGGATCGCAAGGCCATCGAGTTTGGTTGGTGTCCGCCTTGACGTCGTCCAGAGTAGTGACGTCAAAGAGCATTATGGGTTTCCAGGCAACCGATTGCCATCGACGACAAAGCTCTGGGTTTTATTTTTTCATCTGTGAATTATAACAATGCTTACGGTCGGTGAATTACCACCCAGTATCTCAGGCAAATAAAAGAGAACAGTAAACTCAACAACGGTGGATTTAACAAGTGGCTGGAAATCCTCGGTGGGAAAGATTTACAAACAAAACTCCGCAAGAGCAAGAACGTCGACTAAATTCAGCGCGAGCAACGGCACAGCGAAGGCAAACACTGTGAACTAGAGACAGGCTATACAGCGACCACGAATATCTAAGAGGCAGCAACAACTGCAAACGAAGCCGACGAAGAGAGGGAACACCGACTGGCGACGTTTCAGCAAAATGTGGTCAATAGAATTCGCACCGAAACCGGAGAGAGGCAAGTTTACACTAAAAATTATCTTCTTCGTTGCAACGATAGGAAGCAAGAATTACACCATCTGTAAAATCGACACAAGGATTATCTTTCCAGCTGAGGAAAGCCGATCAGCCTTTTCACCGTTTTGCAGTAAGCTTTATTTTACAATGAACAGTTTAGAACACCAATAATGTGTGACATGTAGGGAAGCGTTACATTTTGTAAACAAAATCCTTACTGGACAATTTTTTTCTTTTAAGCTTACAATTTTCATTCACTTTCCTTCACAAGTAAAATATATTTATGTATAGCAACCTTATACATAAACACAGCTATGTCTTTAAAGTCAAACATGACAAAAATGTGTTATTGCAGGCCCCCTATATTTTCGTTCCTATATTATTCGAAAATAACATCTCAATTTCTGATATCCTCAGAATATTAGTGTGTGACATGGTTGCCATGCCAGGAACGTTAAGTCCTTTCGTTGTTAGGGAAAATTTAACAGGTCACTCATAAAATTTCACTTTTTTAAAGAAGTGAGACAGAGGTGACGTATTCACAGAAATAAAATATTTGTTCCATTGGCAGAAGAAGATTGTTTCAAGAAATTAGACGATATGCAAGCAGATATTTATATAGGGTTTCCCAAAAGATCAATCCATCCTGCACTTAGCTTTACATTCACGATAAATGCATGTAATACAGGGAAAGTGTTCATTTGACTCGTCTCAGTCACATTTCACAAATAATTATTGCACTTAAGGGTGAGTTTTTATTAAGCAAATGCAACTGAACATTAGCCGGCAGTTATCCACTATCACCCCCATTTCCTTTTGACCATAATTAAACATGTAGGAGGGTCAAATGGGGTAAACATGGGGGGATGGGATCTATGCAGCATTCGCTAACAACGGCAACCCC
Organism: Porites rus; assembly: GCA_964035705.1. Classification (NCBI taxonomy): domain Eukaryota; kingdom Metazoa; phylum Cnidaria; class Anthozoa; order Scleractinia; family Poritidae; genus Porites; species Porites rus. The sequence continues at coordinate 14,586,715 of OZ038004.1, read as the reverse complement.
ATTTAAATCTCAGAAGATATTTTTTAAAACCAGAGCATTAGGTTCAAATTCAATCCACGGGAGATAAAGTACATCTCAGCTTCCAATATTAAACCTGCCCTCCCCAGTTACATGATTTACTTTATTTCTCTCCTCTCCTCCCACCCCTTATGCCCCCCCCCCCCCCCCCGAGCTTCGCGAGGTTCTGCGATACACGTATTTCTAGTATAGGATATAATTTCTTTCTTTTCTTCCTTGACACGTTACTCAATTATTCCCAGAGTAGATTAGCAGCATTCAACGACCGAATGTTTCCAAATACGGTTTTTGAGGCAGCCCTAAAAAACTACCTAATTGTTCCGAATTTTGCCGTCTTAGGGGAACTTTGGTCATTTCGACATTTTGGGCGGTTTTTCATCTCGTCTCATCGCTACTCGATGGTTCAGTTCTCGGTCGGAAGGGCGTGAAGTAGCTATGCTTTTATTATAAAATTCTAGGAGACGTTATGTCTTTATACCGAAGTTTTCAGGGGACCTTTATAACAATACCGGATTTTCCTTGGAAATAAAATTAGGCATGAGAAACGCAACCTCCAAATATCCTAATTCGGGCATGGTTATCCTGACCAGAAACTTTAAGCCTTACTAACCATTTGCTCCTTCGAACAGATATTTTACCGAAAAAAGTCGTTGGAGGCCACTGGTTACTAAAGGCAACTTTGAGTCTGTGGATCATTCAGATGGAGGCTACAGCTAGAGCAGTTCTTTTCTGTTGTACTGTTTCTTACATATGTTGGCTCCACCGCCTTTTAATTAGCCTTTGTGGATGAAATCCTAAGTCACCATTTAGAAGAAAGCTACACAATGATAATCACGCAGTACTCAGTTCCTGTAGTGCTTTGTATAATCACCCTCAGTACTAGTTCTAACTTTGAGTTTTATTGCTCTTGGTTTTGGATGAATTTCAGGAGGCTCCCATCCACTTTTGAAAGTCTCACTCCTTCGTGTTTGATGCTCCATAACTTTGGCTGTGGTGCACGTACGAAAAAGCCATGAACTGAAACAACGTGTTGTTCACTATTTACACTAATAGTTTCTGGGAAATCCATTTGTTTACCCATGCACGGAGCACTTAGGAGTTCTTAAGAACCCTTTAACACGTGTCCGTGTTGTTCAGATCGAATTGGAATTTGGAAGTGTTGGTTTTTGGGAAGAGGGGAAAACCGGAACACCCGTAGAAAACCTTCTTGGAGCGAGGGATAGAACCAACAACAAACTCAACCCACATATGGCGACATGACTGTCGACGCCAGGATTCGAAGTCGGGCCACATTAGCGGGAGGCGAGTGCTCTCACCACTGCGCCACCCTTGCTTTATAACTTTTTGGGTCGTTCAGCAGAAGAAGAGTGGTTTTGGTTTCAGTGGTTTAATTTACTCGTGGGATTGAAAGACTTAATGGTACAACTTAAATCATGCATTTCAGGTCGATTCTTTAATTACATTTGCATTGCTTTAACAAATGCCTTCACTCCTTCAAGCAATCCTTTTCCAACGTAGACAAACCGCTCCCCCCTTCCACTCCGATCTTGCATGGACACAGCGTAGGAATATTTCACACCGAGCTGGCCGTACACCCAGTCAACACTTCCCCCACCTGCTGGACCTGAAAGGTATAAAAAAATTTCATCCATGTACATATAATACATATAATCGTTGTAGCCGCTACAAACTAGACAGCTTTAGATTCTAAGACGAGTACGACTACGAGTAAGAGATTTCCTCAATACTAAGTAGTACTCGCGCGTGAATATTTTGGCGGCAAAACGTAGTAACGGTCGTCGCTCTCCTACGAGTTTTAGCGAGAATGTCGTATTAGCGGACACAAGTTATAAAGTACTATATAGGTTAAATTATTTTGCGGCCGAGAGATATAGCTTAAACTCATTCAATAAAGACAACAGTGCTAATTTTTTTGGTAAAAAGATGTACAAGGAAGCTATCCGGGGTGTCCATTATTTGAGAATACGCGCGAAAAACCTTTAAGTGAGATCTCGTACACCGGTAGTCGTTCTGGTCCTAGAATTTAAAGGTCTCTATTATCGAGTCACTCAGCTTGACAAGTCTTCAGGGAACCTCTGGAAATCATCAACAATCTGCGAAAAACTTTCATTGAATCCCCTTCGCCGGGATTTTGTAGATGTCATAATAATTGTATGGTGAATAGATCACATATGCGCTGATCATGATCTAAACAGAAACGAGTTGTTTACTAGTTAAGAGTACCACAAAGCTAAAAATAGTTAAAAAGTGAAGACTGAGGTAATTTCTTTCGGCAAATAGTGAACTAGGCATTGCATGGAAATTGCAAAAGGTCCTGTCAGGCTCAGCATGTTAATGTATAAACAGCTCTTGATTTTCTAGTTCCACTCTGGGTCCACCTCCTACTGATAGTTTTTCTATCTTTTTTTTTTGTTTTTTTGCTTTATTTTTGATTGTTCGTTTTTGTCTTTGCTTTCACTGACCGATGCTGGTATAAATTTGCCAGTGACTGTTAACGAACTAAGGGGATTGCTGTATTCAAATGTTTAAGCCCTTTAATTGTTTAAGTAAATCTATAGCCGGATTTTTGATAACCGGTTATCGCCAAACGGGCCTTTTGCGTCGATCCAACAGTTTTTTTCGGCCAAAAACTATCTCCATAGTAGCCATTATAAAACCTAAGAGTGCAGCCATTGCTTCTTTGTCTTCTCCTCCTTTCCTTCTCCTCGCTCTTTCTCTTTTTCCTCTCCTTTTCCTTCGTGTCTGCTTTTCGTTTTTTGTTGATGTGCTTGTCAGTGCCCCTCCACTACTAGCCTTCCAGCCATTTGCGGGACAAACTATTCAACTTTTGTATTTTTGTCCAAAGAATGAAGTTGTTGTCGTTTTTGTTGTTTTTTCGTTTCAGTGATTTTGGAGTTTCTCGAACTTAAGAAACCTGCCTTTTGACGCTTTTTTTCTGAAATGACTGCAAATTGCGTTAGTTTGGTTTTCAAAAAATCGGCTACATACATATTAGGAGATTATGATGTAAACGAGTACCTCCATCGCGGAAGCTTGCTTGACAACAACTCTGATATGCATGACGGTAACCCACTTTATAAATAGCTTTGGCAGTCTCTAAACCAGCTTTCTTCTGTGAATAGAATACATGAAAAGGCCAGAGGGAATTTCCCAGAGTTATTATTGACAAAAAATCAAGGAAGAAAAGAGATAAACTCGGAAACCCTCGCGAGGGTAGTGCTCAACAAAATTTTATAAGGGAAGGCTCCGCCCCAAGGTCAAACCCCTTATCCTTTTATACACCATTTTTGAGAGAAATGGTACTCCTTTAAAATTTTAAAGCGCTGCATCCCTCCTTTAACTGCTGAAAATGCACCGTCTTTTAATTCTGAATGAATCACTAAGTCAGAAAGGCTTTTTGTTACCTTTTTCACAGCATTGAAATGCGTCTGTTAGCCCTTTGTAGGTCCGTTTGCAGACCGCAAGGACCGATTTCTTTATACCCTTTCATTTACTTCATCTGGTGAAATCCTTATCCTTCAATATACCTGAAGCCTGGAAAAAAAGTACCCCTTTTGGGCATAGCCTTTCTTTATGGGCCGTTATAGGGAGTGCCCACAGGCGAAATTCTAATTGATATAATGACGTAATTGCCGTCATTATGACGTCATATTGTTGAAATTATTGGCAATATCCACATTTCCCTCAAAGTATCCATAAATGGAATAAAAGTCAAAAAGCAAGTGTCTGATAAAATTAAGGTGTTGCCTAGCACATAAAATAATCTTCAACAATAACAGTGACGTTATTTATTAAAGCATTAAATAAGGAACTGGGGCAATCCGCTATCTTGAATCAATCATTTCGAATTACTTTATATATTCAACTTTTTCGTAAGGGGGCGGGGAATTTTGGGTGCTCGAAAGTCCCCTTGTCTGATCTGAAGAGGGTTAAAGTTTAGTTGTACCTGTATATCGTGGTCTGGGCTGCTGGTAAAAGTGTATCTCCATGGCATCTGCCATTGTCGCCTTCCACGATCTTGGAAGTCAAGGAAGCCTTTCAACTTGCCACCAAGACTTTGCAAGTAGCTTCGGACATTTCCTGTCTCAGGTTCAGAAAACGCATGATTCCCTCTGTAAATGTTACTCTTAGGTTCCTGTGTCTCTGGATGTGATGGGTTTATATCTGTTAGAAAAGAGTGGATAACTTTGTTACCTTTAATCGCCTGCTACACAGCCTTTCTTTGTGTCGCCACGCAACGCTCCTCCCCTTGTAAAAAAGATAGGCTGTGTAGCAGACTTTCTTACCTTAGCCTGCCTGTGTAAGGAAAACAACTAAGCTTCGATCCCCGTGGTTTGCAAAGGTTCGCACTTTTGTTGACGTTATCGAAATAGCAAGGACGTAATACTTTCTGTTTTATACCGTCAACTTTATTTTTCTAACTTGCATTAACAACAACAAATCCTGCACTTACATCCCCAGGCATAGCCAAAGTTTCTGTCGAGATCCACACCTTGTCTAAAGCATCTGCCCCTTATGCATAGAATATTTCTATTTTTTTGCCAGTTGCGTGCAAACGAGTTCTACAGAAAAAAAAAGGAAAGGTTAATTTTGATTGTCTAAAAATCTTGGGGAGCTTTTTTCTCATCTTTATGCGTGACCAGCCCAGTTGTTGGTGCTTGACGAGGAGTAGGTGTGTATGTACAACTTCGTCCTCCATATTTGGATCGCATCATAGAAGAATATTCTCATTCAACAACAGTCTATTGACAAAGACAGGAATCCAGTACCAGGATAGCCTGCGAACAAGCTTTCCGGAGCGCTCTGTCCACGGGGCGGGAAAAAGAAGGATAGATTTGAACTACGTCTCTGGAATTTGAATATCGATCTGCATCGAAAATGTCGATGCGAAATGCTGGTTGGCGGAGATGACATTAGCAATGACATCATTACCCTTGGCACGTGTTTTTCGATATATATATTTTTTTTTTACATTAGCGCTCGTTTCCGCTTCGCGCTGATTGGCGGAAATTGGACAGCTCAGTTGACGGGGAGCCACATGGGCATTGGAGGTGGAATTCAACTTCGAGAGACGTATTTGCAAGCTCTCCTTCCTTTTCCCGCCCCGCCGCCAAAGCGTCCCTTAGAGCTTGCTCGTAGGGTAGTACCTGGAATCCGGAAGCGACGGCATGGAATCCAAAATCTAAGAGACCAGGATTGTCTTGGATTCCCTCACACTGGGTAATAAAAATCGTAACCTGAAGCTCCCTATCTTAAAGTAAAATATTTCTTACAGAACTGTGTTTGCGAGAGTAATAATATCCATCCACATTCATAACGGGTAAAATAACCACGTCCATTTTGTCTAACATCTCAGTCACTGAGGACATCAGTCCATATTGCGATGAAATCTAAAACAAAAACGGTTGATGAGAAAGAATACAATATTGAACTTTTCGCAGACAGCACTGTGGTTAGGTTCACTCTGCTCTAAAGGCAGCGAAAGATCTAGTGCAAATAGGGCGTTTTCTCTCTCTATGGAAGCAGCCATAAAAAAATTAATAGAACAGAAGAAAGTGCTTTTATAAGTTTTACTTCCGCAGATTCGGCAAGATTGATATTTGGGACACCATTATGGCCGCCGCTTTGACGTCACGTAAAAGAATTAATAAATTGTTAAAGGAAGTTCACGCTTTTCTTAGCTTCTTCGCACGTGATCTTTGTACTGTTTTAGACTCCCCTATTTTCCTGTAAGATCTTCCAGATCGAGCGCTTTGTATTACGGGCAGCCACTGACTGGTCCCCAGTCGTCTTTCACAATCACCTCCAGCTCAGCCTACTCCCCAACCCTGACCAAGAGAAATTGAAGACAGTGCTTATGCAAAATTTTGGAGGGACAGAAAAGAGTATTATGGTATTTTTGAAAAAGTCCTATTGTACTCAAGCTTGCATTGGAAAGCTCTAACGTTTGGTGCTACAAACTATAGTTTGTTAACCAATAACATTACCAAAAATTGGCATCTCTAATAAACATTTGGACTAGTGGTCTCCATATTGAAAGAGTGTAAAATACACAGCGACCAGTGAAAATGATAATGGGCGCAAGCATGTTATTTTAATTACTAGTTATTAACAGCTCGTTACCTTGTCAGCGAGATACATACACAGGGAGCCAGTTATCCATTCATTACCGTGGATCAGACATTGCATGAACAACACTGGTTTGTTTGCTGTCTTTTTACCTGAAATCTTGAATTTCAAGACAGATTAATCATTAGCTAGAATTCACAAGGAGCCCTTACTTCTATACAATTCCGTACAATCAGGAATCCTGGGCTTTGGAATCGGGAATTTAGCCTAAGGAATCCGGAATCCCACTAACGATTGAATCCACTGACAAGTAATTCTGAAGGTTGTCATAGTAAATCCCGTAACGGTGTAATGGGTAACGACGTAACAATAAGTGACCTCCCAGATTTGCGGAGCGGCAAGTAATATATTCCAGTGTCTCAGAAAAACTCCAATACTATTCGCCAAAATGTCTCACATAAGCAGGAGTTTCAATTGCTTCAACACTGACTTGAAGAAATCGGATTTAAAGGAAAAAAGAAAGAAAATGTACCTCGTTGCGCCGCTGTTTCGGTCGTTGCTCGTTACGCCGTTACGGGGTTTTACTAACAACCAATCAGATTCTAAGACTGTCTTGGATTACCTTACACTGGGGAGTGAGAAATTATTTTGGACCATTATACGTTCCTGGGAAACTTACCACCCACCTCTCTCCTAAGCCAACATTTTGCGGTAAGTGAGAAGTAAGTGTGAATGCATGTTGTTATAATGTTGGCTTAGGGGAGGGGTAGGTGGGAAGTTTCCCAGGAACGTATAATCCATTTTATTTTCCTTATCCGTAGCTAGGTGTGAGTCTTAGAGTTCAAAGATGTACATACTTTTATTGCATACATTTGCCTTCCCTGATGGGACTTTCCAAGCGAAAACAAATCAGCATTGTCATACGTGCGGTTCATCTCTTTCAACTTTTCCACGATCTGTAAAGTAAAATCAAATTAACCTTTGACTAAAATTTGTTGAATTTGCACCTACGAATTAATTTCATTAACGTTTAAGCCAATAGTTTTAAAAAAATTGTAGACGATTTAATATTCAATCAGAAAAGTTAGGAACCACTCCATTCCTCCGTCGGAGACTGGCAAAGCTGATTATAAAAACTAATACTATACCAAAAACTAGCCGTACCAATGCAAAGTATTGAACTCCTTAGTCAATTACGTTCTATTTCGCATTCACCTCGTCAGCAAACTATGTTGGCTTGAAGATAAATTGAAATAAAATTTGTAGGCATTCAAGTAGTGCGTAAACTGAACCAAAAGCAGCCCGTAATTTCCTGGCCAATCAGAATGCGACGCGCAGAAATTCAAATGAACCAATCAAATTTCGAAGCAATTGCATATACTGTTTACCGTCTTCCTACTTAATGACAGACGCATCTGATTAACGAGACAAAAACGAGCGAAGAGGGCACGATTGTTTTACTCGTGATTGGTCAAGACAGTAACAAGAGGGTTTTACTGATCAAACACAAGCCCTACTTATTTTATCTCAAATGAATCACAAAATCTCTCTCCTCCCTCGTACTTACTCCATCAAGGTTGTGATACGTATTATGCCAGTTTTCATCAATGCTTCTTGTTTTCCGTTCAACGGGCATGCGCACATCATCGTCTAAAACTTCTTCACTGAAGACATGGGAAAATTAGCAAAAAAACAATAAGTGAACCCAGAACTAAGCAAACAGGTGTGACCAGACATTAATTATTATTTAAAAAATTGGAAGTTCAACCTATCCTGAAAAACATACAAAAAAGTAGCGTATATTAGGGATTGAAAATTTTCATTGTATTGAAATACATCAATGCGGTCAAAATCATTCTAACAAAGATTTCACTGAAAACACTTAGTGTCAGTTTTAACAAGATGACCTCCTCTTAGAGTCCAAAAAAGGGCAACAACAACAAAAAAAAGCAGGCCCGAGGCTGGCCGGAAAAACTCTAGGTGTCCGTTCCAAGAAGATGTGAAGGATGTCCAGGAGAGGAAAAGGTTGAGTCAGTGTTTTTCAAGGGAATTCAATATAATTGCGAAATTTTCAAGTCTAAATTTACTTGGGAACCGAAAATCGTTTCTAAAATCATTTTTCATAAAAGGAGGACTTAAGAAAAAGCGTAATTTTCTGACCAATAATATCCTAACAAACTCGCTTTCAAATGAACTATTCTTACCTTCGTATTACTGAAGTTTGAAGTAAGATTACGGAGACGATTAAAACGAGTGGCATTTTGCAACTCAAGATATGCGTTCTCATTTCGTCCAACCTGTGTAAGGTGACGAGGCGAGAAATACGCAATCAGAGTTCAATAAAAAGGTATTTGTGCGTTTGGGGATGTAGTGTTTACATGACTTATGTGTGCAAATAATGTTTGTACAAACATTTGATTTAACACGAAGGCTGGGCATATATTGTGCAATTAAAAATGAAACACCTTTGCTAACGAAACTAGTGATGCTAATGGAGCTTGCTTGTGCTGTAACTGAATTAGGGATTTCTTCGTCCATGTTTTATGAGTAAAAAGGTGTCCATGAGGTAGATTACTAAGTGAAACATTGTTTTAGTCCTTTTGAAATACGGCTTAAATGAACCATCGATCTCGTTTTGGACCTCATTTATCACTGCAGAAATTTTGGTAATTGAAAATACATTGAAGACAAGTAATATTTATTTTTAACATTTAGTTGCTGCAATAAAAGCTTGAGTCATGCAACCCTTCGAACGCAAATTTTTGAAAAGCACCAGAAATTTTTTACTTTTAACCAACTTTTTTTTCTTGGAGCAGAAGGTAGGAGTGTTTTATCGAGGAAGGGGGGGTGGGGGGGGGGGGGGGAGAGATTGTTTTGCTGTACAAGCCCAAACCGAAGTCGACGGTTCTCCCATTTTACTAAACTGTCACAGGATTCAAGCACTTAAACACAGTTTTTAAGTTTGAATAGCTGTACGTCAAGTTCAAATTAAATTGACTAAATATTTGTTGGTGGATTTTTGATTGAAAGAACCTAGTGAATTTAGTTTTCAGTCATTTGATTTAGGGGAAAGGGGATAAAACCGTAGGGTTTTGCGTCCAATAAGCCTGAAAATCACACTAGAGAAAGAAAAAGAAAGGCAAGATAAAAAGAGCGAGGAGAATAATAATAATAGAAGATCGAGGAAGAGCAATAATTGTACTCTTTAGGGTAGCATTGGTATTTGCTAATTTGGAGCTAGTTATAAAATTAAATGGAACGAAAAAAAACTGTCTGATTGAAAAATTAGTTGGCGGTAACGTTTTTAAAATTCCTACTAGATTTGTATGCGACTGTTTTTCGTGCAATGGAAATATCTGATACACGATTATAGAAGGAAAAACTATCTTTGTAGCTTGCATCTTTGATGCTTGGCGAGGAGTGGTTCTGTCAATTTTTTTAGTTATCACACTTTTTAATATTTCTTGGTTTCCAGATTGAATTCCTTCGGATTAAACTTACGAGTACTCCGTATAGTTGAATTTAGTTTTATTGTGGATTACAGCTAGATTCTCTGTTTTCTTTCTTCTTCTTCTTTTTCTTTATTATTTTTTTAAAAACATATTGGTCAGAAAAGCTTAAAAACAGTCATTTCAGCGCTGGCCCAGTTACGAAATAGCCTGAGTTAAATTGCGATATCAGTTCTATGAATGTTACTTTTCAAGTTTTCTGCTAGAGTTTCAAACACAGCGCCACGCAGATTCATTAAAAGCGAGAAAACTAATTTACTCAACAAAGTAAAGATATTTACATCACGAAATGTTTTGTATTTGCCTAAATAAATAATCTCATCCGTTAAAACATTCCCTAGTGTGTGTAAACATTAAAAAACAGCGAAAAAGAAAAAAAAATAAAATGACTCGGTGACGAACATGTCTTTAGCCCCATTCTTTAGGGTGAGAGTTAGGGATAATGTTTTCATTCAACCTTGTTGCATTAGCTCCTGTCTGCGAATCGCTCATGGAGGCACGGTATTCTGTTTTTAAATCGTCTAGTAACAATGGCAAACCTCTCTGCTCTTTTAAAGCCTCACCTTAACATGGAGTAACAGCAGCCCATAACCCGCAGCGAGCAAGTTCCATTCGCTAGTGTCACGGCATTTTCACGGACTAGTTTATTTTTAGAACAGTTTTGGCGCGAATTTTGAATATCCTTTAAATCCCACAAACCAGTCAGCAAAACTTTCAGACCTAAGAATGATATTAATGTTTAGGTTTCCTATTTGATATCTTATATTGCGAATGTACTCATAGACATGGTGAAGTTTCTATTTTCGCGGGGGAAGCCGTGACCTAAAAGCTCTAAAATGTGTCTAAAAATAAACTGGTCCGTAAAAGCGCCGTGACTCCCATGACATAGGCCTGGTATTGGAGTTACTCGCTCCGGATTATGGACTCCTGCAAGTACTCTCATTTCTGTGTACATGTATTACTCTTACCCTCTCTCCTGCCTTACCTTCAGAGTTCTCTACAGCTCTTCTTACTCATACGGCCACACCCAGATCGAACGATAATCATTGACACCTGACAAGTAGAATTCCAGGCACCCCAAGCTCACGAGTAAGCGGAATACTGTACTGTATAAGGCTTTGTATGGGGTAACCTGCAAACGCATACGTATTTCCGGTCGTCGCTTCTCTCCACCCGAAAAGTAACGTCTTCGAACCCGGAGCAGCCAAACGATTTCCGTGACGTTAATACGTCAGCTTTCGCAGGCTAAGTATGGGAATTTTTGCGATCATTGTTTAGGGCATAAAAGTATCAATAATAACATATACATAATAACATCTTTACCTGTCCAGTCGTTGTTTTGTTCTCGGTGAGTTCTTAACTATTTTGACCGTTTCCGCGCTGAAACAACCAAAAATGCTAAGAACACAATATAAATAAAACCAGGAGACAAGTTAAGATACTCCGATGCATTTTCTTGCTTTTCTTTGACCCCTAAATAACGATCGATAAAATCCCCATACAAACCGTTACAATATTTCTGTTCTCACCCGTGAGCCTGGGGTACCTGCGGTGCGCGCCGAATAATAGGGACCTAACGATCGACAACAGTGACGTCCATGAAAACATCGATCGTCGAAAAAAATTAATAGACTTCGCATCCTTTAACTTTTTCGCGATTATACCAAGTCGCCCAGATACTGAAAAGAAGGGAATTTATGTTGGAGCTGAAGAGAGGGAACGGCGCCCGGGATGGAGATGCTAGAATTTATAGCCTTGCCGTTCTCGTTGTACCCTGGGTACCTGAGGCTTTTTTCTCGTGTGCGTCGGGGAGCTTCGTTTCGTCAGCCGAAGGCCGAAGACATGAGCGGCGAAGCTTTTCGCGCGGGTCACTTTTAAAGACTTGACCGAAACCGGAAACCGCGCATGAAAAGCCTCTGGCATTTTGGGTATTCCCGTTCTCAAGTGAACGTAAAATCCGGCGATTTCACGTCGTAGTTGTGCAGGGATGGCAAAGAAATGTACAAAAAGCGTGATGCATGTGCAAAGTTGTTGTTTTGCCCATTAAACCCATTGCTTTTTTGACGTTCCCGTCGCCGTCGCCGTCGAACGTAGTTTCGTAAGGTCCCTAATGGCGAGGAAACTGGCACTAGCAACGCTCGCGTTGAATTCTGGTCCTACAATGGCGGACGGTGAACATTTTGAACGTCGTACTACTTATCGTCCTTGATCTGCTCCTTCAGCATGGGAAAAGAAAAGGCTGGTGCTTTAACTCCAAAAGCCATATCAAATAGGATCAAGGCGAAAGGACTGCAGAAGTTGAGATGGTATTGTCAAATGTGCCAAAAACAATGTCGAGACGAGGTATAAGTTAAGCTTTACATTGTTTTAATTTTAAAATTGAAAGCTTCTAAAAGTTCCGCAAACTCTTCACACATGGCGGCTTTCTTGTACAAGTTTTCCTCCTGTTATCATTCATTCTTTATAAATCAAACACCGGCATGAATAAAGTACGAGTCGTAAAATGGATGCGTGAAATGGTGTAGAGTAGTGCTGTGTGGAATTTAAACAATCAAGCAGTTACTCAGCTTAAACTTGTGACAGCGCATTCGATTAGACCTTAATCACTTATCTTTTTATATGCAGCTGCTGAACACCCGGGGGTCCCTTTAAGAAAAGGGCAGGAATTAAGGCTTGTTGAAAAATTAGACTTAATTTAAATAGGAACTTTTAATGACCCCATAAAGAAGTTGTCATTGAAATGTTCCTTTTTGGTCCTTCCTTTCTCCTTTTTTTCTTCTGCTTTCTGTACTGCTTAAAGCACACATGGTGTGCAGTGTACAGTGTGCTTGACACTATTGGCATTTTGACCTGAACACCCTTATTAATACCAAAATCTGCAATTTAGACCCCTAAACAAAATGATGAGCATCAAGTAAATTTCCACCTCCCCACCCTCCCCCCCTCTGGTTTTCTGTTCCTGCACAGTGTAGCAATACATTCATGTCACTTCTCATAGTGTTTTAAGGGAGATGGTGCATTTGATACAGTCCTTTGCTGGTATGATTTTCTTATTTCAAGTGTCAGTGTTAAGTCAGTGTAGAGTTTGTTGTTTCTTCACTTTTGTCAGTGCTTAATGTATTGCAATTGTATTATAAAGCTCTCATTCTCATTCTTTTGGAATGATCAGAATGGCTTCAAATGTCACACCATGTCCGAGTCACACCAGCGTCAGCTGCTGTTGTTAGCTGAAGATGTTGATAAGTACATGGATAGTTTCTCCAGGTAGGTTCAGCAAAATGTTGCTCAAAAAATCATGAGTGCCCTCAGCTTATATTTGTGTTAAAGGAAGTTTGTGTTCACTGTACTATAAACTGCCACTTATACCTCCCCCCCCCCCCCCCCTCTGGTTATAGGCCCATCTATACCTGTAAACAAAAAATACATCATATTATAAACCCCCTGGATATAAGATCCCCTCTAGCACTGATTTATTTTAGTTTTAATGCTTAACCGCCACTCTGCCCGGCCGGACCATTAACCAAGGTCTTTAAAAAGAAACTGGTGAGATCATGCCAGCTGTGAAACTCCTTTCTCAGTTCAGATTGTCGCGTCATTGGGGGGTGATGTTAAGCCGTTGACCTTGTCTCTTTCATCCTTGTACTTCAGTTGGAGGGGGCAGGGTGTAAAGAAAACCATTTTTACAGCTTGCCTTTTGGGCAAGCTGAAGCTAACATTTACTAGCCCAGTCTTCATTTCAGCTAGCCCCAGAAGTTTTTTGACGAGCAGAATTGATTTCACAGTTCTTCTGTTATTCAAATTCCTCAAAAAACATCACTTGTGGAATTTGCTAGCCCGATAGCAAAATCCACTAGCCCCAGGACACTACTTTCTTTGCACACTGAAGGGACATGAAAAAACCAGGCCCTGATGTCTTGGTCTATCTGACTTGTGCTGTCATTGGTCTGGGTGGGCGAGGTGTGATCAAAACATGAAATGAAGTGGCTGTAAGAGTACGCCTTTACATGCTAACGTCCAATCTCACCTCTCTGGTTCCACTGCAATTCAGTCACTGGCTAGCTGCAAATGAGGAGAATTGGTACCATATGTTTTTCTTGTTCTTAATTAAAATCCACGAAATTCAGAACACATTTTAATCAGTACCACTAAAGCTTGATTCAAAGCCTTTTTTGCATTACTGTTGTAAGCTCCCTCGCATATAAGCCCCTCCATTTTAAGCTGTCCTATTAAAACACCTTATAAAGATGTATAAGCCCTGGGTTTATAAGTGGTGGAAGTTAACGCTGTATGTATTGTGTTACCCATTATCTAGTTTTTTCTTTCAGAGAATTTCAAGATGAATTTCTGAAACTTCTTAAGAGACAGTTTGGTATGTGACTGGTTATTTTTATTAACATTACAAACATGCAGGAAGTCTTGGTTAGCCAAAGATTAAGATAAATATTGATATAATTTGGCTTGAGCAGCACCAAGTTAATATAATATTGCTTTTTGCTAACCCTACTTACTGAAACCTGTAAGGTTTCCATTAGTAAACATTGACAAAGTCATCTGAAGTTAACTAGCTTAAACTGGTCATGTTGGTGTTTTGGTTTACTGTCAATCTGTTGTTTTTCAGGGACTCGCAGGGTGCGTGCAAATCAAGTTTATCAGGAGTACATCAGTGACAGACATCACACTCATATGAATTCAACACAGGTCAATATTATTTGTTAATTGCATTAATTATCAACAAGGCGTGCCTGGCAAAAACACCCCAAGTGACTACTGATAAACTGCAAGACTCTCCTTCCAGTTACTTGTGTCACAAAGGAGAATTTGACATTTGATCTAGATTCACTGGAGCCCTATTTTATTGCACCCATCTGATGGTCTACTCTAGACATGAACACTGACTCTTAATAATGGCCTATATTTATTATTGTTCTTGCACAGTGGGAAACTCTAACTGACTTTGTGAAGTGGCTCGGAAAAGAAGGTAATTAATGGCATGTTTTAAGTCTTTTTTTATAGGAACAGGGTTTGTGTAGGTCATGGAAAACGTGGAAAGTCATGAAATTTAAGAATTTCATTTTCCAGGCCTGGAAGGTCATAGAATTTAATTATGAGTCCTGGAAAGTCACGGAAAATCAAAGTTTTGTTTCGTAGATTACATTAGTTAGATTAGTTATTATTATTATTATTAGAGTCATTTGTTTCTGTTGAACTGTTTAAGGTAAAAAAATATGCTAAAACTAGGAAAGTTTTGTAAATTTTTGAAAATGACAGCTAAATCTAGGGTCATGGAAAACTTAAAAAGGTCATGGATAAAGTCATAGAAAGTCCTGGAATTTGAAGAGCTCAAAATAGTATGAACCCTGAAGAAGGTATATGTACTGTCCCTGAGTCTCTTACTGCCTTTGTATGCACAGGACATTGCAAGGTGGATGAGACAGAGAAGGGATGGTTTATAGCTTATATTGACAGAGATCCTGAAACTATTGAAAGACAAAAGGTAAAAAATGTTATGATCATGCAGCATTTGGTAGTTAAAGTTATGTTTAATAGACCTTATTCACTATACCTGCCATCTTTGCACACACACCTAAATTACTATTGATGGGATAAAAGCAGTGTCACATGGTATTTCAGAGGGCAGACAATAATTATTATTATCCTTCTCAAATTTTTCTTTTTTTCATTGGCCGAGAGCCCATCACGTGACCTGCAAATAACTGCCTACGAAATGGTCTGCTCATGCTCAATTCCGTCCAACTGTGTTTGACTGCAAATAATATTCTGCAGATGCGTAAAGGAAACCGTGCTTTTCATGGCAGATCGCTTCGCTTTCTGAGGATATGCATTAAAAAAACAAACTTGGTGATCAAATTAATGATAAAACAACTATTGAACTTGGTTATCGCAAAATATTGTGATTTGTCAGTGTCTTGCAGATCAGCCTTTGGCTTTGGCAAATAATAATTTGATCTGCTCGCCACAGACAAATCACGATATTTTGCTCATCCTCGTCCAATAATTGTTAATTTTTGATAAGGTATTTATAGTTGTAACATGTCGGAGAGCTTTATTCCAACATTCTTTTTGAGCATATATGTTTCCCCTCAGCTTATCGCACTGTTTACGAACTTTTGCTTTGCCTTAATGTAGATAAAAATTAATGATTTTTTTTTAATTAGGCAGCTGCAGCAAAGGAAAAAATGGAGATGGATGATGAAGAAAGACATGGTAAGAAATTATTTGTCTAAGTAAGCTGATAAAAATTGTTTTTTATTAATTTTTGTTGTCCTCGTTGATGTTGATTTGATTGATTGTTGTTGGTTTTTCTGTTGCCTTTCTTTAATAATAAGAATCTCAAATTCTCTAAAATTATGATTATGATCAAATTCATGCAATTATTATTTTTTTTGGTATCAGCCAAGCAACTTGAAAGGCAAATTGAAAGAGAGAAAGCAAGAAAAGTTGATGAGGTGATTTTTTTCTTTAATTTTTGTCTATGGTCTTTGCTAAATCATCCTATTGTTCATGTCTGCTGTTGTAGATACAGGCCTGTCAATATTCCCTTGCAAACACAGCTAGTAAAACCACTTTAGTGTCACTATCACTAGTGTGACATATAGACTGTGTGGTGAGTAGTATAAAAATAAAAGTTTTTTTTTTCTTTCCAGGCAGAGAGTGTTTTTACTGAGCTAAAACGTGAAAATGAAGAGGAAAAAGGTTGGTATTAAAGGAAATTCTCTATTTTTTTAAATTTTATGCTCATTCAGCAACGGAAATGTTTAAAATAAATCACTTTTGTCAATAGGGTAGAGTTTGGTAAAAACATCCTGAAACCCTCCCCCACCCCTCATTCACTTTTGAGTTGTTTTTTGTTTCCTTCAGTTATAGCTTGAGCAGCAGCCAAACATTGCCTAGGGGTGGTGGGGGGTGGGGGAAGGGAAGAGTTGCTTTTTTTCCTGTTTGAAGTAGAAGAGTCTGCAAAATGCAAGAAAAGCTGAGGATATAATATTATGATATTATTATAGTGTCTCAACCAATAATATTTATTTTGTTGCTGACCATAGATGTAGATATGAAACCCATTTAGGGGGATATAGGAATGTTTTGGTAAATAAAACAAATTAAAATTAATAAAGAAAATGATATTAAGCATGGATCGAATAATTGTTATGCTCTTTCTAGTAACCTTTGCTATGCCTGCTGGTAAAAAGAAAGAACCTAAACCAGGACCTAGCAGGTGTGTGTAAATAGTATTATTATTAAAGCGGTTTTTGTTAATGCTCATCCATTCCAATAATTATTAATTGATTTCAAAAATAAATATGAATATTTGAGATGAATCACAAATAATTTGTACATGACACTTTAAAAGTAATCTTAGCCCGAGAAAACAGCCAACATTTTGCAACTCTACCACTGCTTTCCCCACGAAATGACTTCTGGGGAAAGACTGCAGAAATTCCATACTGATGATGTGTCAAGGCTATGTACCAGATCTGCACGTGCTTCCTGATTGGTTGAAAATTTGCTTCAACTATTCAGGAGCACTACCCAGATCTGCTGTGGCACATCCCAATCATCAGTATGGAATTTCTATGCTCATTCCTCAGATATCATTTCAAGGGGTTGTTCTACTGGTGGCGTCGTGAAATGTTATCTCAAAGAAGTTGACAATGATGCAATGTGTTTGTGCAACTCCATCCACTTTAGACTTTATAAAACCCTTTTTGGAACATCAATCAAGGACTGATGCCCTAAAACTACACCCTAACCAATAGTGCCCCCCTTTTTTGCCATGAAGACCATGATAATCTTTATGGGGGTGTATCCCATGACCCACACCCTGCCACTCATAGCACCTGCTGACTCTTTTTTCCTCGTTTTCTTTCTTTCAAAACCATCTAAGGATATCAGGCAGCAAAAGATCTGCAAGGGTTGGTCACCTTTTCAGAAGAGAAAACTTGGGTAGCAAGCATGGTTTATTCTTGGCTTCAATATTGCAGGATTTCCTTGACTTTAAAAGTAGTGCCAGTGCAGAAATTTTTTTTGTGGTCTTACATGTAGTGTGGGGCCCATGTGTACGTCATTATCCCATTCCCATGATAAACCATGGGAAATGTTTACTGATTATCCATAGTACTTTCCAATGTTATTTTCCTGAAGTTCTGATGCAAAAAATGACAAAGTGACTACAATGAGATAAACAGTTGACAAACAGATCATCAAACTTTCCTTTTGGTTAAATTTCAGAATAGATGAGTCAAATCCTTCATCTCTACAGAATCCCTTAGCCTCTCTAAGCTCTTTACAAAAGGAGAAGAAAATGGATAAAGAGAAAACAAAAGAAAGGTACCTAGTATTCACTCCCTTTTTCTCTCACTAGTTCTTGCCAATTCTCAAATTTCATTCCATAATGTTGAAAAACATGAAATAAAGTATCAGTAAGTGGAAAAATTTCCCATTCAGATGCATGATTGCTGTACTGTAATTCTTCTTGCAGTTTAAAACGAAAATCAGCTTTGGAAGAAATCATGGAAGTGAGTGTTTTTGTTTGGTTGTTCATTTGACTTTTGATTTGCTATTACAGTAACTTCCTTTTAGTCATTACGATCAGGAATGCTACTGATATTGTACATAATAAAACAACCTTTCTTTCAAGCACTCTTTTTTGTAATAATATTAATAATAATAATCGCAGTTTTTTTTTCTCGATAGATGCAAGAACAGGAAAAGATGAAAGCCAGCCGCAAGAGTAACTGGATAGCAAAGGTACCCTAGAGACTCAATCACCCCCCTCCCCCGCCCCCTCCTTCCCCTCCCTCGGGAACTGCAAGGTAGAAATTTCTTTCCAACAGATTAAGATTGCAAACTATTTATAAAAATGCTGTTTCAAAACTGTTTATCGCAGATTTCCAGACGCATTAATCTTTTTTCCATGTCCGATTTCATTACATTTTCCTGTACACTTGAGTTTGATTTTATTATGCATCATCTGAATCTGAAGCACTGAGGATATTTTGTTTTAATTAAGTGCCTTCTTGGCTGTTATTCCTTCCTTTACAGGGCCTTATAGTCAAAGTTGTAACCAAAAAACTTGGTGATAAATACTACAAAAAGAAAGGAACAGTCAAGGTATGTGTTTGGTTTAAAAAAAAAACACACGTAGGTGAAATAAAACAAGGCCACAATTTTCTTTCTCATCCCACTTCATTATTAGTGAAGATCCCCCATCCCATCCCACACCCAAATACACATTTGTTCATTAGATTCCTGAATCTTGGGTTCCAAGAAGGAGATCCACAGAAACCTTTTGGGGCTCCTACTTCTTATGGATTATTGTCCATAAAAAGAAATAGATAAAAAACACTTTCTGAGGACAGGACAGAATTAATTAATGTCGAGTATTATTATGTTTTGTTTTTTTAATTGCAGGATATTCAGAACTTATTCCTCGCTGTTGTAAAGATGTCAGATAGTGGAGATGTGATTAAAGTTGATCAGGATCACCTAGAAACAGTTATCCCAGCTTTTGGTTAGGGTGATTCATAATAAACTAGTGTAGCATAAAAAAACAAACTGACATTTCGTGATGCCACCACTGGTTTCCCCGCAAAATGACCTTTTGAGGAATGACTCCAGAAATTCAATATTGATGTTGTGTCACTAGTAAACTAGATCTGGGTAGTACAGTGTACTTCTGACTGGTTAAAGCAAGTTTCCCTTGTCGCACGACCAATCAGAAGCACTACCCAGATTTGGGACATGACACATCGTCAGTATGGGATTTCCACACTCATTCTCAGACGTCATTTTGCAGGGAAATTATTGGTCATGACATTGCAAAATGGGAGCTGTTTTCTCAGGCTAAATACAGTGCTCTACTTTTAAGAGCCTAGACCAGTTCACTATGAAAAAATCATTTTGATAACTTTCCTTCAATTCTCCAAGGCTTGCTCAAAACCTGCTTCTACTAGGATTATCTTGCTTTGATTTTAAATGAGAGAAGGAGTCAGGCTACAGCTAGAGTGGTAGCAAAATTTTCCATGTTATTCCTGGTCCATTATACAATGTAGATTTACTCCAAGACAGCTTATGAGTCAGCACAGGTCAAAGAGTAACTTGAGTCCCAATTTTCTTTGAATATCAGCAAACTATAGCTTTAAAGGATGTACTGTAAGAATGTATACCGATTTATTTTTCTGTGAAATCTTGAGAGAAGCAAATTGTCACAACTTGTAACGAAGTGCTTACTAGCAAAACTTGTAAATGGATTTTCAGGTAAAACTGTACTGATTGTAAATGGCATCCACAGAGGATCAAAAGCATCACTTGTATCACTGGATGAAAAAAGCTTTTCAGTCACTGTGGATCTTAAAGATGTAAGTCCGATTTGTCTCCTTTTAAAGGGACTTCCCTTCCTTGCAAGATAGAATGAGGAAATTATGCTTTCCTTACGCCATCTTGGCCTGCAAAGAGTAGAGGAGAGGAGAGGAGAGGAAAATCACTGTGGGATAATGCAAGGCCTCTTGCCTGCCCCTTACCTGATTTCCCTTTCCTTGTCTCCTACACACTGGGCTCTTTAGCTGCTACAAAGATCAAGTTGTTTTGATTACTGACGTTTAATTCAAATAATTAATGTTATAAAACCTTGAAGAATCCCCTCAGATAAATCTTATGTTCTAACACAATATGGTATAATGTTTCATGAAATGAACACACTGACTATAATAAAATATCTTTATTTTAATATTATTAAGTTTCATCACCCAAGTTAAATATGATGAGGTAAATTGACTCATTTCCATTTTCTACTCCACATTTCTCTTCCTTTGAAGTGGCTAGACTGGATTCAAGGCTGCTGCTTCCCTCCACTACCCCCCCCAAACCAAACCCACCCCCACCCCCTCCCTCCCCCCCTGGGCTCCCTGCCCCTTAAAATTTTATTTTATTTTCCTTTATTTTGGGGTATAGTAATGAGTCTGAAACAAAAGACAATAAAATTGAACCAGGACCAGAACAGCAATGCTAACTGAGTGTTGAATTCACTACTGATAGTAGTTAAAAAATGCCTTTTGTTATTGTGTTTCCTCAGGGAACTCACAGGGGTAAGAGAATTGATAGAATTCCTTATGACGACATCTGCAAGTTGGATACGTGACATCAGGGAGTATAGTCCAATCACATAACAAAGATACCACATTATTATGTCAATGGGAGCTTAAGCGACAACAACGACAGTGAAAAAATAATATGTTGCCAACAGAAAATCATTGAACTTGCATCCTTTTAAACTTTATTCTGCCTATCTGGACCCACTCAGTTTGTCAAAATGTAGCTATTTTCTTGGACTTTATCCAACAACAAATTTCCTTTCTCTCCTTGAACCTGTATGTTTATGTCAGCCTCCATAAAACGTCGTAGTCATGCAGTGGATGTCAAAGTGTACTAAAAAGTGGGATGCATGTGCAGAGCTCTTGTTTTTGCTCATAAAACCAACAATTTATTATTGTCTTTTGACAGTGTTCTTGTCTCTGTCATGGCTGCTTATTAAGCTCCCTAATAGTTTGATAATTGTGCTAAGAAAAAAGCAACAAAGAATTGATGCTTTGGCCTGTATCCTTTAATTTTGTGCTACTCAGTTGAACAAGTTAAATTCAGCATAGTTTTGATTTCTAATATCATGCTACTACCATGCTGATCTCAATTTTCAAATTACAAATACGTTAAAAATATATTGTACATTTTAAAAACACCCCAAACTGCATGATCCTCCAGTGTGCAAAGAAAGTAGTGTCTGATAACCGGGGTTAAGGGATCTTACTTTCACGCTAACCTGAGATCAGGCGCAATACACCTTGCCCCCAGGAATGTTATTTTAAAAGCGAAAAAAAAAATAGAGCCTGATCTCAGGTTACTACTGAGCTAGTGAGTCCTGTTTTTAACTTGCCCAATGAGCAAGTGATGTTGTTTTAAGGGATTTGAATAACAGAAGAACTGTGAAATCAATATAATTCTGCTAGTCAAAAAGTTTTTGGGACCAGTTGAAATGATGTCTGGGCTAGTACAGTGTAAAATAATGCTAGCTTCAGCTTGCCCGAATGGCAAGCTGTAAGTCAAATGATTTTCTTTGCACCCTGCCTCTATTTTTTTATTATTCAGCTGAATTAAATTTGACATCTGAAACCAAGTTTCACTAGAGTCTTACTTCAGTTTGCCATTCTTAGCATGGCAGTAACATGAAATGGGCCTTGCTCTCTTAATAATACTATTAAAAACCGTTGTATATATATAAAGTCCAAGTGAGCAGGTTATCTGTTTCAAAATACTACGTAAGCAGGTAGTTGTTTCTTTTAGTTGCTTTTTACATTATCAGCCTGATAAAAATGTTGTAAATAAATTTCAGGTAAAATTCTTTGAGCTCCCCTTTGTATGCCACTCCATGTAATTTTTAAATTAATGCTTGCTACCTATATAACAAACAATTCAAGTTGGTAGGCATCTAATCAGTTGCATTGAATCTAGGCTTAATAACCAGTCCCTCTTCAGGAAATAAGCCCATGTTCGGGTTATTATCTACCTTATAAAATAAATTTATAGTTTATACAGAAGCCAATGCTTGACATGAACTGCCAAAGTCACGTCAAATTTAGGTTAGACCAGTCTAGTTTGACAATTCAGGGAACTGAGACTTCCACAAGAGTTCCACTGCTTTCCTTTCTCTGTAACTTACATTTTGACTGGAAAATGGATCTAAAACATGTTGAAGATTAGAGCAGCTTGTGAAAACTCTGTGCCATTGGACCCTCAGTGTGTAAAGCGCACTCTCTGCAGAGCAAGGTTCTCCCGTATACATAGAAATCTGTTAAGAATTCACCTTAGCAACCAATGATAGCATAGAACTATGATTGTTCTAATGTTAATACTGAAAGCTCTGTGTTCATCTGTCACGGTCATAAGTATTCTGCCTCCGTTGTCTAGATATCAGTATGGGCACAGCAGCTGCTGCCAATAATGTCATGCCTAGAAGTGGTCGGTGAGCGATCCAGCCAATTGCTATGGTAACCAATGACAACGAAGTGGCAAGACACAGGCATAGTAACGTCAAACCCAGGCCCACCAGCTCACGGACAATTGGCACCCAAGAGACTGGAAAATAAAACAAAGGATGTTTCTAACACATAGAAAAAAGAGAGAGCAAAAACATCAGATTTCATACTGGTTTTCTTCTTCTTTTTTTTCAGCAAAAAAAACTGCTGTCAGGTCTTTGAAACCTCTGATTTCTTTTGTTCTTGCTAGAAAGAAGCCCTTGTATTAGGGCTATGGCCTAATGTTTCTTTACGTGACTGTCTACAATGACTGTCTTAAGTGTATGGTTTTACTTACTCAACAAAGTAAGAATGCTTGTCATCATTTGAAATCCAATAAACATCAAGACCCAACCTACTCCCCGTAGGGCCCAAGTGAGAAGAGTATTGGCAGAATGCTCGGCATCAAAAATCTCCTGCAATTCAGAAAACAAACAAACAAACAAAAAAAACTTTAAGGTGGAGGATGAAAATACCAAAATTTGGCCAACTTCACATTGGTTTAATTAAACTGTTAATAGATGATTTGAAAATGCCAAGCCTATTTTTGAAAGCTGTTCTGGTATGACAATTAAGTCCAAAAGAAGAAAGTACATTCAGGTGTAGACATGTGTTGTTGTTTGAAAACTTTTTTATTTACCTCTGCACTCATTTCTCCAGGATAGAGAAACTCCAGTGTATCCCCAGATTCTGTGTTATAATGGGACAGTGCTCCTCCTTGCTGTCGGGCAACAATACTGACCTGTTTATAGAAAAACAGAAACAACCATTTTTTTTCTAGGTTCTGTAAGCATGCACAAGTTTCACATGTTGTCGCGTGTTTTCTTTAAGAGGGAGTACTTTGGTTATTGATTACTCTTGAGAGTATTTCTCTACCTTCAGGGGGTCCCCTAGTCCCGAGCCAGGTTTTCCACTCAGTCCAGCATAAGAAAACTGCACTCGCACATCACCAACCTAAACAATAACAACAACAAAATAGGTATATTAGAAATAATATAAATTATTAGTTATTTGCATAGCAGTGAAACACTTTTAAAGAAAAACAAATCAAGAC
Source organism: Porites rus (assembly GCA_964035705.1). Lineage (NCBI taxonomy): Eukaryota > Metazoa > Cnidaria > Anthozoa > Scleractinia > Poritidae > Porites > Porites rus. The sequence goes on along the minus strand of OZ038004.1, from coordinate 14,562,962 downwards.
AGAACGAAAAAGCTGTATATCTTCTTTTCATTTATAATAAAATAACTTTTTCACTACATGTAAGGTTGAGTTGCTCATTTATTTGGATCTTTATAGTTTCAACACTTCCAACATATTGTACCTACAACAACCTGAAGAGTCATCCAGTGTAGTGTTAATGGCATTAATATTTTCTGGGAGTAATTTTTCTCAATGCCTGTACAATGTATTGGAAAAAATGACATTGTTGTAGAAGGCAGGCAATTCAATTATGTCCTGGTCATCTAATAATGTGTTGCAGGTTATGAGAGTATTCTTGTATGAAAACCTGTGCCGAGATGCTATAATGGCTGCTTGAGTTTTCTTACCGCGGGATAAAACTGATCTTTTGCATGATAAAACATTCCATCATGAATGTACATTTTTCGTCCTCTTTTGACCAAATCTCTTGGAGCAAGCGGGTGAAACTCATTTATTTTTTCAACAAGGCCTAAAAAAGAATGAAATAAATAAAAAGAAAGTCAAAAGAATAAAATAATAACAAGAAAAGTTAACAAGAAATGGCATGACCTCAAACTTTTTATTTGGCGTAAGTGCAGGCTTGCTTTGCTACAGCTTAATTGGTTAGAGTGCTGTACCGGTATCACAGAGGTCTGGGTTCAAATCCTGACAAGCCTGAATTTTTTCAGGCATTCTTTTCACAACTGCTTAAATTGCATGTTATTCTTCAACTGTGATGATCTTCTTTATACTTCAAGGTTTATACGGCTTATAGGCTTCTTCATTAACGAAAAGAAGATTTATTCACATGTGATACTGTACTTTACCTTTTGACAAAATGAACGCTCCAACCTTGACTGGGTCTGCTTTAATTGTATGAGATTCCACTGGCATGCTGTTAGGGTTTTGATGTCCTGATGGATTATCAAACTCATCACTTCTAACAATATGGTCTTTCCACTCCATTGCTACAATAACCATATATTTCAAGGATTTAATTTTGACCTGTAACATATGCATGTACAGTAAAAAATAGAAGGACTAGCACAGATTATTTTATCAGTGCCATTTCTCCTGCCCAAAGGTGATTGGGGGCAATGCTTCACACACTTGAGTATACTACTCAATGACTATGTTATCTCAAAGGAAAATATAATGGCATGTAAAAAAAAATAGTGTAATTATATATAGATCACTTGTTTATTTATTCATTTATTTACTTACAGTAAGAAAAAGTTGTTTCTACTCTTGTTTTTCCTCCCTCGTCATATTCTCTAAAAAAATCAGTTGGATGAAGTAAGTGAGTGAAGTGAACCAATGCATAAATATAATTAAATTATGAGGAAATAAAGGTTAGAAAGTCAAAGATTATAAGTAAAACCACACTAAACAATATTGCTTCCCATCAATAGCCCTAGTGGAATCCATTTTATCAAAAAAGCAGAAGCTAATAATACAGGGAAAGTGATCATTTGTAAAAATTCAGTGATTTTTAAACAATTTCGTATTTTCAGCAAAATCATCACTTATGTTTTTGCAGTTTTTGACCAAATGCAAGCCCTTGAATTAATGTATAATATCAACTAATCCCCCTGGTTACAAACTCATATTTATGCACATTAATCCCTCTCTATAAGCAATACTGATATTAAACTGTCTAATAATATTATTTTTTCAAACATTTAGAGGTTATAATATTTTACCGAGTCTTTTTATGCTCCACCCACTGATACATTTCAACCTTTCTTCTTAGCTTCACAGCCCTGACAGCAATGCCATATTGTTCATCACTTAGAGGCTAACAAAACAACACCTCAGTTAGTTCAGTTTGATGATGAATGATAGGCATGAACTTCTTGTTTCCCTAGCATGTTTAAAACAGGAAGCTTAAGGGTTACTACACCAATAAATGAAATTGATAATAAAGACCCAATCAAACTTGTTTTCAGAAATGTTGTGAGCTCTGTTTTTGGCAAGATTCACTATGGAAACAACTCTTCAACAATAATTAATTATTATTAGCACCAGCAGTTCAACAAGTATCATAATGGATAATTGTTTTCACGATCAATATTAAAAAAATAAAATGTATTGTTCTGATCACTGGACTTTTTTCAGCAGTTGCAACAATAAATAATTGTACAGGATATATACCTGGGGCTTTACATTAGGATCCAAGAGTGGAACTTACCCTGTCTGTTTGTAAACTTCCTGTTAAGTGAACCAAGCTGTTGTCATACTCAGGACTGACTTGATCAATATATTGAAGACGAACAACTTGTCTCAGGCCTTCATCTAATGATAGGGCTGTTTGAACAGCTCTTCCCTATTGTGGTAATAATATATTAAATAATAAAGCAATTTTCACAATTAAGCAGTTAATTACCATAGAAAGTTAAACATAATCATTTAATATTTTTCAGTAGTAATTTTATGTCTCCATGTATTGGCAGCAAAATATTAATGATCATGCAGCAATAAAACTTTTTACTGCTCCTTATCCAAAAATATATGAAAATGCTTAGTGATTGAAGGGGTGCCTGGAGGGAAAGCCCCCAAAAATTTTTCGTAAGTGCCTTCTGTCACTTTGCTAGATTTTCCCTTCCAAAATGCAAATTGTGCCTTTTGTTCATAATTTGCTAACTTGACAATCATTTAAAGATCAGAGTCACTTATTTTAGGGCTCTTTTGGCAACTGAACCCCTTCAGCTGTAGAGAGAACACTACCCTTCATCTCCCTCTCAATTTTCAGCAACACTAGCATTTTTTGGCCACGTATTAATTTGTTTTGACTACAGCAGCGTGTTGGTTGAGAACATGAGAGATTAAAAATTTGCAGTTAAAACTATGTGTTTACGTATCAAAATATTTTTAATCCACATGTTATCACCATTTATAAGAATCCGCTTCTCCAGCAACAAATGTGCTGCTTGTTGTATCCTTCCATCGGACAATCAAGTATTTTTATACCAGTATCAAAAAAGCAAACCCCATTACTTCTCTGTTACATGTACCTCATTCCAGTAAATGACAGGAAATGAGACAACAACAAGAAGAATTCCAATAAGAGATGCCCAGAAACTCCGCTGTATTTGTTCAAAGAAGCCAGGTTTTTCTTTGTATGAAACTCTTGTGTGGCTGTCACTCCAGTCTCCTGCATAATTATGCATCCCTGGTGCACTTGGGTTCTACAAGAGAAGAAGGCAGCAGGATTAGCTCAGTCAGTAGATCAGTTGACTGCAGAGAGGGATGTTGTGAGTTTGATTCCCGGGACTGGACCAATACACTCTTAGGGACAGACCATTAGAAAACTTATAGGGGGTGGGGGGGGGGGGGGGCGGGCAAAGTACTAAAAAAATATTTGCGAAAGGGAAAATTAAAAGAAAAAAATTCATGCACGCTAATTAATGCTAAAAAATATTCATGCTATGGCCTAAAAAGAATTCATACAAGGAATTTGAGAACAAAAAAAAATTCCTGCAGCTGGAAAATTCCCCTCCCCCCCCCCCATAACTTTTCTAATGGTCCGTCCCTTAACATAGCTGAGAAATTTTGGTACTGCCTTTACCCTAAACAGCTAGACCTTCACATGGCTCAGACAGATGACCGTGTAAAATGGTAATCCCATCTCTAGTCGGAGATGTAACAATAGTGTGCCCAGTACTTCAGTGCTAAATACATTGACACTCATATAAAGTGCATTTTTTCCTCTGTCCTGTCTGTGTCCATGAGAACAAGTGGCATCATCGGCCGGCAAATACACACAGCATATGAATGCTCTCAATTTTTTTTGAATAATGCGAAATTAAATCAGGACAATCATAGGTTTTTCCACATACATATATAGGTGCAGACACCATAAATACCATCTTTTATACAATCTGCGTGAAAAATCGGCTTGACGTAGACAAAGAAATCTAATTATTGTAAACCTAACGTAATGTAGGTAAACACAGTTCCGATACAAATATTTAACCTAATTTAAAGACCCGGGAGGAAAGTATTCCACTCGTTAAGGATCTACACTAAGGAAACAGAAACAGTACTGTAAAACAATTCATAACAAATACCACGAAAAGACTTACGTACATAGGTTCTATACATGGTTTCGATCTGCAAACGTGGAACATCACATTAAAATGAAAGAGGAAGTAAAACAATAGTAGACAGGCGTTGCTCGCTTGATGAACAATTTTAAAAGCCTGGGTCGAGACCAAAAACTCTCTACCAGGTCCCTCGCTACTCTAGGGTCATTTTGGTCTCCTGGTCATCCTAGGATTCACAAATGCACGCTAGACCATTTTGGATTGAAGAGTTTGGCAGAGATTTCTTAGCTTATTGTAAAGCTCGTATAGTGTTGTGGGTGTTACGTAGAAGATATGGACGAAGAAGAGTGGGAAGAAGAGGTAAGAGCCGTTAAGTATGTCTAGCAAACTCGCATAAACATCAAACTTGAAAGAAAACAAACATCGATGGTCGAGCTTGTATGTCATAATCTTCAGCATCTTCTATTATATTTTTGGTCAGAAGCACATAACCCCTGTTTTGCTGAGATTTCCGTATATAAACCCCATGCATTTATAATGCATACGTGTTTCGACTCTACTTATTTTAAACTATGCATAATAAATGTTGGAGTTATACGGAAATCTTACCAGTCGTACAATGCAAGTGAGACTTACTCTGAAAACAAAGGGGGAATTTCTTACATCCCATGATGCATCACTTCATACAACATCATCAAGCTTCTGAACTCATGTGATCCTGTCAGTTCAACAGGGATGCTACAGTTGAAAAACAGGGAAAGTGATGTGTTTTGCCAATCAAACCTTTTGTACCTTTGCTGTGTCGATCTAGTGGCGATTTTCATTTTATTATTCCAAATACATCTTTTGTTAAGTCATAGGGAATGTTTTGCAGGGTTGTCACTAAGATTTGAAGTTGCCAAGTAAATACAACAAGTAGATGGGGAATCAAATGGCTGAGGACTTCTTTTGGTTCTATTTTTCTTCTATTTTCCAATAAAAGTAGCCGGGGAAAATCCCCGACCCCCAGCTCTTAATGACAACCCTGGTTTTGGTACCCTGCGACCAGAGGTTTCTCTCTTGCATGGCTTTTAGCATTCACGAAGTCGTTCGCATCACTTGTTATTCACATAGTTTTGTTTTTTTTTTTTTGCCTGGGGAGAGAGTCCTGCGGCGAGCTGCTTGTGGTTTCCGTTGAGGCTGCGCCAGATCGTTCATTCATTATTATAGAGATAATGACACAAATTTCATCCCATGAGAGAAATCACAATGCTGGTGAGTCGCGGGAGAAAGTCTCATGCGGACTCTGTTTTGCACAGTGAATCAGTTTGTTTGACTGGTTAAAACCAGTTATAAAACCTGTTAATCATGTGTCTACCTCCATGTGTCATACCTCCCTTGGCATAAACAAACCAACTACGCAAATGACAAGTGATGCAAGCAAGATCGTAATGCTAAAGGCCATGCAAGAGAGAAACCTCTGCTTGCAGGGTAGCATTTTGGCCTCCTATTTCAACCCTCCAAGTTAAAGTTTTTGCTTGGTCGTCATTTGGCGACCAATTCTTTTGGTCTAGGGAGGCTTTTTTAAAAATCAAGTCGGCAGCTTCAAAATTCTAGGCGCCATGGCAACTAAAATGGTCACAACTTGGAGGGTTGTATGTTCAATTCTGTGAAGCTAGCGAGGAAGCTCTTTGCTCCTGTACATCTTGTTTTGCCATGTGTTGAAAAGACTTTCCAAGGGTTAACATGCGATTTCCACTTTTTGTAAAACAGGAGCATCTCATTGTCATTGAACTGAAAGGAGTTATAGACAGTGACTTCTTATACAAGTGCAAGTCTGAAAGTTGCCGACTTTTGGTGAGTTTTGGTAATAAGTACTTTTCTAAACCTTTTTGATAGTATGTTGAGAAAACAATTAAAATTGAAATAAATATGGCCTATTATGGTCCTTAAACTCATTCATAAGTGATATGCTTGGGGACAAGTTGGTTGGACTCAGTGTGCAGAAGGCATTATTTCAATGACGGTAATGCATCAGTCAATTATTTTAGCTGCACCTATGCCCCTGCCCCTGCCCCTGGCCCCTCCCCCGGGCATTAGTCTTTTTGTCCTGGATGGCAAATTCCTGGGGGAGGGGATAGTTGAATTGTCACATACCCCATCACATGCCCAAATGTTATGCAGTAATAATTGGTATTAAAAGCCTTTTGGCCAGTTGGCCACTCTACCTACATGTACATGTCTACAGTAGGGTGCAACTGCTGTACCAAAAGCCTCATCTCGAGGTTGGTGTTGCCTTAAACAGCTTCCAAAATCAGTGGCTTTATAGCTCAGTTAGTAAGAGCATCACACCGCAATCGCGAGGTCATGGGTTCAAATCCCATTGAAGTCCTGAATACTTTTTTCAGGCTTCTCAAGCAATTGCGTAAATTGCAATCACAACAGCGAGGATCATTCTTCATTGTAGTTGTTTGTTTGTTTGTTTGTTTTTTCAAACTCACCTTTTCAAGGTGTGAAGTGCTGGTGCGGGGTCAGAGTCTTACATGTGCAAAGCACATGAGCTTTACATGCTCAGAGGGAAAAAAACCTCCAGACTTTTCATTTGATTGTTTGCGCATACTTGACTAGGGAAAAATATGGACTGTTTTGCAGTCTTATTGGGTATGTAAATTTAGAAGAGTTTTGTTGCATTACAGGGTATTGACACAGATGAACCTGTGCTGCAGATTGGAAATTATACATTCACTGGAGAGCTCAAAGGTGGAGATGTTATATTTTTTGGCCTCAAGCTAAGCTTGCAACTTAAAATGGCATTTGCATAGTTAGCCGAATGTGTTGATGTAATATACAATAATTATGTTATCAAGCATGAGACACAGTTTCATCTGGTGATGAAATACTGAGAAGAGAGTTGAGGTGTTTAATCTGGTGATGAAAGACTGTGTCGAATCCTTGATATTACTTCCCAAACAAAATGATTTTATAAGGAGAAATTAATGATGCAAAAACAAGCAGTTTTCATCTGATTTCCAAACACTCATTAAACATTTATTACCCAATTTTCTTTATGAGTTATTAATAAGTTTGAGAAGTTATTTTAAAAATATTAATTATGTTTTTAGGAATATTTATACATTTTTCAAAAAATATTTTGGACTTTTTTAATAAGTTATCAGTATAAAATTATTTACTCTCTTATTTTGCATATCTTTTTCCAGAGCCTATTGGTACACATGTTCTATTTGAGGAACTAGGTAATCTAGATACATTTGTTGTTTGTGCTATTAGTTATTAGTTAACCAGTTTTGCAAACAGGTGGAATGAGTGTTTTGAACTAGACTCAAGTTGGGTCTGAGGGCATGCTTCGACAACTGATAAATCTGAGAACAGGTTTTTCCGTGTACTGAGCATTTGCCCTAATCTTATCATGTGGGAGAGGAAAAGCGTTTGCTGCTTCGCTGGAGTGTTTTTGCATTTCATTCTTAAATCCTGCTAATTGACTTGAAGCGAGTCTTCAGGGAAATTGTCATTTTTTCCTATCAGTGATCGATTGACATTAAGTCACTTATCTGATAGACTTACCTTTTGGTCACTTATCTGCCTTATCTAATGCTTCTTTTGTTGGTATAAAGCCATCGCATTACCAGTCGAATTAGGGCTATCCCAAATCAAAACTGTTGCTTAAATTTTACTGAACAGTCATGTGACAGTCTCTTGACTGCATGGCACACAAGCACCATTTTTTTTTAATGTGTTGTTTTTCGATTGTTTGCTTGTTTGTTTTCAGAATCAAGTGACTCACAGGAAACAAAGAAATTGAAGTACAGATACAATACCACAAAAACACTGGAAATGGCCAGAGTGTTTCTGGTGAAAAAAGACAGTGCTGAAAAGGAGGAAGAAGAGGTTGGAGAAAAAAGATAATTTTCTTGATCAACAAGATCTTTAAAGCATGATATGCTAACAGAACATCAAATTTGAAGGTGGTTTCACACTTGTTCTCCACCATATTTCAGTTGATTGACAATCAATTCGCACTCAAAAAATGGCGATTCCCTATAACTAAATACACTAACTTCTGCATGCAGGTGGCACTAACCTTACTTATCTTTGAACTTGTCTTTTGGGGGGGGGGGGGGTGGAGTGGTTGTGGCCTGACATAGGGCAGAGTTGATAAACTTTTCCAATCAGTTTGATTTCTTAACCTCTTTTACTATTAAACTTGTTGCACTTATCTTTGAACATCTCTAATATAATTATTTTATTTTGGGGGAGTGGGATTGGTAGGTGGGTGTGGCCTGACATAAGGGCAGAGGTGATAGCATTTTCAAATCAGTTTTATTTCTTAACCTCTTGAACCAACATTGTATGGAAATGAATTTGGAAACAAAGAAAAGCAAACCAGAGACTACTGAATAGGGTCGTTTCATTTGCAACATATGCCTATAGCCGTCAGTTCCACTGGACAAATGTGTTGGGTATTTGTGTATGTTATGGTAAACCCACCCTTAAGGTGATTCCATAGTAAAAGAACCTAACATAGATTTTAGCTAAAACTTGGTACACTGATGTAACAAGTCAAGAAGATGATAAAAAAGTAATAAAAAGTGGGGGTCACCGTGCTCGTTTTGACGTCACAATGCGGACAAATACGGCTATTTAGGACCCTTTTACAAAAACCGCGGGCAGCGCAAAACTAGACAAAAAGGAGAGATTTTTTCGATGATGCATGTGACATCACACAGAATTTGACTTTAATGTATTGTTTATCCACTTACGTACCAGAAAAATGCCTTTTAATGCCCTTGTTTTTACTTTACGCTCCAAAGTAGAATTAAATTGGACGCGCGCTTTTCGACCCGTGATGGCTCAATCCGTACAATTTAGTAAAATTGCCAAAAATCTGAACATAGATTTGTGCCAATTTTTTTCTCATCGAAAGGAAGCACTGTCCTTATTAAAATCATGAAATAAAAAATGGGGGTCACCGTACTCGTTTTTGCGGTAGAGCTGCAGAAAGTGCGCACCAAACGCATTTTCTCCGATTTTTGAGAGAGGACTGGGGCGAGTTTCAAAATAGAATGTATGTGAAAGGGGGAAGAAAGTTTTAAAAAATCCGTTTTTACAGAATTTACATCGAGATATCACATTTACGACACAATGTGATAAAGAAAGTGTTTAAATGAAAATCAAAGTGAGTAAGCACAAGTTAAACATCCACTATCGAGGTTCTCCGAGAGGAGGTCGAACTCAGCAACACGCGTACTGCTTACGTTATGCAGATTCCCAACACATTGAGTCTCACCTCGGCAAGAAACAACAGCAAGCAAAAATTCCAATAGCGTTTCTCTTCAGTCAACTTCATTTTAATAATATTACTTCACATGCTCTTTTTTACGGCGACCATCTTGTTATGCGCAGTAAGAGATGCGCAGTGCAAAACTAGGGAATCACCTTAAGCTTATACACCATATTATAGGGTAATTGGATGTAACATGTGTTGTTTTTATTAATAATTTATCTGTTTTTTGTAGCTTGCTGGATCTTCAAGGGAGACACTTAAGGAACAGGAAGATCCCAGTATGGATATAGGATAAATAACATTATGCATGCAACCAGGACAAATGTCTAGCCATCTCTATTGAGCACAACAATTAAGCTTGGAATTTTCATGTTCCATTCATTCTCCCTTCAACTTTTTGCAGTACTGGATTATCCAGTGTCACTTCCATTATTTGTGACAGCAATACTACTTCACCATAGCAGTGGGAGAATGACACCTTTATGTTCAGTGCCGAGCAGTAATGGAGTTCAGCTTGAAAGCATGAAACATTCAGAGTGGTTTGATTTCACTCTATGTCGAAAAATTATTATTGCTCAATCCATGTCTACTGTATTGTAGAGAATTTCTGAAAATGCTTAAAAAAAAAATGTGCATCACACAACGAAAAAATTCTTCAAAATAAAGAAAAGGAATGATTCACCATTTTCACATTTCCCTTGTACACCTTGGGACGAATGTAATACGCCAAAAGTTTGGGGGATAAACAAGGTGTATTATGGGCAATGTGTAGAGGTTGAATAAAAGAAATTGACAACTCAAAAAAAACCTTTGCAGGGCTGGGTGTAGGTTACAAATTATTAACGTCATAGTATAACTTAAAGTTTGTGAACTTAAGTTTGTACACATTGAGGTTCCACTTTATGAGTTGGGAGATAATTTTGTTTTATTGTTTTACTGTGCATTCAAAATATTCATCACGGACTTGATTAGAACATTCCAGACCTTAAAAAAATTATTAATGCAATGTGGTATTTTGATTGTTTTATATTATCATAAGTGCCAATTTAAATTTCTTTTTCCTATTACTTGGTTAACAAACGGTTATAAACACACATCTTAGCATCATCAAAATCTGGATAATTTTAACAACATGTACACAACCTATCTTATGTTGTTTTTTGGAATTAATTTAAGTGATTGTAAAAACCATGATTTTTCAGCTATCAATAAAAATTAATAATACTTGAATTTATTTCTCAATGAAGAGTATGGCTCCAATTTATCGGACTTTGCTGGAGGAGGTTTCTTTCTTCTAAATGTCTTGCACATCTATCTTTTTTCTGCTGTTCTGCACGGAGCTCCATCAGCTGTGAAATAGGAAACAAAAATGCCCTCAATATTTACTAAAGTGATGATTGTTCCTTTCTTGACTTTCCGACTTTTCCAAGGTCACTACAGCAAAAAGTATTGTACTTATCAAGTGCCTTTTTACTTGTGTGTAGGCTAAAATTTGTTGTGTCACCATTAAAAGGAACCTTAGTCTTGACATTTTAAAGGAACCTCGATCTTTTCCATGATATCACTTGTTTGTCAGTTCATCACAAAATAAAATGGACTTTGAATATTTTTAATTGACTTTGCCTCCTTTTTGGAATGAATGGCTTTCACCTCAAAACAATAAAATTACATTTCTTGGTAGCACTGGCCAATAATGTAACAGATAAATACATGATGGTCATGAACCAATGAAGTACTCAAAGAAAAACGTTTTATGACATCATACTCCATGTAATTGAGTTGATGCCATGTTTGAAGCACAGGTGTGCAAGTCATGAGTTGAGAAGGTGGCTCAAGATACAGTCTGTAAATAACTATTACCAGATTATAGTTGCAGCATTTTCAACACCAAAGTAATCTTGAAGTTAACTTTCTGATATACAGCTACTGGTTGAGCTGTTCTTCAGAAAAATTGAACAAACAAAAATTAAAATGTTAGTACCCTTTTATTTTCATTCCTGAACTGCTGTAGGTATTTTTCTTTGTTGATTTTGTCTTCTTTGTCTTGTTCAATGCAGATCCTGTCATAACTGATTGCGAAGTCACTCTCTTTTGTCTTTTCAGCCATGGCATTTTTGTCAGCTAGTTCTTTTTCTTTCATTTGTTGTAACAATGCTGTTCTGCCATCTTGCCTGAGAGTTTTAAAGATGCAATGGTAGTGGTTGCTTTAAGTGTTCTGATAGTGTTCAAGGGATAGCTTACTATACAATTAATATATGTAATAAATTATAATCAAAGCACTGTCTTATAATCAGCACCATATCCATTATTGGGCTCATGGCACTTTACAAAGGAATGATATAAAAACCATGAATAGGAGGATCTAAAATATGCCCTCTCTCAAATTAATAAGCGCCTCTTGTGTAAATGCCCTCATAGACTTTGATTGTTGACCAGATAACTTTAACGTTTTGTCTCATGCAAAATGTCAAATTATGACGCCACAATTGCTGACATAATTTTCAATTTTCAATATATCATTTACTTATATCACTTGAAGAGAATTAGAAGGGGAGTAAAAGGCTGGAAACCATTTCTTGCCATGACATGTAAAACTTGAGTTATGGGACTTTAAAGGTATTTTAGTGCACCCCTGGGAACCATACTTTTCCATTCCCTTGAATAGTTCATATTTTCATAAAAGATAGACAGAGAGTGTAAAGTTTAAAATTTACGTATGAATGACGTCAGCAAAAGTGACGTCATAATTTGACATTTTGATGTCAAAATGTATGCCAATTTGATTATCTCAATATTTTATATTTTCAGGCCAAGTTTGGTAAGGAAAGATCAGAGATAGAGACAACAAAGTTATTGTAATTAACCAAAATTGTCACGCTTTGACGAGCAATTTGGGAGATGATATGGCCCTGGCGTGGTATATGCTTGCTCGATTGTACTCGAAAAGCGATGGGACTCGGGAAATGCAGGGCGCGATCCATTAAACCAAAATTTCCGGAAATTTCGGTCCAAAACTCAATGGATCGGTTCGGTCCAACCGGAAAAGTTTCGAAAAAACGGGTCCACCTTTTGAGGTGGACCACTTTCCCGGTCGGACCGGTTGGAATTTTGGTTGAATGGACGCGCCCGCAATCTATCAACCCACAATCTACAAGTTAAATATATTATTCAAATAGACCGAAATCAGTCTAAGGAAAGAACTTCAATAATGCTGTATCCAGTAATGAAAATTTTGCAGTTATATTTTGGTTATTTTGAGTATATTTTGCAGTCCATGTTTAAATGAAAAACAGCTGTTAATTGGAGTCTAAAAAGCATCCGCACTTGTGGTGATGGACGTTAATTGACAATTTATTGTTTAAGTCATCCTTTAATATTCAAAGAGTTTATAAAACTTCTACTGTTTATAAAACGTAAACTTGTTCACCTGACTTCTTCTTTGTCCTGAGGACTACCGTACATAGCTTTGACGTACGTATCATTTCGTCTTTTATATGCCTCTCGCTTCCCTTGTAGTTTCCTCTCTTGAATTTCATGATGTCGCGAAACTGTCTCCATACTTACCGTTCGCTTCATACAAGCGTCGGTCCGCAGAGGGTTAGAGTTGCTCATCGCGACGTGCAATTTTTTGAAGAGGAAATCAAAATATGATCGGGAAAGAATAAAGTTTTTCTAACTAAAAACAAATCTTAGAGCGCAAATTGCGCGAACCATTCCTGTGTGTCTTTCTCTTGTGGAGCTCGTTGTTATGGCAACATTTATCCGCTGTGCACCTAGCATTTTGGGCGCACATTGATATCCATCATGGCGGACACTTGTGGAAAATTTCATGAGGAAAGTTAAAGAGGTTTTGGACAACGCTTGTTGAAAATAACATGGGGAGTGGTGAATCAACAAAAAGATTGTCCGTTAAGAGATCAGAGGAGGATGAAAGTGCGGGAATTATAAAGGTAGGTTCTACAAAGGAATCATATGGAATTCACACTAAGCCCTAAGCAATATCATGGATTTCTGGAAGGTGAAATGATATCAAGCTATGTTGAGTGATAATTTTACTTTTGACGAACATGAAGCAGTTGATTTAAAATTTTTTAGGTGTCAGAGAGAGTAGTAAGACGCTTGAGAGGCCTAGAGGATTTACCCCTTAAAGGTGATGAAAAGGAGATTAGTCAAGGTAAATCACTGCTAAGCTTAGACAACTTTTTCACTCCCAGAGCCACTTCTGAAAGCAAGACATGGAGTTTTATCTTTAAAGCTGTTTTCTGGACTAAGAAAAAATTCTGCTTATGCCAACTCTAAAAATCTAAAATCTGGAGACTCTCTCTTTTGCATCATCCCCCTCTCCCAAAAAAGACAACCACCCCCCTGACCCCACCCCCCAACCCACAATTCGATCCAGTCCCCCATTTGTCACATGCGAGTGGTTTAGGACATTACATATGAAGTCGTACATGAGGCACAGACCATCACAATTTGCTTTTATGATTGTAATGGCAAAATAATTTCTGTCAGTAATGAAATACCATAAAATTCCGAAAATAAGCCACGGGACTTATATTTTTCAAAGCCTATTTTGTGGGGCTTATATTTGGAGGGGCTTATGTACGGAGGGAAATTTGTGTTTCAAAATCGATTGGGCTAGCTCATTGTTGGAAGGAAATTTACCGTTTTTTCTTTGTTTTACTTTGTATTTGAGGGCAAATTCCAAGTCTAAGCCCCCAGGGGCTTATATTTGGAGGGGCGATTTAATGGAAGGTTTTTTCATTATAAGGTTGGGGGGGGGGGGTGCTTATATTAAATTTGGAGAGGATTATTTTTGCAATTTTACAGTATGTGCAAAAATGCCCCAGAAACCCAACTATGAATCAAAGAAAATTCAAATTTTGAACGCACACATCCCCAAATTTGTGGCTCCAGAAAATATCCATGCTCACCCCGTGACCATTGGAAATGTCAAGGGGGGGGGGGAGGAAGAAACTTAGCTCGAAGATCAGAATTTTGAAAGGAAAGTTTGATCCTAAGCCAGAATTTTCAGTGGTGAGAGGAAGGGAGTTTAAATCTTTCATGGAAGAGTACCAATATGAATCTTTTCTGGAGTAACATGTACACAATGCTACTTGATGGATTAATGACAAATGCTATAGTTATATTTTTGCCATAAATCAGACCGTAGAGTTAATGATAGTGTTGCTCTAATCTTTTTAACCTTTAAGATGATATCAACAATTTGTGGCATGAATTACAGCAAGAGAAAGCCCGTTTAAAACATCAGCATGAACATTTTCAGGAGTTTATGCAGGGTGCATTTAATGAGGTAAGGGTTTTCGTAGTTTTGCAACGTGCACTTTAGTGCAGTCTGGTAACTATATCAAGAAACTTTCTCGCGTGTTTGGGTCAAAATTTGGGATGGGATACCTCAAATTCTTAAAGCAAGACCGAAAAAAGCTTTGAAAAGATCACTAAAAGCAACGCTACTTGATACCCTTCAAACTGAAGCCTCCTATATTAATGTAGATATGATTATTGTGAAAATGAAAAAGTAATTCTCTTGTCCCTTATATTATTTTCATTTTATTTTATGTTTAAAATTCACTTCATTGTTTTCCTTGTATTTAAGTAGAATAGTATGTATTTACTGTAAAATATTATACTTATGTCTAATTTCTTTTTATTTATCCAGTTTGTAGTAAATTATCTAGCCTCGCCTGCCTCAAATAGCCTTTCTAACTACAGGCCAGTCCCAATGATGTGTTTTTCTAATATATTTCCAAATTTAAATAAAGTTGAAAGTTGAAACTAAAAGTTTTCTTGAGAGTCGCATTTCTTTCAAAATCATATGCCTTCAGGACATGTTTAATAAGAGCTGAGTGTGCATTTTGTTGGATGCTCTAACTTTCAACTTTTTTACTAGAGCTTTTCAAAAAGAAAGTTGTTACTGTTTGTAGGGGAGGCAGACTGAAGCCAGGAGGTGGCAGGAAAACAGGGGGAAACTAGGAGATAAAGATGCCCAAGAAATAGAAAATCACTGGAGACAATCCTTGGAAAAGAAAGATGCTGAATCCAAAGCCAGAGAAAATAAACATCTGGAAGAAATAAGTGTACTGAAAAAAAAGGTAAGTGCATTTATAGCATAGAATTCTTGTTATGAATAAAAAAAATGATGCTGGCATCTTAACTCTTGAATTCCCTAATATCAAATTAAAAATTGTCCTGTCTTGTCCCATATATTTCTAATCAAAGTATTGGCAAAAAATCCGCTGTTACTGCTACTGAAGATGTGAAAAACTAGGTTTAACTATGTTTTTTTAACTGGTTGTCTTAGGTTGCAGACAAGGAAGAAATCACAATTGAAAAATTTAATCAAGCTGTGGAAGAAACAAAGAAAAAGTTCAGGTAGCTATCATTAGAGGTACTTGTAATTGAGACATTTGATCCACACTAACACTTCCTCCTCATTACAATAATATTTTCTTCCTTGCTCTCATCTTGTATTGTGAGAATGACACACCAGCTTGCCAAAAAAAGTAAATATCTAGGTTTTGACAATCACCTATCGGAGTTGATAAGCTGTTCAGGAAGCCAGTTAGGGGGCTGTTTAAGGGTTTCCTTTCCAGTTGTTCTTTAAGTTGCAGTTTTTTTACTTGCTTGTTCAGTAAATTTGCTCACATGCTTTGCATACACACCTGAGGGAGAAATAGTACTCTAATGGTCAGTTCAAAAAAAATGGCCCGATGTTTTACACACTTACTCTTTTTGTAGCCAACCAACAAAGGTTGCAGCTTGTCAGCACCTGAAGAATGAAGTCTTAAACTGCTACAAACAGAACCCAACACAGGCTCTCAAGTGCTCACAACAAGTCAGGGATTTCTTAAAGTGTGTGGAGTTGTCTCAAATGGTGAGTTTGCATTCTTGCTGCCATAAGATAGCTTCTTCCAGTTTAAGGTACAGTGGAAGCTCTCATAGCGCAGCAGGTCAGCTGTCATCAAGAAGTGATCTCTTTCAAACTAATTTTTAACCGTTTGAGCTGAAACTTTGCATAATAATACAATTTTTGTAGAACTTTGTATTCCCAACCAGGGGCGTAGCTAGGGGGGTCCTGGGGTGCCTGTGACCCCCCCTTGGTAGGCCTTCTTGTGAGCAAACAACCTACAATATTCAGGTGGCAAAAAAGCCATGATAATATCTTGACCGTAAAAGCCATTGTTGAAAAGCCCACTTTTTTAAAATTTGTTTTTTTGTAAAGTATTTTCGTCAACGGCTCTTGTCTTTAGTTAATAATGGGCCTTCATGCCGCGATGATACTACTGAGCCCGCTGATTTACGAGGGAGAGCAGCAGTCAGTAGCCTCTGACAGTGACCCCCCTTTGAAAAATCCCTGCTACGCCCCTGGCCCAACAATGGTATGTTTTTGGATTTTTGATTTTAACAGTTTTTTTGGCGCAAAAATGATGTTCTAAGACTTACAGTGAAACATAACTTCCAACTTATGCCATAACAGGTTAGCAATTTTGAAAGAGCACTCCGAGAAGAATGTAAATGTGAAAAAAGGTTTTCAAAGCCTCATTTGGTTGCGAAGATATGACATTCTAAATATCACCAAATTTCTAAAAATAGTAACAAAATGGCGAAAAAATATACAAATTTCACAGCTCAAGAACTTTTCAACCAATAATTAAGCTTTACAAAATTAATAATTTTTTCACATTTGGGCTCATCTCTGTGAGATCTTTTAAAAGTTCTAGTTTGTTATGCCATAAGTCGAAAACTGTTTTTTGCTGTCAATCTTATGACATCATTTCCCTACCAAAAACGATTAAAATAAAAAATATAAAAACAAACGATTGTTGGGAATGCAAAGTTCTATAATATCATGCAAAGTTTCAGCTCAAACAGTTAAAAACTGAAAAACTAGTTTGGAAGAGATCACTTTTTGATGACAGCTGACCCAGGGTGTAAGCGGACTCCCTCGGGAGGCAAAAAAGGGTCGGTTTCTGGAGATGACCGCTTATTAGAGTGGTTTTCATAAGTGGCCACTAGGAATTTAAAGGTTAAGGGTCTGCTTACAGGAGCTTGCCCAGCAACAAATAAACATTGGAAATGCAAAAATCTGTTTGTAAGTGTTTGGCTATACTGTTGTTCTGACAATATTGTATTAATTCAGTCCGCACAAGTATAAAATTCAAGTGGTGTTATGACGTGTATTAAACCGGAAGTGTATGTAAAAAGAAACAGTGAAACTGACATAAATTCATTGTGATGATCAGTGGTACGAAGTTGATTTATTAAAAATAATACAAATTTCAGAGGCAAATGAGATTTCATTTGAGGTATCTGCTTACAGGAGCGTAAAAGCAAAGCTTTAATCTTACCCGTAAACCCTGAAAGTGTCCATGACTGCCTAAAGGAATGTCTGCTAACAAGAATGCAAAAATACAGAGTGTGAATGGGAGTTGAAATGGGTTTTGTGAAGGCGGCCATACAGCTGTCTGCTTACAAGAGTGTCCATTAAGAAGCTTCCAGGTCAATGCATTAAAGAGAGCAAACTACAATATGGTGAAATATTACATTGAAATGTCCTTTTATGGGCTACTTTAGAGATGGAGCAAAGTGTCCTTATTGCAGAAAATGTAGACCTTGCTGTATGTAGCTCTGCTAATTGATTTTATGGTGCTAAAATCGATATATTATTCAGTTCATGTCAGGTCGTGGGAAAATGGCATAGAGTATTGTACAGTTTAAGTATCCTTGAGACAAATAAAGTGTTCTGTAATGCATGTAGGGAGGTGTCCATGTTATGAAAAAAATATAGGAGAACTCGGTTGAGAGAAGATCAGTTGTTTTTTGTAGACTGAACTCTCTTTTTTAATAGTGTACCTTCACAGTAAATCCACCAGGAAGTGTTCCCAAGCACTCTCTTACTGTGTAGTTTGAATCGGTCATGATAGAACTGAAGACAAGTGCTCTGTGACCAGTCAAGAGCTTGAACTAGTCAATAGATTTTTATACTTTATAAATAGTAGTTTTTTTCTCCCATAGGCCCCTCAAGATGCAAAACCGTAGAAGTATGAGGTAAAAGCTCGCTGGAAAATGGATTTGAAGGGAAGAGAGTACACAAGAAAAACGCGAACAACAGATAAGAAAATCATCGGTGATCTCTTATGTGCGAGGACAAGAACAAGCGGCTATTTTTTCTGCCTCCCCTTGCCAAGATGAGCACATTGTGATAGCAACTTTTCAATGAGTAAACCTTTTTTTTATTTTTTGGTGAAGAAATACAGTGCAATGGGAATCGTTTCAAGTCTTGTGTATTTAGGTTTTGAAATAAATGACAACAACTTGGTTTTAAACCAACGATTACTCGTTCATTTTCCGTTTAATATGTCTGCTTTCTCTTATACCAGTTTTAAAATGGAAATCAACTTCTTTTCGTGGCATATAGGGCCTTGCCGTTTAGAACGATCAGTCACGCCGCGGTTTATTGATTAGATACCGGTATTTAAAATAACGCAGTCGTAGCTACAGTGTAGCAAGAGGCAAAATAAGGGACCTGCCTTTCTAACAAAAATTTTGATTAAAGCGTTTTCTTTCGTTAGATGAAAAAGCAGTTGAGTTTTCTGACGAAATCAAACTTTATGACAAATATAGAAAATAGCGCTTCCAGGGCTTCTAGATTTGAAAATTTTATTTTTGAGGGAGAGGTGGTTGGGGACATGTCCTTAGATCCCCCTTGGCAGCTCGCGCATTCGGCGATCGCAGTTCTTGCACCGATGTCAACGTCTCAGCTGGCTACACCCCGTAGCTTTTTATCTCCGAGGAATTAAAAAGAGCGGAGCCTTGCCACCTTCTGTTTGTGTTGCGGACTGTGCGTGATAACATTGCATCTTCAGAAGGACTGCCTGTCAGCAGTATATATCTGGGATCAGGCCTTACTTTTGCGGATTTCGTATCTTCTCTCATACAATGGAAAATGCAGTAGATTCCATAGACTTCAAGCTTGAAATCGGAAAAACGACACATGACGAAGATGGACAACATGTTCACGTCTGAGAGTTTTTACTTTCCTCTGTTCTTTTCAAATCAAAAAGTTCTATGATGATGATATTTATATAGAAGCCTTTTGATTCATTCAATCGTTCGTCACTCCCACCCTTCCCTTGGCCCTACCCACCCCCACAGTTTATTTTGTCACGAGAGCTGCCGTCGCACCGGTGCCCAATTTTCCCGCCAAAAATTTGGCATGGTGAAAAATTTTTATAACTCCACTGGTAATGTACTTTCCACTTTTTTGCGGTAATCTTTCGACTTTAAAGCAACGTGAAATTACAGAAACCACC
Source organism: Porites rus (assembly GCA_964035705.1). Classification (NCBI taxonomy): domain Eukaryota; kingdom Metazoa; phylum Cnidaria; class Anthozoa; order Scleractinia; family Poritidae; genus Porites; species Porites rus. The sequence goes on along the minus strand of OZ038004.1, from coordinate 14,543,322 downwards.
GGTTATTGCTTGGTCAGAAATCGTTCGTGATTAAGGTAAGTTAAATGGTAAAAATTATGTTGAATATTCATCTCCAAACCTTACTTTTCAATCTCGTTTTGTGGGAGTTCATGCTGCCATGAAATTTGCAACCACATCTGCCATGTGCCAACATAATTTGCTACATTTTGGTACTTTTTGGTAATCACCATATTTAAAACGTTCAAAGAGTTTCTTGTTCTGTGTAGTAGTTTATTGTGAAAGCGATTTTAAAACAGGCATATAAAGTCTTTTTGGAAATGAAGACACGTGATAATTTATTTTTCATAGGCTTACATTTAATTTTAGCTTAAGCTCAAGCTTAATTAAGCTTTAAAAAAGTCTGACATGTCAACTTTATTTTTGATTTGAAAATGACCAACTAATGTCTTCCTATATTTCCTTTGAGACATAAATGCTGTTATTTCATTAATTCATGAAGGAGGTTGTTGTTTAGCGTCATAAAGCTGAAACGCGTTTTGATCCATTCTCATGACATGGAATTGGGTCTTCAATCGTCCCAACATAGACATGCCAAGCGAGGATTTGTGTGAGTACAATAACCATTCATTTCATATAGTCACTTTTAACTTTTTGGACGAGTAATTCGCCTTTTCGCGTTCATGGTCAATTATAACTAGTTGTTGACGTTTCCCTGCTACCAGAGGCCCCTTTTCTCTAGTGATCCCGCCAGCCGAATCGCAGGAAAAAAGGCCTCTGCTGGCGGGGAATATTGACGTTGAAAGTTCGTGTCATTTTATTGATTCTTTAACCAGGCTTCTTTAACCCTTTTGCTTTATGATAACTGATTTATGTTTACGCATATCGTGAGAAAATAGATTTATTTTAAAGAAAAATGAGAACTTGATATTTCTAGCATTTTTAATACACCTCATCGATAGAAGAGGGAAGAGAGAGGTTTCAAGGGAGGTACCAATAACCAGCGGCCTTTTCTGTTCAAAAGTACTCCACTGATTAACAGTCTGATTATCATCTTGCAGACCGCCATTTAGAGCCTCATCAAGATCTCTTCAAATGGCACCTTCGTCACCACCAATGTTGGATGACATACTCTCACAAATGTCTCAAAGGGATTTCCCATCCACGCAGCTTTTCCGTTCAAATTCCGAGTTCTTCAACAACAATGCAGCAAGCATTGGTACCTCAACAGCAGTCGACTTGCTTGACAACGAAAGATCATTTTTGTCCAGCAGTAGACATTCGAGTCAGAACCATGATAAATGGATAACTAATGAAGCACATATTTCTCATTCAAGATATTCGCAGCCGTCGCTATTCATTGAGGATGAAGATGATTATGGAGGGGATGAGATTTTGCAAGACTCCCCTGAGCTTTTCACTCAACGAAGTGACTTTCACACAGACCCTACTGGGGATTCAGAAGGTAGAACAGCAAACGTAGTTCAACCTGTTTGCGAACGCTTTCTTTTATTTTTCCATTGTCGGATTAGACGTCTGCGGAGACAGGCTACAGCTGAGGATATAAAGTTTGTTTTCCGTGGGTCTTACAGTTTTCCGCGAGAACTTTTCTATATCATTTGTAATTAAGTTCTGTTATACTTTTAACCATAATATTTCCATTAGGTACGTTTAATTTAAATAGTTTACTAATTGATGACTAGAAAACTAAAGGCCGATTTATTTTCCAGAAAGTAGGGCTCTGAAAGATGGAATTCTAACTCTTTAGCAATAGACCCGTCCAAGGTTTTTTTTTGTTTTGTCTTGTTTTGTTTTTGTTTTTTTTTTTCAACTTTTGATAAAGAGAAGTACAGCGAATATTCATCGACACTGCTGGAAAGAGGGCCTTAAGCTCCACAAAGTGGCGAAATTTTACAGACGTTTGTATGGTGGGTACACGAACTTATCCCCCGTCATACAAACGTCTTTAAAATTCCACGACTTCGTGGAGCTATTCTTCGTTAGTTTTCTCGAACAAATCACCCTCAAACTTGACAGCTTTACTGATTTTAAGGGTCCTTTCCAGCCGTATTGACAGATTTTCGCTAACTGTTCCGGTAAAAAGTTGAAAAACCCGTCGTAAGATTTATTACCGACTGGAAAAGTTCGGACAAAAAAGAGGGCGTGGCCTCCTCGGAATTCTACTAATTTTACTCATTGAGTTGTTGAACTAAGGCCTTGGCAAAACGTCAAACTCTTCATGAGACGAACCAAACTCTAATCTGGATTGACCTAAATTAACTTAACATCGTCTGTTGGGTCAGACGTCGATCTTAGGACGCGTCAAACCAATCAACTGAATCAGACCAAAAAGCACTTTAAACAAATTTTCTCCCGAACGATGCTCGGCCCAAGACGATCTTCAGACGTTCTATCCGTCTGAAGCAGACGGATAGAACGTGTTGGACGATCCAAACTTATCCAGACTAACGTAACTGAGCCAGACGTCCAACTATTCATGAACTTATCTCATTATATAAGTTTGGTTCGAATCATGAAAAGTTCGACGTTTGGCCCAGGCCTAAGAGCAGGACTCGTTATAGTACTTTTGGATTTTTGCCTCTTCATCTTGCAATGATCTCGGTTAACCGTTTCTGCCTAGACCTACTGAGTAGAAGACTTAGCCAAACTATAATTGTACAACATATAGATTACATTTAAAAATCTACTCAAGTGACCATGAATCTTATACATTTATACATCGCTCATTTATTGGAAGTATAATTTTTATTCTTGATAGGGTTAGCGTTGAATGACTATGACCTGGATCGTGAAGAGATCCAAGCGTCCTATCAAGTTCTACAACCACAATACAACCTTGGTACTCCAGGACAGCTCGTTATCCCAGGTAGTGAAAGTATCTCACATTGAAATTGGCAGTGAAATACCGTAAAATTCCGAAATATAATCCCCTCCATGTATAAGCCCCTCCAAATATAAGCCCCCCAAACCGGTAAAGCAAAAACACCTCCGTTAAATCGCCCCTCCAAATATAAGCCCCCCGGGGGCTTGTACTTGGAAAACTGCCCTCAAATACAAAGTAAAACAAGCAAAAACGGTAAATTTACTTCCAAGTATAAGGCTAGCCCAATCGATTTTGAAACGCAAATTTCCCTCCGTAGATAAGCCCCTTCGAATATAAGCCCCTCAAAAAATAGGCCCCTCAAAAAGGGCCTTTGAAAAATATAAGCCCCGGGGCTTATTTTCGGAATTTTACGGTATCTACACAGTGTTCATACTGCCTATGACAAAATGCTAGAAAAATAACATGAAAACATGTTTCTAGTCGGAGTTTTCTTTATTGATGATTAATACAAGAGAAATCAACGTTGTTACTTTGGATTCCCTCCTGTGTCGCAACCTCGGGTGCTCCACAGTTTTTTGGTTACCGGCTCACCATTTTGTTTTAGGTCAGGAGACCATGAGCTCCCGCTTAAGTCCGGGGGAGATCTACTGAAATATACCCCGCTCAGAATTACCTGTTTAGGCTAACTTAATGCACTTCGAGATAGAACTGAATCAATCTATGTATCTTTTGCAGCTTATGGAAATGAATCTAGCGACGCAAGTTCCGTGATTGGACTTCGATCTGTCAATGAAATACGTATCCTTTAAAAGTTATTTGGATGACGACGAATTGAAAGTAGGACTGACTTTCTGACTCACCAGACATGATACTTAATAGTGATAAGGAGTATCGCAGCATCCGTCAATTACCCAAATGTACATTTTGTATACCTCTAATGAAATGATGCTTTTTCGTTTTCCTTAACAATTCTAGCTAATCCACTTCGTTCGGTTTTTAGTAAATTTCCCTATTTCAACATCGTCCAGTCCAAAGTATTTGAAGAGGTGATGTACACAGACATACCTATGGTTGTATGTGCTCCAACCGGATCTGGCAAAACAGTGATTTTTGAACTAGCTATAATACGGCAGTTGATGAACTCTGGAACAGGCCCATCAAAGGCTAAAGTTGTTTACAGTAAGTCACATATACTGACTTAGTAAGGATCGAGATGTATCAATCGATAACAACACAGTTTTAATTTGCCCTTAGACTGGGACAGCCAATGGACACCATCGTCTGATAAAGACCAGCAGTCAGGCAGATAAATATTGCCATCAATAACGAAGTGACCATTGCAAGACAATCGAAATAACGAACCTATTATACACAAACCAGGATAAAGATAACATCTTTCATGATCATTAGGAATTCAAGACTCAACTAAAAGCAAACTAACGTGAAGCAGCATTAAGCCAGCAGTTTCAACGCCGGTTGTAAATAAGTCAGTAATAGTAAGGTTTAAGCAATATTTAGCTTATCTTAATATAAATAAATTCTACATAATACATTATTGAGCCTTAAGGAACAAGTATCACAACGTAGAGTTTTATTACTCGCGCAAGTAAAGATTCACCATGCGTCTGTATCTACTTTTCTTTTAAAGTGGCTCCAATGAAGGCGTTGTGTAGCGAGCGATTCATGGACTGGAAAGACAAATTTGGACCATTCGGATTAAAGTGTAAAGAAGTGACGGGCGACAGTGAGTTGGACGACTACTATGAACTCCAGAATGTCCATATTATCATGACCACACCGGTAAGCTCGGGGTTTGTTTCGGAAAAGTATCAATAGGGTGATGCACTGTGAGACAAAAAGACATATATTGACGAAATCGAGGAACAAGGGAGTTGACCAAGCTCACAGCACTCACCAATGTTTGTTTCTGTTAACATAAATCAGAAAAAAGGTGTGTTTAGAACTGCAATTTGTACCCTGCATGTCAACTTATAATCTAGAATAAACTTTTCATTTGAAGTCTTGACGTCCTATACCAGGGTTCTTTCTCTGTAACGTTTCGCAGTTCTGTGATTTATGGGTGTATATCAAACTGTTTACTCTCATATACAGGAGAAATGGGACAGCATGACAAGAAAATGGAGAGACAACAGATCATTGGTTCAATCGGTCAGACTATTTCTTATTGACGAGGTTAGCACACCTTTACAGTATACAAACCTGGGCAAATTGTCTTAGATAACTGAACAAGTTCCAATGTATATTGGCATCAGATTATACGCTAGAAGTACTGAGATAGCAGTGAGACGGGACCCACAACGCGTGACATAACAACTTTGGTCCATGACATTGATTAACGTACATATGTTGTGCTCGACCTTTTTCCCCTCTGATCTAACTGCGACGAACGAACTAAAAGAAAACATTGCTCAACAACATGTACATTGGAAGGGAAGAAGGAAAGCACCGGGCAATGTGACCCAAGTTAGGTTTTTATTACTTATTTTTTATTATTACAGGCAAATTATAGGAAGCATCGGTATGAAAGTATAGGGAGCAAGGATTCCGGCTTTTGGATCAGTGGGAAAACAAAACTGAATAGAACACATGACTCAGTGGCAGATCAGAGAAGTTGCCCTGCCTGAAGGTATCTCTCACATCACCCCTTTATGTTCACAGGTTCATCTTTTGAACGATGACTCACGTGGAGCTACAGTCGAGGCAGTCATAAGTCGCATGAAGACCGTTCAGTCTACCATGACTCGAAATAACACTGTCAGTCCAAACAGAGAGGCCATGCGGTTAATAGCTATTTCAGCCACCATACCAAACATTGAAGATGTAAGTCGAGAGGAAAATAATACTCAATTTTTATTTTTGTGTTAACACCGCCCAGAGACTAGCGCCTGGCGCCTGTTGGGTTCCTTAAGTAATGGTGTGGCTTAATGCTTAGCGTAATGGTGTAACATGAGCTCTGGTCTGGTTAATTTGTCTGACCTATACTTTATTCTCTGATTCGCCAGATCGCAGCTTGGCTTGGAGGAATTGACTCTCCAGCTTCACACTACAGGTAAAAATCTGTTATTTAAAGAACCGACGATACGTACATTGGATCTTCTGATATGCTGGTAGCCAATTTCCTGAACACTTCTACTGAATGCTATTTCGCGAATTTCTTCAAAACTTATGGATGGTCGTAGCCGGTATGGGTAACCAGGATCTCATTTTCTCACAGGTAAACACAGAACACGCAGAAATCGTCTCCTCTGAGACCACGCAACGTGTGCACCCTTGTGATATCCTACTCGACTACCTTAAAGCATATAGTGACATTTTTTTGTAATGCCTACTCTTTTGTATTTCGTTGTTTACAGTATGGACGATTCTCACAGACCAGTGAAGCTGAGAAAGGTTGTCCTTGGCTTTCCCAAGGGAAGTAACTTCTCCGACTTTCGCTTTGACTTGTCACTAAACTATAAACTGAGTGGTATCATTCAAACTTACTCGGATAGAAAGCCTACACTTGTGGTAAGTTAAACTTACAAGAAGTAATTAGTTTCTTTTGTCAAGCGCCAAAGCCGGGTGGCGATGGGTTGTATTGATGAATTGAGACTGTAATTGCTGTTCGTCCTCAGAGACACTATAGAGACAGTCCAGTCGTAAAAGAGTATAGTGTATAGGGAAGCGTAATGTAATGGAACAAGATATATCATCTAAAATACAACCTGGAATGGAAAAATTATTCTGGGAGTCATAGAAACAACTAGAGTGATTTTTACTTAACCCGTGAAATAGGTAGTAGAATACTACGCATTATTATACACTAATTCTATTGTCTTCCTTCGTTTGTTTGTAGCTATTTTTCTCTAGTTGCCGGTTATTATCTATTTCACGGTTCAAGTAAAATCACTCTATTACTAGTTCTTTGTAGTGCTTACAGTTATGGAATCTCTCTTACATGAAGGTTCCATTCAGGTAACGCCTTTCGAATACATCCCTTTTATTCGTCAGTTTTGCTCAACAAGGAAAAGCGCACAGCAAGCAGCACAGATGCTCGTTAAAGACGCAAGATTTATCATGAACTCCCAGCATAGACAAAGGTAGATGAATCCCTTCAAAGACAAAGGATATGCTAGATAAGCTGCAACACAGCTAACGAATCATAGTCAGCTCCCAGTTCCACTTAATGTGTCACTATCATCAAATTCCCGTGTCAGGATATTAATCTTAAGAATAGATCTTCCATTGCATGCATAAGCATTACTGTAACGTTCAAAGTTACGCGCATTTTAATCAACTAATGCCTAAATGAAAAATAACTATAAATAGCAAATATTATAGGTTACCTATTTGAAACTGTATTTTTTCTTATTCTCTGAAGGCTTCAAAGAACAGCCAACTCCCTTCATGATTCTAAACTTAGAGGTTAGTTCCGGATCTACAACGATTCGAAGTCTTGTGAAATAAATAAACCATTCGACAAAATAAACCAAGTAGGGTTTATCATAGCCTCCCCCGCGGCGTTTTTAGGGGAGATCGTATTTCTTCCCTTGGGGAGGGAAGAAATACGATCTCCCCTAAAAACGCCTGCGGGGGAGGCTAGGTTTATCATTGCTTACACTTGAGTGTAATAAAGCGACGTGAAGAATTATTTCACTCCAATAAAATACCCACGTAGTGTTAACTTTGTTGAACACACCACAAGCACCAGAAATCAACAGTAAAACTTACACCGACCGTCGGGACCTTTAAAGTTGAGATGCTTATAAACGTGTGAAGTGCCTCAAGTTTCTAATACGTTCCATTACCTTTTTTGACTGTAGAGCTCGTGATATGTGGGATTGGGTATCACCATGCAGGACTAGATCCCACTGACAGGCGAAATGTTGAGACGATGTTTATTAAAGGGGACATACCTGTATTATGTAAGTGCCGGCAGTTGGTCTTACTGTTTTCTTTACTTTGTTTTTTTGTCTGTTGGAAAGAGCTTCCTGCGATTAAAGCGTTAACCTTTTTGTCATGAAAAAAGACGTAAAGGATAAAGGTTGACACAAATAACAGTCGTTAATTTCTCTTTGTCTTTTCTCTTTAGTTGCCACCAGTACTCTTGCTGTAGGGGTAAGTTCTATACTAGAGTACGCTTAGTTTTGTGGGACCGAAGACATCGTTCAAAACGTTTTTACATGTAACATTATTGCTTCATTTGGCTGGCAGTTAAGAAGACGAGAACACACTAAAACAAAGACTTCTTTTGATAGGTGAATCTTCCCGCACATCTCGTTATCATCAAGTCTACCGCCCATTACGTAATGGGAGTTTTTCAGGAATATTCCGAAACTCAGATTCTACAGATGATTGGCAGAGCTGGAAGACCACAGGTAGTCTTACAATTACTTATTTACTTGTAATATTTTCTTATTACTTATTTATATACATCTCATCTATTTTCCTACGATTTTAAAAAGCTGTATGATGAGCACTCGTAGAGATGACAACTATGGAAAGCTGGGGAAACAGGCGACCAAACAAAATAAGATATCGAGAGCAGAAAAAGAGAACAGCTAAAACACAGTGTTTGAAAAGGCGTATTGTAGATTTAGGGCAATTTTGCCATTTCTATTAACCAACCTTTTTTTCTTTCAGTTTGACACCTCAGCAACCGCGGTCATTCTAACAACGAGCGCTAATAAGGTTTGCCATATCATGATTTTGTTTTCACAAAAGACAGCTCTATACTGTCAGTTTGTGTTTCGATTCATTTCTAAGTTGTCAAATGATTCCCACCGGTCGACAGCCGTCTCCTTCATTTAAACTGTGTTACAGGAAAAATATACCGGTTTACTTGAAGGAACTCAGAAGTTGGAGAGCAGGTGAGTTGAGATATTTGAATACTAGTAGTTTTCTTGATTTCATAGAGCTAAATGGATTGATCAGGTCAAACGATGTTGCAGAACGTTTGGATTCTTTTTCTCTTATACAATATAATTGTTTCTGATTGGACGAAAGCGCCAACTAAAAAAGCTTACTTTTTAGGGTTAACAGAGCTATTGGCAAAAGTTAAGAATTCATCGTGGTTCTTAAGGTTACGAATCCCAACTTGTCTAGCAAACCAGTCGGTTATTTACAAGCGTGACCAAGGATTAGAACTTCGGAACAACCAAAAGCAAATGCAGCTGGCGGTTAGAGCGGGGATTTAACTCCGGGCCTCTGGATTGCAGTTCCGATCCAGCGCTCTTACCGCTAGGTCATGCTGTCTCCTCCCAACCTTTTTTTGTTGCTATATACATAATTTCATGGCAGCATTTGACTACCAGCGTGGTTTATTTTTATAAGCTGAGGCGACATTCAGTTACTGAAAAGAGGTTTACTGATACGTCACCAATACCATGACTATTACTATTCTCAGCCTGCACCATCATCTTATCGAGCATCTGAACGCAGAGATTGTTCTCAACACAATCACGGATGTGACTATTGCACTAGAGTGGCTGAAATCAACCTTCCTGTATATAAGGATACTAAAAAATCCTCTGCATTACGGTACGTTGAATAATCTGTTTGATTCAGCGATAAGATCAAGTGGTACCCCCTAATCTTATATATGTTGTTTGTAAATATTTGTAGCCTTTAACCTAAGCGCATACAATAATGTAGCATTGCTGTTCATACTATTTTTTCCTTAACTTCACTTTGATTTCTAAGGGATACCTGAAGGGCTGAAGAAAGAATGTTTGGAACAGAAACTTCAAGGTGACTTCTAAGCAGTGATCCAGGCACCGGCCTTACAATTGCGCTCTACGTAAACGTACCGGCGCCTGCTACACCTATGACTTGAGTCTGTATGTCGCTAGCGACGCAGACATAACACAACAGCAAGTGCGAGAATAAAAGTCTCTAGTCAATTGAATACCGACGTCAATATAATCTCAAACATACGAAGAGAAAACATTTTGATTCTAGTGCTTGCTCGTAACGATATGCTTGCGTCGCTAAGTTGTATAAAAGCTTATAAATCATGTTTTTTTTTTTCATTTCTTTTCCTCTTGATGTCATTGGTTTGTTTCCTGACGTCTTGGCGAAGACCGGCGCAGTTAAATGCTCTTTTTTTTTTATTTTTTCAATTTTTGAAACAGACATTTGTTTGAAGAGCCTAAACACGTTGGAGAGAGCAGAGCTTATAAAAATGGACGATGGATTTGATCTGAAGCCCACAGGTGGGTTTCTAATCTTCAAACTGGAGTGATCATGTGCGTAAGATCTTGAATAGCAGGAAAATTGGCCAACTAAACTTCTAACCCAGAACAGGTTTCTTTCGAATGCTATGCTCTTTCTTGCATTTAGTGAACATTTTCGTGAGTTGATGTGTTGTATACCGATTGGCTGCATTCGTGAGTCCCCTTACAGAAGATGTCCGTTAATATCAGATCTTTTACTTATCATCCTTGCCTCTCACATTTTGTTATATTTCAGAGGCAGGTCGACTGATGGCCAGGTACTGCATTGCCTATGACTCAATGAAACAGTTTCTTGAAATTAAGGGAAAGGAAAGCCTTAGTGACTTGGTAAGTAGCTTTTCTTCTGTCGTACTATTTATTTATTCGTCTATCATTGTAAAAGTTGGTATTCTTAAGTATAAGTGAGCAGGAGATCTCAGCAAGCTCTGCTGAGCTTTTTAGGGGAGATCCCAAACTTTATTTATCAATTAAATTACTAATACATTGTTTGGCGCTAACCGATCTATTGTTGAGAGTTTCTTTTTTGTTTGACTTCACGTCGGAGTTACCCTACAGTTACAAATTTTAGGTTGAGCTGGTTTCGAAATGCAAGGAATTTTCAGATGTTAAGCTACGAGTCAACGAAAAAAGAGCACTGAATGGTCTAAACAAGGACAAGAACAAGCCAACTATAAGGTAAAACAATGCCATAGGGAACAAAGTAATTATAAGTAAGGGCTGCATGTCTCAATCAAAAACATTCAGCTCTTAGGACAGCCATCAAGGAACCCTGATTTAATGCTGTCAAACATAAAGGGAAAAAGGGATGGAAATGGACATTACCGTGGGCCAGAGTGTTTAAAACATTTTGTCTCTTGTTTTTGGGTAGGTTTCCAATTAACGGAAAAATCAAGACAACGGACCAAAAAGTTAACTGGTACGTTAGTCTTACAGGACAGTGTGTCTCAATTGTTGTCTTGTAACCTGCTTATAGCACTTTATTTACAATCTTCAGCCTCATTCAAGCGACGCTTGGTAACCTCGCTATAACGGACTTTACCTTAAGTCAAGATGTTACGGTCAGTTCATATTTCACCTTTTTCCGTCAAAATTTAGGGGCTGACAGGGTTTTTTTCAGTAGAGACAGTAAAAGTTATATACTTATTTAGTTTCTCCTCATCATATTTTTTCTTCAGAAAATCTTCAGAGCCGGACAAAGAATCACTCGTTGTAAGTGAAAAAATAATATGTGGTTATTAGTTTTGAGTCCAAACGATCGACTGTCCACCCTCGGAGACCCAGGTGCAGTCAGTCTGGTCGAGACTGGCGCGACGAAAGTTTTCAAGCTGAAAAATTTCGTCTCGTCTTTTCTCCGACCCGACTGACTGCCCCTTGGTCTCCGAGGGTGTAGACTATCGTGAAAGCAAAATATAGGACATTTTTCTTTTGTTTTGCATTGAAAGCAGGCAAGTCATTAACCAATCAGAATATCTAAAAATACCGAAAAGAAAAATGTATCCAGCTTGATTGTTGGCTAGGTGCTTTTCAAAAAATTTCAGCACCGGAATAAAATACTGATTTTAAAAAGTTTTTTTGAAGGTGAATTAAAGATATGATCGAATACTGTTCGGATTAAGTGAAACTGTTTCATTTTTACAAGTTATTTTTGTAAACTGAGTATGCACCCCCCAGTATCGCTCATGAGTTCTGTTTACTTTGAGGTACTGAAAGCGTTTGTCTCATCGCATTACAGGTTTGACCGAGCTTCAAATGTTGAAAAATGAGTTTCTGTCACTTCAGAACTCGATTATCCTTGCAAAGTGTATTCGAGCCAGGTAATTACAAGCATAACTGTAAGATATCAATGCCGAATATTGCATGCTGCACCGTTGAAACTGTCCTTACATGTTTGTGTTGTTTTGCTAGATTGTGGGAGAATTCAAAGTTTGTTTCAAGACAACTGGAGAAAATTGGTATATACAACAATATGTGTTTCGAGTTCATAAATAGTGATTGAAGTACATTCAGACTTCTTTTTCTTATAGTAGAAGACAAAGAGCTTTTCTATACATTTTGTTTTAGGTCCTATGTTATCGACTATGATGGTCAACGCTGGTTTAACAACTTTCAAGAAAATCGAGGAGACGAATCCTAGAGAAATAGAGATGGTACAGAATTTTGGAGTGAAATGTCAATCAGCCGCATAGTATTTATTTGTATTATTTGTGATGCCAAGTATTTTTACTTTTCAGATTGTGAATCGCCATCCACCCTTTGGAAGCCAGGTAATCAGATGTAAAGTGAAGTGTATTTCCATAGTAAATTCTCATGTGTAGAACAAATAGCTTTGAATATGATACATATATAGAAGATGTGACGATCATATTGCTGAAATACACTTCTCAGGTTTAGTAACTGCTCCTTGGTTGACTAATTTCCCAGGAAACTTTTTAAAAATTATTCATTATCATCCAAAATTGCAGGCAAAACTTTCATTCCTCTTTCTATGAATCAATCTGAAGTGCGTAAAGAAACGATATCTACTGACTGATGTAGAGTTAGTTCATCTTTGTAAAAACTTTGATTTGTTGATTGCAGATTCGAGAAGCAGTTTCTAATCTTCCAAAGTATGAACTCTCCGTTCAGCAGGCAAGTTGCGTAATTGTCTTTTTAGACAAAGCCCTTTGCTTTATATTATTGTGTGTCACGGTTTATATCAACCCGAAGTAGACTGACCTCCGGAGAGACAAATACTGTTATAAATATCTAATAATGGTGGTGTAGTGTTATTGACTGGTGTGCGGTTTTTCACCTTAGTTGAAGGCCATGGTATGGTATGGTATGATAACTTTATTTATACACCGCATTTCCTTCAGGTACATTTACTTTCAGGTATAGAAAACTAACTACCTAACTAAACTAGATTATAAGATAAAAACTAAAATAGTAAAGATGAAAAGAAAACACCTGCTTTTCAAGGAAGCCGTGTGTAAAAATAACATATCGCTAATTTAAATTATTTTAGAATCAAAATTAAGGTCCCATCACGTGCCTAAATTTATTCATATTAGAAATCTTGTCACTCGCACTCACGGTTGTATTAAAAGCACGTTCGTTGTTATCGTACGCCTTCTAATCGAATCTGCAATAGGTGGTATTCCTCAAATAACGTCTATCTTTATGACCAACAGTGTAATTTTCTGACGACGGTTTAATTTATATGGAAACTTCTGTATAAAACAGGCTGGCAGACACCAACCCAATCGTGCAGAGATAGTTGTCACAGTAACCATGACGAATTACCTTAAAAGAAAAGAAGCGATCAGCACAGGAAGGAACACTCACTTTTGTATTTTGTTGGTTTCTGATGCAGATAACAAAGTGGTTTTTAAACAGAGACTAGGGTAATGTCATGTTATTTAAGGACGATGGTGACAAAGAAAACTGTTTTATCGACTTTGGATTTTAAGTGATATTAACACTGACAGAAATGGGGCTGACTGTTAGAAACAAAAAAAAATGGAATGGTGATTATAGTGTTTATGATGCTGATAATGATAATGACGACAATGATGATGATGATGATAAGGCATGAGGACCAGTACAAGGAGGATAAGGAAAGAGGCACACGAATAGCTGGAGTCATAATTGTATTATTGACGTTTTTTCTACAATGTGGCTTTATTGCCATTAGGATTAGACTTTGGTGAGCGTCTCATGCTTATATGGGTAAGCCACCTTAGAGAAGCAGGAAGTTTTTCCTCTCACTCAGGCCTTTTCAAAATACTGATTTATTAATAATACTTAGTTTGCGAAGAGCTTTTTTTTAGTACTTTGTACCATTTTGATACTAGGGACGCCTTTTTTATGAAGGAGGGGTACTGGAGTAAGCGGGTGGATGTACAGCGAACAAAAGTTCAATCCTCGGAGCTCAGCATCAACCTCATTAGCCAAGAATATGGTAATACCAATTCAATGATAAATGTGTATATAAAGCTCTCATTGCCTTGGTTCATTCAAATGATATTTTTACTGAATACAGCAATGTCTTAGTGACTCGGCCATCTTCCATAGACCGATCGAAGATGACTCTTGGTTTCTCTCAGCCATTGGTTTGCTTATTTTTCAAGTTGCTTTGTCTTTTACCCTTTCAAAGACTGAGGATACTGCTATTTCTTTGTAAACCACATCGAGATATGCAGATAATAATCGTTACTTGAACTGCGAGTCTTAATCAATCAGTGTCACGTACAATTAATTTCAGTTGTTAGGGACCTTAAGATGCGACGATGGCGACGGCAGGCAACGAGAACGTCACGGTCAAAAAGCATTAGGTACCCACTATTCTCCTGACCCCGTGACCTCCATCACTAGCAAATGCGACGGCTATACGCGTGGCGGCAAATGAATCCACCCACAATAAGCCAAACAACAATACATTTGCCGTCACTGCGCATACGTAACTACGACGTAGGAGACCAGTACATAAACTCCAGGAGAGTTGACAAAGAAGTGAGTTGGAATATAAACCGCGATAAAGATTGAAAGAACTTGAATTCACTTAGCGAAGACATTTCGCCGCCGTTGCCCGTCCTCAGATCTTAAGGTCCATAATTTTGTTGATAGTCAGTGCATCTCTTTACTTTCAGTTGGTTTGGATGTGAGTACAACCTATTCCCCTTATTATAGTGGAGGCCAGGCCTACTTAACCGTAAGTACAAAGCAATATTTATAAAGAAACAGAAATCTGATGAAGTCGTTTTGACTGAAGTTGACTGAAGTTGTTTTGAGTCGTTTTGACTCCAAAGGGCAGCTTTTGAGTTTTTGCTGGGAGTTGGCAAATTTGTTTTATCAACTTGTCTTTTAGCTAATTAAACCAAATTTTCCCGGCACGCACGCCCTAACTGATCATCACAAAATGTGGTACGCAATACTCCTTCTTAACCTTGCACTGAATTGAATAAAAAACAATTATATTTCTTTATTGTCTTTCTAGTGACTTCAGTCAGTCAGTTACTGTCAACAGAATTCCTATTCCGTGCTAGGCACACTACAATTACTTATGACATCACTCCTTAGTTCAAACGATTCGTGATGGCTACTATCCTTTCCTGAGAACGCATTTTATTTTCAAAGGTTAAGAGAGAATCACAAGCAAGTAATCCACTGAATCTGAAAAGGGTTGAATCTAATGTAAATTCAGGTGAGTCTGAGTTGACCGTCTGTCTCTGAATCAAGTTGCCTGTAAAACAATATAAATTATAAAGTAAATTTTAAGTTGTGTAATTAATCGTAGAGCTGATTGAGTCATTTATTTGAAAGTCTGATTATCAGTCGAAATGTAGCGCTGGTCTGATTGCCTGGAGAACTTGGCTGGAGACAGATTAACTATGGTTTAAGGCCATGGACCTAAGACGTAACTACGGATGAGAGGATGGGTGTGTTTCTTAAATATTGAGCGAAAACTCTTGTTGTTATTTCCAGCGTCCACGTGCAGTTCTATACCACAGACTGGAGGACTCAGAGTTCCTTGCAGTCATCGATGTTCCAATAAGGACGCATATCCTTTTAAAAGCAGAACAGTGAACGAACGTTTTGAAAATGATACAATCGTAGGCAATCTAGCTCAAACCAAAGAATAGTCTTGTCTTTGAAGTCTTGTCAATAAGGACAAAACTTCAAATCATTCCGAGATAGGACTTTCGAGATTAATCCATCAAACACGAAGCAGTTCGGTCACAAGTCTGAATTAGAAAAAAGTAACGTTTACAGTTTGATTTTCTTTTCTTGCTTTTTACTATAAGATTCAATTGATGTGCTATTTACCCTTAATGAAACGCACTTGTGGTCACGACTGTTGCAAACAAGGAGTGATTTCAAAATTCAAGAAAAAGAAGGCAGAGGTAAGTTAGTAATCCTCCTTTTTCCCTTCTGTCTTATTTACGCACTAAACTAATTCAGATATGAAAAACTTGGTAGCCTACGCAGCATTAAAGGTTGTAACGCCGAAGGTCTGTACCCGTCTCTTAGAATACCACCCTAGTGGAACTCTAGCCTTACCCTGGAAGAGATGATCCGTAAAGGTCTGGCAGGTATGCGTATTTTGAGGAAGCGCCGCACTTGGTCATTCTTTCAAGTTTGATCCCAAAAGGGACGACTCCCGTTAATGGACTTTTGACGTTTCCTTGTAGCCATTACCGATAGCATATACACATAGTATACAATTAGTTGGTCATATTCCACGGATATTAAAGCGACTTAAGACTCCTTCCCACAAGTATTTCTTAAGTAGGCACAATAATGGCTTACCAAGAAACGCGCTTTTAACGTCAGGCTTGCAGACTTGATCTTTATTTCAGTCGCTTCTTTGGCTTACGTTTAGATGGATCAGAGTAAGGAACCTCCACGCTTAGCAGCGCAAATCACACCATGTAAAGGTAACAGATAACTATAAAATTTATTACTTTTTGCAGAGCCTTGTTGCGTTCCCCAGTGTTAAACATTATTAGTCTTTCTTGAGTTAAGCTTATCCTTAGCTTTTAAATGTGAGCCAGTAATGTACATGGTAACGGCTAACGCATGAATTTAGGCTGATTTAGCAACAGGACGGGAACGTCAGTTGACAAAGGCGCGCGCAAACTAAACAACTGGCTTGACCAATGGCAGAGCTTCAAATTGGGCACCGAAAGTTGCGTTTAGTCCTTTCCGCGTGCTTCCCCGTCGTCAACTGACGTTCCCCTCGTGTTGCTAAATCAGCCTCATGCTAAGTTGGCTGTAACGTTCTTTGGTGGTCCTAGCCTGCGCGACTGGCGTTGAAAGGGCAAGGGGGAATAAGGCAGCAATTTTGCCTTCCCCTTTTGACGCCTGCTACTCGGGCTAGGAAGGTCCAGGTATCTGATATGACTCAAATCCTGCTCTCTGATTGGCGAGAGTCCAAACAGATCTTGAAGTGCCTTTCATTGTTAATTAATCTTAAATTAGTCACTTATTTATTAAAACTACATAGCGTGATAATACCTAAGATCAAAAGAAAGGCACGATTTACCTTGTAGATAAAGCCTTCAGAAAGAATTTAGAACTTGCTGAACCTAGTCATATGGACGTCTTTCTCCAAAACCTTCACCAAAGAACAGAAGCGATTCCAGGAAAGCCTACCGCTAAACGCTTGAAGGTAAGATTAAGTATAGGCAATTGTAAGAACGAGACGAAGCAGTCAGGAAAAAGGGGCAAACGACATGGACTGTGAAATTGGAATGTTGCTTCGAATTTTTATGTCCCCTCCTTTCAACAAGTCATTGATTTGTTCTGTATGTGTTAGCTGTATTCGTTTTACCATGATAATGTAAACTCAAGAGAACTCGAGAGTTTTATTTCAATTGTTGTAGTAAAAGAAGGCATATATTCCGCATATTTTTTTAGTCGTCAGCACCCGAGACAGGAAGTACTGATTTTGTGGATTTAACACTCGATGAAAGATTTGGCTACACTCGCAAGGCCCCCATCAGCCATCAGCGCAATACCTGTCATGGGCGAAGCGAAAACGATGGCTTCGCTCCAAAGAGAGATCCTGGTAAACGTTGTTGGGAAGAAATTGACTGGTATAAAAGGAGGGTAGAAGGAAATCAAGAAACAAATGAAGATTCAACATATGATGGTATGTTTCTAGCATTTCTATCATTTTATAGAACTGAACAAGCTTATTTTTTTTTTAAAGTAACAAATGATCTTCGATTTGACTTAACATGGTTATCTTCATTGCCCGTCACAATCATCTCACATGGTTATCATTGTTTGTTACTCTGTATCAAAAACGTTACGGGTGTCGTTTTCTTTTTATCGTCATATCATCGTAATCACTTTTTTGTCATTCAACATCATGAGCATCACTGCGTTTTACCTATCATCATCATCATCATCATCATCATCATCATCATCGTCATCACCATCATCATCATCATCATCATCACATATCATTATCATTAATCTTTTGCATAATCTTTTACATCCAACTTCTTTAAAGTTTAAAATACTTTATCCATTAAAAATTTTAATTTTTACACGATGAGAACAAAAATTGTCAACCTTCAGCTGAGAATGGTGGATTCCACGTCTTATATAGTTAAAGATGATTATAGATTTTCTGTATAGGGTAGAAAAAGTCACTTAATTTGTTCTCCATCTTTATAGCTTCTTTTGAGGGTGAACTTCCTTCCTTTCTTGTCGATGAGATGTGGAATGACGATGACCTCCCTTTGGTTCTAAGCGATGACAGTGACCTTATTGTCAGTCCAGTGGCTCAGTCACGGCAGAATTCATCCCGTTCTCACTGCTCTAAGCCCACTGCTTCAAAGAAACGTCAAGAAATCTCCGATGAATTCAGACAGCCGCTCTCAAGGAGCTCGCAATTTATAATAGGATGCCAGGCGAAGAAAACAGGGGATAATTCTTCATCAGGTGCTAGAGTCCAGTCCAGAGAGAATTCGAAAAGGATCTCGCGACACTGGTCACTTTCACCGGCCATTCCTGATGCAGATGATATTGAGCTCATAAGTGCAGTCTCAAGAATCCCAAGAAGAGTCTTACGTTCTTTCCCAGCCCCGCCGCCAACTCCTGGTGCAGATGATTTTGAGCGGATAACCAATACTCATGGAGACTCAACAAAACTGTTACACGCACTTTCACAAAAGACCACCTTCACGGCTATGCCAACTTCTCCCACCCCCGCGGGGAATGCATTGGACCAGTCAAGCGACCAAGATTGCAATAAACGTCCAAACAATAAACTATGTACAAGTCGATTGGACAGTAAAGTTGACCCTACAACCACACGAACAAGTCATATACGCGGCAGTTGGAAAGATGACTTTCCACTGGATGATTTAGAAATGGAAGAATGGGACATTTTCCCTGATTTTACTACACCCCAGACCTCTGTTCTCAACCAACCAACCAAGCAAATGGCGAGCCTTTCAAGCAATATGAGTTCAACCAGCCTGGATCCCCCGGTGTTGAGTCAAAGCGGGTCTGGTTCCAACGTAAACAACGCCCACAAGAGCCAAGAGGATTTCAGCACAGCAATGTGCGAACAAAGGTAACGTGTATATTTAGATTTGTTGCATTCGGCAAACAAAAACAACATGTAACTAAAGAAGGGGACCAGCAGAAAAACATGATGACATATGTAAAGGAATCTTTATGGGAAACGGGTTTTCCTATCACAGAAATCTCACCTTGGCGTGTGAACAAACAGACCATTTTTCTTTTTTTTTCTTCTTGAGCCTCTCACTAATTTGTTTAGTTACCGGTCTGTAGTCTCTTACAGCTGTTTCGTATAATAGGCGGCCCTGAAATCTTATACCAAAAAGTCTTATATTTCGTTGGAGCAGAAAATAAGCAGAAAGTATTTGAACTTCTGATATTATAGGAATAATTTTTTTCTGAGGTTTTTTATTTTATTATTATTGACAACAAATTAACAGCATTAATACAGAGCACAAAGTAAAAGAATAAATAAATAAATAAGTCAATAAGTAACAAAACAAATTACAATAAAAAGTACTGAAGGATAAAAAACCTGTCAGTTGCCACACATATTTAAAAATGTTTGCCACAATTTTCAATGCGATATTGTTCAAAAAGCTTACTTAATTATTCACCTAAATTAGGTTTCGTTACAATGTTCTTGCAAGTACACAAGCATTTCTTTTGCAGTAAAACCAATAGACAAAGTTTGCTTTGAGTTGAATTTGGAATTTGCATTGGAAGGGAGTCATCCAACGTGCTAAATAAAATTTGCGTGTTTGAAAGTTGTACGTTTTTCTAAAGTATGACAATACGATTCAAGTTTGTGGGGTAAGTTGATGCCCATACTGAAACACAATATACAAGATAACTCATAAGGATAAACTAGCCTATAAAAAAGGCATCCAAAGAAGTAACAGGAAGACAAAAGCTTGATTTATATATTATTCTCACTGCATACATAATTGGCGCATCACGAAATTTGAGCTACATCCTTCAGATTCCGCCGTGCTCTGCGTCTCCGGGTTGGGTATGATGCTTTGCTGTCTCTTTGCTTAAATTCCCGTGCTTTGCCCCGATCGTTGTCATTTTGCCCGCGTTCCGGTGAAGGAAGATTCTGTCGCCCCACCCTCCTCCCCTGGTGCCGGTCGACGCGGCTACGCTTAACTCCCGCTGCATACCTTAGTTGCCACAGTTGTTGCGATCTCCTCCCATAACTTACTATATAAATTTAGAAAAGCAGAGGACCTAATATCAAGCCTTGAGGTACATCGCATTTGATAATGTGTAGAGAAGAAGAGGTGTCATTGAATTGGACAAATCGATGCCTGTTACTCCATTAATAACTCGCAAACCAATTGTACGCCATCCCTTCTTAGATACCATAATGCCATAACTTATCAATAAAATTTGGTGATTAACAGTATCAAATGCATTAGATAAATCGATAAAAATGCCTACGGTTAATTCATTATTATCAATAGCAGAAAATATCTCACCATAAAACTAAATCGGAACGTTCCCGCTAACATTAATTTTTGCAGCTTCTGCTCGTTATTGCCGCCCTTATTTGACAAACACAGTGGATGCTACGGTAACGGTTTGATTGACGTCGTAAAAAACCCAAAATCCTAATACCAAACGTTTTAGACAACGCAGGGCGCGTGTTTTCCGAAACAGCTGTAAGCCTTCAGTTAAATAAGGCTTATGCTAATAATTACAGTATGAGATAATACACTTCGGTTTGAAACAAGTGTAGAGAAGGACTTATAATTTTTTAATGTGAAAAATGTCTCCTTTTTTTTTTCAGTCCCATTTCTTCTTCTTTCTTCTGTTCCAAATCGTTCACGAGGTGAGTCTTATTAGAGTCTGTATCACGCAACGATCTTATCTAGAATTGGCGTAACATTTACGAAACCATTAGGTCAGTCCGTTCGTATATAGTAGGCCAGAGCCAGGGAGATATACTAATTAACCCTTGGGGTCCTTTGCCTTCATCAGTGCTAAATCAATGCACAAAAATTAAGTTAATGATCAGATCATCACGTATTGGTTTTTTTAAAAACTAATTCCACTCTTAAGTATCTTAAGAAATGTACGTGTCGATGAAGGTTAAGCGGAGCTGCTCGAAGTTTTCTCTTTACTCAATTTATTCTACGCCTTCAAAATAAAAAATGGCGTTCCTTATTATCATCTTTGGACATTCCGTTCAGAAAATTCCTTATTAGCAAGACGCTGTGGGAGCGTATATTCGGGCGTCCATGTACTACTCGTGTATTTGAAGTTTCAGTTCTTTTATGTGTATTAGGGATGGGGTGTGAGTAGTGCAGTAGCGTTGTATAATTTAGGGTTGGTTGAGATGCGTGAAGTGGAAAGCGTGGAGTTATATTGGACGTGAATTGGCAAGATAATGGATGTAGTTTGTTAATCAGTGAAACTTGTTTCTCGTACAATTTAATATGAAAAAACAAAAAATAATTATTTCGGGAGGTAAAAGTGATTTTAGGTGTTGCAGTGAGGTAGTTGTGCTGGAAGGGCTCATTTGATTATGAAGGGATAGTGTAGTTACAGTATGTTGAAATGAAGTGCGGTTGTGAAAAGTCTTATCAATAGTCGAAAACGTAGTTGTACTTATTTTAACGTTTTTTAGGCTTTCTTTTTAGGATTGGTTTTCGCTTATTTTTGATAATAGTTGTGTGGAGAGAACGTGGATAAGGCCAAAAGTTCATTTAATATAGAGAAAAGGGTATGAAGATGTTATGGGGGGCTGAAATTTTGTGTGTGTGCTCGGGGACTTTTTGCACCTTAGTTAAACGCAACAAAACGATTAAATGAACACCGAGCCAGCCCGGTTAGCTGGGATCCCAGTATTGTGATGCCGCGATCCCAGGTAGAAATTTTCCCAGTAATCAGGCCTGCCGGACGGCCCAGCGAATCAACCAAGCGATAAATAGGACAGCGAGTAACACACTGTTCATGCCCATTGCTTCCCCGGCTCATGTGATCAGGCCCTTACTGTGAGTTGTATTGTCACGCAGTTTGCACGTGAAAGCTTTGGAATTTGCCGCTTTCGTGGTTCGTGCGTGAGAGAATACGACTTAATCTAATTAACCTAAGGGTTTTAAAAATACAACGAGGTTTACACGTGAAGATGTTGGACTCTGCCCCTTTTACGGTTCGACCGTGAAAGAAAGCAACTTGTTTACTAGGTCATTTTGCTCAATACGATTTTAAGAAATCACCTCCTTTCCGAAAATATGCAATGTGGAAATTATGCATCATTCAATGTTACCCTTAATTATCTTATGCACGAGATCATGGAATCTTGTATGACATCTTCTTTGCCGTTCGACAACTGAGAGCAAAAATATTGTCAAACCCTTGGCAATAAGACAAACTATTCACACTGTGCTGCGAGTACGAATATTTTCCGAAGGGAAAATTTAGATTATATAATAGTTTGTTTCACTCAGTGTACCTTATTTTTCCAAAAAGTTTGTTTTCTATTGCCGATTTGTTTGCAATGCATTATCTGTGGGTCGCATGCAACGAAGATAAATGCTGTGTTGTGACAAAGCGTGCGGAAGAGATTCGCGTCGCTTGGCTTGTTTACGTTCGCACGTATTGCGAACCTATTGCAACTTTGAATCAAAACAAACGAACTCATTTACTCTATTTGGGCCACGCCCAAATAATAAGTCTTTGTAACAAGTCTCGATTTGTTTTGTTGCTGTAGCACTGAGCAGGAGCACGAAGAACAAGACGCCTTTGCAGGGATTTTCCAAGGATTATTGTAAAACGGGCGATGATTAGCGCTAGAGGACAGCAAACATTCGGAGCAATGTAAGCCTCCTCATTCCTTGAGATACGTCATTGACTATAAAAACAAGTCTTGTTTTTCTGACTTGAATTGTAAACTTCAATAGGCTAATTTCCGAGTTGGCCCTTCGCTCTTTCCACAACAGGAAAAATACAAAGTCTTTGTTATGAAATTAATCTTAACTCATGCTAATAAAAATCATTTACACATGCAAGGTTTTTCACTTGGCCCCATTTTGAAAGTGAGGGGTTTTGGACTCGAAAACTGCCTATTGTAAAAGGAACTGTTATTAACGTACTGTATCTCATGTTACGTTTGAAAGTCAATTATCCTTCAGAAAGCAAATACTCTAGCACGCTCATGTCCCTGAGGGCAATGATTGACTCAACTGTAATACATTAACGCAGGCACTGAACGTTTTCTAGAGTCGGGAGAATACCCTCCGACTGTTTGAAAATGTGCTGTTGCATTTAATTACATGCATCCTCTCATCTTATCTCCGCATTCACTTCAACCAGTCAGAACTGGCCAGCCGAACCATAGCCGGACCACACATCTTAGTATGAAATAGGCGTTTTCCACGTGGTTTTGCTGGAAAACCATCTCCTTTGTGTGCATAATATTTAGGATTTGATTGATCTGGTTGGTTAGTTTTGGTTAAAAGTGAAATTCTCATTACGATGGGAATGGGCTGGCTGGTCCGTTCTGACAAATGGAAAGCGCCTTAAGACAATTTAGAATTCACAGGGATTCCTTTCACCTTGGTCGGGGATTACAGTTTGGATTCACTAGGTAAAATTCCAATAATTTATTTTCAATTTTCTGTAAACCAGTAAAAAGGCTAAAATTATTGTCCTTCGCTTTGACTCCTTTACAGAATGCTGAACTAATACTTCCGTATCCGTCTATCTTTCTCTAATAAATATTTCACACTTACGATTATCTTCAAAGAAAAATACATTCATTTATTATAGTATTTTCTCGAAAATAACAAAACTTTTCTCTACTGCAATTCTAGGTGATTTACCTACAAAGTACTATAGGACAGCCTTGTCATAAGGCGCTAGAACTTAGGCAGCCTTCTATAAATTCGTAGCACAAGCAGACTGATTTCATCTAATCTCGTCTGAAAACTCTTGACGGTCAAAACAAGCACAAAAGCATAAAAACGGCGCAAGAAATTTTTTTCCTTGCGGAAGATTTTGAAGAGTACCGTCGTTTCTGTGCTTGCTACAAAAAGTCGTTTTTCTATTGAATGCACCTTTAAATGCACCTTTTTCATGTGTTTCTGCGCTTTCTACATGATAAAAGACGTTTTTCTATTGGACGCACCTTTATATGCGCTTGACAAAGATTCATTTTTCTCTTTTCTGGGAAAAGGTTTTTAACATTTTAAACTTAAATTTCTACGTTCAAACGAGAAGTAGAACTATTGCGAAGCAGAGGTTGTTATGCTGTAACAAACAATTAGAATTGGCAGCTAAAGCCGTTAAGACACCAGTTAAAAACTTTACTTTTACTGTAAATTACTATTTTTTCTTAAATATAGATTCTTTAAATACGAGATAATTATGTAACAAAGGCAGTTCACGCCCCTTCAAAATACTCTTAATTCTAACTGAACGTATACATATGGGGGATATATTTATCCCAAATGGTCAGCTACACTGAACCTTAGCAATAAAAAGGTACACCACGCAAAGATGCAGTTATGAGGCAGTAATAATTAAATGTATAATATTAACAAGAATTAAACAGATTAGTTTGCTTTCTACCCAAATTCCGCTCTTTTTCCACCTCCAATCGAATCACAACTGTAACTTCCCCTTCTAGGGGGACTGAATATTTCTTATAACATTTTTACATTTTCAAGGTCATTCGCCTTAGATAATAGACATTAATTACAAAATATGTCAAAATATTCGGGTTTTTATGAAACACTTCTTATAAATTATAATTTTTCTGAACATAATCGACAAGGGACAATACCGGTCACTGCATGATTATTTACTTAGAGGGAAGCCTCTTCTGTTGCGCCCAGCCACCCATTTAAGTCGGCTTACACGTTTCGCGCAACTTGTATACGTAGAAGCGGCGAAGAACGTTGCACAACAATTTCAGCCTCGTCCACGGGCCTTCTTCGCCTGTGGAGTATTTCGAAAGGGCCACAGTTTACTTTACAAAGACGGAGAAGGCCTGAAAACGTTGTAGGTTCACGGGAGAAAACACCAAGATCTTGTTTAGAGTTATTCAAAAGTGCTTAGCCGAAAAAGGTTAGCTACCATGACAACTAATATCCTCTGTTAAAATAAACCATTAGCGCCAACCGGGCTTCGAGGCATGCGCATTTCGTCGACTTTCGCTCGCAACTTTCGGGTATTTCCCGTGATTCGTCGACGAAACCTTAAAAACCAAAATTATCCAGCAGAACGCTTCTCTTCGCCACTAATTTCTTTTACCGTCTGCCCCTCCATTAACCGCAACACCATTGACACTTTGCCGATTATCTTTCTTGACTTGAAAAGCGTCCATTCGCTTGGCACCTTTGTCCGAAATGTTGCCATAAAGAATTCTACTCCTAGTGGGCTGTTTGTTCCGTTGAGGAAAGGGTCTAAAGTTTTCGGGGTACTTACATCTCCTGTCCTCTTCTAATAACCATGAACTATTACCAGAAGAGTTCATAGCCCCACGGTTATAGTCCCGTCCTGTCCCACCGAAGCTGCGCATGCCCGTATCGAGGACAGCAGGGCTGTTTTTATCCAGTACTTTAACAGGTTTAGCCGCTTCGTTGTTGCCCTCTGTTACCGTTAACATTGATGACTCCACTACCGTAACTTTCGGCGTATGATTAGAGGGATTAACGATCGAAAGAATAGGCCCGCCATTTTGCTTTGATTTTCCAGTTTCTAACGACGACACTTCACCATTTAATCCAACATGCTGCATTTTAAGCGAATTGGGGGCGACTCGCTTTTCCTTTTTAACAGTTGGCGGTTCAACGCGGCGGCGCCTCTCTTCGCTTTGCCACCGTTTCTCTTCCTTGTGTACCTTTTTTGCACTCGCCAAACCGTCTGTCCTTTCAGATTCTACTTTCTTGCTAAAACTCTTCGTTTTCCCATCCTCCTGTGCCTCTTTTCGCTCTTTCTGGTCACCTTTGAACAACATATTTAAATGCTGCAAGCTCTCCTTTTCGTAAGCGTTCTGTTTAACTTCAGCTTTGTGACTCGCTATTTCATCAAACAATGACTTCTGGACAGCTTTCGATTGATGGCTTTTCTTTTCAGTCCCAAAATGGTTCCTGGTAGCTTTCACCTTTCGCTTTGTCGCCGATACAAGCAAATGGTTAATGGCCGCGGGAATGCTCTTCCGCTTTTCCGATTCTTGAATATTCTGCACCGCAGCCTCTGAGAAGACCACGACCGCATTCTGTTGCATTTGCCTCATCCTCGCGTACTGTTTCTGTAAGTAGGACATCTCCTCTTGCACGCGGTTTCCCCTTGAACCGAACTGTTTTGTTGTGTAAGGTAGAGGCGAATACCCGTCAGTAGCAAATACACCCGGCGAAGCCGCCGCGATGTCATTCGCATCTGCGTCGCCTTGACCAACAGCTTTCATCGTGTTGCCGGGGACAATTTCCGAAAACGGTAAGAAAGCTCCGAGGCAACTCATCCCTTCAAGATCGTCCACATCGTCTTCTTCGTCGCTAGAACCACGTGCCAGTGCTGATCGTCGACTCCTGTCACCAGTGACATCAGAGAATGGATTGATGTTGTAAGTGTACTGTTCTCTAAGCTCTGCTAGGCCTGGAAAAGGGAACGGCGCAAGTGCGTAGACCTCCTGTAAGAGAAAGAAAAACCGCTTAAATGGCTTTAATATCCAGTCAAATCGCCTCAAAACAAAATTTGAGAATGTTAGATTGACAAGTTGGATCCATTTAAATAGGGTTTTATATCTTTACAGTGGCTATGTCAAAGTATTATTTATAGTCGGGAATTTTGCCAGCGCCTTTTTTCGTCAACTGCAAGCTCATATAAAACTACTAAATGTCTTGTATTGACATAGTCAAAGCTACATGATAAATACAGATTCGTGATTTCCGAGCACTGTAAGTCATAACTTGAAAATGAGCGGACCGTAATAGTTTGGTGAGCGCTGGAAATAGCGGATCTGACGACTTTATATAAGCACTCTTGTCATTTTTCTGTTTTCTCATCTTCAGTATTTTGGGCCAATAAACCCTGCATATCGTCTGATATTTTCAACAAACATGATGTTAATCGGTTATATTACGTTAATTTTCCTTTAGCAGACAGATGGTATCGATTACAAATCACTAACTTACTGGACAGCAATATCTATATTTGCATTTTGAGCCGTTCTAGATAAGGCGTGCAAATAAATTGAAACTTAGTGCTGTCAGAAGCAAAAACATTATCATTTTCTTCAAAATGGACTCTAGCTAGATTTATGGCAATAAGACCATTTCAACTACGCAATGATGATTGATGATTTTCAGATAACACTAAATACACGTCCAAAACTCACTTAATGATCATGATTCCTTTAGGATATTTCTTGTAGCACAACCCTGCTATTTGTATCCTTTAAGTTTCTCTGTGTTCAATTCAAGGGAACAGAGTTCCGACTCAAAGTTGTAATCTGAACTGAAGTCAGTTCCTTACTCAAATTTACGGTCGCTTACGCGTGCACACCTTTAAGTGGAGCTCAAAATTTTTCTCGAGCGCAAAGCGCGAGCTAGAAATGTTTCGTTTTCGGCCAGAAACGAGAAGCGAAGGACTTTGAGAAAGTCTAACCTTCAACAAGATTCTATTAAGAGGCCCCACTTTACTAAACCAGAACTTAGCTAGAACTCCACGTGTTTTCAACAAGCTATGCACCTTAGTACTTCGGAATTTTTCTTACCTGTGTGAACGTTTTCTAGGTTAAGATGATCTTAATCACCCTCTAAATTCATAAAACTCCCTATGCGACCAATCGCCCGACCAATCAAATGTGGTTAACTCACGATAGATAAATAAAGGTCAAAATTCTACGGCAATGTTATACTGCTGGTGTACTATAGAAGCGTATAAATGATATCAACCTATGTTCAGCTTATCCGTAAACTTATCAGAAAAAAATAGATGAAGAGTCTGGGAGACTAAATGGAGCGTGAAGGAAAACACGCTTTCTAGTTTAACGCTGCAAATTAATTCTATTCACAACAGCTGCATAAACGTTTACGACATCAGTTTACATTTCTAGATCGGTTGTATAGAAAACGTGTGTAGTCGCACATGTTTCTTAAGTATTCTGGCTTCAGACCAAAATGGTCAAACAGTATGCAACGTTTGTATACATATTAACACACCCTATCGCCTGCCTTAATGTTACCGTTGGTTACCGAAAAAATCTCCCTTTCAAAAACATCAACCCTACATCTTATTCTAACTTTTCATACCTTAAGCAGGGTTGTCATTAAGAGCCGGGGACCGGGGATTTTCCCCGGCTACTAAGAGAGTGGCCCCTGGCTACTTTTATTGGAAAATAGAAGAAAAATAGAACCAAAAGAAATCCCTAGCCGTTTGATTCCCCGCCTACTTGTTGTATTTACCCGGCAACTTGAAATCTTAGTGACAACCCTGTTAAGACATCGCATATTGCATGGTGTCATTCTCAAAGCATAATTATCTGTACCAAAGACTTAACACAGAAATAGTCGGAACGGAAGTTATCGTTGAAGAAAAACAATATGTTTGGATCACCGTTCGACAGCTAGTTTTACTAAATGCAGCAATCTCCTTACCTAAACGTCCGCGAGAAAAAGTCCAAAAGATTCATCAGAGAAGGTGGCACACTGTAAATTGATCATTAAATGCATGGGAAACTTTACCTGCATTAAAGTTTGACAGTCGATAACATTGCCCGTCAATACATCTTGTATTAGGACTCCCATTGTACTGTAAAAATCATCTGACGTCTCCACGTCTTCAAGGCGCCTACAATGTTAAGGTATCAATCAAAGTTTAAGGGGTTAAGAAACATACAATATAGCCACTAAATGGCACGCAAGGCAAAGTGACCACAGGTGCTTTAAAACTCTTACTGTTAGAGCTAAAACTCTGTGTGAGAGGACGATCCTACCTTTAAAGGCGTAAAATTAAAATACATCACGCCTGACGCCAAGGGAAGGTGGTCTAACTATAGTATTGAAGTCTGTGGTTAAATTTCTAAATAATAAGGCAATTAAAATAAAAGCTACCAAGCAGAGCTTTATAGAGGAGCTGCTGACTGTGTTGCACATACACTGTACAGCTGTTTTGAAGGTAATTGGAAGAAATTATTTTATGTTTGATTCTGATTGGCCGAAACGTTTGCACACACAGACAAATTCCATCTGATAATTCTCAGTATGTATGAAATTAAAAGCGGTTCTAACTTTTGAGCAGGTGGTAACTTGTGAAGCACTATTAATAACAAAATCCCACAGGCATAAGAAAAAGAAGCGTTCCCTTTTTATAAACTGTTGCACGTACTGCATACACATGAGTTTCAGGTATAGGAGACGGATATAACCCCCATCAAACTGTTTGGTTGTTAGTTACAACCATTGTTTCATTGTATACCGCTCTTGCCACCATCTAAACCCGTTGGGGGGGGGGGGAACTCCACATAATGACCTTAAGGGGAGGCCCCGCCCGAAAGGGGTACCCTTTCAGGCCTCAGGTATAAGAAAGGGTAGGGATATTAGTCGTTGAAGTATACGAAAGGGTAGGGAAATCTGTCAAAGATTGCCCAAAGGGTTAACAGATGAATTTTATGGCTTTATAAAGTCGAGAAAACGTTCTATTTTTGCGATTGATTCCTATTTGAAATGCAGCGCATATACAGCAGTTAAGAGGGATGCAAAGTTCTAAACAAGGTATGTGAAAGGGGTACCATTTGTCAATAGAAGGTATTCGAAAAAGGGACCTTTTTCGTGAAAAATGGTATATAAAAGGGTAAGGGGTTGGACCTCGGGGCGGAACCTCCCCGTATAAAAATTTGTTGAGTATCCCCCTCCCCGGGCGTCTAAATGTTAATACAGTAAAGAAAACAAGGCAGGGCTTGATACGTACTCTCCTAATTTACCCCAGATAGCCACAGCAGCTCTCAGAAGCACCTCGGAGCCTTCCAACAGAATTGAGTCCCAGACTCGCAAAACAGTTTCCTCAGGAAGGCATGTCGAAAAAAGTGTCAAAAACCACTGCATAGTAAACACGTTGATCAAAGGTGGCTCATACATGGCGTTAGAGCCGTTCTGTGACAACGCTTGTGCTTGTAAACTATCCAAGTGTTTCGATAGACGAACCAGCTTAGCTCGCATCAGATCTCGCAGCACTGCCATATCCACAGACAAAGCACGCAGGTTATTGGCGAAGTAATTGGTGGGCAGTACGTGATCAATGACGTAAACCATGACCTATAAAGAAATTTTGGGTTAAACAAGAATAGCAAATTAAGCAATGAGATCTCCAGCAGGCCCCAGTTGTTCAAAAGGTGGATAGCGCTATCCACGGGATAAATCGTTCGTTATCCAGTGGATAGTGCAATTGGTTTCCCTAATACTTATCCACTACATTGTCCAACGTTTGAACAAACCCGGGCCAGGTCACTAACTAGACAAACACTGCAAATTCAATCCAATATATGAAAGTCCCCTAGAGTATTTACTGTTACTTCGGTTTTGCTCCGCTAGGCTCGGTAAGTGGACTAAAAAAAAACTTGAACTTTCACAGATACAGAGAAGCATCAACACGACAAAATCCCCGCGCAATTAAGATTGATCAAAAAATAATTTATTCGCCCGGGTTATAGCCTTAGAACAGGGCTTCACCTTTTCGCCCTATCCCCGCTTAGAGAGAGAATGTCCCACCCTGACACTTCGTTATATCGGGGATCCAAACTATTTGTAACAGCAAAGTAGGGTCACCTTGAGTGCATCCTCTTCGTTGCGTTCCATGACCTGCAGAATTAAGGCTGCAATAACATTGAAGCCCTGACAGTACCCAACAGACTTGTTATATCTGGCATAAGCTAGCAGAACACGCTTCAAAGAAGCTCTCTCTTCTGGACTGTCTTGACTACAGAACCAACTACAGCCAGTGCGGTGAAGATCCTGTACAAGTGCGGCAAAACACATATGCAAAGAATTAGTAGTTCTATGGGATAAAAAAAATTGTTGCTCGTTCAAAAATTGCTCGCATGTTCCTTTTTTAAAATGTTACAGTTATGTTAAATGCTTCTGGTTATATTCAATACAGATTTTGATCAGAAGAAACAAGTAAAACTCGTGATGTCATGATTGAGTACAACAGAAGAATATGAGCCGCGCTATCAGGACCTTCTGACAAGTCGCAACTCTGTGCACTTGATCAACATACACCCTGTAGAAAATCAAAATCTCATTGGCTTATGTCAAATTTTAAGTTGCGTTTTTATTTTCTTCCCTTGTTTCGCTTTTCAAGCTTTCCAGGACTCTCGTTTTCACGGCTTTCGCGTAGTTTCTTTTTAAAGAAATATAAGGCCAAACCGTCGTTTAAAAGAATGTTATTAGACGATTATTTTATTGACTATATACTAACAAGAGAGTCGGTTTTTCCTTCTCTGTTTGACTAACTTTCATCAATTATTTTTAGACTTTTTGACCTGAATTTTTTCAGCACCAAGCGGAACCCCAATAAGAACAGCTGAATTTCGATTCAAGTTAGTTCAAACGAAAAAGAGTCAAGAATGTAGCATGTAAGGCCCTTCGTGATCCTAACTCCTCCGATGTGACCAACGCACTTTTTCAGTATAAACTCCTTCAATTGCGAGTTTCCACTTTACCTTGACTATTTGTGATCCTAGCTCGTCATCATCTGGATTACTTTTTTCATTGAAGCAGACTTTGGCTGTTTTTTCCCAATCTAAATCTTTAATCTTGTTTTCAGCAAGACATAACCACAGCTAGAAAAAAGACAATCAATACCTTTCCGTTATAAAGTAATAGGGTCAATAACTCGCGTGTGCGTTACTATTTTTTCATGTGTTGAACAAACTGTGAGTGTCGCATCGTTGTCGATATTATTTTAATAATCAAAACGCAAATGCTACAACTATTTCGTGAAGACCTCTAATTTTAGACTAAGACCTTGAATTAGTTAAATGAGTACGTAGTTATGAGAAGAAAAGAAAATAGTCAATTGAATTTCCTCATCAATTTACCTCTATTATCCAATATTGATATTTAGACCTTTTTTGAGAAAACATTTTTTTAATGGAAGATCTTCAATCTTGGAAATCTGCAATATCTTCCATGTCAAATAAGTTTTGTATTTGAATGAAGTCCTCAAAATACAGTCAAACCTGTATTAAACGGTCACCTTTCAGGAATGGCTCACTGACCACTTAATACAGGTTGACCGTCGAGTTCAAAACAGGTTTGACAAACCTAAGAGTTATTTAGGAAAATGATGGTGGCAAAAAAAGGAATCCCTTACAAAATGTCCTTAAGGGTGTCTACCTCTTCTTATGCCGAAAGAAAGGAAGTAAAAGACCACTAAACTCCACAAATTGTATCTCTTGCACTAGTATAGTACATCTTGTCAAAGTGACAACTTAATAAAAGTAAAGACAATGAGAAATTATTCATTAGGACCTTGGGGTACAGGTCAGTTTAACAGTAATATTATTAAGGTCACTGCTTAATAGAGGGTGACTGCTAAATAAGCATTCACTCAATACAGCTTTGACTGTATGAAGGCATTAAAAATTTAGCTTACCCTTCTTCTCCAAGACGATGGGATTCCCTCCTTCAAGCGAGCTATGGCTTTGAAAGCAGCCAACCACTAGAAAAAGAAAAAGTCTTGAATTAATTCAATCCTCACTCACAACTCTTGAGAAGAAGAAGAATGTATCAATAATAGAAGAAAGAGTTCAAGTGAAGATTACAACTTACTTGTTTATAGGCTTTCTTTCCACTTTGAGGGATGAAGGAAAATCTGATTTTAGTATCCACACCTATGCAAAGAAGAGAAAAATTAATGTTTAATAAAAAAATACTGTACTTAACAATAACATGCAGAAGTACATCTTCTTTCAATTTCAGAATGACACTTCATTTTACAATTAATTTGAAGTTTACAAATGGAGCAAGGATGAGGAGGGTGATTGGAGTAATCTTAATTATGTTGACTTATTATTTGATGAAGGCAGTTAGTAACTAATCCAGCTCTTTTGGCAGGATTGTAAACAAAAACCAGAGTTTTCCAATGAGTACAAAATGTAGCAGTATAAATTAAGTTTGTTTTAAAATAGCCTTCTTTGACTGATTTTCCCTGTTGAATAAGACAATATTGAGGTGGTTGGGAGAATAAAAATAGCCATCTTATATTTCCTATCTCTTTTCCTGAAGTTATGCTTTGTCATCCCAATATAAACTTTTGTTATAAGTAGGTGGAAAATGATTGTCACATAAGTGTTTCCTTAGGAAAGGGACTGACATTTTGAGAACCTGTGCAGTAGTCATTTTCAGAGTCAACATGAGTTGTATCTCTTCATTGATGGTATTAGACTCTACATGCCCTGATTGTGCCTTACGGTATTTAAAGCTCCCCTATATTTCTGGCTAGTCACCCTTGACTTAACATTCAGTTGATTATTAATATTTTTTTTCTTTTAGGCAATTACCTAATCACCAAGATTAATAAACTGTGTTGCTGATTCTATTTTCATTATCACCAACAATAAACTGAACCGTACCAACTATTTGAATTCTTATTCATCTACCAAAGTTAGTTATAGAGAACTGAAAAAAAAAATTCAGAAACAGTGTTGCCAGAAGTCTCATATCAATAATGTTAAAAGGAAAAACACTGGAGCATGGAGAATGAATATTTTGTGACTAAGAAGAATGTGAATTTTCTCTTTCATTAACATTAGAGATTATTGATTGTCAAACTTGCCAGATAAATTATTTCTTGACACGTTAATTTTAGATGTTACCAGCATTTTCAACTGGGAAAGAGATTCTAACAAAAAAAAATTATGAGAGCCCTCTATTTTCAAATGAATTGCCAAGAACAAGAATAGTACTCTCGAACTTCACACATCACCACACACAGGCAATAATTATCATAATCACTTAGCAGACTTTAACACTTAGCTGTCAGCTTGTGTCTTGATTTTTAATACCGCTGGCATCCAGATTTATAAACTTGTCACCCAAAGATTGCAAAACTATCTAATTACCGATTTGAGAATATTTCACTGATAGTAAGATACTAAAGGATGTGAATTTGTAATATAGGCCAAAGTTTTATTGTTCTTTCACATTTAAATGGATTTTTTCTCCTTGAATCAGATTTGGTAAAAAAACCTCATGTCATCATTAAAGAACAGTCACTGAAATACCCAAAGATTGATGGTTTGGTAATTATTGAAGTATTTGCAATAAATTAATCTTTACAACACTCTGTGATCTTCCTGTGGGATGAATAATCCTAAACAAAAATGTGGCAAAAACTGACTGATTTGCTGCGAAAATTAATTAAATAAAGATATTCGGTCTTTGAAATCGTTTCTTTTTTTCAGCCTGGATGGATTTAGAAGAATAGCGTAGGAAAATGAGCATAATTAAAACAGGTCGTACGTGTAACAAAATTTACATTACAATAGATTTGAGGAACATTCAACCATTTATTTGCAGAGTAGACCCACAGATGTGTTCAAACAAGTTTAAAATAATATACTATTTGCACCACACATCACAGTGCTTACGTGTTTAAGATTTATGCTTCATCCAAAGGCTTTTTATAAATAGCTTCTCCCCCTTTCCAACTGTGAAGGTCGATGGCAAACATAGCTTTGTTATTAAAATTGAGCAGTTTCTAAAAAATATTTTCTATTGTTATGTTTCGCTAAAGATTAGAATGAAACTAATTAATCC
This sequence comes from Porites rus, assembly GCA_964035705.1. NCBI lineage: Eukaryota > Metazoa > Cnidaria > Anthozoa > Scleractinia > Poritidae > Porites > Porites rus. Next base: position 14,508,496 of record OZ038004.1, on the reverse strand, counting down.
AGCATTGAGGTTGATCTCGTATTATGTAAAGTTCTGCAAACTTTTTCCCACTCTGAAAAATTTCAGATTTTACTCATTAACGCGGATTAGGTGCATATAATCGTAAAACTCGGCAAATGAGTTATTAACTAAACGTTAAAACCTTGCATTAGAACTCGAAAAATAGAAAACAGAATTTTACTCACGTCTCTTCAGCGAAACTGCTTGGAGGATAGCAGTTAAAACATCAAAGTTTCTTTGCAGTTTGTAAGCGTGCTTATCGCGTCTTTTCAACTGTTTTACCAACTTTGTTGAAAGCATAGAAATTCTCGTCCGCAACTCTTTCGCCATAACTCTCAGCTCATCCGTATCTGTATAAAATGGAGATAACAACAAGCGACCAATTAACTTTCAGTTATGAAATTAAAAAATATCACCTGGGATTTACATGCTTAAAGGTGAGTAACTATGCGTGTTTCGGTAGAAAAACTGCTCTTTGCTTACCACAGAAAAATAATTGTTAAGTTACGTACGTTAAGTAACGATCAAAAAAGACGCAACATCGCGAACACGCGATATATTAAACACGGGACTACAGAGCGGTGAAAACTGAGAAACCCGTAGTATTCCTAGAGAGGATAAAGGGATACATTTATTAAAGAAAAAGTCTTCGCGCCGCGCACATTTCATTCCACTTCACATGCATACAAGCCGTGTTCATATCGGACACGCGTTACATGTTGTTAAAATCCAATATAACTGAGTCTACATTTTGCAAAATAAAACGATCGCTTGACATTATAATTTACAAATTTACACTATCTAATACAGCCAAAATCTTGCAGATATTCTTAAAAATAACAGCAAAGTATTCGACCACGAGTTCTTTGGTATTCGAACGAGCAGATGAGTTTGTGCAGAAACTTACCTTTGCTTAGAAGTTCGTTTCTCGTCCAGCTTTCCCCGCGTTCTTCAAGGTCGAACGAGCCACCGTAAAAGCTCCCTGAGGTTGTTGAACATTCAGTTACATTATCACTATCCACCGAATCTCTGCTATGATACTGGTCGTAAATTTCAAATAAAAGGCAATCCACAATCGAAGCTTTTTTCTCGGCATTAATAAGCTCCTCGCGATGTTTCTCCGGGTCAAATCCATTTTGAAAACCTGCACTTTCACTCACTCCAAAATTCCAGTCTGAATCGTCGCTTCTAGGGCTTAAAGGACTTCCATCATAACTGCTTTCAGTGCTCAGACTTTCATGTTCAGTGCTTCCTTGTCGCTCAAAGTCCGAATCTTCGTCCACTTCACTGTCCGCCATCTTGCTTCGCCGCTGACATGATTGTTGTGAATTCATTGATCGCGCACGCATAAATAAAAGTCGTCGCTTTGTTTACAAAACAATGCAAGTTAAAAATATCCTCAGAACTGTAAAGCGATCGCCCTTTTTAAAAAGAAAACTGATTATGAACAAAAATCGAGGATGTTTTTGCAAAATTCAGTCTGTTCCAGACAATTTCAGGAGGAAAACAGAAAGCTGTAATTTTTTGGGGGGGTTTTCAGTGTTCTTTGAGCTCATATGAGAAGAATAGGTAAATGTATTCACATGAACATTTTGTCACATTCTGATGTCACTCAAACATACTGCTGTCAAAAACTGGTAGGAGGTTAAAGTTGAAAAGAGAAAGTAAATTTGTCAAAAAATTGTCTGTTAAATTGATGGGAACATGAAACTCTCAGAAAATCGATCTGAAAGGTTTGAAATAAGTTTGAAATGTTTCTTATAACATACAGAACATATTGGGCTTGTTTTTTTTTAAAGTTCCTACTGAGGCTTTCACACTTGCACTACTCACCTGAGATCACGCCACTGTGTTAGAATTTTTATGCAACACTCGGTTGCCTGGAAACTTTTCTGTGCCGAAAGACCGTTTCCAAGTTGTTATTTTTCTTTCTTTTTTTGTGATATTGTACATCCCGCCTACAGGAATAAATAGACAAGATTTTTTTCAAGCTCACTGACTTTTACGCGTGTTTTGCAAGTACAAGAAGCTCCTGAATTACATCTAACAGTTTTCAGGCCGTATCTATTGATCAAGCCTTGCAATCCTAGAGAATGACAGCGTCTTGTGAGGTAGTTCTAACTTTTCGGTCTGTAGTCAAAATCCTTTGATGTGTTCAATAAACCTCTGGTAGCACCGTTCAAAAGCCTTGCACTATTTCCTCACTTTGCACAATGAAATTTGGACATTTTATGACGGCACTTCTAGGAGTAAAACGGGGCTATAAGGATCTATAAGGAAGGAGTTTTCGGGGTTTATAGTCCTGTAATGGCTTTTAAGTGTGCTCTGCCTTGAAACGCCGGCTACCGGGGAAACAGAAACACTTACTTTTTTGCTGGTAGAGCAATAAGGATTGCACTGCCAGAGAGGATAATATCCTCTTGGGATTGGAGTAGTTTTGTAACTAACAAAAAGACTATCACAATCAAGACAAACATATTTGAAATTAAAAACTTCATTCAGGCTTCTCCTTTTAATGACATTCACTCATTTTTGCATTTTAAAATCAGTCTCAGCGGCGAAAGCGGGAATTTCCCAGCAGCAAGACAAATTTGAGAAATCAGCTTCACTTCAGGAGAAGAGAAAAGGAATTTCAACATTTTCCGTTTGTATCCACATATACGAGCGAATGTAATCTTTGGCCTCCTTGCTCGATAATAGTGCAGCGACCACCTAATAGTAGTTTAGAGATGGCACAGGTCCAGCAGGTCAAAGACGTCAGAGGTTCCAAATTTTGTCCATATTCTGTTAATGATCCTGCCATTTTGCCGTTTAAGCCCATGTCCACACGAGTTCAGATACTTTTCTAAACGCATGCACACTGGTCTTCCATCTTCCAAAGAATAATAATAATAATAATAATAATAATAATAATAATAATAATAATAATAATAATAATAATAATAATAATAATAATAATAATAATAATACTTATATAGCGCCGATATCAATATTGCTATTTTCATTAGCGCTTAGAATCATCAGTATCAAATCTAGTCTCCCTTGAGACGGCTTATTCACTGACATGAATGCGCCCGCCTCTTTAACTGTTACATATCACTGAGCAATCATTATTTAAAAAACTTGATATTGCATTGGATGCCTTAAAACTTCCGTGTGGGAGAGAAGTGCTGCTTGCTCATGATTTTTATCGGAATGACCATGCACTCTTGGGATTTTATCACTATGACAACGCTTCTTAGAGCAAACCTTGTCCAGTAAAATAAAGCTGAGGACAAACAAAGATAAACTTTCAAGAGAGGATTGGCTTAAGTTAGTAATTTTCATTTGAAAGTAAACTTTTAGGGCGTTATTCTCTCGTGACTCAAAAGCTAGAACCACCTTCAGTGCATACCCAGTCTGTCAGTGCCATACTTTCGGATTTTATCCACTACTTATAGCCATTCTTATCCGCAGGAAATATTATCCTAAACATGTATACTACAAACCATGAAGGATTTTCTTATCCCAATTAAAGGGCACCGAATCGCCTTAAGCGTGGATGAAACACAGTGACCACGAGAAAGCATTGCACTCGCCAAGAGATCGATTTTTTCCTCTTACCACCCCTCCCAAGGAAGAATTATTGACCAACAATAATACAGATTAAACACATACGCGTGGCATTAATGCCGACATATACAAGATAACCAATCGTTTGAACAGAGCTGCGCTCTTTCAGTTGCATGTGTTTGCCATACAGAGTGTTTCATGGTCCTTGAGCACTTAATTCAGACACCATACCCTTGAACCGCTAGACAAAAAAAGCAAAACGTGAAAATAATTAAAGAAGGAAAGAAACGAAAGTTGATCACGAGCTGATAACGATGTCTTGAAGACACCAAAACTTCGTTTTATATCAGTACTTTTTGCTGAATTATTCTTCAGTAACAAATCTTTGAGATGAGTTTTCACTAGATCGTGGTCTTCGAGCAGGTTCACTAGATCGTTAAAAAATACTCAATATACCCAGCCTCTTAGAGACGGAAGAGCCACCATATCCGGCTTTAGTAAAATCCAACTAGTGGTCTATTATCAATGTTGCGTTCTGATTGATTGAGCTACTACCAGGCTATATGTTATAGCCCACTAATAGCGAAAAGCGCGGGCTTTTTGGCGGCAAAAAAGGATTACAGTCTAGCTTTAACTAGCTAAAAGTTTTTTATTCTCAATATTTTTGACCAACCAGTTAGATTTTACTAAAACAATTATTCCTCAAGCCCTCATGGCCTATGAGTCAATAGCCTATTCGGCCTTCGGCCTCATGGGCTATTGACTCAAAACCCATTCAGACTCGAGGAATAATTGTTAATTATGTGGTCACACCGGTTCACGCGATCCTCACACAATAACCACACATGCCTTGAAACTGCGTACTCCCTTACACGTAAGTGATAGGGATACGTCATACGTGTTAGCTGTTCTGTAACTGCTACGCTATTTTTTTCACTGATTAATTGCTATTATCTGCCGAGTAGTCAGTAGCCTTCCACGCAGGTATTTCTAGGGGTTTTAAGAGAGGAAATACGACTTCCCTAAAAATGCCTGCCCGGGAGGCAAAGTAGTCAGCCGTAACATTGAAATTACAGTTCGGAATGGAATATCAGTCGACTAATGTTGTCAATTACTGAACAGTTTCCTGCTTCGGCGAAGCGGAGCGATTAATGTCTCTTACCGATATAAAGCAAGTTACTTTTTGCATTTGGGTATTTTGAGGTTGCGTGGCAGTGAGTCAGCGTTGCGTGGAATTGCCCTCTAGGACTATTTTGGAGATGAATTTTTACCCACTTTCCCGTGCAACCCTACAGCCAACAAAAGAGCTAATCGCAAACAGTCCCATAGTGCAATTCGACAAAACACCTACCCGGCTTCTTCATCTCTGATCCCCCGCCCCCTTCCCACCTTTTTTCCTTTTGAAGAAGCCGCGTCACGAAATTTAGCAAAATTCAAACACTGAGTGCTGCCACCGAATTGAATAAAACATAATAAAATAATGGATAAAAACATTAATAGAAGGTATAAATAACACAGCAAATACACAAGAAGGCACTGGACAAACTTGAAGAAGATTGAAACGGATTACAATTGCGATTTTTCAAAACTTGTTTGCGTCACAGTTTTTACCCTGCTAGGAAGATCGAGGGAGACTCTGTTCGCAGGGTACACAGTTTTCAAAGTTCAATTGTGTTGTTTGTAACGTTTGAAATACTGCTTTGAAAGCGTTATTTATTTGATACGAAGTCGTTGAGTTGTCATTTATAAGTAAAATCCTAGCACGTCAAGCTTCATAGTGAAAAAAAGACACGTTATACTTGTTATAGGCAGTGTTAAGTAACTAGTCAGCCGTAACACAGCCTCTTTAAACACTGAAACACTTAGAGGAGAAAACTAGGCCTGTTTTAGACGTCTTGCTACTGCTTACCCAACGCAATTGATCGAATTAAATTCAACTTTAGAACGGCAGTAGTGCAACGTTTGAAACCAAGTCGTGCTACTGCTGTGTAGCACCGCAAGCTTTGCCGTGCTACACGGCAGTAGCTCGACTTGGTTTCAAACCTCGCGCTACCGCTGTGCAGAACTCAAGTTCACTTAACCGCTTTTTATAATATTTTTAAGTTTTGTTTTCCGCAAGAGCTATTTTATTCGACTCAATTAAATTCGACGTCTAAAACTCAGTCGTGCTACAGTAGTGCTGAAGTCGAGCTAGCTCAGAACGGCAATAGCACGACGTTTGAAACGGGCCTAAGGGAACAACAGTGCAGTACTCCTAAAAGGTGAAATGAAACTTGTATTTCAACTAATAATGACTGGATCAGGAGGGTAACATATAATCGATGCTTTTGGGGGAGTCTACACATGAAGACATACTGAATAGTATTTCCGTTTTCCTAAGGTCACTCAAATTCACTAAAAGCGCGTTAACTTGAGTAACGAAGTATGACTCTGAGTTATTTACAAATTCTCGCCTTTTATTGAATGCCAACGGGCCAAGTTATTGAAAATTCCTTGAGATGAATTCTGAAATGTAATGAATAATATTTCTTACAGTAAAACGCTGAGGTCTAGAGGTGGGGTGTTAACACAGCTGTAAAATTACCGGCAGCACGCACACACACAAAGACCTATGCCGTATATGCCATATGCCTCGGCTGTTCTGCTACAAGTTACGCTTCATTACAAATTTTGTTCAAAACTGTTTCTCGCGCTTCCCAAAAGTAATAGGGGAGTTTTAAAGCAACGGCGACGGCAGCGAAAACATAACTATTATTATAAGTCGTTTTTTCCAAAGTTTTAATCCAACTCGCTTAAAACGTTAAATTTTCCTGGAGTTGAATTCTTGGGGACCTTTGCTACCAAGTTTTGAAAGAGAAAGAAAAAGTTGTCATCATTAAAACGTCGCTTGACGAAATTTCACGTCCTAGTCGTGCAATGACGGTAAGAAATGTATTTTTAAAAAAGTGTTGTTTGCTTACTAAACCTAAAGCTTCCTTGAGGTTCTCGTTGCCGTTGCCTTCGCCATGGTCGCTCTCCAATTAGCCTATTCCAGGCGTTAACTTCAATGAGTAGAGATTTTTGTTGTTGTTGCTTTTTTTCGTTCCGCTCTGAATTTCGCGCCGGTTTACCACAATCTGAACGCCTGGTATAGCGAACTAAACCCTCATGTAGGCAACAAGTAAGAACTTGGAATAACAAGCAGAAGGCAAACCATATAAAAAAGTCCCTGTACGGTTAAAAATGCCTACAATCCAAAAAACTATTTAATACTTCTTAGGTGAACGACGCTAAAGTTTCTTGTCCTTTCTAAATGATCGGTTTTGGTAAAATCAATCACGTGATTTCACACCAAGTAAATTCACAAGTTGACTCCAAGTAATCAAGTCGAATAGAAAACACATACTGGTTAAAACTTAGCAATAAAGGGTGTAAAAATATGGCTTCATAGAAGTCCTAATTTCACAACATTGGGACGAGTTCTTCGAAAGACCTAGTAAGCATGGCAGCTCATACTCTGTTTGTGGTTAAGGATACATTCACAGGGTACCGGTCGAAAATTCGTACGGTTAGGCGTGCCACTCACACGGAACCACGTTAACCGTACGAAAATTTGAACGCTAAAATCGAAAATTTGAACGGCAAGGTGTGAAGACCGTGACCGGCTAAATTTTCGTGCGGCAAAGGCGTGGCTACATGGAAGCGTGGTTACTCAGCTGGAACAAGAAAAGAAAAATTGCAAACAGATATTGCGAACATGGATTTACGCGTCGTGCTATCACTCGCTTTGCTTGGAAATATTACGGTTCGACAGTCCAGTTTGAACAACGCAAAAATATTGAACGGTCCCATTTGAACAAAGGGTCCAGTCAAATTTTTCAGGCGGTCGAAAATTCCACCGGTACTGTCTGAACGAAGCCTAAATCCTTTGATTACCGCTTACTAGGCTGCGAACAACTTTAGAAGCTGTAAGCCTAAATATTGTCTATTCTTGTAATGCCCCGTTTTAATACACAGGCTACTTCTTGCCTATGGCACTAGAAACTAAGTTGCAGGCCAAGGTTCGACAAGCGACGGTAAAAGACAAAAATCAGACTCACTTCAAGCAACTTTAAACATCAACTTTTCGAGAAGCCTCTTCAACTAAGCTCAGCCCATAGGGCCAGTCTGGTCTTGTCACGTCTACATGATAACGTGTATGAAAATATAAAATTCATGATTAACTTTGCTGGCAAAGATAGAACCGTTGACAGCAAAACGTACTTGTGGTTTACAGAGATTGGACGGCGAGAAGAGAAGTCCATCATTTCCGCACAGAATGAGGAATAGTAGGAACGAGCGAAATCCTCCGAGGCGCGCGTCTCTGCCTGCAGGTAGCGCATCGTATAACTTGCTGTTGCCTCTGTATGGGTATTTCCGACGAAATCGAGGTCGCGACGATCGAATTGCCAATCCACCCAAGTTTGACAACGTCAGTCGTGCAAAGAAGGCAAAGAAATCTGCCAAAAACGGTGTGCTGCACGTTCAGAGTTTTTGTTTTGCTTATTTAACCTGTTGCTTTTTTTGCTTTCTCGTTTCTGTCGTCGTTGTAGTCGACTAGGCTCGCTAGTAGGGTTGCCACGCAAACTAATTCCAAATATGCGACGATTTCGTCTAAAAAACCTTCCATTTGATGGAAAACGTGCGCGACGAAATCGACGTCCGCAAGTACCCATGCAGAGGCTCGCTATCCCTAATCCATGGCAGTTAGGGACAACTCGTGGTCTACAAGGAGATATAACATTGACATTAACTATCGTAATAATAGCTTCTGTTATCGATGTTTCTTTACAAGGTTCTGTACAGTGAAGTGAAGTTTTATCGCTGGACCTAAGGTCACACCCAGGCACTTGTGAATCTCGTCCAATGACAGCAACGTTAACGCTCGGCCGTCAATTTCCTTATAAGGAAAAAAAAGACATTGTGTATTAGAAAGGTAATTCTAGACGACGAAATCATAACAACCGTAAGGTTGAGTCAACTTAAGCGACAGGGCGATGCCAAACGTCGCGGCAACACATCGCAGCAGAAAATCGCTTTCGTGTGACATACGGAAATTTTGGAAAAATCTTTGTTAGCGCAAAAGAATTTTTTTCTTGCTAAAAACTGGGGACTTGTCACCTAGACAACAATTTTCTGGTGCACAAGAAGCCAGTTGTAGCTGCGCCTGTGCAAAAAAATTGCGTAAGTAGATAGGATATGATCATCTCGGTGAGCGTAGTCCTGGGTAGGACTGTCGTTGATAGTGGGTAGGGAGCTTTAGCAACGACGACAGCGACGGCAACGAGGACGTCAAAAAAGCAATTGGTTTGTTGGGCATGACGAATTTTTCTTTCTCTTTCGATCTCTTTCTAAACTTGAGTGCGGTCCCCAAGTAATCTACTCCAGGGAAATTTGCCTACATTCGACAATTTCAGCGAACAGGAATATACGCGACAAAGTTTAAAAACACGTGAATTCATTTCAAATGTGGCGTTCTTGCTGCCGTCGCCGTTACTAAAGCTCCATACTAACCAACCTGTGCGGCAGTCACCTTCACAGTCAAAGTGTGTGCATGAAACTGAGTCAGAGTCAAAGTACGTACATAAAATTATCAAATTGAACTCCTACCTGTTTTAAAAAGTCATCCGCAAATTTGTGACAATCGGTTGTTCGTATAAAATCCACAACTTCGTCAACATTCCACTTTGTGATGTGTTTTGATATCCGTGAAGCAGTGACGCTAGGCGATTCGGATCTAGAAGGTTCTGGCACTGCACTGCTCACTGCAGAAACAGACTGCGGAAGTTGACTCGAAAGCGTGAAATTACTCGCTGCTTGCAAAGAAGTAGGAGCTTTTACCGTATTAACCTTGAGTTTACTGACAGTTGTAGTCGCCTTCGAGGGATTACCAGCTGGTTTACTGATAGGTGTAACAGTCTTTGCGATATTAACAACGGGTTTTTCGACAGGTATAAAAGTCTTTACGAGATTACCCGCGGGTTTATTGTTCACATTAGTAGTGACTTCTTTAGGAGCTTCTCTCTTGGGCGGGACTGTCTTACTGTCTTCTTGCGGGACAGGCTTGTTCGCTTTAGGAGTGGTTTCGTTGAGTTTCCGAGGAGATTCCGATGACTTGGTAACTGAAATAAACGAACAGAAAGACAAGAAAAGTAAGCAAAAAAGAAAAAAATTGTCAAACCTTTTTAGAAAAGCCATTTCTTGACAAATTTATCGGCACTGGAAAGTATTTATTTCACTGCTCAAGGATGCACTGAAAAGTCAACTTCCAGTTGTCGAGCGTCGCGCAAAAACGTCTTTGTTTACGTTCCCTATTACCTTGAACAACGTTATAGGCCGCAACGCACGTTGATCCGTTGAAGGGCATTGAGTCTGTGTCATTACTTGGGGTAGGTATTTTGTTGCTGCGTAATTTATGACAGTAAATGTCTACTCGATCAAAGATTCCATAACTGCAGTATTTACTCCTGGACAGAGCTCATCAATTGTTGTTCAATTCAGATATGAAAGTGTACAAAGTAAATTTAATTTCATACTTTTTGTCTACAATTGGATGATTGGATGGTAAATTATCCGAGAAAATGCTTTTGAACAATAGAAAAAGAAACGTGGATGAAAATTTAACCCCTCGAAAAACTGGACCTTATAGTCTACAAATAATGATACGAAAGGCCAACATACCTTTGACAGCATCACAGTTCAAACAAAGAGCGACTCTGTTAAGACTGATAAGATTCTCGCACAAGGACAATTTTGTCCTTAGTGTCTGCAAAAGAAACGTTACGAAGACAAACAGTTACTTTCTCAGTCATATTTGCCGGCGAGCCTTTGCAAGCCAGCACACCATTCTCTACAATAGCGGGATAAAGTCAAAATTTGTCGGATGTAAGATAAGAAGCATATGTAGTCGATTGGTTTTCCTATTATCCGGGGTATTCACCCTCGTGCAATGACATCACGTAAAACGTAAGCGGAGTCGGCAACGAGATCGCACAACGTTTGAACTAAAAGCTAACAAAGGCCTTTTAGAAACCACCTACCCTAAGAATTGCTGAGATGGTCATTTTATCAGTCTCGGAAGCAAGAAGCTTGAGAACTTGTTTTGAAGAGTGAGCGCTCAACACGATCTGCTCCACCAACTGTCTCAGCACGACATTAGGACCATCCGGGCCAATAACGGATGGAATACTTGCTATTTTAGCCGGCTTCAGGAAGGGACCAGGCTCACAGGATTTCTTCACATAAATACAAACTTCTGTCGAAAAGAATAAAATGTATAAGATAACCTGATGGGGGACGAATTACACATATGACATAAGAGTAAGTACACGCAGCATGTGCAGACGAGGTAAGGTTAATCTTAAGACCCCTTCAACTTTGTTTAGAGAAAATCCTGTACAAAGGATGCACCAGTCTCTACGATCAACAGGCTAATTACTAACCCTTGCACCATCAGTGGCTTAAAGGCACTGTGTCAAAAAATTATCAAAATTCAGACAGTGAGAGCAGCCAAAAAAATTGAGTGAGACATAGAGTAACTGCTCAAAACACAAAAAGAGGGTATAAATAAGACAGAAAATACAAAAGACAGCACAGACGGACAATCTTAAAGAAGACTAAAACGGACTGCAAAAGCGGACGGTTTTGGAAAGCTCGCGAGCCTAACAGCTGTCTTTTTCTTCTCAGTTTTGTTGTCCGAAACGATTGATACGATGCTTTGCGATAGATATCGGTTCAAGCTGTGATTTTACCATTTACAAGTAAATTCCTCGCTTGGGTTAAGTTACTCAGACATAAGAGACGCGTTATTAGCAATAATAACCTAATGACACAGACCCTTTAAAAGGGGAGGAATTTCACACAGGCCTGTAAAACAGAGGCAGACAGGCCTTTTGCGTAATGTTTAAATTTCCTTTACTATGATAAATTCAACATGTAACGCGACGCTTTCCTTTCTTAGGAAAAGGCGCTCTCTTTAAAGATGGGAAAAACCCTTCAATAAGATTTCCTGTTAAAATTTACTGAACTGAAAGGAAGGGTCAGCAGCTCAACATCTGTTTTTAGTAAGCATTCTAACCACACCCTTAGCAAAAAGCCACCAATGACCGCTTATTAGCAAATGACTAAAAGATGAACATAAAACATTGTCACAGAGCCTGAGAAAACACCCGACATGTGGCGACGCTACCACTGGTTTCCCCGCCAAATGACGTCTGAGAAACGAGCGCGGAAATTCCATAATGATGACACGTCACTACCCAGATGTAGGTAACAATAACAATAACATTTATTATTTGTATTGCGCCTTTTCTATAAAATATTCAAAAGCGCAGGTAGTGACGCGTCATCAGTATGGAATTTCTGCGCTCGTTTCTCAGACGTCATTTGGCGGGGAAACCAGTGGTAGCGTCGCCATATGTCGGCTGTATTCTCAGGCTAATTGTCAGACAGGACTACAGATTTACAATACGACTACTGTTACCAGGGCCACCAAGATAAAGTTGACCAATCGCATAGCAGGACAACAACAATACATTCCGACAAAAGATGCTGTGGGCCAATCAACAGCTCATACGAAAACAAGTTAATCGAAGTATAAAATAAAAATGTGCATAGCAAACGTTTCCAAGAAACATAATTTTTCATTCGACAATAGTTTTTTAGCCGATATTTAACAATGCCGAGGCTTGACCCACAACCAACTTTCTAGGAATGTATTGTTATTTTCCTGTTACCCATTGGTCAACTTTGTTTATGTGTCCCAGGTTACAGTTGTAGCACTGTAAAGAATAACATCACGTGTGCATACTTGGACCATCTTTTTTGTCCAGTGTTTCATTGGTTACCACAGGGGCGTCATCATCCTCCGTCAAGTCAATAACAGCTTCAACATTCTTGTCATCCTTTTTTTCATCCTCTTCCTCATCATCCTCGTCCTTGATCTCGTAATTCCGCGGCATAAGCGTAGACGCTCGCAATTCATACTTCCCTTTTGGTGTGATTGGGACCTTTTTCTCTGGGGTCTCAGTTTTGGGCTCCTCTTTTTTGGGCCATTCCTTTGTCTCTTCTTTCAGGCCACTGGACTCAACCATGGCACTTTCTTTACTGTCTTCCACGACGTCAAGAGTGTCTAAATTATTTGAATATAGCGCACTTTTCGCGCTCTTTACATTCTCACAGTTTATTGAAGCGTCCGTGTTGAGATTGTTTGCCGGTGTTATATTTGTAGTGTTAGTTGCGTTTGCAATGCCTGAGTCTGACGTCGTTCTCTTAACTTCTCTTTGCCTTGTTGCCCTGAAAAAACAAAAACATTATTCAATCGTAAGAGTACTGCGGTATTCATAATTTTCCGTAATTTATGGGTTCCCTCATAAAACAGTGCATCCTTTTCGAAATTTTCTCGCAGTTCTCCCTCCCTCATCCTATACAAAGTTGAAACTCGTTAAAAAAAGTTTGGATACACGAGTCCAACGTTGTTTGAGGGGTGAGAGGAGGGGTTGGGCCTATGCGAATCGGAAAACACCCAAGAAGTGCAAGTGTCCCAAGACTTTTGACCATGATTGTAGATGTACATATGTACAGCCTACGCATAGCGCGGGAAAATGAGTCGCGCGTCATGAAAGTTTGTGGTCTTACTTCTAATATTTTGACAAACTGCCCTACGTTTTGTCAACCAATCAGAAAGTGAGTGGCTATGAGCAACAAAGCAATCGTAAGACTACATTTAACCACAACATACAGCCACACTCACTCGTACCACTGGGAAGACGGTCATTTTATTGGACAATTTAACGTTCTACGTGAGTCTGGGCCTTTGTAGTATCGTATTGCATTTTGGGACCGTTTTGGGGACGCTGGCCCTTTATCTGTTAGCTAAGAGGGACCTTAAGCAACGAGAACGTTGACGTCCCGGACGTTAAAAATGGAAACCGGAAGTTGATATTTTCTCTTTTTTAGCGCTCTGACTCGACAAATTCGTACAGCGGGACTTACAACAAAGGTATTCAGATTCATCGTGTGAGAAAGAAGCGATCCATCAAGCGAGATATCCAGCTTCCGGTTTGCATTCATAACGTCCGGGACGTCAGCGTTCTCGTTGCTTAAGCTCGCTATTGCGAGAAATATGATCAAATTCGCCCCCTTCCCCCTCCCCCCCAAAAATGACAGTCTAAAAACGTACCAGTCTCAAGCAAATCCTCAAAAAAGCCAATTAGATTCACACTCTATATACAGGCATTAAAGAGGATATGTCACACCATTTGCGTGAAAGGATAAAAACATAAAACGTGTCTTCGCATCAATTGAATTCAAAAAATAATAGTCCAATTTTGTTATTTAAGACTACAGTGAAACATCTATTAAGTGGACTCCTTCGAAACCTTCCCAAGTGTCCGCTTAATAGAGGTTGTAAAAACTGCCCAATGTTTGTTTACGATCAACATTCAGCGGTTACTCTGTACTGTGACAAAGTTCCATGTTGAAAAGGATGCTAAAGACGCTGTGTTGTACTTTGTGCAAGACTGTTAGGTAAACGTTGATCGAGGATCACAATCATACGGATATCGGTTTATTGACAGCTAATGTATTGATTTATCATTATTCATCGACTAATGTACGTATTTCAAAGACGTAAACCAATACTACTATTGTCAATTCAGTCCAGTGTCTGCTTAATAGAGGTTTTTTAACAATAGAAATTTGCCAAATACAACTTATTTTAGTGTCCGCGTCCGATAATAGAGGTATCCGCTGAATAGGAGTTCGTTATAAAGGGAAATCAAACATGTTAATTTCGGGACCTGGCTTAGTGTCCGCTTAATAGAGGGTGTCCGCTTAATTGGGGGTCCACTTAATAGAGGTTTCACTGTATATTTAGGCATTGAAACAATTTTCTCTCTTCTATTGCTACCGATGGCAAGGATGGACATGGATTGAAACTTGAAAAATCTGGGCCAACTAATTCTATGTCTGCAAAAGCAAGCCACCCAAAAAAATATTATGGAGCATTTTGTGTATGAGTTAATGAGTAAAGACACAAGGTAATGACTTTACGAGAGAATTGACCTTAACCTACTAGTGGCATACCTCCATTAAATATTAAAACAAAAGAAAAGAAATTCCATACCTTAGTGAGGCGAGGCGTCGGTTCTCTTCTGGCGGACCTACCAGCAAAAAAATGTAAAAATGCAAAACGAACTAGTACACTCTCGAATTCATAACCTACATGTATCACCAAAGGAATAAGCAACGAAACAACTGCAAAGTTAACTATTTCTGTTAACTATTTCTTTTTCTTCTAAAAAAACAAAAAAAACTGCTGGAATCTTGGTCACGCGGTACAAATTCACGTCTGCCGTTTAGCGTAAACGATAACAACATTGCTAAAAAATTGCAAATTTGCCAGACTGCTGCGAAACGACTTCAATATGCTAATGCAGAGAAAAGACTTATAGCGAAATGAAATGCTTTCTTACGTTGCACTCTTGGTGTGAGAAGAGGGTGTCCATTCATACTGCACCAGCCAACAGGATACAAGTCAAATGACTCCACATCGTAAATGTGTTCCACTGAATCATGTTTATAGCCGTCCAACAGCACCCACATTGTTCGACCCACCACTTGAGTGACAGTGGCTACTGTCATTGTACTCGAATCTGTCTGATCAACAGCTTCAAGCTTCATGCCTATGTCGAACTCATGAGAGGGAATTTCCTAATGAACGCAAATAAAAAAGAAATAACAAAAAACGAACTTTATTTTCAAGTCAAATCTAATGCTAAATTAACGTAAAAGTACAGTACCATCAGGGTTGCCACAGGTCAGGAAATGATCAGGGAGAAATTTCTTCGAGGTCAGGAAAAAGTAAGGGAATTTCAGTTCGAGTTAAGGAAAATTTAAGTCTTGGAAAGAAGTCAAGGAAAAGTGAAATTTTTAGAGGTTATATTCATTGTTCTCCCTTTACTGTTATTGTTTTCTGACATTTAAAATTCCGTTGTACATTGTACGAACATGAATCATGTTGTATTGGTAGAATATTGTTCATAAAATTGAATTGGGTTTTCAAGAAGATCAATCCTTTTTGTACATAATTGTCAATTCAATAGACCTTTTTATTGATACGGCGGCCATATTGAATTAATTCGATTTAAGGAGTATTATAGGATGCCCAGGGGGCATGAGCACACTTCGTTTGTATTTTCGAGCGCTTTTTGGGACATTTTTTCTTGAAGTTTTCTTAGAATAAGATTCTAATGAAAAAAAAAAAACCTTGTGCTGTGTTTGGATGTAATAGTGATCGCCTTTTTTCCGGAGAAATATACAGCGAAAGACCATATTTTTAATACTAAATTAGAAAAAGGCAATCATTATTACATCCAAACACAGCACAAGGATCTTTTTTCCCATTACAATCTTATTCCAAGAAAACTTTAAGAAAAAATGCCCCGAAAAGCACTCGAAAATACAAATGAAATGTGCTCATGCCCCCTGGGCATCCCTAATACTCCTTAAATCGAATTAATTCAATATGGCCGCCGTACCGGTAAAAAGGTCTATTCATATACACCGCACATGACTTGCTGAAAGCATAAATATATGGGTGGAGGGGATGGCTGTGAGGGAAGGGTTGAGTGTATTATCAGGACTAATTTGAGAAGTTATTTATTCAGTTGGCCAGGGAAATTTACATTTGTCAGGAAAAAGTCAGGGAAACATTGAGGAATACCTCTGGATGTGGCAACCATGGGTATCATAGAAAATATGCAGTGGTCCTTTGGATAAATGAAACAAAAAAGGAATTTTGAATGCAACATTACATGTTCTGAGCTGAATAATGAGCTTGGTGCAGCTGTGGACTTTGTATATTCAAGGTAAGTCTGCCAGCGGAAAGGATGAACAAGGTATCCTAAAAAAGACGAACACACATAAAACATGTAAATCTACAGGAACAAAAACAACATCAAATGAAGCAAGGTTGACAACTTCTTAGAATTAATACCATCGCAATTTCAAAATAACGTTAGTGTCCATGTTTATGGTACAATGTGTAACTATTAAACTTGTAGTGAGAGAACTAGTTGCATATGCCCATGTTCGAATCTCAAAACATGCTAAACCAGCTATTTTCAACTACTTTTGAAAAAAATCTTACACCTTGCCTCTAACCTTAGTAAGTTTGTTTGGAGTGAGTTACCATTACAAGTATGCATGCCCATGTTCGAATCTCAAAACATGCTAAACCAGCTATTTTCAACTACTTTTGAAAAAAAATCTTACACCGTGATTTACATGGCACGTCATTTCAATCATCACCGAAAATAAATCACATGCTCATCACAAGACTCATTTGCATACAGTGAAAGTTTACAACACCAGACCATTTCGACCACTCAGTACTCTTCACTTGCTCCAAAGTAATCAACGCTTTCAAGCGATAGAATTCGTGGACCTACACGTTTCGGAAAAATTCTAAATTTAATCTTTCCTAAGCTTTCTTCGCAAAACATAGGTGGCTTCCATCACGCAGCGATGCCCATGTTCGAATCTCAAAACATGCTAAACCAACTATTTTCAACTACTTTTGAAAAAAATCTTACACCTTGCCTCTAACCTTAGTAAGTTTGTTTGGAGAGAGTTACCATTACAAGTATAAAACAATTTACCAGGGGGAGGAGTCAGTTGGATGTTGTTCCTCGCACACCACCCCACAGGGAAGATATTCCTTGAACTTGAGCTGCACCACATGGAAGGCCGGCTTCCATCGCCGCAACTGATCAAGCTGTCAATCTCCACTTGGAAGAATATCTCATTGGCCACCTTCGACACAGTAGCTGCACATATTGAGGAGGGATCTTTTGGGTTCACAGCTTCTAGTTTCAACCCAGTCGTAAAGCCGTGAGGCTTTGGTAAACTGTCAGACTAAAAGATAATGAGAATTTTAACACTCGTTTCTTTAGAGCCCACATAGTTATTAAATTTACAACTGTGATTGAGAAAGAATCAAAAATAGAACATCCCCTTTCTTCAACAATAATGTCAGTTAGCCTCTGCAACTATCCGTTACAAGATATGCACCCTTCAAACTAAAAGTAAATGCTTTCTTATTACTACATGCTTAGTAGAACAGCACATTCCAGCCTGTCTGTGCAAAGTCATGCTCTCACATTCTCTTGCCCCTCCCCCCTCACCCACACAAACACACACATATTTAGTACATGTAGAACCACTGACCAGCATCAGCTACAATCAGTGACAAAGTGAGTTGAGACACTTTGCCCTAAAGGGGCTTTTTGACATTTTACTGACTTCAAAAGGGGAAAATACAGCTTTTCCTCTCCCATTCCCTCCAAGCAATGTTGTGCCGCTGTTCGAGCTACCAATAGCAAACAACAAACACTTCAACTTTCAATGGAGGGGACAGGGGAGGGGTATGGATTCTTTTGTTCTTTTAAGTTACCCTACTTGAGTACAATGCCTCAACAATTTTGTCACCGATTACAGGGTTTAACTTGGCCTAAATTGCATAATTAGCCACATAAAAAAATATCCCCACCCACAGTGGGATGCAACTCAAACAAACCTTGTTCAATGCTTTGTTGAGTGAAGCATCTTCAGTTGTCAAGTTACAAAGACCCAGGAGTCTTCCTCTGACCTGTGCCCAGTCCTTGTTTGGATACTTTGTTTTCAACACTTTTGACATAAAAAAGGAAAATCCAGAAACAGTAATTAATTCTGCAAAGCAAAAATTTATTTGTGCAAAAGTTCCAAAAATAAAAAAGGGGGCGGGGAGAGAGGTTATCAGTTATGCCCAAGTAGTTCAATAATTGCCTGTCAACTCCCTTGAGGGGAGTAGACGGCTATATATTTATTCCAAATACATTTTTCAAGAGGCTCATTAGTGATAGGGAAACTTGAAGCAAAAAACACATAGTACTTAGTCTAGTGAATTATCAAATTCTTCCTTTGATTAAGAAGCATATACAAAGAAAACTGATAGGAAAATCAGGTAGTTATTTTTAATTTGAAGTTATTTGGGGCTATAATCCAGGCACTCCTTCAGGACAGAGGAGCATCCAGAAGGGGGCTATTGTATGATATACCATTGCCTATTTTCAAACCAAGGAGGGCTGGGTCTGTGTATTACAGGATAAACAACACAAGACCCACATAGTCAAAAAGAAAAGACCAAGGTTCGCAGAACTCTCATTAAGACTCAAGTTTGGAGATAATAAGGCCAATATAGAACAAGATAGAGCTATTAAAAATTGCATGATGTAAGGATTACTGGACACACTGTGGATCTGTATATTCCACAGTAGATTTTGGAGTTCTTGAATGCCTGTATCTCATTCAATATAGGCCCGATTAACACCAAACTTGAGGATTTGGTAAATCTTGGTTTCCTCTTTCTGAGTTTGTGGGTCTCATTTTAATTACCCCATAATAAGGGGACTCGTGCCCTCAGTTTGCCCTCAGTACCACTCAGTTTGAAATTTAGGCAATACATGTACTAAAAGTGAACAGTCCAATTGTCAAAAAAAAACTTACCACAAGGAATATTTAGCTTCAAATTGTTTTTCTTTCCCCATCCCAGCTGATGAACATTATTAGACAAGAAGTAAACCCATACATCATCAGCTTCATTTTCTGAGCCTTCCAGTCGTAATCTGAGCCTCAGACCATAAGCATCCACAATAGCTGCCACCCAGTAAGAAAGAGGATCATCTGTATGTAGCAGTTCCAGCTTAAGCCCTGGTTTAAGCTGGTTTTCTTCATCTGGATCGGATCTCTGAAAAGTAATTTGCCAAGGTTATATGAGCCAAGTACAGTAAAGATAAATCATTCGTTAGTCACTTACATTAGCATCCGAGATTCCAGGTGCACATTAATTAAACAGGCTATAGCCTACAAACAGAATTTCAACTGGAGCAGGGCGAGAAGAAATCGAGGGAGAACAAAGGTGGGGGAGCCTATAGAATTTGTTGTGAAGCCACCCATCCACCCATTTGCAGTGATCATGTAACATAATTATGGCAATAACATGTCAATAAGGCTATTAGACCTGTCAAAGTATGACTATGTTTGTTACGCTTAAATGCATCGGCTTTAATAACATTCGCATACACATGGGTATTTTTGGCAGAATAGGGCAAAAGTCAGCAATCTGATGAATCAGATCACGAGAATCTGGTACATTATTGTATCATGGATGGCGGCATAAAAACAAAGTCTACAGGCTCCCACGCCTCTGCCTTTTCTCTTCCCTAAGCCATGTTAGCTCACAATTTCTTTTTTGACCCAATCCATTCAGGAGCCTGTTTTTAGGCTAAAGAGGCTATGGCACAAGGATGTTGCTGTCGTAGGTCATGTCTTTGCTAAAGTCATTATTACACTGCCTTTACCTACATACAAAATTCTCAAGAATGACGAAGAAGATATCAAACCAATTTTTATTTTCATCAGGGAGCACGAACCATAATAATATTTAGTGATTCTTCAGGCATAGCATTAAAATCTAAGAGTTGGCCCAATTTTTTCAAGTTTCAATCCATGTTCATCCTTTCCATCCATGGTAACAGACAACAGCAAGGTTTTAGCCAGAAGGGTGTCAAGCCGTCCTATGGACACTCATTTTTGGAAGAAATACAAGGAAACTTCACTTAATCTCTTATACTTTTATGGGAAACCATGCCTTCTGGACAGCCAGTTTCCAATGTCTGGCTGAAGGCCTGGAAAACAGGAAATAGTTTCATTGCTTTACTTATATAATAGTCTTAAAAAACAAAACTGGATCATTATAATTTCAATTTGGAATTCAATTGATGCAAAGACATTTTTTTGGTCTTTAAAAAGACAGCAAATAGCAAGACATACAGGCTGTAACCCCTATACAAGTAAGGGCAATTGACATCTTTTTACAACAGCCAACCTACCCTGTGAAACAAATGCTCTGGAGCACACACAGCATTTTTAAGATCTTGCATCAGAAACTTGGCCCAGTTTGACTCTTTGTGTCGGATGGCTGGAAAAACAAATGAGAAGCTCATTACCCCAAGGTCTGGCCTGACTAATACAGACGAAAAAAAATTACAATAGCATTATTCAGTCTCCTGCAAGTCTTTGATTGTGTTTAAATTTGTCACTGCACTAAACTGAATATACGTGTACACTTCAGTAATGAGTGTAAAGAAGAAAGAAGAAAATGGCCAGTGAAAAAATCAGATACACTGTACCACAAAGACTTAAATTTTAATGCGGCTAAATATAGACAAAGTAACCTTGAGACATCACTCGCAGGTCAAAGGTCAAACCCCAGGCAGGCAGGCTTGTGCAGGGTGGCTGCTAGATCTGCAAGGGCTTTGATATGATTGCACAACTCAGCTTTACTTGCTTTGCTTTGCTGATCATTGTGGATCATTCTGAATTCATGGCTCATGACATTTGTTTGTTTATGCTCCCACTCCTTCCATCCTTGGATAGGTAAGTATGGGGTGCAGCAAGAATTCTGCTGAACTTTTTCAGTATCATGGGCAGATTAAGGGGTGGGTCGAGGGTGCCGAGGCCACCCCTTCCTCTTTGAAATTCTGTACTATTTTTATACAATTCTTAGAAAAATATAAAGTATCTATATACAGCTGTAGCTGGCAAGTGGGCAAGTGTCCTGGCCACCCCTTTCTGAATTTTCTGCTCCTAAGTGTGATGGTGCTGGGTGGTTGATGCTTGCATAGTTGCCATGGTTATCTCCAAGGCAATAGTGCCTTTTGCTCTCCAGGTGCTTACAACTTTAAAATTATCATTTTTAACCCTTTCACCTACCTGCAGGTGGAATAAGAATGTTATTGGTTCGTGTGCACCAACCAATGGGTTGAAGCTCATCAGACGCTGCATCACACCAGAAGTCTCCACTCCGATCATCATCATATCCATCATATCGCAAGAGAAGCAAAGGCCCTGATGCCATGACAACAGTAGCAATCCAGTAGGTATCCGTCTCCAGGGATGTACGATCCATACATTCAAGCTTCATGCCAGGAACAAAGCCTTGAACTTTGGTGTCTTGTACCTGAAAATAATAATATTGAAATAATATTACCAACAGCAAGGATTTATTCAACATTCTTTGGGGTAATACACTTACCTAAATACATTTAAATGCAATTTAAAGGAGTTAACAACTAAGAGTGCCTTAAGTGCCTTAAGTACATTAGGCAAATTACAGAGTATAGTTTCAGTAAAAATTAGAACAGCCTGATTCTCAGATGGTCTACCACTGCCTGCTCAAGAATGATCTGAGAATGACGTTAAATTCAGACATGACTGTTCTTGACTTTGGTGTTGGTAGAGCACTGAGTAGAAAAAATTAACATGATTTGGAGAAGAGTTAAGTTGTGAGAGATAAAGTAAACATTCTTGATTTGCCACCATGTGACAAGGAAGTTACAAGGTGGTTAATACAATACAATATTTTTTTGCAGAATTTACATGAAAAAAGAATCAATTTCTTAGTGGAGCAAAATGCTTTTGTTCTTGATGACCATCACAGTCACCGTAAGTTCATGTGCAAACCCCCAGTTCAAAGTGTTTCGCTGGTATTCATGATGTGGATCAAGTTAAACTTGAGGCAGTACTGCTAGCTGTCTCCCTCTTCAATGATAATTATGCAGGGGTGCCCTAATCACATTGCAGGGGCTTGTGGGTCTTTTTACAGCCATTCTCTTGAAATAATTCTCTTCGTCATTACATGTCGTTGTGGATAGTTGCTAGTATTTTTGCAAGTGTTTTTATTTTTCTCCTCCCTACCCTTCCCTCGCCTATAGCAAGTATAGGTGAGTATGTTAGGTTCCACTGGTTAGCAGTATGGCAGCACCTAGGTGGATGCCACTCTCAGGGTTGTCAAGGTTACGCATTACACTCAGCAGCAGTTCGTGCTCCACTGGCCTCTAAGGCACCTCCCCACCCTCATCTCTGTGGATGCATTTAAGTACATAATACCATGTACTTACATGTTTAAAACTTTCCTTTGGAACAGCCTTTGCATGGCATTTTTTTAGATATTCCTCCCAAGAAAACAGGTCTTCATCTTCCTCATCAGAACCTAACATAATCAATTAACAGAAAATAAAACAATTATTATTTTATCTGATTTTGGATTTTTTAGGAATGGTACGTTATTTTGGGGCACATCTAACTGTGCACTCTTGCAACCAGAACACTCTGACAGACAGAGTACCAACTAATTTAATATGGTGATGTAAAAAACAAATTACAAATCAGGACGGTCACTAAGATTTATACTTCTGTAGTTGTTAGGTACGCTTTGTTTCCTCAAATATTAGTTGGGAACGATTATTCGAGGGAGGCGATTATTTTAAATATTGCTCACTGGAAGGCTTGCCCTAAATATTTTGTTTTATGATCCCATTGATTAAAAAAAATTATCACATCAAAATTAATAAACTTAACATATGGGCTTTTAAAGCATTCCAAATTTGGTTCCTTGATTAATTTTCAGAGCTTGAATCGTCACTGATCAGTTTTGCTGCAAGATTCCACTTCAACTTGGCAGGGAGGGGATAAAAGAAAGAGAAGGTGGTGAGAGGGGGGTGGGAGGGGCGATTATTTAAGGGAAACAATTATTTCAAATATTTCCATCAAAGGGGGGCCATTATTCAAGAGAGGCGTTATCGAGGAATCTATGGTTATTATTTGAGGAAAGTATGCGGTATGTTATAAGTAGGCTGGGAATTGAAGGGCTAGGAAGCACTTTTGGTTCTATTCTTCCTTCTATTTCTTATGAATTAGTTGGAGGTCATGCTTGTGGTAGCCCAGGGGAATCCCTTGCCCCATCCCTTAGGGTGGATTTGCGGGTGAAGCAAAAGACTATTCTTGGTCAGTGGTATTTTATTAAATGTACAGTAAGGTTATTTCCAAAATCAGTCCACATTCTTGGCATGCCCATGTTGTACCAGCTAACATGCATGGCATATGACCATGGAGGCCCTGGACTGCAGTACAGGTGTATTTTGGGCGGGTGAAAGCTGCTTGTACTGTACTGTTGTAGCCGCCATCTTTGATTTTATGACAGAGGAAGATTTGAGAGAGTTGAAATAACAACCCTGGGGGTAGGTATTCAAATTTTAACTCTGCTCTCGAAGAAAGTCTTTTGGAATGGGAGTGGCTGGGAATGGCGCGTCTATTACTGTACTTACTGAGCAAGTCAAAATGATTTCTACACTGGCATCAGGACAAGATTTGCTTGCAGTTCTAAACAGGGGTTGGTAGGCCTACATGGTTTTTACTTCATGCCAAAATGTTGCTTACTACAATACGTTTTTTTCTGTGGCTGGTAGATTATGCGCCAGAAGGTTCTATGTTTTGATTAAGCATATGTGATTTTAGCCCCTTATTTCAAGCTGAAAGGTCCTTACTGCGGCATAATAAGGCTTTTAGGTTCATTAATTTTCTTCAAGGGAGAAAAGGAGAGAGATTAAATCTTAATTCGCCTTTAGTAGCCAACGCGGAACCTTCGATTGAGGTTGACTTTACTGCCAGTGAATTGACACACACGGATTTTGATTTTTTCCATGCTGGACTGGCTTTGACCGGCACGTATATAGAGAGAATACATTTGCCACTCTTAACCAGGCTACTTGTCATGATGTAAAAATTTTGTATTATTTACAGCTTTAGTACCACTTAATTTTGGTGCATTGATATTTTGCATAGTTGCGGAGCTGTGAAATTCAGATACACCCGCAAAATCCCCGGAAATTCACAAAAACACGCAAAAATACCACAATATCCTCAATAAATCTTAGCAAATACATGGCTGTACAACACATTTGACACTCATCTTGGCTGTTGGGGATGTTTATATACTTAGTGTAAATTTGCAAATTTATCTTGAAACTTCGCCACTTCAACAAGCAAGCAACGTCCTACTAGGCATAGATTATGTTGCAAAAGAACTGGGCACTAGCCATGATGTTGAAAGCTTTGCCATTGGCTCATTTCTGGAGCATATTGTTGTTGAAAGAAGAAATGATGATCTTTGTTAAGAAGACATTAAAAATGCTGAAATGCAAAACTAATCCATTTCCAGGGACATTTGTCCTGAAAATTCCCACAAAATCAGTGTTTTTATACCAACTGTTTTTTTGCGAAGTTTGCTTCTGCGAATTTCCCCCTGAAAATCCCACAAAATTTCCCTTTCTTTCATGACCTATCATAAACCCTGTAATTGTAAACATTGTTCCCTGTTCAAATAACGATAGATTTTTATGGGCGAATAAGATTTTATTCCTTAAAAGAAACAGTAGCAAAATAGCATGACATAAGAAGCCAGTCTCTCTTCCCTTGTTTGATCCTTTTCTTGTAGGTCTTTAGTAAAGTTTTCTGTGCCTCCTACTACACAAGTTTCACATCCTTAGATCATTTCTGCAGTCATTGTCCCTACCCTTGTATTTGTATTCTTTAGTCTTTACATCCTTCAATAGATTTGTCGGTGACGTTTATTCTGAGAGCCCCCTAAATACAGACACCATAGCGTATCCTCTTGGAGTGTGTACAAACTGGGTTCAACTACTGTAGTCGTATACTGGTAAGTTTTCTACACATCAAGTCACATACCTGATCCATTTTTCATAGACTTCTTTATATTTCTAGAAGCATCATCAATACTCTTCTTTCTTTTGCGAGTGTTTAAATCTTTATCCATTTTCAGCTCATCCTTTGATCATTTCCTTTCGTCATAAGTTTACCTGGGGAAAAACAAAATGTTGCAAATATACTGTAATTTGCAGAGTGACTTACATGTATTACATACTTAATAAGGGTTATTGCTATTTGGATGGGTCAAAAGGTTAAGAGAATTGATGGGTTCAACAAATCTTATCTTGATGACAATTATTACATACCTAGAAACCTAATGAATTATCATCCGTTGTATATTCATCATTTTCTCTGGTAACATTAATAAAATGCAATCTTATGTAAGAAAAGAAAACACAGCATACTTGTTTTATTCCAGGTTTTTTGAAAGATTCTTCATTAATACATGTCTGTATGTACGTAGGGGATTGAGATGATATGTTTAACACAGGTGAGAAACTGAATTATAAGCTAATACGATCTCGTTTCAAGTATGCATTACACAGACCTAAGAAAAACAAGACAAAAAAATGTGTGGATGCATTCTTACGATCACTAAACTTCGTCCATAACTCACGAAAGCTATGCTTCCACAAAAATGGCATGGATTCGTAAACGTTGGCCCTCTTTATTCACGAATATTAATATTAATTTAGTTCCTTAACACTAACCCGGATACAACAAAAGGAATTCAATTTCCCGCTTCGATGTCCGCGGCCAATGGAACCAGTTGAGTATATTTTGAACTCGACACGCGCCTTAATTTACATGTACAGATGAAGCTTGATCACCAATGAATTGAAATCATCAAAATGTGCACATACACATCAATCGATCGTATTGCAAAGGAAAACTCCACAAGAAATGGGAAAGTAAAAGACATGTTTTGACTTAAGGATTTCGGATTTGCACATGCACAAAAACAAGAGAAAAAACCAAAAACTCTGAGATTCTTTGGGTTTTTTGAGATTGTTTACGGCCGCAGACAGCATAAAACGATCGACACACACAGATCTGAGCTTTGGCATCGTCAAGTTACAAAATCGACTTATACAGACAAAGGAAATTACCGATCGTTGCTACCATCATCAAGGTAGGTTTAAAGGGTGAGCAAAAAACACCTCGTAAAAATACTTACCAACTCGACCTCAACGCTCGCACGCTAACACACGTACTTGAACCTCACTGCAATGACATTTGTGAGCTTGGTTACAAAGCTTGGCGAGGCTACTAAGCTTTGCTCAATAATTTCCATTGTCATGCGCAAGAGATCAGCCATCCTCCATTCTCGTCCCCAGAGCCCGTCGTTTATTGGTCACGTGATTGGAGATACACTGGGAGAGGAGCCGGGGAGTCACTATGCAGAATAAACTGAATTGCGCAACTTTACAAATACTAAAAATATCTTAAGCTAAGAAAAAATAAAAAATAAAATACATTATTAATCACTACATCATAATTAAAAATTTTAAATTGTAAACTACAAGACATGAATACATTGCCAGGCGTTCAGAGAGTACCGGGGGCAGGCGCAAGAGATGTGAGTACCAAAAACAGGACGTACTTTGTTCTCGGCGAGTTTCTCTCGGTGACGTCACAGCGCACGGTAGAGTCCAGGATTGACCGAGCCGAGAACGCCTAGGGACTAGGCTGCCTTATAACATGAAATTTTCGCGACATGTTTATTTCGCGATTTTGATGTGCGCATATTTCGCGACACTTAAATTTCGCGATTTTGCGAAAATTCTATATTTTGAATCACTTTAATTCGCGTTTTTGAGTACAACAATTTACATTTCATGGGCAATGTTATTTATCATGTCTTTGAATTAAATAAAACGATTTTATCAAAGGAACGAAAACGTTAAGATTAAGAAAAACGAAACATGCGGCTGGTCAGACGTCTTACAAGTTTGCGCACACTTACAGGCCGTGGTTCACTTTGTAAATTCCATGAATGTTGTCCTTACAAACTCACATGCAGCAGAAGCCTACTATGCTTCTGCATGCAGACATAACACTTCCTCTGTAGTCTCATATGCAGCCGTTTTTTGTCTATTTTCACGCAACTCGAAGACAAAAAAAAAGGAGCTACGCAGGAGACTATAAACTTTCTCCCTACCACTCCCCCTGTTCTTTTCAACTATGGATACTCCTTCACCAGTCTAAATAAATTTGAACAACCGTCAAAAATTCTTATATAGTAAAACTATGAATTTTACTAAAACTTGGGGCCCATTTAATTGCATTAATATTGTCTGAGCAATCATTTTTCAGTTAACTGACTTTAACTCAGTGCCCGATCTTAGAGAAATGAAAGAAAATTGGACAGTTTTAACATTATTTTATAAACCTCTGTAACTCCATACGCTGAGTTTCTTGTCATTCATATTAAAATGATGCAACCTCCAGCATTCCAATTTTTTCAAATATTTTTCGTATAGCCATAACGTGTAAAAGACACCAATAAAATTAGGGGTAACCGTTCTGGTGCAAGCGCCCTGATGGGTTCCTGTCTGGCGTCATTGCAAAACACGGTGGGCCCACGTCAAGTCAAGCTCTTTCAAAATTATTTATTTGTTTTGCAATAACTTGAAATTTAAATTTTGCTGTCAATCTCGTGACGTCATTTTCCCGCCAAAAACCGTTAAAATTAAATAACAAAAAACATAGGATTTTTAGAATACAGACTTCTACCATCCTGCATAGTGTGAGCTTAAACGAATAAAAAACGCAAAAGTAGTTCCTATGTTACAGCTTTTTGTGTCCTATGGCCACAGCGTGAAAAGACAACAAAGGAACAAATACATTTGGGATTGAAAAGATCATTTTACGCGAAGGGATTGGGAAAAGTTTTAAGACCAACATCTTTCCTAGCCGGGAAGGATTAAAAATGGGGCCTTTTTGTTACCTTTCTTTAATTAGGCGACCCGTAATAAAATCTCCGCTACCTTTGATGTCGTCATACTATGCGCAGTAGGTGATGTGCAGTGAAAATGAAAGGCGATCAGGGCTAAATAAACGTTTTATTACCTTAGCTAAGACAAAATTTCTGGATGACAACAAAGCGAAAACGTCACTTAAAACGTAAATTCGCACCGTTTCAAACTTCGTCGATCTTATTCCATTTCATTTAATTTGTAAAATCGTGGCGAAATTGTGTGGGATTGAATCCGAAAGGACCGTATCTGAGTTTGGAAAAGAAAAGAAAATTCTTGTGTTGGGTTCACCAACTCCATAAGGCGGGCGCGTGAAATTAGGCATTTCAAGTCGCAGACTTGCAACGACGGCTAAGAAATGTACAAAAAAAAACGCGATGCACGTGCAAAGGTGTTGCTTTGCTAATGTAAATCGATTACTTTTTTGCCGTTCTCGTTGCCGTCGCCGACGTTGTTCCTTAAGCTCCCCATTGTTGTGATCCAGAAATGTTGCTACCATGTTGTTCTTCCACACGCCCAACTTAAAAAGCAACTTCATGATCTTTTGGAGACAATTTTTAATACTAAAAGAAAAAGCTTCATTGCTACCAATAATTTTCGCACCTTCTGGATGAATGATCAGACTTCAACGAGGTACACGTACTTCTCCTGTCGAGAGCTGGGAACTTTGGAAATTGCATCAGCGCAATTTACCCGTCGTAATTGGAACTTAAGGACACATCCACATCATCTACTGAAGTGTGTTATCTCGACACAAATATCAAGACTGGCGACGTAACCACACCTTTCCGTATCAGCATCTACGATAAGAGAGATGACTTTGCATTCCAGATTATTGTCAACTTTCCTCATATGGACAGCAACATTCCCGCCAATTCAGCTTACGGTGTTTACATATCTTTACTGTTGAGATATGCTAGAATTTGCACGTCTAAAGTTGACTTCATAAATAGACTCCGCGGACTTTCATTACGTCTCAGACCACAAGGCTTTGAAAACAATCGACTTCAGAATTCATTCTTTATTAAATTCGTCAATCGCCATGGTCTTATCGTCGAGAAGTATGGCGCAGCCCTGCGGGAGATGAGATTAGCAATCCAGACTTAAATTGCACCATGGTATCTTTACATTGCTTATTTATTACTTGGATCTTTACTTCAGTTGTATAATGGTACGTGTGCGCACGCAATTTAATTTTGGGCGCGTGCTTTATGTATTTATTTAAGTTGCGCGTACATTTAGTTCGTTTAATAACGTCTTAGTTTTGCTTTGCGTTATTTTCCTCACTTATACGTGTTGCCCGCGACTGTGCTCACACGGTGGGTGGCTCCTCCTAAAATGTTCTGCAATTGGTATAGGATTTAATGGAGCCGAAACCAATTGTGGAATTGCACGCATTTTAGGCATCCTACTGATGAACAGTTGGGACACGTATATATATTTTTTAGCAACTACTATAATTTTCAGTCTGTCTACTTTGAAATTGAATGGTAACGAGACGTCACACTTCTCCTCTCAATAGCTGTTAAAAGTGATCATGACGGGTGCGCAATAGTAGGTTGCAGGTTTCAACACCAGCTAGAAAGTGTGAGATTTAAATTGGTTGCCGTGTTGTGCGGACAGACGGACGGACGGTCACGTGAGTACCAAATAGATAAACTGAATTTTCTCAGCTATGGGGCTCTACTATTAGGTCTCTAGCGCGCGTTTATAAGAAAAAGAACTTGCTTGTGTCCTCGGAACACCTTATAATAGGATCCAGTGGCCTCGAAGCAAGACACAAAAAGTAGAATTAAAGTCAAAAAGACTACTGAAAAAGACTGATCAAACAACGTGAAAAAGGTTGCGGTCACAGTATTTTGACTGGCCACCACCAGTCTTTATCAGTTTTATGAGGAAAAACCACGAAATCAATATACAGAATATACGCTACTGTAAAATAATAACGGAAGTTACATGGTACCTTTATTCTCCTTAATTTTCGCGGGTTCTTAAATTCGAGATTTTCGCGATTTCAAAATATTCGCGAACTTAAAGACCCGCGAAAAATAACGACCGCGAACTTTGATCTCGCGAAATTTAATGGACATAGGAAAATCATGTATTTGTGTTTTCAAGGGTCCTAAACAATTTTTAACACAAGGTGTTAGTACAAGGAGCTATCATCTATCAACTTTAGATGTTTAAAATCAGTGTCAAGATCCGCCTCAAGTTCTTCCTCGACATCTGAGTAATCATCTTCACACAGTTTCTCCAATACATCCTTTGTACAGTCGAATTGACCATCCTGTCCCGGCTCCTTGTAGTGTGTAGTTACGAGTGTCTTGTATCTTTCCGTTATTGCCCTGTTCCTTGGTGTATCGTCCATTTCACATATCACCTCAACAGGAATTCCCAGACTTCCTGAATCAATGGGGATCAACGATAGTTTTCATCAGTAACTTTAAAGGTGAACCATCCCACCTCTCAATAAGAAAAAGCGAGTAGCTCTAGAAATCTCTCTAGGCAAATGGCCTATAATCGAATCGGCCAGGCGACCACGGAGCCGTTTGTTAGCTGCGATTGCGCAACGATCGTAGATTGTTTCGTTCGTGAGAACATCTCAAAAGCTAGAAAGGCTCCGTCGTATGACAACTTATTTCTTGGAAAATTCGAACACGACTTTCTTCTTCGCGTTCCCTATCAACTATATTTATGACTCTGATTCATCGTCGATATCTTCATGATCTGGACTGAAGGTCTAGAGAAACTGGAGCTATTTGTCGATTATCTTAACAACTTAAACTCCACCATAAAGTTTACATGCTCACACTCATCCCTTTCCTTGATGTTGGTTTCAGTCAAGGATGGCTTCATAGAAACTGAACTATGAATTCTAAACCTACTGACAAACACCAGTATCTTGTCATTTTATCTTGTCATCCTCATCACACTAAACGCTCTATTCCTTACAGTCTTGCAGTTCGCCTTCGCCGCATCTTTTCCAGCCAGTAGAGTTACGTACAGCGTACTAATGAACTTATTAACTACCTTACCAATCGTGGTTACGACAAAGCCTTACTCACGACACAAATACAGCGTGCCTCAGACTGTTCCTCGTGCTGACGCACTTAAAGACAAACCTCCTACACGGACTGAAACCACTCCTTTTGTTATTACATATAACCCTACATTGCCTTATGTCGCGCACATTATTCACAAACATTCCCACGTCCTCTACTCCTCAGAACGTTGTAGAAATGTTTTTAAAAAACCTTCCAATAGTATCTTTCCGTCGTTCTAACAATTAAAGCCATATTCTTGTTAGAGTCCAATTGCCAGAGACTGATAATTGTAACAATTTTTTGGTCTCAGGAGCCGATAGTAATTGGCTCCTACCGCTGTAGACTGTGGAGCATATTGAAAGAAGCAACGCGCGAGCGCGCAAAGAATTGCTGACTCACTCGCAAGTTCAGTCGCGTGTATCACGGACTCGTTCGCTGTGAAAAGCTTGCTCGCATGCTTCTGCGAATAACAATTATTGTACACAAACCATTTTAAAAAGTGACTGAACGATATACTGACCTAACACCTAGATCCCCTACATCACAATAGCTTAACAATCCCACAGATGCTCTGTTGCTGACCATTAGTATCGCAGCTCTAGGCAAGCGTTTGCGCGCGCAAAGAACTTATGGTCAATTGTTTATGACATCACTCTTTAGCTAAAAACCTCACTTTTGGAAAAAGGAAAACGAAACTGAAACTTAAGGAGAGATTTTACAGAATCAGTGATTTTTATCTAAAAATGATTGTTTTTGTGCATTTCAGAAAAGATTCTCCGTCGACTAAGAATGGTAGAGATGTATATATACAGCTACGAGCATAGCAATAATTGATCCAACAAAATGCTACCATAGCCCAAGAAGGTGTAGTGATTAATAACCTGCGATCAGATCGACAGTAGCTGAAAGAAGATAATTACTTCAGAGAGAGGATTTGTTAAAATCTCAAAAGAACCTCACCGATCTGGAAAGATCAGGAAAATAGAAAGAAATTAATTTGAGAAAAGAGTTACAGCACCTAAAAGAATAGCAAGAAGACATCAAATGGAGCCATAAGAACGCTGTTAGGGAATTAAGCGATGTGAAAGGAAAAAAACCTCAAGCTGAAAGCTCATTGCACTTCACTGTTTATTCTATAAACAATGAAGTGCAATGGGCTTTCAGCTTGAGCTTTTTAAACGATGTGAAAGAAAAAAAACTCAAGCTGAAGGCTCACTGTACTGCTCTGTTTATTCAATAAACAGTGAAGTGCAATGAGCTTTCAGCTTGAGCTTTTTTAAAACGATGTGAAAGGAAAAAACCTCAAGCTGAAGGCTCACTGTACTGCCCTGTTTATTCAGTAAACAGTGAAGTGCAGTGAGCTTTCAGCTTGAGCCTTTTTTAAACGATGTGAAGGGAAAAAACCTCAAGCTAAAGGCTCACTGTCCTGCCCTGTTTATTCAGTAAACAGTGAAGTGCAGTGAGCTTTCAGCTTGAGCCTTTTTTAAACGATGTGAAAGGAAAAAACCTCAAGCTGAAGGCTCACTGTACTGCCCTGTTTATTCAGTAAACAGTGAAGTGCAGTGAGCTTTCAGCTTGAGCCCTTTTTAAACGATTTGAAAGGAAAAAACCTCAAGCTGAAGGCTAACTGCACTTCCCTGTTAAAGGGGCTTGCTCAGAGAGCCCAGGAACTTCGGCAGAAACAACAAAAACTTGATCGGGTAGAACAGTAACTCGATTTGGTCTACAGCCTAGGCGAAAGTCTGAATCATGCAGCTAGCTCCCTAGCGTATATTATTACTGATGAACTGCTGTAAAAAGTACTTCCAGTGGCCCGGGCCATCGTCTGGAGGAGCGACCATCACAGAGCTCGACACTAATGAAGTAACAACAGCGGAGGGAAACACGATTGTATTGCTGTCTCACCATTAGGAAGCTTAGCAATAACGACGGCGACAGCTACGGAGTCATTTAAAAAGTGAATTCGCGCTGCCTCAAACTTTATCGCGTTTATTGCATCTCTTTTAATTTATCATATGTGGGCAAATATTTTGGAGTTGAATTCTGAAGGACTGTATCAAAGTTTAGGAAAAGAAAAAGAAAGTTGTTGTCTTGTGTTCCCGTAAACGAAAAAAAGTGAAATTAGGCACTGTTACGTTGTAGTCGTGCGTACGCATTGACGGCAAAGAAATGTAAGAAAAAAAAAGCGTGATGCACGTGATGCAAAGTTGTTGTTTTGTAATCTAACCTGTTGCCTTTTTAGCCGTTCCCGTTCCCGTTCCCGTCGTCGTTGCTTAAGTTCCCTATTATAGCGTGACAGGGAGTCCTCGTGTCATCAAAACCATCTTCGGAAGCAGTCATAGTACCTGTATCAGACGCCAACAAAATTCTTGCACCTGTGAACATGATGAATGAAAAGGGAATGGATTCCCGAACAACTCTGGTAGCGCAGAATGTTATCCTGTTAGCCAGACGGAACATCATCTGTCCCCAAACAGCCTATATATCCTGAGCCAAGCTTCCTTCCGTGACCTAAACCCGATCAAGTTCCTGCTGTTCGATAATAACAACACCAGTTGGTCAGGCTATCCTTAAAGTTCCTGGCTTTCCGTAATTAACAGCTCTCCAAAGAAAGGTAGAGGAACACGAGAGAGGAAGTGACGAACCAAAAGATGAGATGGAAATTACCAGTCGACCACTGTTTCTTCCGAGCATCGGCTCTCCCTCGCGAACAACCGTCAACGAACTCGAGGGAAAAAAACACAGACTTTGGTGAGTTGGCTCAAAAATTATTATAGTTACTCCTCAAAATTTAATTGGCCTAACAGGGTTTCAGTAGATCAAGTTATATGAAAATCGGGGAATTGTCGAGCACTTTGTGCACTAATTAATTAGTGAGTGGATGACACTGGGTTTAGGATTTTTAGGTTAGGATTAGGTTTTATTTAAATTTAGGTTAGGTTAGGATTTTTTACCTTTCCGCGAGCATCGCAAAAGAACATAATTATATATGGTCTTTTAAATCGTATTCAGATACACAAGCGACTGTTTTTATTCACAAATTGTAACTTGCTAGTGTAAATGGGGTTTTGTTTTCGATTGACGCGACGTATTGTGCGCATGCTCTCAGTTATGTGTCTCTTACTTAATAATTATCTCCAAGTAGCTCCATGTCATGGCCTTTCTGCCGCTTTGCAAAGACTTCGTGACTAAAAATGACAGGCTTTTGGAAATTAAAACGCTGTTTTCTCGGGCCAAAAAGGCTTAAAAAGTATTCATTCAGCGTGGGGAACTCTTCGTCGTTCTTATTGAAGATAGCGTTTTAACGATTTAACTGCGTATTTTCGTAGTAAACAATCTCCTTTGGTTATATACTTTATCTTTGCAGAAGAAAAGAGTGAACAGATTTATCTCCTGCCTACGACGCCATTCTTGTTGGAATAATAGCTATTAATTTATTTTTCGTTATATTGTATTATTTTTTACCCACTTCTTGTGATTGACTGAGACTTTTTAAAGAAAAAAACAAAATATATAAAAACAAAAAAACAAAACAAAACAAACAAAAAGTAAAAGAAGAAAGAAAGTTTGAAATGTGAGAAACAAAAAAATAAAGCAGAAAATAATAGAATTGAAAAATAAGAAAATGCCAAAAAGACAGAAAGCTTTTTTAAAAAAACTCTCTGGTTATTTGGCATTTTCTTATTTTCATAAATATTGTTATACCCTCACAGAGAACGCTGACGAAATAACTCGGTCCAATTAATTTATAGAGACTGGCACTCCAACTGTTACTTCAACTGGCCGGGCTTCTCCTAGTTTCTGATTTTACTTCATGTAAAGCATGCAAACTTAACAGTTAACTTTTATCCTTTTTCGTGTAATGATTGTGCTCTATTGTCTCACCTAATTAATCTTCATTTTTCTTACCACTGTTTTTTTTTTCTTAAGGAATCTAAATAATTATTTTTATTTATTTATTTATTATTTACACAACCCGCCACGAATAGCATTTGCTACTTGAGGGTTGTGTTTTAATTCTATTTTCTAACAAAGATTTTGAAATAAAGTTGTTGTAAGTTGTTATTGGTCCCATCATTCCTAGCAGGCTGACTGTGAAGGACAGGATGTACAGACGGTTGCTGTTATCATAGAACATTATAATTAGGTACAATTGTGAAATACAATTCCTCAAACCTTACCCCCGACAGTCAAGTGTCGGAACTTGTTGTTCACGCACAATATACAACCGACAGTCAAATAACCTGCTTTGAAGTATTTGAGGAAGAGATAACAGATAAAGAGGGTAAAAGTGGTGGCTTGAGTTGAATCCAGAAATATTCAGCTAGGCACATGGGAGGGTCGAAAAAAGAAGGTAATCAGTGGACTAAACGGAGCCTGCGTGGCAGACGTTCGAAAGCCGAGAAGTAATCATTAATTAACAATTAAGTAACTAAGCAAGGTTCAATCTCAACATCATCGCAAATTAATGAATTACAATGTTGTTACAAGCATTCTAAAAAACAAGATTACAAGCAAGTCGCATAAAAAAGGGACTGGTTTATAATAATGATGATAATATGTAATCGAATTACCAACAATTCCAAAACGATTTTTAATATATATATCTAGTTCCGATTTTTTGAAAAACAACCTAACGAAATTTGCAGTCATTTGAGTAAAAAGGTGTCAAAAGGCAGGTTTCTTAAGCCCGACTGAGAAGCTCCAAAATCATAGTAACGAAAGAAAAGGAAAGGAGAAAGGGCGAGGAGAAGGAAAGGAGGAAAAAAGAAAAAAAGCAATGGTTATAATACGGCTACTTTGGGAGACAGATTTTGGCCGAAAAAACTGTCGGGCCCAAAAGCTCCACTTGGCGATAACGTTATCAAAAATCCGGCTAGACCAGCCAAAAAAGACAATTGTCATACATGCAGCTATATGATCTATGCAGACTCGACTATTTAAAGTTAAGATTGTATTTAGAGCGAAACAACGAAGTAGTCTTTCAGTCCTGCATTTGGCCTTCGTAATATAGTTCTCTGTATTTCTCGTATAATGGTGATGCACATAAACCCTGGTCTTAGATCTGAAGATGTTTAGAGAGTAGCCCCCTTTTGAAATCTTTTTGAAAGTGCTTACGCATAGTTCACTGTGTCTTTCGTCTAATCTAGGTAAGTTAAGAAAAAGAAGAGCTTCTCATGAAAGCGCAGGTACAGGCACCCAGGGCACTGCACCCTGGTCTGCACACGTGACACTGGACTCCGAACCTAGGACTTACTAAAAATAATAATAATTACTCCGGAATAAAAGGATAAAGCTCTCTTCCCCTCCCCCAAAACAAAATCAACCCTCCCGCGCCACCTTTTAAAATTTCGTGGAAAAAAAAATGTGTTTATGTTTATGGTGGAACACGCATAAGGGACATAGTTGGACCGCACCCTACAGTGGCCCTGGACTGGACTTCGGACTGGATCAGAGAAAGGGCTCTGGTCTTTGGACCCTGGACCATCACAGGGGTGGTCCATGGACCCGGCATCCATGTTTTGTATACATTCGGTAAAAAAGGCGAGCGGGTGGGTTACGGGTGAGAGCGAGGGAACGCCTGAAGTACTTTTAACAAAGCTCGTTCCAGTATACCAGATTCTGGTACACCCTAGGCCTATGATTGGTCTATTTTGACATCTCTTGTCAGCACTCGGAGGTTCATTACCTTGAATAGAAATGTGATGCGGTAGCAATGAGATGTTACACAGCAAGTTATCTCGAAAGCGTGGTGAAGTGTTTTGAAATAAGCAACATCATCCCCGAAGAACAAGAAAATAGTTTTGAGGCTGGACTGATCTCGTCAAATAAAAGTAAGGCTTCGAAATTTTACTATTTATTGGCTTTCAAATGAGCTCTTTTTTTTCAGTTCTCTTCAGGAATATGAAATACGCGAGTGAATCTTCTATTGTTATGAGTCTTTGTTTAGCCTGCGAATACAGCTGTTTCTCCTTGCTCCTCGCCAATAGGGACATTTCTTCTTATGTCGCTACTGAAGTACAACTGTTTAACAGAGTTGGAGTCGCTACAACAGTAGGGAGGCGTAGACGAATTGGCTGTGATTCTGCCGGCAAAATCTTGAAATTCAACATTTTGCCGGCGGAATCCTGAAAATTCAAGATAAACCAGTAAGAAACCACGATAAAAATCGTTAAAATGCGAGAAACTACCGATTTGAACTATGAAAAAGGACAATTTCACTACTCCCATGGGGTGTTTTCAGAAATTGCTTAAGGGAGCTTGTACCTCCCTTGGTTGCCTCGATCATGGCAAAGTTTGAACAAATTGTGGAGCGTTTTGGAAATATTTTGAAACAAAGTTTGAAGGGCCATAAAAACAATGAATAAATATGCTATCGACATGCATAACTGGCTCATATCTAAAGAAAATGATGAGGTCTTGAAATGCAGTTTCGTCTCAGAGCATAGCGATTAATTTCCGAAGATATCTCTAAATTATGCTAATGTTGGAGATCATGGTAAAGACAACATCTTTAGCGTCACTTTTTCATCATGTGGGAAGCAGAAATAAATCGCTTTGCAATAGTTTATTTGCATTTGTGTTTCCTTTTTGCAATACCTGTTTTTAGTCAACTTATTTAGCTTTATTTTCATTGGTACGGAGACCCCTGAACATGACGGGAAAGTAATTGAGGATCGCTTCTGAATGCAAATTAGAACAGCTATAACCTACTGCAAATCAAGACGGATATTACAAATTATTACAAAATCGTCCACTGCCGTTCTCGAAACTTAGGGCAAAACTACACTAAAACTTGTTTGAAGAAAAAGATGGCTTTTCGCTGCGCCATAGGGATCAATGGGAATCTGAAAAAAATTATCCATGTTGCCTGTATGGATCATACAGATCGTGCTCTAAAGTTTTTAATATTCATTCACACCTGGCATGGACTGAGGTTAATTAACTGTCAGTTTTTAAGGAAAGGAAAAAATAATACAATTCTTTTCCTGTACAAAAACAAAAACGTTTACTTCATGCTTGTTTAAATTCTAGGAAACTACTTAACAGAGTGATTACAATAATTAATGTGGAAAAAAAAAAAGCCAGGAAAAAGAAATACTTTCCCTTGGTTTGAAACAAAAAGTTTCAATTAGAAATTTCGGTCTACCACTGCCGTTGACGTGGGCTTGATACCTCAGAATCGCCGTTTCAAGAGCAACTGACATATACTGCTAGGAACCTTACGAAACGACAACGGCGACTGCAAGGAGAACGCCTAAAATACAATAGGCTTCAGTGAGCAAAACAACAGTTTCGGCTGCACGTGCATCACTTTTTTTTGTACATTTCTCCGCTGTTCCTACACAACTACAACGTGGAATAGTCAATTTTTTTTAGTTGACGAGCTTTAGAACAGGAACGACAAGGTGATAAATTTATTTACTATCCCTCTCTGAACTCGGACGCGGTCTCCTCTCTTCAGTTCCAACCTAACACATGTTCCGTACTTTCAATTCACAGGGCGACTTGGTATGAGGGGGGAAAAGTTTCATTGGACGCGACGTCTATTTTTCAGCGACGTTTTCATTGGCGTCTCTGTTTTCGGATAGTAAGGTCCCTATTGGATTGTATTATCATCGTCCTTTGGTTCTTGTACCCTCCTTAAACACCAGTGCTTCCAAACTATGATTTGAGACAAACCGCCAGGGAATTGCCGGCCCCAATACTGCCGCCCGCGATGCCTGACACAATCCGCTATCAAAGGCAGTTCTGCCAACTGATATTAAGATCTATGTCCTTCAAAAAATGATCAAGTGGAGGGCTCTACACGGTTACTTTTCCGCCTAAATTAAACCACCTGATTGATAAGCCTTTTAAACTCTTTCTTTATGTCTCTTTTGAAAAAAGCATAAGACAGTGGGTTAATGGCCGAGTTTAAAACCAAGACAGGAATTTTGTATTGTTCATCTTTACATGATGCATTTGTGTCGAATAGTACCACTATACTACAACGCAAATATATTCCGTAGCACACAACAAACACTCCTATCACAATACCCATCATTATTACTGCAGACTTCTCGTTACGGGTTTTAAAAGATATCCGTCCTAGGGTGCGTGCTGACCGATCTTGTTTCCAGATATGAATTAACATTGACACAAAACAGAGTATTTGCAGAACGCATGGAACGATTTCCATGGAAGTCATTAAAACCACAACTGCAACGATACTGGTCAGAGGGGTCTCACAGCAAAGCCGAAGTGCGGTCTTGAACGCCACCAACGTAAATGACACTATCCAACAGAAAGTTATCACCTGAATAACACGAGATCGAGTCATGAAAGTTATGTATTTAAAAGGCTTTACGATGGCGATATAACGGTCGAGCACCAGAGAACACAAGTTTAAAACAGACAAGTAGCTAAACAGCCACCTTACGACATCTTTCCATGAAGGAAAAGCCTGAGGCCAGTCACAGGTACTTGTAACGTCGCATGCGAACAAAGAAGGAACAACGCTCAAACCAACACAGAAATCCGCTACTGCAAGTGAAACAATGAACGAGTTGGTTTTGGTGTGGAGACTTCGTCTGCTGCAGACGAGGAAGATTATAAATCCATTTCCAGTGATGGCAAGAAACGAAAGAACCCATCCAAGATTCCAAAACCAGGTCTCCATCGGTACTTACGGCAGTTAAGAGAAGTTCTTATTAACTACAGATAAAAGAAAAATATCCTCTTCGCAAAAAATGTCAGGAGGTTGTATGTTATTCACTGGCAGATGTATGTTACTAGACTGAAGTCCTTTTTATTGTCCTAATTTGTCATAAACTTGGTAATTTCTAATAATTATGTGTTTCGCATGCGCAGTAGGTAACTGACCGAGCTGTAATAGCACAGTTGGTAGGAAAATGAGGATAGTTGCGTGCTGTGGACA
The DNA here is from genome assembly GCA_964035705.1 of Porites rus. Classification (NCBI taxonomy): domain Eukaryota; kingdom Metazoa; phylum Cnidaria; class Anthozoa; order Scleractinia; family Poritidae; genus Porites; species Porites rus. The sequence continues at coordinate 14,468,375 of OZ038004.1, read as the reverse complement.
TATAAAGGGTAATCTTTAGCACGTAAAAACTAACTGGTATAACCAAAGAGAAGAAAGTAATTGGGAGTCAATAATTCATCGAGTCTGAAATTAATGTATTTCAGAGGATGAACGACGGCAATAAAACGATCCAGTACTAAGGCGCATAAGTTTACAACAGACTTGTTACTAAGCAACCACCTTATAATATTCACCCAAGATGACCAAGATAGCAAATGTTGAGGCCAGTAGCAGGTGTTTGTAATGTCGCAGAAGAACAGAGAATGAATAACGCTCAAACCAACACAGAAATCCGCTACTGTAAGTGAAACAATAAATGCGTTGGTTTTGGTGCGGAGATTTCTGCAGACAAGGAAGATTGTAAATCCATTTCCAATAATGGTTTGAAATGAAAGAATCCAGAACCAGGTCTCCATCTTAACTGTTAAAGGAAGTTCTTGTCAACTATACTGATTAACTAAAAAATTGAGTATTATAATTTACATCTTTGCATGAATTTGAGGGTCACATTTGCTAATACCCGTAAATGATTTTATAGACGCCCGCGGCGTTTATTCACTTTTAGGGGTCTAATGGCTAAGAGGGGACGTTTAATAGAGGGAGGGAGTTTAAAAGAGGAAAGCGTTTGAAGCTCAGTTAAACTAGTAGTATGCTTTGGGCGAAAATTCAGTATCAAGAGAGTTAATTGTAAATAGCAGAATATCTGGTCCCTCCATCTATTGATACGTCTAAAGGCCTTCAAGAGATCCATATCCCTCTTCCAAATCTCCGACTTTGATCGATGTCAGAATGTTTCGGATCATCATATGTTGTCATTATTAGTTTATCCTTATTTTGAGCTCGCCATTGAACAAGATACATTGTTAAGCAAGAAACTGAACCGGCAAATTAAATGACTTTTACACCTTTTTGCCGTTTCCTAGCGTTTCAGAGTAATTGCCGGAGGGGGGGGGGGGATGTCTATTAGACAGGGGGCGTTATTAGAGAGGGGCGTCTAAAACAAACTGCTTGACATCTTAAGAGGGGCGTTCATTAGACAAAAGGCTTTATTTAAGAGTGGGCGCCCATAACATCATTTACGATGCGTGTTTCTATTAGTTCTTTAAATCGTCCTTATTTTAATAACTGCACTGTATTATAACTTCCTGCTTCCAATATTTTTTTTGCGCTATTTGTAATTAGCCATGCTGTCGTATTTTATTTGTAATTATCAGTTTTTTTTAATAAACGGTAGGAAGAGAGAAAATGTGGACTGTCACATGGCAATAGTGCAAAGACATCTTTCAATTAAACGATAGAAAGCGTCAGTCACGTGTGTTGCCACTTATCTCAATTCATTGTTAATTTGGCTCGCTTAATATTGCTACGTTAATGTATTCCTAATTGCGACAGTTCTTTATTAGAAACTGCGACAGGTGTTACAAATTACGGCAAAAGTTGGGGAAAAAATTGTTAAAAGATTTTTTTTTGTCGTTTCCGTTACCCAATTAGAAGCGAGAAGGTAAAATTGCATATCAAAAATTAAAAACCCTTACCAAATCCAACACTGTTTTGAATGTATTTTTAAGCTATTTTTGAAAACTGTTTTTAACCTGTTTTGTGAAATAGGGTGAAAAGTGTATTTTTCGACTGCTTTTAAAGGTGTTTTAACCTGTTTAAAACGCTATTAAAAAAAGAATTTTTAATGTATTTTTAAATTCGTTTAAAATATATTAAAAATTCCAGGGCTTTTGCAAGGCTCAAAACAGGTCTAAAATAGTTTTTAAATATCTTATAAATCGAAAAAAAAAAAAAAAAAAAAACACATGATAAAAACAGTTTCAGAAACATATTTTAATTTGCTATACTATTTTAAAACTATTTTTAATGGCAATTTTAAACGTATTTTGAAAAAAACAAGTTTAAAATAGGTCCAAAAATATATTTTTAATATATTTTTCGACTGATTTTAAAGGTGTTTTAACCTGTTTAAAACGCTGTTAAAATGTTATGCTTCAAAATATATTTTAATGGCTTTTTAATGGGTTTCGAAATTTAGTAAAATAATCGTATTTGCAAATACAATAAAAATACTTTGAAAATAGTATTAAAATACCACAGAGGAAGAAAAGCAATAGCGCGCGTATATTGTGAAAATACATCAAAAATAGTATGCAAAAATGCAAAAACAGTATAAAATTGTAAGAAAATAGCCTTAGAGTTGTCTGAAAACAGTACAAAAATCGGTCGAAAGAGCATAAAAACAGTACAAAAACAGGATGAAAATACCATTTAAATTCATGAAATAAAATGAATACAAAACCGTCGAAAATTACTCTGAAAAAGCAAGATTTACTTCTGCGAAATTTCTCCACACAGTCCTACGCTAGGATTTCACCGGAATTATCTCTTAGCCGATTACTTTACGTTGATTTCCCTACGAATTCTCGGGAAATTCTGATGGAATTTTTCAGAAATGCTGAAATCAATCTTTAGCCCGTGTACAAACCCCCTCCCCTCAATAAAAATCGGAGGGGAAGGGGGTCGGTACACAGGCTATCAATCTTCCGCTTCAAAAGAGTATTGCGTTACGTTACCGGTAACTGATAATCTACATACATGTAACTTACATTTTTTATTATATTCACGGCTTTACTCAATTATTATCAGAAGCTTGCAGGCTACGCCTGAACGTTTAATTATTGGCTGATAAAGAACAACATAAGAATAACACCATCAAATTTACACGAGCATGAAAGAGGTCGGTGACGTGACATCAAGTGACTGAGAACAGCGAGGCTGAGCATGGAACCCTGTAAAAACTAAAATTGCCGTACAGGCGGGAGTATATAAATGTTTACTACCCTTCATTTGTTTCTCATATGGCGTATACTTAAGCGTCTTAGTAACATGTTATGCATATATTGTGTATAATACTCACATAACAGAAGACTCTTGGATTAACACACAAGACAGCACAAGACCGCGTGCTTCGGAGAGAAACTGAACCAGATCCTTTCAAAGTACAGAACAGTCGCTGAGGAGTCATACCCATTTTTGATCCGTGATAAATGCAACATCTACGTGTTCAGACAATCCGCAGAGTTGAAATGTATACTTTTGTAAGATCGTAACAAACAGTAAAATCAAGCGCACCCGCCATCACAGCAACCGCCGGTACAATAATTTGAAATGAGCAAAGGACAAAGGACGGTTTGTTTATCACGTGCATTTGTCACATCACCGCGGCGCGAAGTCGTGATTTCAGTCGCGCGTGACATCTTAGAAATAATATGCCATGCATGTGCGGAATAATCTATGAGAGAAAGATAACCATATGTCGGAGTTTATTCATATCTGAGCTTTGTTTCTTGATGCAATATATATGAGGTGAGATCTTAGCTTGGATAATTTATTTATTATGTAATTTCAAGGGCTTATTTTAGATAAACCTCTGTTGACCGCGTGCATCCGGTTCTCGGCCCGCGGCTTCGGCTGTTTGTGAAAAAATTTCTATATGAAATTAAAATGCGATTTTAAGAAGTTTCTTTTAAAAAACTTATGGAAAGTCCCGTAACTGCATTAATTGAATCACGGCTAAAATCTACGCGAAGATTTTCGCAGAGAGCTTGCAGGTAATGAACAGTGAGGAACGGATAGATCTTTTATCGGAACACTGTCGCAGTTACGCAGAGTTACGTGTTGTCAGTCAAAGCTAAAACCTATTCGTAATTTTCTTCTCTTTTTTAATTTAATTTAGATTTAATTTTTCGCTCAGCTTCGAACTTTGTTGGGAGGAGAATCCGGTCCACAATATGTGACAGCTTGTTTTGAGTCATTTATGAGTTCGTGACACGATGAAGGCTTAAAAATTAACTTTGTGCAATTGTTACTTTTATTTATAGTCTGAGTATAAGTCTCCCAAAAGACATTACAGTATTGCACCCTAGTAATAATAAGTTATAAGTACACTACTTTAAAGTATTTACAATAAGGTAAGCATTTGATGACTTTAAGCAGACTTCAAATAGTTTATGGATAATCTGTTTTTATAGTCAGAGTGCTGTGTGCCCAAAATACAATTCAAATAGACCTCAAAACAGTGTTTAAGTACCCTATTTAAAAGTATTTAAAATGCGGTCAGTTCTTAAGGTTTTAAAACATATTTCAAATAGTCTATTTGAACTCTGTTTGTAACTTTGTCAGTGGATGCGTCTCAAAATACATTTTAGATACAACTCAAAACAGTGTTAAAGTACCCTATTTAAAAGGATTTAAAATACGGTCAGCATTTAGGCTCTTAAAACATATTTCAAATAGTCTATTTGAACTATGTTTGTAACTTCGGGAGTGGATGCGTCTCAAAATACATTTTAGATACAACTCAAAACAGAGTTAAAGTACCCTATTTAAAAGTATCTTAATTACAGTCAGCATAAAAGCCCTTAAAACATATTTCGAATAGTCTATTTGAACTCCGTTTGTAACAGATTTTGGCCGAAAAAACTGTCGGACCCAAAAGCTCCACTTGGCGATAACGTTATCAAAAATCCGGCTAGACCAGCCAAAAAAGACAATTGTCATACATGCAGCTATATGATCTATGCAGACTCGACTATTTAAAGTTAAGATTGTATTTGGAACGAAACAACGAAGTAGTCTTTCAGTCCTGGACTTGGCCTTCGTAATATAGTTCTCTGTATTTCTCGTATAATGGTGATGCACATAAGATCTGAAGATGATTAGAGAGTAGCCCCCTTTTGAAATCTTTTTGAAAGTGCTTACGTATAGTTCACTGCGTCTTTCGTCTAATCTAGGTAAGTTAAGAAAAAGAAGAGCTTCTCATGAAAGAGCAGGTACAGGCACCCAGGGCACTGCACCCTGGTCTGCACACGTGACACTGGACTCCGAACCAAGGACTTACTAAAGATAATAATAGTTACTCCGGAATAAAAGGATAAAGCTCTCTTCCCCTCCTCCAAAACAAAATCAACCCTCCCGCGCCACCTTTTAAAATTTCGTGGAAAAAAAAATGTGTTTATGTTTATGGTGAAACACGCATAAGGGACATAGTTGGACCGCACCCTACAGTGGCCCTGGACTGGACTTCGGACTGGACCAGAGAAAGGACTCTGGTCTTTGCAGTGTTTTCAAAATCAGCCGTCGGCCGTCGCATCCGACGGCATTTTTTTTATTTGCGACGCCTACTTTCCCTTAGGTAAATTATATGACAAATAAAACTTTTGATAAAAAGTGGTAAGTGTTCACCAAGCTGTTGCGAGCAAGCAAACTTGAAAGTTTTCTGGAGAATTTCGCCAAAACATCTTGAGTCTGCTTTTAAAATACGTTCTCTGCGTAATACGTTGATTAAACATTGAGGACGAGTCGAAGACTGGGTCTCAGTTACAGGGAACATTGTAGTTAGCGGTTTCTGAAGCGACTCTATATAAAACGCCACATTTCGTCTCCAAGAACACGGCAAAAAGCGACAGCGTGGTTTACGGGAGATGTGGTCGCTGACAGTGACAAACAAGAAAAAGAAAAAGGATGCTGCAGGTAATAATGTGGTTAAGCGTACCCTAATATTGTGGTTAATAAAGTTACTAAAAGCATCAAAATCTATCAGTATTTTCGATATCTAAAATTTGCTAGTTCTGCGTCTCAAAATGCGGGAAAATGCGTCTCCAAGAGTCTAGGAATTCAAAATTTCCTGGGGGGGCATGCCCCCGGACCCCCCTAGAGAGCAAGGCCCTCGGGGCCTTGCAACTCCTACTCAAATAAACGCAACTCCTACTTCAAAAACTGTTGAAAACCCTGTCTTTAGACCCTGGACCATCATCACAAAGGTGGTCTATGGACACGGCATCCATGTTTTGTATACATTCGGTAAAAAAGGCGAGCGGGTGGGTTACGGGTGAGAGCGAGGGAACGCCTGAAGTACTTTTAACAAAAGCTCGTTCCAATATACCAGATTCTGGTACACGCTAGGCCTATGATTGGTCTATTTTGACATCTCTTGTCAGCACTCGGAGGTTCATTACCTTGACTGGAAATGTGATGCGGTAGCAATGAGATGTTACACAGCAAGTTATCTCGAAAGCGTGGTGAAGTGTTTCGAAATAAGTAACATCATCCCCGAAGAACAAGAAAAATCGTTTTGAGGCTGGACTGATCTCGTCAAATAAAAGTAGAGCTTCGAAATTTTACTATTTATTGGCTTTCAAATGAGCTCTTTTTTTTCAGTTCTCTTCAGGAATATGAAATACGCGAGTGAATCTTCTATTGATATGAGTCTTTGTTTAGCCTGCGAATACAGCTGTTTCTCCTTGCTCCTCGCCAATAGGGACATTTCTTCTTATGTCGCTACTGAAGTACAACAGTTTAACAGAGTTGGAGTCGCTACAACAGTAGGGAGGCGTAGACGAATTGGCTGTGATTCTGCCGGCAAAATCTTGAAATTCAACATTTTGCCGGCGGAATCCTGAAAATTCAAGATAAATCAGTAAGAAACCACGATAAAAATCGTTAAAATGCGAGAAACTACCGATTTGAACTATGAAAAAGGACAACTTCACTACTCCCATGGGGTGTTTTCAGAAATTGCTTAAGGGAGCTTGTACCTCCCTTGGTTGCCTCGATCATGGCAAAGTTTGAACAAATTGTGGAGCGTTTTGGAAATATTTTGAAACAAAGTTTGAAGGGCCATAAAAACAATGAATAAATATGCTATCGACATGCATAACTGGCTCATATCTAAAGAAAATGATGAGGTCTTGAAATGCAGTTTCGTCTCAGAGCATAGCGATTAATTTCCGAAGATATCTCTAAATTATGTTAATGTTGGAGATCATGGTAAAGACAACATCTTTAGCGTCACTTTTTCATCATGTGGGAAGCAGAAATAAATCGCTTTGCAATAGTTTATTTGCATTTGTGTTTCCTTTTTGCAATACCTGTTTTCAGTCAACTTATTTAGCTTTATTTTTATTGGTGCGGAGACCACTGAACATGACAGGAAAGTAATTGAGGATCGCTTCTGAATGCAAATTAGATCAGCTATAACCTACTGCAAATCAAGACGGATATTACAAATTATTACAAAATCGTCCACTGCCGTTCTCGAAACTTAGGGCAAAACTACATTTTAAAAAACTTGTTTGAAGAAAAAGATGGCTTTTCGCTGCGCCATAGGGATCAATGGGAATCTGAAAAAAATTATCCATGTTGCCTGTATGGATCATACAGATCGTGCTCTAAAGTTTTTAATATTCATTCACACCTGGCATGGACTGAGGTTAATTAACTATCAGTTTTTAAGGAAAGGAAAAAATAATACAATTCTTTTCCTGTACAAAAACAAAAACGTTTACTTCATACACCGTATTCACAAATGGCGGACACGCGGGAAAAAACTGGTGCCTAGTCATGAAAGCGAGGCGTTGGAGGATAAACAAAAATTGCAAATGAAGACTTTCAGTGAAACTTGCAGGGTGTTTAGCACGGATTCCACCTAAAATAACTGTGTACGGACTTCTTTTTAAATACAATTACGTCGGATGTTTTCTGCTTTTAATGTCAAGTAATGATTTGCTGTTTGCAATCAAAAGGGACGCGTATATCTTCAAGGAAACAGGATGATTTTGTAGGTTTCCTGAGCATCAGAAGCTCGACAAGTGGACGATGGCTGGAGAAAAGCGGCAAACATGTTGGCCCAAACTTCACATTGAAACCGAGTACGAAAGCCAGCTATCTGCAATTCGGTGAAACAGAAATATAAACAAATCTTGGTGGCAAGAAAAAAAGAAATAAGCGACAGATATATGGCATACTTGTTAACGCAAGAGACGTCTGCCGTTGAACAAAACAGTTCAAGTCGATATGGAAAAAAGGAAGACAAGAAAGAACAGGTGACTGAGGTTTCGAAGAAGTTATGTTTGGTTTTTTTTTGCCAGGTCGTTTTTCTCTGGTATTTATCGATGAAGGACATCAATTAGAACTATTTTTTTTAGTATGAATGCAGGAGCGATCGAGTGGAGTACGCTCAAAATTTCACCTTGTTACTCGGCAGACTCGGTAAGCCGGACACATATCATTTCAGCGAGTAATTTCGTATTTCTTATCTTTGGCTGTTAAGAGTTTTATCTTTATGTTCCATAATATTTAAAGTTGAAGAATACATAAATAAATAAAATGATGGTCTTCTTAAACGGATCCAGACTCGAATTTAATTATTCGAAACAGAAGCTTGACACAAACATTGCCTTAAAAGTTTAACATAGTAAAATGTGAGCTTTATACCACTTTTTTACCAGAAGCTCTCTGAGATAATGCCCAAAAGGAGACCAGGCAAATAGCAAGCCATAAGATTCACACACTACAGCTTCTAATTTTTGATAAAATTATTTTTAATTATGTCGCAATGACAAAGAAATCATGAGATTTTTGCTAAGCTCTGCCAACGTACCTCGAACAATTCGCTCCAAAGCGACGGAATTAATATGATCCAAAGGCAGTTGTAAATACAGACATACATATATACATAGATATGTATAAAATGACATTGACATGAATGAATAAGCCTCGTGATTGAATCTTTCACCCGCTCTCGACTTGACCTGTATGGCGGAGGTCTCTTCCGTTGACAAGTAGGCTATATATCCGTCGCTTATTTCTCTTTTTCTCGCCACCAATATCTGTTTTTATTTCTGTTTTACAGAATTGTAGTGGTGTAGCTTTCGTATTCGGTTTCAGTGTGAAGTTTGGGCCAACATGTTTTTTGGCTTTTCTCCAGTCATCGCCCACTTGTCGTGTCGAGCTTCTGATGCTTCGGAAACCTACAAAATCATCCTATTTCCTTGAAGATATACGCGTCCCTTTTGATTGCAAACAGCAAATCACTACGAAACATTAAAAGTAGAATACATCCCACGTAATTGTATTTGAAAAGAAGTCCGTACAAAGTTATTTTAGGTGGAATCCGTGCTAAACACTCTGCAAGTTTCACTGAAAGTCTTCATTTGCAATTTCATTCTCGTCCCCAGAGCCGCTTGGCCCTCTTAACCGTCGGAGACTGAGCACGAGGGCCGAAGGGCTCTGGGGACGAGAATGTTGCAATTTTTGTTTATCCTCCAACGCCTCGCTTTCATGACTAGGCACCAGTTTTTTCCCGCGTGTCCGCCATTTGTGAATACGGTGTATGCTTGTTCAAATTCTAGGAACTACTTAGCAGAGTGATTACAATAATTAATGTGGAAAAAAAAAGCCAGGAAAAAGAAATACTTTCCCTTGGTTTGAAACAAAAAGTTTCAATTAGAAATTTCGGTCTACCACTGCCGTTGACGTGGGTTTGATACCTCAGAATTGCCGTTTCAAGAGCAACTGACATATACTGCTAGTAACCTTACGAAACGACAACGGCGACTGCAAGGTGAACGCCTAAAATACAATAGGCTTCAGTGAGCAAAACAACAGTTCCGGCTGCACGTGCATCACTTTTTTTTGTACATTTCTCCGCTGTCCCTACACAACTACAACGTGAAATAGTCAATTTTTTTTTTAGTTGACGAGCTTTAGAACAGGAACGACAAGGTGATAAATTTATTTACTATCCCTCTCTGAACTCGGACGCGGTCTCCTCTCTTCAGTTCCAACCTAACCCATGTTCCGTACTTTTAATTTACTGGGCGACTTGGTATGAGGGCGAAAAAGTTTCAATGGACGCGAAGTCTATTTTTCAACGACGTTTTCATTGGCGTCTCTGTTTTAGGATAGTAAGGTCCCTATTGGATTGTATTCACATCGTCCTTTGGTTCTTGTACCCTCCTTAAACACCAGTGCGTCCAAACTATGATTTGAGACAAACCACCAGGGAATCGCCGGCCCCAAAACTGCCGCCCGCGATGCCTGACACAATCCGCTATCAAAGGCAGTTCTGCCAACTAATATTAAGATCTATGTCCTTCAAAAATGATCAAGTGGAAGGCTCTGCTTGGTTACTTTTCCGCCTAAATTAAACCACCTTACTGATGGGCCTTTTAAACTCTTTCTTTATGTCTCTTTTGAAAAAAGCATAAGACAGTGGGTTAATGGCCGAGTATAAAACCAATACAGGAATTTTGTATTGTTCATCTTTACATAATGCATTTGTGTCGAATAGTACTAATAGACTACAACGCAAATATATTCCGTAGCACACAACAAACACTCCTATCACAATACCCATCATTATTACTGCAGACTTCTCGTTATGGGTTTTAAAAGATATCCGATGGTTAAAACGTAACTGTTTTGCTAGGGTGCGTGCTGACCGATCATGTTTCCATACATGAAGTAACATTGACGCAAAACAGAGTACTTGCAGTACGCATGGAACAATTTCCATGAAAATCATTAAAACCACAACTGCAACGATACTGGTCAGAGGGGTCTCACAGCAAAGCCGAAGTGCGGTCTTGAACGCAACCAACGTAAATGACGCTATCCAACAGGAAGTTATCACTTGAATAACACGAGATCGAGTCATAAAAGTTATGTATTCAAAAGGCTTTACGATGGCGATATAACGTTCAAGCACCAGAGAACACAAGTTTAAAACAGACAAGTAGCTAAACAGCCACCTTACGACATCATTCCATGAAGGAAATACCTTAGGCCAGTAGCAGGTGTTTGTAACGTCGCATGCGAACAAAGAAGGAACAACGCTCAAACCAACACAAAAATCCCCTACTGCAAGTGAAACAATAAACGCGTTGGTTTTGGTGCGGAGATTTCGTCTGCTGCAGACGAGGAAGATTACAAATCCATTTCCAGTGATGGCAAGAAAGGAAAGGACCCATCCAAGAATCCAAAACCAGGTCTCCATCCGTACTAATGGCAGGTAAGAGAAGTTCTTATTAACTACACAAATAAAACAAAAATATCCTCTTCGCAAAAATGTCAGGAGGTTGTATGTTATTCACTGGCAGATGTATGTTACTAGACTGAAGTCCTTTTTGTTGTCCAACTTTGTCATCAATTTGGTAATTTCTAATATGTGTTTCGCATGCGCAGTAGGTAACTGACCGAGCTGCAAACTCGACAAAAGTGCATTAATAAATAAAAAGACTGTCTCTAATATCGCGTACAGCGCGTTACTAAATTTGCCTGAGAACGTTTCTGCCGTTGCCGTTAACCATTTCTAAGGGAGAAATTAAAACAAGACAGATATGAGCCAGTAATCTGCCTAGTCTGTTCCGTTTAATAAAATATTTCATGCAAACGAAAACGGGTAAAAAAAGCTCAAGCCATACTAAATAGAATAATCATGCAAAGGTTTTCAGTTAATAAATAAAGCTGATCACGATGTGAAACAGAAACACAATGTCGCTAAGTTTGTAAAGGCAGTTCAACTATGGAAAGAACACCCTCTTCCCAAAATTCTCGTCTAACCTTACCTTGTTATTTTATAATCCTTTCAATATATAAATATACATGGCGTAAGACGCCTGGGGTGTCGATATGATCTTTAACAACTGTTTCACTGCCTCAGTTATCAATCAATTATCAATATTGTTTAGTTTAATGTCTTCTATTGCATTTTAATTTCGTACAGCTAAATTGGAAGGTTTTATTATTCATTTGGCATGCAACGATTTTAATATCGTTCCAGCAGCGCCAAGCAACTCGTCTCTCCTATTTGTTGTTGGGCTTCCTTAGCAACCAATATTAAAATTTCTTTGTCATGATTTCTACAGAATTTAAACGAAAATTAGCCTTACGCTCGTGTAACCGGGGCGAAAAATCCTTGAGTAAACTGCTTGAAAACCATACCCTTCACAGCGGCACATACCTATATAGCCCATATATGGCAGTACCCCCCACGGGGAACATCCTTTTCAGATTGATAAACTATTAAGAATTCATCTTTAATCTGAAGCCTCCGCACTAGCTCCAGTAGCAGTTTCTGTTCCTTCAACAAATCCCCATAAACCGCGTTCCATCAACACAAGCTTTATGTTTCCAAGACTGATAATTCTTTCCATCCAAGCGCTCGATTTTAGTGATTTCCGCCATCTTGGGCAAACGAACTTAGTCAACACAATCCGAACGTGATAGATAGATTCATCTTTCATCCGAACCGAAAGAAGGTTACAACTAGAACTGAATAACATAAGCTACAATCGAAGTGCACGTGTAATACCCTAGAGAGTGTCATATGATCTTAATCAACGAATCACATTACATGATTATTATTTCTCCAACATAAACCGCTGTAAAAAGCGCACGGCTATTATGCCTTGGTTCGAACTGTATCCATGCTTGGTCACGCTATCTTTGTTACTCGATTGATGCAGAGTCTTGCTCGAGTATGCCAAAATCGAGCAAGTGAAGCAAAGCGGGCTTTGGTAGTAGCCGGTGTAAACACAAAATTATACTCTCATGAAGTAAAACTAAAAAGTTCCATCCAAGAAAACGCCACCATCACACCACCTGTGAACCTTGATCTTAAGTCCTTTCCCTAATCTTATAGATTTTCTCTGAGGCTCCAAAGGTTCTTGTTTTCTCTCGTAATGCGCCATTTTTCCCAATTTCAATTCGCTTTGAGTCTAAGCGTCACAGATTTATCAGTCGTAGCTCAATCAAGCCTTTTGCATTCGTTCATATAAGACCTACATTCTACAAGAATGAGTTACGCACGTTAAGTGGTAGGCTTTAGTTAACTTTGTTATTATCTTTAAAACTCAGCGCCAAAAAGTCTTTTGAACTCTTTCTTTATGTCTCTTTTTAGTCTTTTGAAAAAAGCATAAACCAACGGGTTGTTGAGAAATTTTACGGGTGGCAGTGTGCCGCTGGGACCCTGGAAAACCTAGCCTATACTCCTGGTTCAGCTGAATTTTGCTACTCTATACTAAACTAAACTTCCCAAATCCCTCCCTATACAAGAGTTGCTCCGACTCTGATTTCTATACCCAATCCCAGACTTAAATACATGCTCGAAAACAATACCCTATAAAACGTTGCATTGTATATCCCATGTGGCAGTACCCTCCCACCCGGGGGTTAGGTTGTCCACCGAGTTCCTTTAAAGAATCCACAAAAAAAATCTTTTCGCTCGTTTGAGTGGGGCGAATACGAGTATACAAATTTTGATAGCTGTTATAAAAAAATGCATTTTTCCTTTCTCCTTGATAACTAAAAACTTGCTATAGTTATTTTATAGTTCAGACTTTTGACGATTTTACGTTGATTCTCTCCACCTCTTGACCAAGAAAGTAGACTACGAGTAGTCCCCCATTTTTCCTCAGGGATAGTAGAGCGAGCAAACGCGAGCGCGCGTGAAAATCAACCCACGCGAGAAAAAGGCGACACGCGTGTCTACTCGTAGTCTACCAAGAAAGAGGACAACTGCTTGCATATTTAGATAATTTACATAATTAAAAAATAATTATAAAAAAATGGCAGGAACTTTCTGGCACGTTTTGCGAAGAAAATAAAATAGCCAGTACGAATTACTGCCCAGGACTACAAAACACCACGGATGACAATTTAACAATTAGGGAGCGGTCATTAACTATTGAGGGGGTGGGGAGGGCTGGTATTTTTCAAAAGCGAGGGCCCAAAAATTTTAGCCCCTCTCAGGTTACCAGCCCAAAAATCCTGCCCCCTCCAAAAATGCGTGCCCAAAAAATTTTAACCCTCCCCTGTAATAACAAAAAAATCAAGAAGTGCTGCACACTAAATCTACTTACTATTTAAAAAATATCATTTTTTCATAGGTTTAATGCAAGCCGATAATTAAACGAACTCTTGACGGGAATCCCTTCTATTTTCTCATGCTAAATTATCATATCTCGGTGAGCATTCGGAAGTCAGCCAAGCGCGGTCATTGCACGCGTGCCGAACAAGAATGCTGTATCATGACAGACTAGAAATAATAGACAACTCCCAAAGCACAAACTCAGCCAAAACGCTGAAAATCTTCAATGTTTACTCAAGTTTGGGCTTACAGAAAATAATGCCACAGTTTTTCAATGACCATGAAATTCAGAATCCGGGTAGTTAGTTAATCAATTGTGGCCCTGAAAAAATTTGAAGGAAAAAAACTACGAATTTTTAAGAAAATGCTTTTTTCGTGAGAAGGACTCTTAAACGTTGACAAACGTCAACAAATATATAGCTAAAACTATAATTTCTATATGTTTGCTTTGCTCGAAATCGAGCGCATTTACAAGGCCCTAAAGCTTTTTGCTAACTTGCAAGGACCCATCTGTTATAACGATGCCCAAAATAAAGGGATCAGTCTCATAGTTTAGTAGATATAATCGTGTAAAGTTTGCTTATCATTTTCGCATAAATTATGACCTAAATTTGGAAACCGCTGAATTTCTCGAATTGGGTCTTTGCGATTTTGGTGAAACTCAGTTCAGCGCAAGGCACTAATGCGCACTATGTGTAGCCGAGAGATTTTCACGAAAAAAAAGCCGGCAACAGCAGATTTTCGACTCAGACCTCAAAGGGGCGTGGCATTATAACCACGTGACATTTACTCCGATCGCCAAGAATTTTATGTTATATTGTAGATTGATCTATATGTTATCCATTCTATGTGTTAGACTTACGATAAAAGTAAAGGTGGGGATACCAGAGAGCTTCAAAGTAGGATGGTACCCCCTCAAAAAACTGGGACGAGTCACCTTAAGATAACGGTCAAAAAGATTTTAAATCCACATTGAGGTGCCGGAAAAGTATTGGTTCACCAAAAAATTCTTTTTGAAAGAAACAACTTTGCAAAGAATGATTTCAACACGTCATAGCCCGTACAGCTCGCACAGATGACAACAACAACAACACTCATATCGATTATTAAAATTCAAACGTTTTCTCTTAAATTTTCGTTATAAAACACATGGTTAACAATTTATCGTGTACTGTTGAGCTATGGATGCATTTGGGAGTTGGGAGACGTCTTGGGAGGATTGCTAAGCTCACAAGAACTCGAGGTATATAGTTTACTGAGTAACACGTCATCAGCGTGCTCAATAGGAATATGAAGCACGCTCGTGCTATTGAATTTAAATAGGCGAATATTCTAGCTGTTATAAATAGCATTCCCATCGAGCACGCTGATGAGAAAAATAGCTAGTGTATTTCTATGATGTAGTAAAGTACCAGCTGGAGCATTATTGCGTTCGAGGTACGAGAACGCAAGCCCTAATTTGTGTTGGATGTGCGGTGCATTATTGAGATTGCATTTTCGTCGTCGTCGACATACATTTGCCTCGCTTTGAGGTGCTTGCTTACGTTTTGTCTCACTTTGACGCGATAACTCATGTGGTGATTCTTGTGTCCTCGGCGTTCATCTTTCAAAGATTTGCTGAGGCCTGATATTCTGTCTTCGTAAAGCGTTCATCTTTTAAAAAGTTTGCTGAATCTTCGTAAAGCGTACATCGATCTGTGTTCGCCGAATCGCCCAAAGCGTTCATCTTTTAGAAGTTTGCTGTTAAATTTTACTTCGGATTAAGCCTTCATTTTTTTCAGCATGATTTACCACTGTCTTTGGAAAATGTCTGCGACTCCTGGAGCATGCATCAAACCGGGTTTAGTTCGGCGGCCGTTGTGCCACAAAGTAATTAAATTGACCAAGTCGGTGTAGCTCGGCGGCAGTCGTGTCACAAAGTAAATTTACCGAGTTGTGTCAGTAGCTCGGCAGCCGTTGTGCCACAAAGTAGGGAGTTTAAGCAAATCGCTACGGCGACCTCTACTACGGTGGTCGTGGATGCGGTCTCCTGGAGAGAGTACGTCTCGTAGCTCGCCAAATTTCAAGCTTTCGCTATAATTTATCAACAACAGAATTCAATGGTGGTCAAGTAAGAAAACGGCCAAATTAAAAATGTCGTTTGCCAAGAATAATATTGATAGTAAACATCATCAGAGGACGATTCGTACACAAAACAGAAAACTACAGATGAAGATCGGAGTAAGCTGCTACTGATGTTTCTTCTTGTGTACCGCATTTAACAACAAATCAACAAATTCAACGTTTTAGATATTCTATTCTATTCTTGTTTAAACAACCGTCAGCGACATTTAGCTTTATTGCTAGCAGTCGTGCTTACGGTTTTCGTCTAGCCTTTGTTTGTACTGGCGGATTTTCTGCGGCCATGGCGCGGCATAGAACTCATGGCACACTCGCTTGAGGATCGAAATCTCAAACTGAGAAAACGCAAGGAAAACGTATTCACTGGAAAACCGGAAGCCTTGAATACTTTCTTGATAAAGTGAAAAGCAATCTTTGATAGCTTTAAAAACAATGATCGTCAAAAATAGGAGAAGAGTCAACTTTTATACTCACGTAGTAGCGACTACGCCAGAAGACAGCTCTTCACGTCGTAGGATTTGGCGCTACGGCTTAACGCTACGGCGAAAGGTCATTTCCAAGCATGCGCACTGCGTCATTTCGGGGCTTTTTTACTTCCGGCCGCCGTAGCGGTTTGCTTAAACTCTCTAGTAAATCAACTGAGATGTGAAGCTCGGCGGCGCCATTTGATCATGACTTGTGATATTTCGGCAACGGACAAACGAACACTTTAACTCTCTGTTATTTATTAGGAAAAACTTATAAACAACTCTCTAGTCACTAAAATCAACACGCGCAACCAAATTACTGGAAAAGTTATTGACGTGAGCCGCACACACATTCCACATAGGGTCCAGAGGAGATGTGTTTGTCGTTAGAACATCAAAACCCGTCGAAAACCTCTGAAAAAATGGGTTATTTTGATCGCGTTACAGTTTCGTTACACATTCTATAGACCGCAAACCAAGAGACTGAGGGCTCGCAAGATCGGCTTACAGTATACACTTCGTGCCTTGGTCGCCCTTCGAGCGACAGCCTTCGGTCACCCTTCGGGCGACGTTCCGTGCGCCAGTGAGGATATGGCTTGAAGTTATTGATTTCGTTTCAAAATGGCGAACAACAAAGTCGATCTGGTCAGATAAGAAGCGAAGAAATCGTTTACAGTAGATTCATTAAGATCCCATTGGACTAATTAATCGTGCTAGGCGACAGGTATAGACATTTTTCAAGGTGAGACTTAAGAATTCAGATGTGAAAGCTTTTAAAACAGTAAATTCAATGTAATTCATTTTGTCAACAAGTTGATGATTGGATGCTCTTAAAAATAACAGAGGAAATTATCCGAAGAAATGTTTTTAAAGAAAGAAAAAGAATCCCGGGTTAAGCACTAATCGGCCTTAGCAACTGCGCCCTGTAACTCACGACAGTAAAACAAAATCTTCTATTTACACGTCCGACGTACTCTGGCCAATGTCTCCTCCGATTAAAAGCACTTGACACCGAACCATACGACATCTTTTCAAAAGCTTCTTATAACGTGATACACAGTTTAAATAGCGGTTTCGCTGTACGCAACCCTTACGTTCAAAATATACCATAATCATATTTATCTATATCGCAACTACCCTCCCCCCTCAACTGTTACCTGTACGCCTAACAAACATATCTAACACACTCTCCTAAGCTCCGATTACTCCTAGTAAGAAAACAAAGGGAAGTACTATTAATGCAGGGGCTGTTATAAATGGCCTTGAATATAAACCATAAGTGAACCAGAGCGGCTGTGAAATTTTCTTTGTCGACGCCAAGAAAGTGTTGCGTAACATTATTTCAATATACAAAAGAAAAAGACCCAATTTGTTTCCACTTTCAACACACCACCAAATTTATATGGCGATTAACAAAGCTAGTTTCGTCGAACGACCTCTTTAGTTGATCGCCACAGTATTCATTACATAACAATGCATGAAAAATAAACCCTAGTAACAGGGCTACTGAGGTAATTACAACAGTCGTCCTAATGGGATGCGGACGTAGTTCCATTCACTTTTTTTTTCAGTTATAACCAGAGGGCGTTTCGTTCACTGCCGTTATCTTTTACGTTTTATTTAAATCACTCGTAATACTTTGTAGGAATGAGAACCCTGAGGGTTGAATAAACCGATGAAAAAGAAATTAAGCCTCGGACTCCTTTTTGTTGCACTGCCTTGAGAGAATCGTGACTTGGATACTTATCAGAGTTTCAGCTAGAGCAGGGGAAAACGTAGTCCTCGCCTTAAACTGGGATTTGCATTATTATATTTTGATTTCTACCAAATTATTGACAAATTGACCGGATGAGATAGAACTATGTTATACGGTTTGTTTTTGGACCAATCAGAAAGAAAAGAATTTGGATATTTTCCATATAATAATCTAACAAACAAATATAGTTTATACCCTCCTTCCCGCGAGGAAAACTAATATCAATAATTATAAACTTCTCAATACTAGACAAAGGGCATTTTCAAGCACTTTAAGTGACAAAATAAATGGCCCATGTGCGATATATCAACATTTTTTTCAGTCTGTTAATTGTCACATTCGCAAGACCTGAGGACTTTTCTTTGACCTATCATTTTCATCGACGTTACTTCTAAACCGGGAACCACAATCAAAATCGATAAAAGAAGAGAAAGTACCGATCTGAACTATGAAAAAGGACAATTTTGCTACTTCTATGGTTCTAAATTTTGAAAGGCTATGACTTATGTACCTCCGTTCACTGTGATTTTACCAAAACTTTTTATTTTATTTTTGCCCTATTCACGAATGGACCAACACTTTAAAACTTGTGGGTGAAAAAGCAAACACCGAGTCGAACCAAGCCAGAAAGGAGCTTTGGTTTGAGAGACTCAAACATCAAAAGGCAAACTAATACAACAGCGCTAGCTAATAAGGAAACTTAAGGTGGCTAGACTGGATATTTCTTAGAAGGGATACTTCTTAACTTTTATTATTATTCATTCAAAATATTTCCCCAATTCTGATTGGCTTAAAGCACACACATAATTCACTATGACCAGTTACCGATGACCAAATTTGGAAGAATTTTGAGTCTAACGAGGAAATGACGTCAAAAATGCAGCCTTCTACAAGTTAATGCTCCGTTAACCGAGAAGACCTGGGGACGAGGTTGGGGTGTTTTTTTGGGGGAAAACTAAAATGGTGGACTCTTCACTCGTATTAAAAGTAAGAACTACAGCTGGAACTAGGCGAAATAATGGCTAAAACATAGCGAAAACAGCAAGAAGACAACTCGGAGGGCGACACTGGGCTGCTATTTGGAGAATATTCGCGGAGCTGGACAAACCTGAACGTACACTATCGAAGATAAACTTAACATCGATGCAGGTAAGCATGTTTTAGCTATGTTTTTAAACTAGGAATTATTTTGAATGAATAATAAAGCAATTAATGAATTGGGCTTTCGTAGGATATGAACAACAACAACAAATACTTTAATTACAGTATTGCAAAAGCTATTAGTCTAAATTTAAGAACTAATGCAACTAATTAGTACGTGCAAAACATTACAAAACGTTACAGTTCTCATTCATTCATTTGTTGATATTATTGATTATTGATATTATTATCATTGATATGAAGAATTAAGCAGATCTCGGGGGTGTTATCCAGACGGCAATAACTTTACCGTCACTTTTTCATCATGTGGGAAGCAGAAATAAATCGCTTTGCAATAGATGGTTTTCACAGTGACGTCATCAAACTGTTATGTCAAAACAGCGAGGTTTTACGAATTCTTATTTAGACTAGGTTGAAGATAAACAAAAAATAAATCTTTGTTCAAGTTTCCACTCCCGTAGCATGTTTCATTTCGAAAATAAAGCAATACGAACTTCCGAGTTTTCACAGTGCGTGACACCAAAACAGGAATGCTGTCTCGTTGAAAAAAGTCTCTCCTCTTGATTTTCAGCAGTATAACTATTTCAAGTATTACAAGATATGTTTATGTGCACGTAGGCTGGTTCTCGAGTGAAAAGAAAGAGCTTTTATAGAAAAAGTGAACTCCAGATGTTTTGTTGATTTCCGGCGGCAATATTGGTGGACCAAAACGGTACACCAATATGGCGTCTCCATACAAAGCTCTACAAGGGTGCGTGAAACGTTTCGGCAAATAACTCAGAAACTGTGGGCCACAAAGACCTGAGACTTGGACAAATTGTTTATATATTAGTCTTTTGTAACATGTCATTTTCTCGGCTTCTTCCACTGGACGGTTTCCAATTTATTTTTTTGTTGCGTGACAGTAAAAACGATCTATAGTTTATTTGCATTTATGTTTCCTTTTTGCAATACCTGTTTTCAGTCAACTTATTTAGCTTTATTTTCATTGGTACGGAGACCCCTGAACATGACAGGAACGTAATTGAGGATCCTTCTGAATGCAAATTAGAACAGCTATAACCTACTGCAAATCAAGACAGATATTACAAATTATTACAAAATCGTCCACTGACGTTCTCTAAACTGAAGGCAAAACTACATTAAAACTTGTTTGAAGAAAAAGATGGCTTTTCGCCGCGCCATATAGGGATCAATGGGAATCTGAAAAAAATTATCCATGTTGCCTGTATGGATCATACAGATTGTGCTCTAAAGTTTTTAATATTTCATTCACAACTGGCATGGACTGAGGACTGATAGTTAAAACTATCAGTTTTCAGGGAGAGGAAAAAATAATACAATTCTTTTCCAGTACAAAAACAAAAACGTTTATTACTTCACGCTTGTTTAAATTCTGGGAAACTACTTAAGAGAGTTGACTCAATAATTAATGTTGAAAATGAAGTAAGGAAAAAGAAATACTTTAATTTGGTTTGAAACAAAAAGTTTCAATTAGAAATTTCGTCTATACCTCGGAATCGCCGTTTCAAGAGCATCTGACATATGTAGGGACCTTACGAAACTACGACGGCGACGGCAAGGAGAACGCCTAAAATACAATAGGCTTCAGTGAGCAAAACAACGGCTCCGGCTGCACGTGCATCACGCTTTTCTGTACATTTCTCCACTGTCCCTACACAACTACAACGTGGAATAGTCAATTTTTTTTAGTTGATGGGTATAAGAACTGAAACGACAAGGCGATAAATTTATTTACTTTTTCTCTCTGAACTCGGACGCGGTCTCCTCTCTTCAGTTCCAACCTAACACATGTCACCGTACTTTCAATTCACTGGGCGACTTAGTATGAGGGCGAAAAAGGACGCGAAGTCTATTTTTCAGCGACGTTTTCATTGGCGTCTCAGTTTTCGGATGGTAAGGTCCCTATTGGATTGTATTCTTATCGTCCTTTGGTTCTTATACACTCCTTAAACACCAGTGCGTCCAAACTATGATTTGAGACAAACCGCCAGGGATTTGCCGGCCCCAAAACTGCCGCCTGCAATGCCTGACACAATCCGCTATCAGAGGCAGTTCTGCCAACTAATATTAAGATCTATGTCCTTCAAAAATGATCTAATGTTTAAGTGGAAGGCTCTACTCGGTTACTTTCTCGCTTAAAAAAAACCACCTGACTGATAAGCCTTTTAAACTCTTGCTTTATGTCTCTTTTGAAAAAAGCATAACACGTTGGGTTAATGGCCGAGTTTAAAACCAATACAGGAATTTTGTATTGTTCATCTTTACATGATGCATTTGTGTCGGATAGTACTAGTATACTACAACGCAAATATATTCCGTAGCACACAACAAACACTCCTATCACAATACCCATCATTATTACTGCAGACTTCTCGTTACGGGTTTTAAAAGATATCCGTCCTAGGGTGCGTGCTGACCGATCTTGTTTCCAGATATGAATTAACATTGACACAAAACAGAGTATCTGCAGAACGCATGGAACGATTTCCATGGAAGTCATTAAAACCACAACTGCAACGATACTGGTCAGAGGGGTCTCACAGCAAAGCCGAAGTGCGGTCTTGAACGCAACCAACGTAAATGACACTATCCAACAGAAAGTTATCACTTGAATAACACGAGATCGAGTCATGAAAGTTATGTATTTAAAAGGCTTTACGATGGCAATATAACGGTCGAGCACCAGAGAACACAAGTTTAAAACAGACAAGTAGCTAAACAGCCACCTTACGACATCTTTCCATGAAAGAAAAACCTGAGGCCAGTCACAGGTGTTTGTAACGTCGCATGCGAACAAAGAAGGAACAACGCTCAAACCAACACAGAAATCCGCTACTGCAAGTGAAACAATAAACGCGTTGGTTTTGGTGCGGAGATTTCGTCTGCTGTAGACGAGGAAGATTATAAATCCATTTCCAGTGATGGCAAGAAACGAAAGAACCCATCCAAGAATCCAAAACCAGGTCTCCATCCGTACTTATTAACTACAGATAAAAGAAAAATATCCTCTTCGCAAAAATGTCAGGAGGTTGTGAGTTATTCACTGGCAGATGTATGTTACTAGACTGAAGTCTTTTTTTATTGTCCTACTTTGTCATAAACTTGGTAATCTAATAATTATGTGTTTCGCATGCGCAGTAGGTAACTGACCGAGCTGTAATAACACAGTTGGTAGGAAAATGAGGATAGTTGCCTGTCTTAACCGCCGTAATTCAAAGCCAATGAGCGCTTTCAATACAACAAAAATTCCGGTTGAAATGTTGGAAATTCTACCTGCCCAATGGAACTACATCGAGTTGACCCGATCAAAGCCACGGCGCGTTGGTTATTGTTCCTACAAAAGAGCGGTATTTGAGACAACAAGTCAAATGGAAAGGGACACTCCAACATTGCCGATCTTAACCTAAGTAGCTCTGATCTGGCTGGATCTTTATTTAAATTCTCTTTACAACTAAACCAGTCTGGCCTGTCGGTTCTAACAGATGGAATTAACCGAGACCTTAGCTGATTAAAAAAAATGTACCTTCACTTTAGCCTAAATTGCAGCCGACATATTTCTTACAAATTGCGACAGGTCTACAACAAATTACAACAAAGGTGCATTAATAATTAAAAAGGCCGTCTCTAATATCACGTATAACGCGTTACTAAATTTGCCTGAGAACATTTCCGCCGTTGTCGTTAACTATTCCTAAGCGAGAAAATAAAACGAGAAGACAGGCATGAACCAGCAGCATCACGGTAATCTGCCTAGTCTGTTCCGTTTAACTCCACTGCTGTACTAAATAGAGTATGCAAAGGTTTTCAGTCAATAAATAGAGCAAGGAAAAAAAATAAACTGATCGCGATGTGAAACAGAAACACAGTGTCGATAAGTTAAGTTTTAAAAGAAGTTCAACTGTGGAAAAAAACACCCTCTTCACAAAAACTTTTCGTCTAACAGTTTATTAATTATTCATAAAGCCTTGTTGTTTTATAATCCTTTCAATATATATATATATATATACATGGCGCAAGACGCCTGGGGTGTCGATATGATCTTTAACAACTGTTTCACTAGCTAATCAATTAACAATATTGTTTAGTTAAATGCCTTCTACTTCATTTTCATTTCGTACAGCTAAATTGGAAGGTTTTATAATTCATTGGGCATGCAACGATTTTAATATCGTTCCAGCCACAAGCAACTCGTCGCTCCAATTTGCTGTTGGGCTTCCTTAGCAACCAATATTTAATTTAATTTCTTTGTCATGATTTCTACGGAATTTAAAGGAAAATTAGCCCTACGTTCGTGTAACCGGGGCGAAAAAGGTAACACATTTGATAGCTACCTTTTCTTTCTCCATAACAAGTCATTTTACACTTTACACGATTTTATCATTTTAATTTCAGTCACACCTTCAGGACTGAGCTGAAATAGACTTGCACGGAAAGATTACAAAACTACTACATTTCCTTGTGTTTTTCTCAACAAGGAAATTACTTCATATAACAAGAATATCGAACAGTTAATCTTTCAGTTCCGTTCGGGTAAATTCTAGGAATCTATCGCCGTTAACAGAGTTGATTACGAAGACTATTGAGCGAACAAACTCAGTGCGGAGGAAAATTGGCGCCAAGCCTTATGAATTCACCGAACCTCGAACTTCTGAACTTGTCAATCTTGTTTTCTCTCGTCAAATTGGTATTCAGAGTGGGAGCATCCGTTTCAGACTGAGATTGACAAACTGATGGTCATAACCGATGATTCCGCTGTACAAAGCGCACGGCTATTAAGCCTGGGTTCCAAACTATATTCAAGCAACCAGCAGCACATGCTCACGCTACCTTTGTTACTCGATTGATGCAGCGTCGTGCTCGAGTATGCCAAAATCGAGCAAGTGAAGCAAAGTGGGCTTTGGTAGCAGGCTGTGAACACAAAATTATGCTCTCATGATGTGAAACTAAAAAGTTCCATCCAATAAGAACTTGCGTCTCACACCACATGTGAACCTTGGTCCTAAGTCCTAATTCCCTTGTATTTTGTATTCTCTGAGGGTCCAAACGTTCTTGTTTTCTCGCCTAATGCGCCATTTTTTCCAAATTTCAATTCGCTTTGAGTCCAAGCCTCACACATTTATCAGTCTTTTACTGAATTGGTCAAGCCTTTCACACTCGTTCATTAAAGACTTGCATCCTACAAGAATGAGTTACGCACGTCAAGTGGTAGGCTTTAGTTTACTTTGTTATTTTCTTTAAAACACAGCGCCAACGCAGATACACCCCATAGCAAACAAGAAACACTCCTATCACAAGACCCATCATTATTACTGCAGACCTATCGTGGAGGATTTTAAACGACATCTGATGGTTAAAACGTAACTGTTTTGCTAAGGTGCGTGCTGACTGATCATGCCTGCGTACGTGAAATGTCATTGATGCAAAGCAGAGTGTTAACAGAACACATGGAAGAAACTCGGAAATTATTGTCAGCCGAATAAGTGGGACAGGGACAAGTATTGTTTTGAAATAAAACATATAAAGGCTAATATTTAGCGCGTAAAAACTAACTGGTATAACCAAAGAGAAGAAAATAATTGGGAGTCAATAATTCAGCGAGTCTGAAATTAATGTATTTCAGAGGATGAACGACGGCAATAAAACGATCCAGTACTAAGACGCATAAGTTTACAACAGACTCGTTACTAAGCAACCACCTTATAATATTCACCCAAGATGACCAAGATAGCAAATGTTGAGGCCAGTAGCAGGTGTTTGTAATGTCGCAGAAGAACAGAGAATGAATAACGCTCAAACCAACACAGAAATCCGCTACTGTAAGTGAAACAATAAATGCGTTGGTTTTGGTGCGGAGATTTCTGCAAACAAGGAAGATTGTAAATCCATTTCCAAAAATGGTTTGAAATGAAAGAATCCAGAACCAGGTCTCCATCTTAACTGTTAAAGGAAGTTCTTGTCAACTATACTGATTAACTAGAAAATTGAGTATTATAATTTACATCTTTGCATGAATTTGAGGGTCACATTTGCTAATACCCGTAAATGATTTTATAGACGCCCGCGGGGTTTATTCACTTTTAGGGGTCCAATGGCCAAGAGGGGACGTTTAATAGAGGGAGGGAGTTTAAAAGAGGAAAGCGTTTGAAGCTCAGTTAAACTAGTAGTACGCTTTGGGCGAAAATTCAGTATCAAGAGAGTTAATTGTAAATAGCAGAATATCTGGTCCCTCCATCTATTGATACGTCTAAAGGCCTTCAAGAGATCCATATCCCTCTTCCAAATCTCCGACTTTGATCGATGTCAGAATGTTTTGGATCATCATATGTTGTCATTACTAGTTTATCCTTATTTTGAGCTTGCCATTGAACAAGATACATTGTTAAGCAAGAAACTGAACCGGCAAATTAAATGACTTTTACGCCTTTTTGCCGTTTCCTAGCGTTGCAGAGTAATTGCCGGAGGGGGGGGGGGGGGGGATGTCTATTAGACAGGGGGCGTTATTAGAGAGGGGCGTCTAAAACAAACTGCTTGACATCTTAAGAGGGGCGTTCATTAGACAAAAGGCTTTATTTAAGAGTGGGCGCCCATAACATCATTTACGATGCGTGTTTCTATTAGTTCTTTAAATCGTTTTTATTTTAATAACTGCACTGTATTATAACTTCCTGCTTCCAATATTTTTTTTGCGCTATTTGTAATTAGCCATGCTGTCGTATTTTATTTGTAATTATCAGTTTTTTTAATAAACGGTAGGAAGAGAGAAAATGTGGACTGTCACATGGCAATAGTGCAAAGACATCTTTCAATTAAACGATAGAAAGCGTCAGTCACGTGTGTTACCACTTATCTCAATTCATTGTTAATTTGGCTCGCTTAATATTGCTACGTTAATGTATTCCTAATTGCGACAGTTCTTTATTAGAAACTGCGACAGGTGTTACAAATTACGGCAAAAGTTGGAGAAAAAATTGTTAAAAGATTTTTTTTTTTTTTCGTTTCCGTTATCCAATTAGAAGCGAGAAGGTAAAATTGCATATCAAAAATTAAAAAGTATACATTTATCAGGAGCTTAGCAAGCGTAGCTACCTGTACGCACGCACGGTACGCACGTGTGTACCTGTAAAAGTCAAGGGTGAAAAAAATAATAATAAAATAAGATACGAAAGCGAATAATGAAAAAAAAAGCAAAGGATAAGATAGGTAAAATATAATTATTCACAGTTTGGCTCAATTCATTTAACAGCGGATTGTTTAACTTTTAGTTTTAATTACTTCCAAATGTCGGCTTCCTTTGGTGGACCAAATATTTAATAAATATAAATGATATATTTTGAGCCTTAAGTTAGGAAAAGCGATTGACGTGCTTCAGTCCATGAATACAAAAAGACGATAAAGATTTTTTTCAGTTTACACAGTCACGTCATTTCATACAGCTATTTCGAGAACTATTGCTAGCGTCCTTAAAGAGAATATTTGTATACAAATCCTTAAAATCATAAGTTACAAAGGTACATCCACCCACTGAACTCAGATTAGTTTTCTCTATTAAACCAACCAATTCATAACTATTCCCTAAAATGGAATAAGGTAATGAGTTACTTTCTAAGTAATCCTTAAACCTAACCAAAATTGACCTAAATCTCTTCTGTAAATACTTAGATGCCTCTACAGTGCACCACCCATACCCAGTAACTATGGGCCTACCTGTTAATAGACTTTCATTCTCCGTACTAGCCTTTTCTTTTAGTTTATGCACTTTTGGAAATAAATTCAGGCTAGGTAGAGTGTAATCCTCTATACTATTGCCTAAATTAAAGCCTTTATAATCCTTAACTGGTAACACCTCCGTATGTTTCTTTAAAATCGCTTGTAAAGATAACCGACATCTAAGTTTTATACTGTCTACATCCCCCATATTCCCTACCATTTGATAGAAACCAGAATTCAAATGCCTATCATATTCCTGTTTATACCAAGAAGAATTGTTAAGAGACCAGCCCAGGTTTTTGTCACTCTCCCTCAGAATATAAGCATTATCCTGACTTAAATCTCTTAATAATCTTAACCCCCTTTGGTTACTAGTCATCCCCCTAACCGTATTAGCATGTAACGGTCTACTTCCAACACTTCTAACATGATTTACAGAGTAAAAATCAACTAATTTTAAAACCTTGGTTATAAACCTTCTCTCCAAATAACCTATTCTAGGATGGAAAAAATAACGAAAAATTTCCTTCCTAACATTTCTGCTCCTCCCTCCCCCTTTCATCCTAACCCTCACCCTAACACCGGCTAAATATTCAACATAACTCAATACAGCTAGTTCAGTCTGTTTTTTAACTGCACGATGTTTCTTTCTGCCATCGGATGTAGGTTTTCCTTGCAAAACGAAACCACCCCCATAGTTCAATATCTGCCGCTCTTCTTTGGTTACATTGCACCCAGTAAAGTTATGTAAATTCATTCTATCTCGTTGCCTTTCTCTTTCTAATGTAATGTCCTCACCATTTAGTCTATCCTTATGAATAAAGGATTTTAAATCACTTTGTGATAGGGCATCCCTCTCCTTGACAAAGGACAAAAAACAACGCAAAGTGTCTTTTAGTTCACCCGCAATCACTAGGCCTCCTCTTGCATGTCTTTTCTCCTTTATTTTGGTATAATAATCTCGTCCTTTCTTGTTTCTCCACTGTGTTATTTCAGAGGAAATTAACTTCGTCCTACTCTCTACTATATCATCAACATTTCTCTTTATGGCCGCTAACTCTAATCCCATGCATTTCTAGCTCCTTTTCCTCCAGAACCAGCCTTGATTTTTCATCCTTACATGTCACTACACCACAAACAGATGTATATTCCACATCTGCTTCCTTTCTTAAGTTATATATTTCAAACTTTAACCGTGCCAACGTACTGTACAGTCTATCAATCTTCTGCAAATCATTTCTTATAGCAGAAGTAATATAGCGAGATTTCAAAACCTTTGCATACCAAGTCTCTATTTCTTTAGACATTGTTCATTTTTAGCACCTTCGCATAACAATCATTCTCACAAGTTTCTAAATAACGATAACGCGTAAGTATTTCTGCTCACGCCTCAAAATTTTCAAAGAAAACGAACAATTCTTTATTCAACAGTATTCTGCTCGCAGCGCGCACTGGAAATAGTTAACTTCCCGTTAAAAATTTTTAAAAAACTTGACGTAATCTATGCAATCACGTAGCCCAGACAGATTGCACAAGTTCACTAGTCGTCTCCGTACACAGCGAACTTCGCCACTGAGGTAAGCATTCCTAACCCTTCTATCTCTGCATTTATCCTAAGTAATAACACCCAGTGTGTAGATACCTTACGAGGAAAAAACAAACCAAATTTCGCTCACCCTTACTACTATAGACTATCGCAATGGACACTCCAGCACGCCGAATAGTAAAACGGCAAAGAGTAGAGGTATGTAGTAGTATTTTTCAAACAAAAGACATCCTTAAATGATAAAAAGGCACGTAGGGCTCAGCCAAATGGTACCATAATGGCGTCGAAACGTGTGGAAACAGGCTCTTTCTCCGAAACCCGCCCCATTCCCCACCGGTTTTATTATATTCTACTAACCTTCCCCTCCCTGACCTGTTTCCTTGATTGCCTTCTGAGCTCCTGATGAGACAAGGCTTTCAACCTTATGTTATGATAGGATGTTTTTCGTTTTTAAAGATGAGCTCGTCGTATCTTATTTATCATTTACACCTGTGTAACATAAGATAACAATAGTAGACATATTATCATAGGTAGGTCACTCATTTTTACAGCTATCACCAGAGGAAGAAAAAGAAATTAGATCATGCCTGGCGGCCATCGAAATGGAAGAGAAAAGAAAAGAAATCGAGGGAAAAGAGAATAAATTGAGGATAAGAGAAGAAGAATTAAAACTAAATGAAAGAGAAAGCGAATTAGAGAAAAAGGAAAAAGAGATAAAGGAGAAAGAAGAGAAGTTTAAAGAAAAAGCAAATGAGTTAAAGAAAACCACAATGGAAGCCAAACGGGTGGCTGCCCAGCTCCAATTTATGGCCGGGCAGCTTGACCGTTTGGCAAACCATGTACTTTCAGAAGTGTCAAAATGAAGAATTTATAATGTCGGGCATTAAAGAAATTTTAAGACAGTCAGGTGTAAGCTGATTTATTGGATAATTATTTGTCGGAATTTCACTACAACAATAAAAAACAAAATTTTTTCTGTGTAATGATTCGTATATTTTATCTCCAAGAGAAATATCGCACATCCTATTAGACCAACATATATTTTTCCCAAAAAAATACAAAGCCCAAGTGTTGTATATTTTGTGCTGTAGTAAATAAGCAATTCGTATAATCTCTTATGAAGGAAAAGTTATTCTCTTATTGCAAGGTATGTGCCCCATCGCTGTCGTCCTCCACTTCCTCTGTTACCCCTACCTTTAATCAATGGCTCCTCTCTCTATCACTCAGATCTTGGTCCATAAATCCCCTTTCCTATAACAGCAATCCTATATCATGAAGAATTGGTTTTTCCTCAGCATTCCTCTTATTCCCCTTTGTTTGCACAGGCAGCCTAATTAAAATCAGTAAATATTGTTATTATAGATCCTTAATACATATTTCCCCTTATTCTCCTAAGTTACAAGTTAAAAATAATGCATCCCTCTAATTTCCCCTTTTTTGCTGAGGCAACTGTATTAAAATCAAAAATAATGTTATTAAAAGTTCTTATTACCCAGTTCCCTTAAATCCCCTGAATTTAAAAGTTAACGAATATTGCCACCCTGTTCCCCACCCCCCAAAAAATAAACTCCTTGTAACCGAGCAGTCTAAGATCATTAAATATAAAAAACCCCTTAAAACCAATCCATGCAAGCAATCTAAAATTGGTTTCTATTCATGGCAAAACAATAACAAGGGTGCGTAATGAATACTGCAATGAACCACCGTACAGTGTTGCGGCAACAGAGGTTCTGCTAAGCTACACCTGTTGTTGGCTACCTCATGCCTCCTGGGCAGATACCACAAAACTACACAAGCAGGATGACGGAGCACTGTAAACAAGCCCCCCGTAAAATGATGCACTGAACTGTACATTAAAATTACAAAAGCAGGATGTTGGAGTGTTATAAACAAAGCCCCTCGCAACAAGGTGAACTGAACTGAACTGTACGTTGTCATTTAGCTGTTGTTCTATTTATTATTAATGTTATAAGTTTACACATGAGCTCCTGAAGACCCCCTCAGGGTTAACAAAAAATAAATAAATAAATGAATAAAATATTATTTTAGTAATAATAATAATAATAATAATTAATAAATAATTTATGTTAGATATTATTATTATCATTAGTAAGCGCATATCCATTAAAATCCCCTTCTCCTACCTTTATGCATCTGCGATACAAATAAAGATATATTTATAGTTGTGACATTTTCTGAACTCATGCAGTCATTGGTAAACTGAAGTGTATTTTATGAACTATGTTGTCTTCACTGAACTATATTGTCTTTATTGAACTATAAAAATACCCCGGAAAAAATCCTGGTTACGCCTCTGTTTATGTGAGATGCAACATGAAAACACCTGATGGTTAAAGCGTAACTGTTTTGCCAAGGTGCGTGCTGGCTGATAATGCCCGCGTGCGTCAAAAATATCATTGATACAAAGCAGAGTATTAACAGAACACATGGAAGGAACTCGGAGAGGAAATTACACTCATAATTCATAACTCATGACTTATGATTATTGAATATGCCTGCCTTCAATAGCACTGAATCCCTGTAAGAAGTACCAAATAATTTCTGCAAGTGTTCAATTATAAACAATAATAATCAAGGTCGAGGTAAGTGTTATCAGCCGAAGCCGAAGGCTGAGGCTGATAACACTAACCGAGACCTTGATTCTTCCGGATATCACAAAAACCGAATCTAATAATTGTTTTGTTATACTTTATCTTGAAGTAATTTCTCAATTTCTTGCTAGGTCGATGAAGCGAATCGAGAAGCCATTAGAGAGATTAAGATTCACGTTTACGGCACACGGCAAACAGCAAACGTCAGTTGAGAATTTCTCAAAATAGAAAATATGCAGATAAAAACAGTCCAGAACGATTCTTTTGGATAAAACTGGCATAAAACTACTTATTTTTGTGTAGAAGCAATAAAAAGTAAACGAAAAATAAGGGGAAAACTTGGTCACGTGGTACAAATTCACGTTTGCCGTTTGGCGTAAACGTGAATCTTAATCTCTCTAATATTCTTACTTCGCTCTCCGCGAACTTGACATTGCTGTCCGTGCACTTGACATTGCTCTTGGAAATCATGCATTGCGCGCGTAACCTACAGATTATTCACTAATCTGTAGGTACAGATAAGTGAATAATCTGTAGGTTGCGCTGTTTCCCAGAATTAACTGTAGGCTTTTAGCCAATGAGAAGACAGATGGTGACTACAATGTATAATAATAGTTATTCGTGTACAATCATGAGTGAACTCGGTGCCACTTGGTGAATCTAGCTAACGTTGTTATGCTTGCTTTCGTGTGTCATTTGCGTGAGAAATTGTTCGTGATTGAATAAACCGTCGCAGAATCAGCATTTCATGAATAACACACGATAATGCGCCTGATGTTGCCTGGAAACACAAATTGCTTCGTGACGTCAATTGCATGATGTCAGGTATATAGTAAGAAATATGGAGCACCCGAGATTGCAACACTGAGACCACGCGCAGTTTTCGCGCTGCGTACGCTAGACGCGCACGACGAGATTATATACTTGAAAACTTAACATTTTGCATAAATATCAGGATTCCAATTATTAACTGGACGTACTCCTACGCTAGCAAGAGGTAGAGAAATTGGGGAACGTCACGTGGCAATAGCGCAAAAATATCAGTCAATCAAACGGGACAAAGTCAATCTTGTTTTACTGCAATTTATTGTTAACTTGGTTCACTAAATAATTGCGCTGTCATTGTATTCTTAATTGGACCGTTCTTTATTAGAAACTGAGACGGATTTTACAAATTACAACAAGAGTTAAGGCAGCTTTTATTAGAAGAAGCTTTTTTCGTTTCTGTTATGCAAAAAGAAGCGAGAAGGTAAAATTGCCTCTTAATAAACGACTTGTAGCGTGCTTGTTTCGGCTCATCGCTTTAAGAACGAGCAGTAATCTCACATGTATAGCGTGTGTGTTTCGACTTTCCGACTCATGTTACACGTTAAGCGTGCCACTCTCGACTTAGGACTTAACGAACGCGGACGACTTTCCAACCCTCCTCAAAGTATTGTCTACACTCACAGTTTCATCTTATGGCTAGACTTCCGGTAATTCAAGTGGACTCGACTGTACTTCCGGTTTCATTTTTGGAACAGACTCCATTGGACTCCAGGCTTTGCCCACTGGAATCTAATCGAGAGTATTGAACATGTGTGGGGACCCTCAACCATGAGGGTCCCCACTATAGGGTTCTTAAATCCTGTCATCCCGACCCAAAATTTCGTGTAATCCCGTAGCCGAGGGTTATTTTCGGCATTCTAACTCTCAATCCCCAATCCCCAATCCCGAGAAAATAAGGGAAATGGCTCCTGTCTTACTCGATTCATGCAGAGTATTTCTTTTTTAACAGTGCGCCAAAACAAAGGCTCTGCTAGCAGGATGTGGACTTAAATTGCAATGTGATACTAAAAAGTTCCATGTGATGTGACTTCCGCCTCCCACTACTGTGTGAATCTTGATCCTAAGTCCTTTCCCTAGTATTTTAAATTCTCTTAGCGTACAAATGTTCTTGTTTTCTCTCCTCATACGCCATTTGTCCAAATTTCAATACGCTTTCAGTCCAAGAGTCACAGATTTATCAGTCTCTTCTCAAGTCTTTCATTGTCTTAAAAGACCTACATCCTACAACAACGAGTTATGCGTACGCTCGTAAAGTGGTAGGCTTTCGTTAACATTACTAATATTTTCTTTAAATTAAAACACAGCTCCAAGAAGTCTTTTAAACTCTTTCTTTATGTCTCTTTTGAAAAAGGCATAAACCAGAGGGTTAATGGCTGAGTTTAAAACCAAGAAAGGAATTTTGT
Organism: Porites rus; assembly: GCA_964035705.1. Taxonomy (NCBI): domain Eukaryota; kingdom Metazoa; phylum Cnidaria; class Anthozoa; order Scleractinia; family Poritidae; genus Porites; species Porites rus. Next base: position 14,435,036 of record OZ038004.1, on the reverse strand, counting down.
AGTTTTCATCTTTACATGAGGTGGTGTGGCATAGTATTGTAAAACTTCAACGCAGATACATCCCATCGCAAACAAGAAACACTCCTATCACAAGACCCATCATTATTACCGCAGACCTCTTGTGATGGATTTTAAACGACATCTGATGGTTAAAACGTAAATGCTCTGCCACGATGCGTGCTAACCGACCATGCCTGCGTACGTGAAATATCATTGATACAAAGAAGAGCATTAAGACAACACTTGGTAGGAACTCGAAGAAAATGATACTCAGCCAAATAAAAACGGGGGCAGGAATTTTTTTGAAATAAAACGTATAAAGGATAACTTTTAGCACATTAAGACTAACTGGTAGAACCCAAGAGAAGGAAATAACTTGAATAATTCGAGGGCGAGTCATCAAGGTAATGTATCTTAGAAGATGGATGATGGCAGTAAAACGATCCAGTACTAAGCCGCATAAGTTTACAGCACTTACAGTCACTTAATTTTCGCGTCATGTTATGTTCGCGACACTCATTGTTCGCGTCACTTTATTTCGCGATTTTTTTTTGTATCGCGAACTTCTAGAAATTAGCGTGTCGCGTAAATTTCATGTAATAAGGTGTACAAAGCATACAAGCACCACCTCCGTGGACCTAGTCCATGGGCCTGTTTGTAGACCCAGTCAATGAGTTACCCCGTGGACCACACCTAATTTTTGAAAATGAATTTTTACCAGAGATCCTAACGAAAATGGACGAAATTTTGTCAATTTATATTCTCAGGATTAAATGCTCCGATCCTCATATTATAGACGTGCTCAATATTTTTATGAGTTCCATTCGATTTATGGGTTCGGTTTAGTCTGGAAAGAGAAATTATTTAAAGCGGACATGAGGAGAAGTACAGAGGAAGTATTCACTTACGCAGCTTTTTTTTTTCATCTCGTTGCGTGAAGTCAATGTGAAGATCGATACAAAAACGGCTGCGTAGGAGACTAGAGAGGAAGAGGTAATGCATGATGATTGAGTACCCACCCCAGATTAAAAATCGCCTCATTTCTTAACAGTTGCAGTTCCTTTGTACTGTTCTTTTCTTGTTAACATCTGTAAGAACTAAACTCCTCTATTAAGGTAATTCTCTTGTTTTGCACTGCGCACCCTCTACTGCGCATAACATTGCGACATCCACTGAGATGGCGGCGCTTCTTCCTACTAGCGCGAAAAGAACAAACAAGGGCCGCTTTTGCAGAGCTAAAGCTTTTATTCGCAATAGTAATGCCACAGATCGGCTGAAAGCTTCCTGGATTGCTGTCGAAAAACAAGAAAATGAAAGAAATGTGCTTGATCCCGAAGTCTGCAGTAGTTTTTCACTTCGCGGCCGTGGAGTTGTGGAATTATTAAAATGTCCTGGCTGAGGCTTTGGATTATGGGGGCTGTGAAGCCTGTGGGACAGCTTAACGGCTCTCCAACCGCATTAACGAGCCAGTATCTGGCCTTGGGATCGCTATTGTACATATGCTGTACAAACTCCGAGAGTGGAGAGACGAATATTTCCGGAACAAATAAGACCCATCGTAGCACCAGAACCACGTGAGGGAGACCAGTCTTTGATGTAAACACGAAGTTTGCTGCTGAATTCACATTTTCCTGTGTATAGAAACCAAACAAGCAAACAAATGAAGAATAGAAATCAACAGTCTTTTCTTCAAGTTTCTTTGTCAAGCGTTATTGTGCAAAAGCAAAAATCGAACCGTAGCTCAGTGGAATTAAACAGAACGCCGGCGCTTCAAAATAGTCAAAAATAAAGATTCATAACTCCAAATTCTCATCAAATCTTGACTTACCTCATTCCTTGGTATTTAATGTATTCTTTTCAAGTTTTAATTTCTTTGCTGGCGGTATCAAACACATAAAAACAACCGAAAACAAGCTTGATCTCGAGTACATACTTCGAACACGATGGGCTTTATTTTGTATCTCGCCCCAGTCTCCGCCGCGCAAATTATCCATCCTGACTGCGATCTCAAAACCATGTTCACCTTTCACAGCAGTTTGTGAGGAAACAAGCACGGTGACCCCCGATTTTTTTCTCAGGTATTTGCTTAGAACAGTCTAATAAAGAACATATTTGAAGAAGAAAAAAAGTTTGATAGTAGAACATGATTTTTTGGGGAAAATAGTTTCGTATTTGGTGTATTTGGGTCAAGGCGAGGACTTCAAGCTAACCACGGAACTGTCCGAAAAAGTGCAATATGCCCACAACCAGGCAATCAAAAACGAATTGAATGAAGCAATGCTGCTTATTTGAATAAACGAAGCTTTATGTTCAAAATAAAATTTTGTGTGTTTCAAGTAACAAAGACTTAATTCTGTAAGAAGGGGATTCGAATGTTTAACGCGCAACCAGTAAAAATACCCCAGTTTAAGAGACTGCTGACGCGTAAACAAGCACGGTGACCCCATCTTTTTATTGCATTTTTTTCAATGTTCATATCATGAATGTTGATTATGTGAAGTTTCAAACAAAGTTTGATAGCAGAACAATTTCAAGGGAATTACCTTAAGAAAAGTAACAAATTTCAAAATATTGGCGAAACCGTCCTAACGACCCCTTGTTTTTTTCCACTTTAATTAAGCAAAATCGTTAACATAAAATGGCAAAGTTTAAAGACATTTCACCGAGGGAAATAGGAAATAATGATAAAAAATGACAAAATAACTGCCTGTTTAGGAATGCGATGTTGCCATGGCAACGGCCTTAATCCAGAAAATAAAACTTTATAAAGGAGCCTTTTTACAAGGGTAAAGTTAGCGGTGAATTTCGTGAACCAAATCGCAAAGACAAAGTAACTGGATTTCCTTCCGTATCGTATGCTAGATAGCTGGGGTTATTAGTAAATACTCTAGGGAGCCACCTTAAGCTTCCTCCGTAGCCTCATACGTAGCCGTTTTTATGCCTATTTTGACGCAACTCGAAGACAAAAAAAAGAGCTGCGCAGGAGATTATATACTTTCTCCCTACCACTCCCCTTGTTCCCTTCAAATATGGATACTTCTTCACGAGATTAAATAAATTTGAACAACCGTCAAAAATTCTTATATAGTAAAACTATGAATTGTACTAAAACTTAGGGCCCATTTAATTGCATTAATATTGTCTGGGCAATAATTTTTCGGTTAAGTGACTTTAAGTCAGTGCCCGATCTTAGAGAAATGTAAGAAAATTGGACAGTTTTAACATTATCTTATAAACCTCTGTAACTCCAGACGCTGAGATAGCCATAACGTATGAAAGACACCAATAAAATTAGTGGTAACCGTTCTCGCGGAACCGCCCTGATGGGCTCCTGTCTGGCGTCATTGCAAAACACGGTGGGCCCACGACACGTCAAGCTCTTTCAAAATTATTTATTTGTTTTGCCAAAACTTGAACTTTAAATTTTGCTGTTTTGCGGAAATTACATGTCATTTTCCCGCCAAAAAGCGTTAAAATTGAAAAACAAAAAACATAGTATTTTTGGAATACAGAGTTCTACTATCCTGCAAAGTTTGAGCTTAAAGTAACGAATAAAAAATGCAAAAGTAGTTCCCATGTTACAGCTTTTTGCGTCCTATGAGCCCAGCGTGAAAAGACAACAAAGAGACAAATACATTTGGGGTTTAAAAGATCATTTTTAGCGAAGGGACTGGGACAGGTTTTAAGACCAACATCTTTTCTAGCCGGGAAGGATTACAAAAGGGGCCTTTGTTACTTTTCTTTAATTAGGCGACCCGTAAGAAAATCCCCGCTACCTTTGATGTCGTCATGCTATGCGCAGTAGGTGATGTGCAGTGAAAATGAAAGGCGCTCAGGGCTAAATAAACGTCGTATTACCTTAGCTACGATAAACTGTCGTGCTTTTGCCAGATAAGAGGTATTTTGGACAATTTTGAAGGTTTTTGAGTTCATTGTTTATTGTCTATAGTGTTCCTCTTACATATTTAGCGATATACTGCTACAGATGAAGCAAACGGTAAATATAGTACATTTAGCATAAAATTACATCCGTTACACAAACATAAACTTACCCTGGAATAGAGAGGAAAAGTGTTACGTCACGTTGTCATGGTAGCAAAATTTCTGGATGACAACAAAGCGAAAACGTCACTTAAAAAGTAAATTCGCACTGATTCAAACTTCGTCGATCTTACTCCATTTCATTTGAATTTGTAAAATCTTGGCAAAATTGTACGGGGTTGAATCCGAAAGGACCCTATCTCAGCTTGGTAAAAAGAAAAGAAAATTCTTGTGTTGGGTTCACCAACTCCATAAGGCGGGCGCGTGAAATAAGGAAGTTTCAAGTCGCAGACTTGCAACGACGGCTAAGAAATGTACAAAAAGCGTGATGCACGTGCAAAGTTGTTGCTTTGCTAATGTAAACCGATTGCTTTTTTGCCGTTCTCGTTGCCGTCGCCGACGTTGTTGCTTAAGCGCCCCATTGTTGTGATCCAGAAATACTGATTGCTACCATGGCGTCACACTTCTCCTCTCAATAGCTGTTAATAGTAATCATGACGGGTGTGCAATAGCAGGTTGCAGGCTTCCACCGCTAGCTAGAAAGTGTGAGATTTCACATTAGTTGCCCTGTTGTGCGGACGGACGTACGGACGGTCACGTGACTACCGAATAGATGAACTGAATTTTCTCAGCTATGGGGCTCTGCTATTAGGTCTCTAGCGCGCGTTTATAAGAAAAAGAAATTGCTTGTGTCCTCAGAACACCTTATAATAGGATCCAGTGGCCTTGAAGCACGACACAAAAAGTAGAATTAAAGTCAAAAAGACTACTGAAAAGACTGATCAAACAAAGTGAAAAAGGCTAACGTATACAACATTTCGACTAGCCACTACCAGGCTTTATCCGTTTTATTACGGAAAACCACGAATATACAGAATATATGCTACTGTAAAATAATAAACAGAAATTACATGGTATGACGTGGTAAGGTGTGGCTGCTAAGAAAAATAGATGAAGAATGATTATAATTCGTCAGGTTTGTTCATTCCCAGAGGCTCGATGGTTTTGGCTTTATGAATGGGGTGCGCCTCACTTGCTTTCCTAAGACAATCGTGTTCATATCTAAATGGCTATTGCTGAGAGGGTGTTCTGAAACTGCGGTTTGGATGCGACTACCGAAGGCCGGTAAAGTATAGGGAGTCTATGTTCATTAAAACAGTCCTGGAGGCGGCGTTTAGTTTCCCCAATATATTGCAAATTACAAAGGCGGCATTGAATCATGTAGATAACGTACATTCAACATGTTGAAAAGATTGCAAGGAATGTGAGATTGGATTTCGTAGGTTTCACCCGTAGAGTGCGTAGCAAGTATAATTGTCACGGCGGTAGTCAATATAGGGCCATGTGGTGCAGTTCCTGCTGTTGCACCGAAAAGAACCGGGAGACTAACCCGGGCATTGTTAATATTATCAGTCTCTGGCAATTGAGCTCTAACAAAAATATATCGCTTAAATTGTTAGAGCTAATAAAAACCTTTTTCTACAGAAGCCATTTGCGACCTAATTTGTGTTATCCTCACCATGAACAACTTTACTTTTAATTCTCAGCATGCATTATCTTCAAAAACTCGGCACAGCTATGGGCACTAGAATCGCTCGGTCGTACGCCAACTTATTTCTTGGAAAATTCGAACACGACGCTCTTCTTTGCGTTCCCTATCAACTATTATTATGGCTCTGATTCATTGTCGATATCTTCATGATCTGGAATGAAGGTCTAGAGAAACTGTAGCTATTTGTCGATTATCTTAACAATTTAAACTCTACCATAAAGTTTACATGCTCACACGCGTTTAACAATATCCCTTTCCTTGAAGTCATGGTTTCAGTCAAGGATGGCTTCGTGGAAACTGAACTATGAATTCTAAACCTACTGACAAACACCAGTATCTTGTCATTTCATCTTGTCATCCTCATCACACTAAACGCTCTATTCATTACAGCCTTGCACTTCGCCTTCGCCGCATCTTTTCCAGCAATGACAGTTACGTACAGCTTACTAATAAACTTATTAACTACCTTACCAATCGTGGTTACGACAAAGCCTTTCTCACGACACAAATACAGCGTGCCTCAGACGTTCCCCGTGCTGACGCACTTAAACACAAACCTCCTACGCAGATTGAAACCATTCCGTTTTGTTATTACATATAACCCTACATTGCCACCTGAATGTCGCGTACATTATTCACAAACATTCCCACGTCCTCTACTCCTCAGAACGTTGTAGAAATGTTTTTAAAAACCTTCTAATAGTATCTTACTGCCATTTTAACAATTTGAGCGATATTCTTGTTAGAGTCCAATTGCCAGAGACTGATAATTGTAACAATGCCCGGGCTACTCCCGGTTTATTTCGGTGCAACAGGAACTGTATCCCCTATATTGACCATGCACGGCCGTGACAATTATACTTTCTACTCTACGAGTGAAACCTAAAAAATCAAATCTCACATTGCTTGCAATACTTTCAATGTTATCTACATGATTCAATGCCACCTTTGTATAAAATTTGCAATATTTTGGGGAAACTAAAACGCCGCCTCAAGGACCGTTTTAATGAATATAGACGCCATATACTTAACCCCATCCGGGAGTTACATCCAAACCGCAGCCTCTGGGAATGAACGAACCTGACGAATTATAATCATTGTGTAATCTTTATCTATTTTCCTTAGCAGCCACACCTTACCACGTCATATCATGTAACTTCTGTTTATTATTTTACAGTACTATGTATTCTGTATATTCGTGGTTTTTCCTAATAAACCTGATGAAGATTGCCAGTCAGAATATTGTATACCTCAGGCTTTTTCGCGTTGTTTGATCAGTCTTTGCAGTAGTCTTTTTGACTTTAATTCTATTTTTATCTTTTTCGACTGATCACGTTCTTGTTTGATCCAACGTTACATTGAATGTTCACAGTTTTTTGCAGTGGTCTTTGAAGCCCTAGTTTACATCACACAAAAACTGTGCTAAGAAATAAGCAATAATGAGAAATACATTGTTAATTACCTTTTTTTACGCATCGTTTTTTAAGCCATGACTTCTGACGAACAAAATTTTGGCCTTTTTTACCGTTCTGGTAAAATGCTGGAAATTATTTGGCGCTAGGAGCCGATAGTAATTGGCTCCTGTCGCTGTAGACTGTGGAGCATATTGAACGAAGCAACGCGCGAGCGCAAAGAATTGTTGACTCACTCGCAAGTTCTCTCGCGTGTATCACGGACTCGTTCGTTGTGAAAAGCTTGCTCGCAGGCTTCTGCGATTAACAATTATTGTACACAAAACATTTTAAAAAGTAACTGAACGATATAGAGTCAACTCCCACTAAGACGGACACCTTTGGGACCGGCAGTAAGTGTCCGTCTTAGAGAGATGTCCGTCTTATAGAGAGTCAAATAAAAGGAGTAAAGAAAGGCAGGGATCAACTCTAGGTGTCCGTTTTAGGGAGATGTCCGTCTTACAGAGGTTTCCGTTAAGAGAGAGTCGACTGTACTGACCTAACACCTAGATCCTACATCACAATAGCTTAACAAACCCACAGATACTCTGTTGCTGACTATTAGTATCGCAGCTCTGGACAAGCCTTTGCGCGCGCAAAAGAACTTATGGTCAATTGTCTATGACGTCACTCTGTAGCTAAAAACCTCACTTTTGGAAAAAGAAAAACGAAACTGAAACTTACGGAGAGATTTTACAGAATCAATGATTTTTATCTAAAAATGATTGCTTTTGTGTATTTCAGAAAAGATTCCCCGTCGACTAAGGATGGTACAGATGTATGTGTACAGCTACGACCATAGCGGTAATTGATCCAACAAAATGCTACCATAGCCGGCCAAAAGGCTGTAGTGATTAATAACCTGCGATCAGAGCGACAGTAGCTGAAAGAAGATAATCACTTCAGAGAGAGGATTTGGTAAAATCTCAAAAGAATCTCAAACTGACGATGACCTCGAGGAGCTTCCCGACCACGAGGGTGACGCCACGCTGAAAGCCCTTGACGATATCAGGAATAAGTTAGAAAGCTTACTTCTTCTCAAACCAGCTGTTGATGACCTAAAATCAGTAATTGCTAAACTCACAGAGGAAAACAAGCAACTAATGGAAAGTTTGAATTCTGCAACTAAGGAAATTCAAGAAATTAAAAATGCTGCCGCGGCGACTGAAAAGGTGACTGCTTCGCTTCGCAAAGAAAATGATCAGTTGAAGGCTGAAGTCGACAAATTAGTATGTCGCAACATACGTCTTGAAGCTCAGTCAAGAAGAAGCAACTTCAGAGTTTACGGTGTCAGAGATTCTCCACATGAAACTCCAGCAGAAACCGAGCAAGTGTTGAGAAACGTCCTGATACAACAGCTTCAAATACCTGAAGAAGACGTAAACAATATGAGCTTCGAAAGAGTTCATCGACTTTCTAACACCCGAGCTGTTAATCAAACCAACAAATCTAAGAGTCCGCGCCCAATAATCGCCAAAGCCAGCTTTTATCAAGACAAGGAGCAAATTTTTTCATACGCTAGAAGCTTACCAAAAGGCTCAAAGATCGGTGTTGCCAGTGACTTCCCAAAAGAAATCGCCGATATGCACAAGAAACTTTACCCAATCTTGAAAGCTGCTAAAGCCCAGAAGAAAAAAGCTTTCTTTAATGTCGACAAACTTATTATTGAAGGGCAAGTTTATCGTGGAAAAGAAACTAAAGATCTTCCTCTGTACGGTAAAGTTATGGTACATGATTAGTCAGTTGCTGTAAATAATTGATTCCTTTCGCGCTCCCAAGAGTTGCTTCGCTCATAGCGCCTACTTATTTAGCATTAAACTGTTCATAGGGAACCCGTTTAGGTGTAAGAAGAGGTTTCCCTCCTTTGAGCAATTTGTGCTCTAGTAACTGTGCGTTTTGTGTCTTAGCGTTTCTGTATAGCCGTTTCTATTTACATGTTTCGAATCTATTTTGATATACTTAGATTTGTCTTCTTACAGCTTAGTCTTGTACTCCTTCAGCTTGCGATAAGGCTGATTACTAATGTTTATTATTTAATTTACATTAAGTACACCTTCAATTCAAAATTGCTCACATTCGAAAAGTTTTTCGATATCTTCCTCAACGAAACCGATAGAATATTCTATGCTGCTAATTCACGGCTGCCCCGTTTAAACTCTCCTTTTGTTCTCTAAACGTAAGAGGTTTAAATCAAGCTAGAAAGAGACGGCGGGTGTTTAGATGGCTCCACAATCAAAAATTCGACGTTGTTTATTTACAAGAAACTTACTCTTCCAAAAGTGTCGAAGAAATATGGAAAGCAGAATGGGGAGGGAAAATTTATTACAGTCATGGAACAACACATTCAAAAGGTGTGATGATATTATTTAAACCGAGTCTGGATTTCGAAACAGAAAGCATCTTCGCTGATAAGAATGGACGATACTTGCTATTAAAAGCCAACGTGCTAGAATCTTCCTTCTTGTTTAGCAACATTTACGCGCCAAATGACTCTACCGCCCAGATAGCTTTCTTTCGCAATCTTGATAACATTCTCCTACCATTTGCAGATGCACAAATCATCTTGGGAGGTGACATGAATTGCCCATTAACACCTACAGATAAAATGGGTGGTGCTACTGTTCAGAAAAAACAAAAAGTCATTGACGAGATTGAAGGCTTAACCCGGCGTTTTAAACTTCATGACATTTGGAGAAATCAACATACCAACAAAACACAATTTACATGGCGTAATCATTCCTTGAAAGTGCAATGCCGCTTAGATTATTGGCTTGTGTCGAAAGAATTGTTGATGTCTGTCATTGATACTAACATCACCAACCCCACAATATCTGATCATAGCGCTATCACTTTCACTCTTCAATCGAAAGAATACGCTAAACGTGGACCTAGGTTTTGGAAAATTAATAACGCTTTGCTGAAAGATGCAAATTTCATTGACGAGCTCGTAAGCAAAATACCCGAATACAAAAGCAAACACTGTTACCTTACTAATGAAGGCCTGTACTGGGACATGCTCAAGATGGAGATTAGAGGTTTCTGTGTACAATACTCAAAAAGGAAAAACAGAATAAAAAGAAATAAGGAACGAGACCTTCAGAAAGAAATTGATCACCTAATGGCCTTGCTGCAATCCAACAGATCGAAAGAAAATATCACTAAACTCTACCAATTAAGAGCTCAACTCAATCAGATTGCTGAATATAAAACCGAGGGTGCAATGATTAGAAGTAGGATACGCTGGCACGAAAAAGGAGAAAAGAATACTAAATACTTCTTAAATCTTGGGAAAAGGAAGTTTGCAAAAACTCATATAACTAGGCTTAAAACAAGTACTGGCTCGGAAACTTCTTGCGAAAAAGAGATTTTGGAAATGCAGAGAGCATTTTATGAAAATTTATATACGAGCGCTCCCTGTTTTGGACACATTTTTCAGTTTGGTGGCGCGAAAAAAACAACATTGAGATCTCGCTTTCTGAAGCACAAACACTTTATGGCATTACAGACACCGTGCCTCAGTGTCTTGGTTTAAACCTCTGCTTGATAATTGCAAAATACTATATTCACACCGCGTCTAAAAATGAGGAAGATTATTTTTTCGATGCTTTCGATCCTTAAAAATAAAATACATATTGAAACTAGCAAAGCTAAGGTGCAAGTCAAGCTGTAAAAATAATTTTCTTGATTCTGGCTAATTTCCCTTGTTTTCTGGCTTTTTTGTTTTGTTTGTTTGTTATTTATTTATTTATTTAGTTATTTTTTTTGTTTTTGTTTTTGTTTTTGTTTTTTTTTTTTACTCTTCGTTAATATATAGTAAGTTAGTAATTAGTTGTATTAGAAGCTATTAGAATTCTTTTTTCATTATTTTGTAACAGGCTCCAACTCATCGGCTCCTGTTTTGTAAGCATTACCTTGTAAGTTAATATTATGTATGTAAGTAGTATTTAACTTAGCAAGTTATATGTAAGTAGGTATTAAAGCTTTATGTAACTAAGTAAGTACTATGTAAGTAAGTCAGCATTATGTTTGTAAAAACAATAAAAATTAATTAAAAAAAAAAAAAAAAAAAAAAAAAAAAGAACCTCACCGATCTGGAAAGATCGGGAAAATTTAAAAAAATAATTTGAGAAAAGAGTTACAGCGGCTAAAAGAATAACAAGAAGACATCAAGTGGAGGCATAAGAACGCTGTTAGGGAATTAAGCAATGTGAAAGGAAAAAAAACCTCAACTGAAGGCTCATTGCACTTCCCTGTTTATTCAATAAACAATGAAGTGCAATGGGTTTTCAGCTTGAGCTTTTTAAACGATGTGAAAGAAAAAAACCTCAAGCTGAAGGCTCACTGTACTGCCCTGTTTATTCAATAAACAGTGAAGTGCAGTGAGCTTTCAGCTTGAGCTTTTTTTAAACGATGCGAAAGGAAAAAAACCTCAAGCTGAAAGCTAACTGTACTTCCCTGTTAAAGGAGCTTGATCAGAGAGCCCAGGAACTTCAGCAGAAACAACAAGAACTTGATCGGGCAGAACAGGAACTCTGGATTTGGTCTACAGCCTCGGCGAAAGTCTGTATCATGCAGCTAGCTCCCTAGTGTATGTTATTACTGGAGGTATTTTGAACTGCTGTATAAAGTACTTACAGTAGCCATCGTCGGGAGGAGCGACCATCACAGAGCTCGACACTAACGAAGTAACAACAGCGGAGGGAAAAACGATTGCACTGCTGTCTCACCATTAGGGAGCTTAGCAAAAAAGTGAATTCGCGCTGCCTCAAACTTTATAGCGCTTATTGCATCTCGTTTAATTTGTCATATGTCGGCAAATTTTTTGGAGTTGAATTCTGAAGGACTGTATCAAAGTTCAGGAAAAGAAAAAGAAAGTTGTTGTCTTGTCTTCCCGTCCTTGAAAAAAGGTGAAAGTAGGCACTTTCACGTTGTAGTCGTGCGAAGTTGTTGTTTTGCTATGATCTAACCTATGGCCTTTTTAGTCGTTCCCGTTCCCGTCGTCGTTGCTTAAGCTCCCTATTACAGTGTGACAGGGAGTCCTCGTGTCATCAAAACCATCTTCTGAAGCAGTCATAGTACCTGTATCAAACGCCAACAAAATTCTTGCACCTGTGAACATGGTGAATGAAACGGAAATGGATTCCCGAACAACTCTGGTAGCGCAGAATGTTATCCAGTCAGTCAGACGGAACATCATCTGCCCCCAAACAGCTTATAGATCCTGAGGCAAGCTTCCTCCCGTGACCTAAACCCGATCAAGTTCCTGCTGTTCGATAATAACACCATCAGTTGGTCAGGCTATCCTTTAAGTTCCTGGCTTTCCGCAATTATCAGCTGTCCACATTGAAGTGCCCTCAAGACCGGGTAACCACCTGCAGCAGCTTGCCCATTTGTGTACCTGAGTGGGTTAATGCAGCAAACAAAATACCTGCAGCTGTGAAAGGAAGTGGCCGAACACATGCATAAAATAATTTTAATTATTTTACACATATTCTCGGCCACTTCCTGAACACTCAATCTTCGTTAAAACGAAGAATGAGTGTTCAAATGATACAACGTTCACTAAAACAGCGAGAGTTAACATCACCTCTTGCAACAAGCCTTTTGAATCTTCGCCAAAGAAAGGTAAAGAGGAACACGAGAGAGGAAGTGACGAACCAGAAGATGGAAATTACCAGTCGACCACTGTTTCTTCCGAGCATCGGCTCCCTCGCGAACAACCGTCAACAAACTCGAGGGAAAAAAACACAGACTTTGGTGAGCTGGCTCAAAAATTATAGTTACTCCTCAAAATTTAATTGGCCTAAAAGGGTTTCAGTAGATCAAGTTATATGAAAATCGAGGAATTGTCGAGCACTTTGTGCACTAATTAATTAGTGAGTGTATGACACTGGGTTTAGGATTTTTAGGTTAGGATTAGGTTTTATTTAAATTTACGTAAGGTTAGGATTTTTTACCTTTCCGCGAGCATCGCAAAAGAACATAATTATATACGGTCTTTTAAATCGTATTCAGATACACAAGCGACTGTTTTTATTCACAAATTGTAACTTGCTAGTGTAAATGGGGTTTTGTTTTCGATTGAGGCGACGTATTGTGCGCATGCTCTCAGTTATGTGTCTCTTACTTAATATCTCCAAGTAGCTCCATGTCATGGCCTTTCTGCCGCTTTGCAAAGACTTCTTGACTAAAACTGACAGGCTTTTGGAAATTAAAACGCTGTTTTCTCGGGCCAAAAAGGATTAAAAAGTATATATTCAGCGTAGGGAACTCTTCGTCGTTCTTGAAGATAGCGTTTTTAATTTAACTGCGTATTTTCGTAGTAAACAATATCCTTTGGTTATATACTTTATCTTTGCAGAAGAAAAGAGTGAACAGATTTATCTCCTGGCTACGACGCCATTCTTGTTTGAATAATAGCTATTAATTTATTTTTCGTTATATTTTATTATTTTTTACCCACTTCTTGTGATTGACTGAGACTTTTTAAAGAAAACAACAAAATAGATAAAAACAAAAAAACAAAACAAAACAAACAAAAAGTAAAAGAAGAAAGAAAGTTTGAAATGTGAGAAACAAAAAAATAAAGCAGAAAATAATAGAATTGAAAAATAAGAAAATACCAAAAAGACAGAAAGCTTTTTTAAAAAAGCTCTCTGGTTATTTGGCATTTTCTTATTTTCATAAATATTGTTATATCCTCACAGAGAACGCTGACGAAATAACTCAGTCCAATTAATTTATAGAGACTGGCACTCCAACTGTTACTTCAACTGGCCGGGCTTCTCCTAGTTTCTGATTTTACTTCATGTAAAGCATGCAAACTTAACAGTTAACTTTTATCCTTTTTCGTGTAATGATTGTGCTCTATTGTCTCACCTAATTAATCTTCATTTTTCTTACCACTGTTTTTTTTTTCTTAAGGAATCTAAATAATTATTTTTATTTATTTATTTATTATTTACACAACCCGCCACGAATAGCATTTGCTACTTGAGGGTTGTGTTTTAATTCTATTTTCTAACAAGGAATTTGAAATAAAGTTGTTGTAAGTTGTTATTGGTCCCATCATGCCTAGCAGGCTGACTGTGAAGGACAGGATGTACAGACGGTTGCTGTTATCATAGAATATTATAATTAGGTACAATTGTGAAATACAATTCCTCAAACCTTACCCCCGACAGTCAAGTGTCGGAACTCGTTGTTCATGCACAATATACAACCGACGGTCAAATAACCTGCTTTGAAGTATTTGAGGAAAAGATAACAGATAAAGAGGGTAAAAGTGGTGGCTTGAGTCGAATCCAGAAATATTCAGCTAGGCACATGGGAGGGTCGAAAAAAGAAGGTAATGAGTGGACTAAACGGAGCCTGCGTGGCAGACGTTCGAATGCCGAGAAGTAACCATTAATTAACAATTAAGTAAGTAAGCAAGGTTCCATTCTCGTCCCCAGAGCCACTCGGCTTAATTTGTAACCGACCAGTGACCAAGAAACGACGGGCTCTGGGGACGAAAATGGCAAGGTTCAATCTCAACATCATCGCAAATTAATGAATTACAATGTTGTTACAAGCATTCTAAAAAATAAGATTACAAGCAAGTCGCATAAAAAAGGGACTGGTTTACAATAACAATGATAATATGTAATCGAATTACCAACAATTCCAAATCGATTTTTAATATATATATCTAACCGATTTTTTGAAAAACAACCTAACGAAATTTGCAGTCATTTGAGTGAAAAGGTGTCAAAAGGCAGGTTTCTTAAGCCTGAATGAGAAGCTCCAAAATCATAGTAACAAAAGAAAAGGGAAGGAGAAAGGGCGAGGAGAAGGAAAGGAGGAAAAAAGAAAAGAAACAATGGTTATAATAAGGCTACTTTGGGAGACAGATTTTGGCCTAAAAAACTGTCGGACCCAAAAGCTCCACTTGGCGATAACGTTATCAAAAATCCGGCTAGACCAGTAAAAAAAAAAAATTGTCATACATGCAACTATATGATCTATGCAGACTCGACTATTTTTAAGTTAAGATTGTACTTGGAACGAAACTACGAAGTAGTCTTTCAGTCCTGCATTTGGCCATCGTAATATAGTTCTCTGTATTTCTCGTACAATGTTGATGCATAAAAACCCTGGTCTTAGATCTGAAGATGTTTAGAGAGTAGCCCCCTTTTGAAGTCTTTTTAAAGGTGCTTACGCATAGTTCACTGCGTCTCTCGTCTAATCTAGGTAAGTTAAGAAAAAGAAGAGCTTTTCACGAAAGCGCAGTACAGGCACCCAGCGCACTGCACCCTGATCTGCACAGGTGACACTGGACTCCGAACTTAGGACTTACTAAAAATAATAATAATTACTCCGGAATCACCCTCCCAAAGAGAGGATAAAGCTCTCTTTCCCTCCCCCAAAACAAAATTAACCCTCCCGCGCCACCTTTTAAAATTTCGTGGGAAAAAAAAAATGTGTTTATGTTTATGGTGGAACACGCATGAGGGACATAGTTGGACCGCACCTTACAGTGGCCCTGGACTGGACTCCGGACTGGACCAGAGAAAGGACTCTCAGGGAAAAAAGGCGAGCGGATGGGTTACGGGTGAGAGCGAGGGAACGCCTGAAGTACTTTTAACAAAAGCTCGTTCCGCTATACCAGATTCTGGTACACCCTAGGCCTATGATTGGTCTATTTTGACATTTCTTGTCAGCACTCGGAGGTACATTACCTTGATTGGCAATGTGATGCGGTAGCAATGAGATATTACACAGCAGGTTATCTCGAAAGCGTGGTGAAGTGTTTCGAAATAAGCAACATCATCCCCGAAGAACAAGAAAAATCGTTTTGAGGCTGGACTGATCTCGTCAAATGAAAGTAGGGCTTCGAAATTTTACCATTTATTGGCTTTCAAATGAGCTATTTTCTTTCAGTTCTCTTCAGGAGTATGAAATACGCGAGTGAATCTTCTATTGATATGAGTCTTTGTTTAGCCTGCGAATACAGCTGTTTCTCCTTGCTCCTGGCCAATAGGGACATTTCTTCTTATGTCGCTACTGAAGTACAACGGTTTAACAGAGTTGGAGTCGCTACAACAGTAGGGAGGCGTGGTCGAATTGGCTGTAATTTTGCCGGCAAAATCTTGAAATTCCACATTTTGCCGGCGGAATCTTGAAAATTCAAGATAAACCGGTAAGAAACCACGATAAAAATCGTTAAAATGCGAGGAACTACCGATTCGAACTATGAAAAAGGACAATTTCACTACTCCCATGGAGTGTTTTCAGAAATCGTTTAAGGGAGCTTGTACCCCCCTTGGTTGCCCCGAACATGGCAAAGTTTGAACAAATTATAGAGCGTTTTGGAAATATTTCGAAACAAAGTTTCAAGGGCAATTAAAAAATTGAATAAATATGCTATCGACATGCATAACTGGCTCATATCTAAAGAAAATGATGAGGTCTTGAAATGCAGTTTCGTCTCATAGCATAGCGATTAATTTCCCAATATATCTCCGAATTATACTAATGTTGGAGATCATGGTAAAGACAACATCTTTAGCGTCACTTTTTCATCATGTGGGACACAGAAATAAATCGCTTTGCTATAGCTTATTTGAATTTATGTTCCTTTTTGCAATACCTGTTTTCAGTCAACTTTTATTTTCATTGGTACGGAGACCCCTGAACATGACAGGAAAGTAATTGAGGATCCTTCTGAATGCAAATTAGAACAGCTACGTACTGCAAATCAAGACGGATATTACAAATTATTACAAAATCGTCCACTGACGTTCTCTAAAATTAAGGCAAAACTGCTTTAAAACTTGTTTGAAGAAAAAGATGGCTTTTCGCTGCGCCATAGGGATCAATAGGAATCTGAAAAAAATTATCCATGTTGCCCGTATGGATCATACAAATCGTGCTCTAACGTTTTTAATATTTCATTCACACCTGGCGTGGACTGAGGTTAATTAACTATCAGTTTTCAGGGAAAGGAAAAAATAATACAATTCTTTTCCTGTACAAAAACAAAACGTTTACTTCATGCTTGTTTAAATTCTAGGAAACTACTTAACAGAGTTGATTACAGGAAAAAGAAATACTTTCCCTGGTTTGAAACAAAAAGTTTCAATTAAAAATTTCGTCTACTACTACCGTTGACGAGGGCTTGATACCTCAGAATCGCCGTTTCAAGAGCAACTGACATATACTGCTAGGAACCTTACGAAACTACAACGGCGACGGCAAGAAGAACGCCTAAAACACAATAGGCTTCAGTGACCAAAACAACAGCTCCGGCTGCACGTGCATCACTTTTTTTTTTGTACATTTCTCCGCTGTCCCTACACAACTACAACGTGGAATAGTCAATTTTTTTTTAGTTGACGGGCTTAAGAACTGGAACGACAAGGCGATAAATTTATTTACTATCCCTCTCTGAACTCGGACGCGGTCTCCTCTCTTCAGTTCGAACCTAACGCATGTTCCGCACTTTCAATTCACTGGGCGACATGGTATGAGGGCGAAAAAGTTTGAATGGACGCGAAGTCTATTTTTCAGCGACGTTTTCATTGGCGTCTCTGTTTTCAAATAGTAAGGTCCCTATTGGATTGTATTCTCATCGTCCTTTGGTTCTTGTACCCTCCTTAAACACCAGTGCTTCCAAACTATGATTTGAGACAAAACGCCAGGGAATTGCCGGCCCCAAAACTGCCGCCTGCGTTGCCTGACACAATCTGCTATCAAAGGCAGTTCTGCCAACCAATATTAAGATCTATGTCCTTCAGAAATGATCAAAGATGATCAATGATCAAGTGGAAGGCTCTACACGGTTACTTTTCCGCCTAAATTAAACCACCTGACTGATAAGCCTTTTAAACTCTTTCTTTATGCCTCTTTTGAAAAAAGCATAAGACAGTGGGTTAATGGCCGAGTTTAAAACCAATACAGGAATTTTGTATTGTTCATCTTTACATGATGCATTTGTGTCGGATAGTACTACGAGACTACAACGCAAATATATTCCGTAGCACACACCAAACACTCCTATCACAATACCCATCATTATTACTGCAGACGTCTCGTTATGGGTTTTAAAAGATACCCGATGGTTAAAACGTAACTGTTTTGCTAGGGTGCGTGCTGAGCGATCATGTTTCCATACATGAAGTAACATTGACACAAAACAGAATATCTGCAGAACGCATGGAACGATTTCCATGGAAATCATTAAAACCACAACTGCAACGATACTGGTCAGAGGGGTCTCACAGCAAAGCCGAAGTGCGGTCTTGAACGCAACCAATGTGAATGACGCTATCCAACAGGAAGTTATCACTTGAATAACACGAGATCGAGTCATAAAAGTTATGTATTTAAAAGGCTTTACGATGGCGATATAACGGTCGAGCACCAGAGAACACAAGTTTAAAACAGACAGGTAGCTAAACAGCCACCTTACGACATCTTTCCATGAAGGAAAAGCCTGAGGCCAGTAGCAGGTGCTTGTAACGTCGCATACAAACAAAGAAGGAATAATGCTCAAACCAGCACAGAAATCCGCTACTGCAAGTGAAACAATAAACGCGTTGGTTTTGGTGCGGAGATTTCGTCTGCTGCAGACGAGGAAGATTACAAATCCATTTCCAGTGATGGCAAGAAACAAAAGAACCCATCCAGGAATCCAAAACCAGGTCTCCATCCGTACTAACGGCAGTTAAGAGAAGTTCTTATTAACTACAGATAAAAGAAAAATATCCTCTTTGCAAATATGTCAGGAGGTTTTGAGTTATTCACTGGCAAATGTAAATTGTTACTAGACTGAAGTCCTTTTTATTGTCCTACTTTGTCATAAACTTGGTAATTTCTAATAATTATGTGTTTCGTATGCGCAGTACAGGGGCGTAGCTAGGGGGGTCCTGGGGTGCCCGTGACCCCCCCTTCCCCCCCTCCTTGGTAGGCCTCCTTTTGAGCAAACAACCTACAATATTCAGGTAGCGAAAACGCCATGACAATATCTTGGCCGTAAAAGCCAGTGTTGAAAAGCCCACTTTTTTAAAATTTGTTTTTTTGTGAAGTATTTTCGTCAACGGCTCTTGTCTTTAGTTAATATGGGCGTAGAGGTCGACATGACAATCTGGTGAGTAGCCTCTGTGACCCCCCCTTTGAAAAATCCTGGCTACGCCCCTGCAGTCAGGTATCTGACCGAGCTGTCGCAACACAGTTGGGTAGGAAAATGAGGATAGTTGCGTGTCTTAACCGCTGTAATTCAAAGCCAATGGGCACTTTCAATACAACAAAAATTCCGGTTGAAATGTTGTTAATTCCAGTTGCCCAATTGAACTACATCGACTCGTGCAAAGCCTTGGCGCGTTTGTTTATTGTTCCTACAAAGGAGCGGTATTTGAGAAAACATTTTTGTCACTCCATGCAACATTAGCGATCTTAATCTAAATTGCTCTGATCTGGCTGGATCTTAATTATTCTCTTTACAACTAAACCAGTCTGGTCTGTCAGTAATAACAGATGGAATTAACCGTGACCTTAGCCGTCATTGAAAAAAAAATGTACCTTCACTTTAGTCTAAATTGAGGCCGACATATTTCCTACAAATTGCGACAGGTCTACTACAAATTACGACAAAAGTGCATTAATAAATAAAAAGCCAAGGCCGTCTCTTAAATATCACGTACAGCGCGTTACTAAATTTGCCTGAGAACGTTTCCACTGTTGTCGTTAACTATTTGTAAGCGAGAAAATAAAACAAGACCGATAGGAGCCAGCAGCATCACGGTAATCTGCCTAGACTGTTCCGTTTAACTCCACTGCTATACTAAATAGAGTATGCAATGGTTTTCAGTTAATAAATAGAGCAAGGAAAAAAAATAATAACTGATCACGATGTGAAGCAGAAACACAATGTCGATAAGTTTTTAAAGGCAGTTCAACTGTGCAAAAACACCCTCCTAAAAAAAACTTCTTGAATGTCTAACAGTTAATTAATTATTTATAGAACCTTGTTATTTTATAATCCTTTCAATATGTATATATATACATGGCGCAAGACGCCTGGGATGTCGATATGATCTTTAAGAACTGTTTCACTAGCTCAGTTATCAATCAATTAACAATATTCTTTAGTTAAATGCCTTCTACTTTATTTTTATTTCGTACAGCTATTAAAATTGGAAGGTTTTATTATTCATTCGGCATGCAACGATTTTAATATCGTTCCAGCCACAAGCAACTCGTCTCTCCAATTTGCTGTTGGGCTTCCTTAGCAACCAATATTAATTTCTTTGTCATGATTTCCACAGAATTTTAAGGAAAATTAGTCTTACTTTCGTGTAATGTTTGATAGCTACCTTTTTTTCTCCATAACAAGTCATTTTACTCTTTACACGATTTTATCATTTTAGTCACACCTGCAGGACTGAGCTGAAATAAACTTGCACGGAAAGATTACAAAGCAACTACATTTCTTTGTGTTTTTCTCAACAAGGAAATTACTTCATATAACAAGAATATCGTACAGTTAATCTTTCAGTTCGGTTCGGTAAATTCGAGGAATCTATCGCCGTTAACAGAGTTGATTACGAAGGCTATTGAAGAAACAACCTCAGTGTAGAGGAAAATTGGTGCGAAGCCTTATGAAGTCACCGAACCTCGAACTTCTGAACTTGTCAATCTTCTTTCCTCTTGTCAAACTGGTATTCAGAGTGTGAGCATCCGTTTCAGACTGAGATTGACAAACTGATGATCATAACCGATGAGCCCAATGTGCAAAGCGCACGGCTATTAAGCCTGGGTTCCAAACTATATCCAAGCAACAAGCAGCACATGCTCACGCTATCTTTGTTACTCGATTGACACAGAGTCATGCTCGAGTATGCCAAAATCGAGCAAGTGAAGCAAAGCGGGCTTTGGTAGCAGGGTGTGAAATTGTACTCTCATGATGTGAAACTAAAAAGTTCCATCCAATAAGAACTTGCGTCTCACACCACATGTGAAGTCCTTTCCCTTGTATTGTCTGTTAGGGTCAAAAGGTTCTTGTTTTCTCTCCTAATCGGCTCCAAATTTTCCAAATTTCAATTCGCTTTGAGTCCATGCCTCACGCATTCATCAGTCTTTTACTGAATTGCTCAAGCCTTTCACACTCGTTCATAAAAGACTTACATCCTACAAGAATGAGTTACGCACGTCAAGTGGTAGGTTTTAGTGAACTTTGTTATTTTCTATAAAACACAGCGCCAACGAGTCTTTTAAACTCTTTCTTTATGTCTCTTTTAAAAAAGGCATAAGCCAATGGGTTAATAGCTGAGTTTAAAACCAAGAAAGTAATTTTGTAGTTTTCATCATTACATGGTGATGAGGATAGTATTAGAAAACTACAACGTAGATACATACCATAGCAAACAAGAAACACTCCTATCACAAGACCCATCATTATTAGTGCGGAATTCTCGTGATGGGTTTTAAACGATACCTGATGGTTAAAACGCAACTGTTTTGCCAAGGTACGTGCTGACTGATCATGCCTGCATACATGAAATATCATTGATACAAAGCAGAGCATTAATACAACACATGGAAGAAACTCGGAAATTATGGTCGGCCAAATAAAAGGACACTCGGAGGTATCGTTTTGAAATAAGACAATACAAAGGGTATTTTTTAGCGCATTGTAACTAACTGGTAGAGCCCAAGAGAAGAAAATAACTTGGGTAATTCGACGGCGAGTCATCAAAGTAATATATTTTAGAGGATAGACGATGGCAATAAAACGATCCAGTACTAAGCCGCATAAGTTTACAACAGACGAGTGACTAAACAACAATCTTATAATATTCACCCACGATAACCAATAATCAGGCCAGTGGCAGGTGTTTGTAATGTCGCAAGCTAACAGAGAAGGAATAACGCTCAAACCAACACAGAAATCCGCTACCGCAAGTGATACCACAAACGCATTGGTTTTGGTGCGAAGATTTCGTCTGCTGCAAACGAGGAAGATTGTAAATCCATTTCCGATGATGGTTAGAAATGAAAGAACCCAGCCAAGAATCCAAAACCAGGTGTCCATTCTTAACAGTTAAAGGAAGTTCTTATCAACTGCAGAATATTACCAACATCTGGCATAAATATCAGGGACACTGAATTCTTTTCTTATGTAAACGCTCTCTTTTGTTCCAATAAATTTGCATAGGTGCTGGCTACGTGAGTGAAAATGCCCTATTTGTTCTTCACATTGTCTTAATTCGCTAATTAACGTCATTAAATAATAATTTGTATTGGGCTGTGTTATCACAAAAATGTGCATCAAGACAATAATACATTAATACTAAATGTTTCTTTGTGTGTTTGATAATAAAATAGCAACAAAATGTTGTAATAAATTCTTGGAATATAATACATTGTTAAAGGTGAAAGTGTTCTTTATCGCTTAAGGTAAAAAATGTTGTTATGTAGCGTTTTTTAATGTACCGTTCCAGCGGTGGACATCTCGTCTACTCTTGTTAGGGTTTCCCATGGGAAGGAGGGGAGGGGGGGGGGGGGGGGAGGGAGGAATTCTTTAGAAATTTTTTCGGGTGGTAATGTGCCGCTGGGACACTGGGACACCTAGTCTTTACTCCTGGTTCAGCTGAATTTTGGAAATATTTTGAAACAAAGTTTGAAGGGCCATAAAAACATTGAATAAATATGCTATCGACATGCATAACTGGCTTATATCTAAAGAAAATGATGAGGTCTTGAAATACAGTTTCGTCTCATAGCATAGCGATTAATTTCCGAAGATGTCTCTGAATTATGCTAATGTTGGAGATCATGGTAAAGACAACATCTTTAGCGTCAATTTTTCATCATGTGGGACACAGAAATAAATCGCTTTGCAATAGCTTATTTGAATTTATGTTTCCTTTTTGCAATACCTGTTTTCAGTTAACTTTTTTAGCTTTATTTTCCTTGGTACGGAGGCCCCGAACATGACAGGAAAGTAACTGAGGATCCTTCTGAATGCAAATTAGAACAGCTGCGTACTGGAAATCCAGACGGGTATTACAAATTATTACAAAATCGTCCACTGACGTTCTCTAAACTTAAGGCAAAACATCTTTAAAACTTGTTTGAAGAAAAAGATTGCTTTTCGCCACCCCATAGGGATCAATGGGAATCTGAAAAAAAATATCCATGTTGCCTGTATGGATCATACAGATCATGCTCTAAAGTTTTTATTATTTCATTCACACCTGGCATGGACTGAGGTTAATTAACTATCAGTTTTCAGGGAAAGGAAAAAATAATACAATTCTTTTCCTGTACAAAAACAAAAACGTTTACTTCATGCTTGTTTAAATTCTAGGAAACTACTTAACAGAGTTGATTACAATAATTAATGTGGAAAATAAAGCCAGGAAAAAGAAATACTTTCCCTTGGTTTGAAACAAAAAATTTCAATTAGAAATTTCGTCTACCACTACCTTTGACGTGG
>OZ038004.1:14399012-14406512 GCA_964035705.1 Porites rus | reverse complement strand
GTTTTCTCTCGTCAAATTGGTATTCAGAGTGGGAGCATCCGTTTCAGACTGAGATTGACAAACTGATGGTCATAACCGATGATTCCGCTGTACAAAGCGCACGGCTATTAAGCCTGGGTTCCAAACTATATCCAAGCAACCAGCAGCACATGCTCACGCTACCTTTGTTACTCGATTGATGCAGCGTCGTGCTCGAGTATGCCAAAATCGAGCAAGTGAAGCAAAGCGGGCTTTGGTAGCAGGCTGTGAACACAAAATTATGCTCTCATGATGTGAAACTAAAAAGTTCCATCCAATAAGAACTTGCGTCTCACACCACCTGTGAACCTTGGTCCTAAGTCCTAATTCCCTTGTATTTTGTATTCTCTGAGGGTTCAAACGTTCTTGTTTTCTCGCCTAATGCGCCATTTTTTCCAAATTTCAATTCGCTTTGAGTCCAAGCCTCACACATTTATCAGTCTTTTACTGAATTGCTCAAGCCTTTCACACTCGTTCATTAAAGACTTGCATCCTACAAGAATGAGTTACGCACGTCAAGTGGTAGGCTTTAGTTTACTTTGTTATTTTCTTTAAAACAAAGCGCCAACGCAGATGCATCCCATAGCAAACAAGAAACACTCCTATCACAAGACCCATCATTATTACTGCAGACCTATCGTGGAGGATTTTAAACGACATCTGATGGTTAAAACGTAACTGTTTTGCTAAGGTGCGTGCTGACTGATCATGCCTGCGTACGTGAAATGTCATTGATGCAAAGCAGAGTGTTAACAGAACACATGGAAGAAACTCGGAAATTATTGTCAGCCGAATAAGTGGGACAGGGACAAGTATTGTTTTGAAATAAAACATATAAAGGCTAATATTTAGCGCGTAAAAACTAACTGGTATAACCAAAGAGAAGAAAATAATTGGGAGTCAATAATTCAGCGAGTCTGAAATTAATGTATTTCAGAGGATGAACGACGGCAATAAAACGATCCAGTACTAAGACGCATAATTTTACAACAGACTTGTTACTAAGCAACCATCTTATAATATTCACCCAAGATGACCAAGATAGCAAATGTTGAGGCCAGTAGCAGGTGTTTGTAATGTCGCAGAAGAACAGAGAATGAATAACGCTCAAACCAACACAGAAATCCGTTACTGTAAGTGAAACAATAAATGCGTTGGTTTTGGTGCGGAGATTTCGTCTGCTGCAAACGATGGTAAACCAATGATGGTAAGAAACCAACCAAGAATCCAGAACCAGGTCTCCATCTTAACTGTTAAAGGAAGTTCTTGTCAACTATACTGATTAACTAAAAAATTGAGTATTATAATTTACATCTTTGCATGAATTTGAGGGTCACATTTGCTAATACCCGTAAATAATTTTATAGACGCCCGCGGCGTTTATTTAATTTTAGGGGTCCAATGGCAAAGAGGGGGCGTTTTTAATAGAGGGAGGGAGTTTAAAAGAGGAAAGCGTTTGACGCTCAGTTAAACTAGTATGCTTTGGGCGAAAATTCAGTATCAAGAGAGTTAACTGTAAATAGCAGAATATCTGGTCCCTCCATCTATTGATACGTCTAAAGGCCTTCAAGAGATCCATATCCCTCTTCCAAATCTCCGACTTTGATCGATGTCAAAATGTTTCGGATCATTATATGTTGTCATTATTAGTTTATCCTTATTTTGAGCTTGCCATTGAACAAGATACATTGTCAAGCAAGAAACTGAACCGACAAATTGAATGACTTTTCTCCTTTTTGCCGTTTGCTAGCGTTTCAGAGTAATTGCCGGGGGGGGGGGGGGGTGGGGGATGTCTATTAGACAGGGGGCCTTATTAGAGAGGGGCGTCTAATACAAACTGCTTGACATAGGCTTTATTTAAGAGTGGACGGCCATAACATCATTTACGATGCGTGTTTCTATTAGTTCTTTAAATCGTTCTTATTTTAATAACTGCACTGTATTATAACTTCCTGTTTCCGATATTTTTGCGCTATTTGTAATTAGCCATGCTGTCGTATTTTATTTATAATTATCAGTTTTTTTTAATACACGGTAGGAAGAGAGAAAATGTGGACTGTCACATGGCAATAGTGCAAAGACATCTTTCAATTAAACGATAGAAAGCGTCAGTCATGTGTGTTACCACTTATCTCAATTCATTGTTAATTTGGCTAGCTTAATATTGCTACGTTAATGTATTCCTAATTGCGACAGTTCTTTATAAGAAACTGCGACAGGTGTTACAAATTACGGCAAAAGTTGGGGAAAAAATTGTTAAAATATTTTTTTTTTCGTTTTAGTTATCCAATTAGAAGCGAGAAGGTAAAATTGCATATCAAAAATTAAAAAGTATACATTTATCAAGAGCGTAGCAAGCGTAGCTACCTGTACGCACGCACGGTACGCACGTGCGTACCTGTAAAAGTCGAGGGTGAAAAAAATAATAATAAAATAAGATAGGAAAGCGAATAATGAAAAAAGAGCAAAGGATAAGATAGGTAAAATATAATTATTCACAGTTTGGCTCAATTCATTTAACAACGGATTGTTTAACTTTTAGTTTTAATTACTTCCAAATGTCTGCTTCCTTTGGTGGACCAAATATTTAATAAAAACAAATGATATATTTTAAGCCTCAAGTTAGGAAAAGCGATTGACGTGCTTCAGTCCATGAATACAAAAAGACGATAAAGATTTTTTTCAGTTTACACAGTCACGTTATTTTATACAGCTATTTCGAGAACGGTTGTCGGAAGTGCACGCGACAATCCCGAAAGGTATTGTGGGTGGCTTTGAGGGCAATGTTCTTCAAAGAAATTTGAAAGAATGGTACGGGAGGCCATGGACATATGTTTGCGAGTATTAAAGGAAAGCAACAAAAGTAGGTTCGACAGCTACAGTCGTTACGAACAGTGTATTGATCATATCCCATATTACCTTTCGGGATTGTCGCGTGCGCATTTCTTGCGACAACCTTTCTCGAAACAGCTGTATACAGTAAGAACGCTTCGACTTACAATAATCTCACCTTTTGGAACATTGAGCGGGGGGTTGGGGGATAAGGGCATTTGGAGAATTGTGCGTACCCCCGAAAAAATCCTGGTTACGCCCCTGTTTATGTGAGATGCAACATAAAAACACCTGATGATTAAAGCGTAACTGTTTTGCCAAGGTGCGTGCTGGCTGATCATGCCCGCGTGCGTCAAAAATATCATTGATACAAAGCAGAGTATTAACAGAACACATGGAAGGAACTCGAAGAGGAAATTACACTCATGACTCATGACTCATGACTTATGATTATTGAATATGCCTGCCTTCAATAGCACTGAATCCCTGTAAAAAGAACCAAATAATTTCTGCAAGTGTTCAATTATAGTTATTCGTGTACATGCATGAGTGAACTCGGTGCCACTTGGTGAATCCAGCTAACGTTGGTATGCTTACTTTCGTGTGTCATTTGTATGAGAAATTGTTCGTGATTGGATAAGGGCCTGTTTACATGGAGTGGGGGACCCCGGTCTAGTGGGGTTGGTTTCTTTTGTTTTCACGCTCTGGGGGACACAAAACAAAAGAAACCTACCCCACTAAACCGGGGTCCCCCAATCCATATAAACAGGGTCTAAAGCGTCGCAGAATCAGCATTTCATGAATAAAACATGATAATGCGCCTGATGTTGCCTGGTAACACAGATTGCTTCGTGACGTCAACTGCATGATGTCAGGTATATAGTAACAAATATGGAGCACCCGAGATTGCAACACTGAGACCACGCGCAGTTTTCGCGCTGCGTACGCTAGACGCGCACGACGAGATTATATACTTGAAAACTTAACATTTTTTATAAATATCAGGGTTCCAATTATTAACTTGACGTATTCCTACGCTAGCAAGAGGTAGAGTAATTGGGGAGCGTCACGTGGCAATAGCGCAAAAATATCAGTCAATCAAGCGGGACAAAGTCAATCTTGTTTTACTGCAATTTTTTGTTAACTTGGTTCACTAAATATTTGCACTGTCATTGTATTCTTAATTGGACCGTTCTTTATTAGAAACTGAGACGGGTGTTACAAATTACAACAAGAGTTAAGGCAGCTTTTATTAGAAGAAGCTTTTTTCGTTTCTGTTATGCAAAAAGAAGCGAGAAGGTAAAATTGCCTCTCAATAAACGACTTGTAGCGTGCTTGTTTCGGCTCATCGCTTTAAGAACGAGCAGTAATCTTACATGTATAGCGTGTTTGTTTCGACTTTCCGACTCATGTTACACGTTAAGCGTGCCAGTCTCGACTTAGGACTTAACGAACGCGATGTGTTACATGTGCAGACGATGGACTCCATCAGACGACTTTCCAACCCTCCTCAAAGTATTGTTTACACTCCCAGTTTCATCTTATGGCTAGACTTCCGGTAATTCAAGTGGACTCGACTGACTTCCGGTTTCCAATTTCCAACCCTTTCATTTTTCGAACAGACTCCAATGGACTCTAGGCTTTGCCCACTGGAATCTAATCGAGAGTATTGAACATGTGTGGGAACCCTCAACCATGAGGGTCCCCACTGTAGGGTTCTTCAATCCTGTCATCCCGACCCAAAATTTCGTGTAATCCCGTAACCGAGGGTTATTTTCGGCATTCTAACTCTCACGCATACTTTCCATCCCGAATCTTGTCTGATTTTGCTTTAAAATCCCGAATCCCGAGCAAATAAGGGAAATCCCGGATCCCAAAAAACCTATCAGAGACCCTCAAGAATGATCTTACTCGATTCATGCAGAGTATTTCTTTTTTAAGAGTACGCCAAAACAAAGGCTCTGCTAGCAGGATGTGGACATAAATTAAATTATACTCTTACAAAGTTCCATGTGATGTGACTTTCGCCTCCCACTACTGTGTGAATCTTGATCCTAAGTCCTTTCCCTAGTATTTTAAATTCTCTTAGGGTACGAATGTTCTTGTTTTCTCTCCTCATACGCCATTTGTCCAAATTTCAATTCGCTTTCAGTCCAAGAGTCACAGATTTTTCAGTCTCTTCTCAAGCCTGTCACCGTCTTAAAAGACCTACATCCTACAACAACGAGTTACGCGCACGCTCGTAAAGTGATAGGCTTTCGTTAAAATTAGTAATGTTTTCTTTAAATTACAACACAGCTCCAAGAAGTCTTTTAAACTCTTTCTTTATGTCTCTTTTGAAAAAGGCATAAACCAGAGGGTTAATGGCTGAGTTTAAAACCAAGAAAGGAATTTTGTAGCCTTCATCTTTACATGAGGTGGTGTGGAATAGTATTGTAAAACTGCAACGCAGATACATCCCATAGCAAACAAGAAACACTCCTATCACAAGACCCATCATTATCACTGCAGACCTCTCGTGATGGATTTTAAACGACATCTGATGGTTAAAACGTAACTGCTCTGCTACGATGCGTGCTAACCGACCATGCCTGCGTACGTGAAATATCATTGATACAAGGAAGAGCGTTAAGACAACACTTGGTAGGAACTCGAAGAAAATAATACTCAGCCAAATAAAAACGGGGGCAGGAATTGTTTTGAAATAAAACGTATAAAGGATAACTTTTACCACATTAAAACTAACTGGTAGAACCCAAGAAAAGGAAATAACTTGAATAATTCGAGGGCGAGTCATCAAAGTAATGTATCTTAGAGGATGGATGATGGCAGTAAAACGATCCAGTACTAAGCCGCATAAGTTTACAGCACTTACAGTCACTTAATTTTCGCGTCATGTTATGTTCGCGACACTCATTGTTCGCGTCACTTTATTTCGCGATTTTTTTTGTATCGCGAACTTCTAGAAATTAGCGTGTCGCGTAAATTTCATGTAATAAGGTGTACAAAGCATGCAAGGACCACCTCTGTGGACCTAGTCCATGGGCCTGTTTGTGCACCCAGCCAATGAGTTACCCCCGTGGACCACACCTAATTTTTGAAATGAATTTTTACCAGAGGTCCTAACGAAAATGGACGAAATTTTGTCAAGATTAAATGCTCCGATCCTCATATTATATACGTGCTCAATATTTTTATGAATTCCATTCGATTCATGGGTTCGGTTTAGTCTGGAAAGAGAAATTATTTAAAGGGGACATGAGGAGAAGTACAGAGGAAGTATTCACTTACCCAGCTTTTTTTTTCGTCTTGTTGCGTGAAGTCAATGTGAAGATCGATACAAAAACGGCTGCGTAGGAGACTAGAGAGGAAGAGGTAATGCATGATGATTGAGTACCCACCCCAGATTAAAAATCGCCTCATTTCTTAACAGTTGCAGTTCCTTTGTACTGTCCTTTTCTTGTTAAAATCTGTATGAGCTAAACTCCTCTATTAAGAAAAGTAACAAATTTCAAAATATTGGCGAAACCGTCCTAACGATCCCTTGTTTTTTCCACTTTAATTAAGCAATATCGTTAACATAAAGTGGCAAAGTTTAAAGACATTTCACGGAGGGAAATTGGAAGTATTAAAGAAAAATGATCAAAAATGACAAAATAACTGCATGTTTAGGGATGCGATGTTGCCATGACAACGGCCTTAATCCAGAAAATAAAACTTGATAAAGGAGCCTTTTTACAAGGGTAAAGTTAGCGGTGAATTTCGTGAACCAAATCGCAAAGACAAAGTAACTGGATTTCTTCCGTATCGTATGCTAAATAGTTGGGGTTATTAGTAAATACTCTAGGGAGCCACCTTAAGCTTCCTCCGTAGCCTCATACGTAGCCGTTTTTATGCCTATTTTGACGCAACTCGAAGACAAAGAAAAAGAGCTGCGCAGGAGATTATATACTTCCTCCTTACCACTCCCCCTATTCCCTTCAAATATGGATACTTCTTCACCAGACTAAATAAATTTGAACAACCATCAAAAATTCTTATATAGTAAAACTGTGAATTGTACTAAAACTTAGGGCCCATTTAATTGCATTAATATTGTCTGGGCGATAATTTTTCGGTTAAGTGACTTTAAGTCAGTGCCCGATCTTAGAGAAATGTAAGAAAATTGGACAGTTTTAACATTATCTTATAAACCTCTGTAACTCCAGACGCTGAGATAGCCATAACGTATGAAAGACACCAATAAACCGCGCAACCGCCCTGATGGGCTCCTGTCTGGCGTCATTGCAAAACACGGTGGGCCCACGTCACGTCAAGCTCTTTCAAAATTATTCATTTATTTTGCCAAAACTTGAACTTTAAATTTTGCTGTGAATCTTGTGAAGTCATTTTCCCGCCAAAAAGCGTTAAAATTGAAAAACAACAAACATAGTATTTTTGGAATACAGAGTTCTACTATCCTGCAAAGTTTGAGCTTAAAGTAACGAATAAAAAATGCAAAAGTAGTTCCCATGTTACAGCTTTTTGCGTCCTATGAGCCCAGCGTGAAAAGACAACAAAGAGACAAATGCATTTGGGATTTAAAAGATCATTTTACGCGAAAGGACTGGGAAAAGTTTTAAGACCAACATCTTTCCTAGCCGGGAAGGA
>OZ038004.1:14361512-14396512 GCA_964035705.1 Porites rus | reverse complement strand
CTTTCCGTTATTGCCCTGTTCCTTGGTATATTGTCCATTTCACATATCACCTCAACAGGAATTCCCAGACCTCCCTGAATCAATGGGGATCGACGATAGTTTTCATCAGTAACTTTAAAGGTGAACCATCCCACCTCTCAATAAGAAAAAGCGAGTAGCTCTAGAAATCTCTCTAGGCAAATGGCCTATAATCGAATCGGCCAGGCGACCACGGAGCCGTTTGTTAGCTGCGATTGCGTATTGATCGTAGATTGTTTCGTTCGTGAGAACATCTCAAAAGCTAGAATGGCTTTGTCGTATGCCAACTTATTTCTTGGAAATTCGAACACGACGCTCTTCTTCGCGCTCCCTATCAACTATTATTATGGCTCTGATTCATCGTCGATATCTTCATGATCTGGACTGAAGGTCTAGAGAAACTGGAGCTATTTGTCGATTATCTTAACAACTTAAATTAAACTCCACCATAAAGTTTACATGCTCACACTCATCCCTTTCCTTGATGTTGGTTTCAGTCAAGGATGGCTTCATAGAAACTGACCTATGAATTCTAAACCTACTGACAAACACCAGTTCATTTCACCTTGTCATCCTCATTACACTAAACGCTCTATTCCTTACAGTCTTGCAGTTCGCCTTCGCCGCATCTTTTCCAGCCAGTAGAGTTACATACAGCGTACTAATGAACTGATTAACTACCTTACCAATCGTGGTTTAATACGACAAAGC
Organism: Porites rus; assembly: GCA_964035705.1. Taxonomy (NCBI): domain Eukaryota; kingdom Metazoa; phylum Cnidaria; class Anthozoa; order Scleractinia; family Poritidae; genus Porites; species Porites rus. The sequence continues at coordinate 14,395,783 of OZ038004.1, read as the reverse complement.
CTTACTCACGACACAAATACAGCGCTCCTCAGACTGTTCCTCGTGCTGATGCACTTAAAGACAAACCCCTACACGGACTGAAACCACTCCTTTTGTTATTACATATAACCCTACATTGCCTTATGTCGCGCACATTATTCACAAACATTCCCACGTCCTCTACTTCTCAGAACGTTGTAGAAATGTTTTTAAAAACCTTCCAATAGTATCTTACCGTCGTTCTAACAATTTAAGCCATATTCTTGTTAGAGTCCAATTGCCAGAGACTGATAATTGTAACAATGCCCGGGCCACTCCCGGTTCTTTTCGGTGCAACAGCAGGAACTGCACCACATGCGCCTGTATTGACCATGCACGGTCGTGACAATTATACTTTCTACTCTACGGGTGAAACCTAAAAAATCAAATTTCACATTACTTGCAATACTTTCAATGTTATCTACATGATTCGATGCCACCTTTGTATAAAATTTGCAATATTTTGGGGAAACCAAACGCCACCTCCAGGATCGTTTTAATGAATATAGACTCCCTATTCTTAACCCCTCCGGTAGTTACATCCAAACCGCAGTTTCAGAACACTTTCTCATGATCAGAAATAGTTACTCTGTTTTCCATATGTTAGTTATCCCTATTGAAACACATAGATATGAACGCGATTGTCTTAGGAAAACAAGTGAGGCACACCTCATTCATAAAACCAGAACCATCGAGCCTCTGGGAATGAATAAATGTGACGAATTATAATCATTATGTAATCTTTATCTATTTTTTTTAACAGCCACACCTTACCACGTCATATCATGTAACCTCTGTTAATTATTTTACAGTAGTATGTATTGCGTATATTCGTGTTTTTTCCGAATAAACCTGATGAAGATTGGCCAATCAAAATATTGTATACCTCAGCCTTTTTCACGTTGTTTGATTAGTCTTTGCAGTAGTCTTTTTGACTTTAATTCTATTTTTATCTTTTTCGACGGATCACGTTCCTGTGTGATCCAACGTTACATTGATCGTTCACGGTTTCAGGTCTGCGGTGTTTGCAGTGGTCTTTGAAGCCCTAGTTTACATAACACAAAAACTGTGTAAAGAAATAAGCAATAATGAGAAATGCATTTTTAATTACTTTTTTTTTACGCATCGTTTTTTAAGCCATAACTTCTGACGAACAAAACTTTGGCCTTTTTTACCGTTCTGGTAAAATGCTGGAAATTATTTGGTGTCAGGAGCCGATAGTAATTGGCTCCTACCGGTGTAGACTGTAAAGAATATTGAAAGAAGCAACGCGCGAGCGCAAAGAATTGTTGACTCACTCGCAAGTTCTCTCGCATGTATCACGGACTCGTTCGCTGTGAAAACCTTGCTCGCAGGCTTCTGTGATTAACAATTATTGTACACAAAACATTTTAAAAAGTGACTGAACGATATACTGACCTAACACCTAGATCCTACATCACAATAGCTTAACAATCCCACAGATGCTCTGTTGCTGACCATTAGTATCGCAGCTTTAGACAAGCCTTTGCACGCGCAAAAGAACTTATGGTCAGTTGTCTATGACATCACTCTGTAGCTAAAAACCTCACTTTTGGAAAAAGAAAAACGAAACTGAAACTTACGGATAGATTTTACAGAATCAGTGATTTTTATCTAAAAATGATTGTTTTTGTGCATTTCAGAAAAGATTCTCCGTCGACTAAGGATGGTCAGGAGATGTATGTATACAGCTACGAGCATAGCAATAATTGATCCAACAAAATGGTACCATAGCCCAAAAAGGTGTAGTGATTAATAATGTGCGATCAGATCGACAGTAGCTGAAAGAAGATAATCACTTCAGAGAGAGGATTTGTTAAAATTTCAAAAGAACCTCACCGATCTGGAAAGATCGGGAAAATTGAAAGAAAATAATTTGAGAAAAGAGTTACAGCGGCTAAAAGAATAGCAAGAAAAAATCAAGCGGAGGCATAAGAACGCTGTTAGGGAATTAAGCGATGTGAAAGGAAAAAACCTCAAGCTGAAAGCTCATTGCACTTCCCTGTTTATTTAATAAACAATGAAGTGCAATGGGCTTTCAGCTTGAGCTTTTTAAACGATGTGAAAGAATCGAAAAAAACCTCAAGCTGAAGGCTCACTGTACTGCCCTGTTTATTCAATAAACAGTGAAGTGCAATGAGCTTTCAGCTTGAGCCTTTTTTAAACGATGTGAAAGGAAAAAACCTCAAGCTGAAGGCTAACTGCACTTCCCTGTTAAAGGAGCTTGATCAGAGAGCCCAGGAACTTCGGCAGCGTGGCCGTGTGATCAGCGCGTCGGACCCGCAATCCGGCGGTCCCGGGTTCGAGTCCCGCTCTGGCCACTTGCTGGATTTGTGCTCGTTCAACCCGAGTTCAATTTCTCGGCCATGCTTGTAAATAGCCAACTGGATGCCTTCTGCCAGTTGGGGTTTTTAATCCTGTTATGTTGTATTTGATTTTGTTTGTTTCTAAATATTCGAGTGGAGTGCCTGTAAATTAGCTGACTAGCTTAGTGCACCTTTCACTATAAACATGCCTTTTTTTTTTTTTTTTTTTTTTTCGGCAGAAACAACAAGAACTTGATCGGGCAGAACAGGAACTCCGGATTTGGTCTACAGCCTATATAGCGAAAGTCTGTATCATGCAGCTAGCTCCCTAGTGTATATCATTACTGGAGGTATTTTGAACTGCTGTATAAAGTACTTCCAGTAGCCATCGTCGGGAGGAGCGACCATCACAGAGCTCGACACTAATGAAGTAACAACAGCGGAGGGAAAAACGATTGCACTGCTGTCTCACCATTAGGGAGCTTAGCAAAAAAGTGAATTCGCGCTGCCTCAAACTTTATAGCGCTTATTGCATCTCGTTTAATTTGTCATATGTCGGCAAATTTTTTGGAGTTGAATTCTGAAGGACTGTATCAAAGTTCAGGAAAAGAAAAAGAAAGTTGTTGTCTTGTGTTCCCGTCCTTGAAAAAATGTGAAACTAGGCACTTTCACGTTGTAGTCTTGCGAACGCATTGACGGCAATGAAATGTAAGAAAAAAAAGCGGGATGCACGTGATGCGAAGTTGTTGTTTTGCTATGATCTAACCTATTGCCTTTTTAGTCGTTCCCGTTCCCGTCGTCGTTGCTTAAGCTCCCTATTACAGTATGACAGGGAGTCCTCATGTCATCAAAACCATCTTCGGAAGCAGTCATAGTACCTGTATCAAACGCCAACAAAATTCTTGCACCTGTGAACATGGTGAATGAAACGGAAATGGATTCCCAACAACTCTGGTAGCGCAGAATCTTATCCAGTCAGTCAGACGGAATATCATCTGCCCCCAAACAGCTTATAGATCCTGAGGCAAGCTTCCTCCCGTGACCTAAACCCGATCAAGTTCCTGCTGTTCGATAATAACACCATCAGTTGGTCAGGCTATCCTTTAAGTTCCTGGCTTTCCGCAATTATCAGCTGTCCACATTGAAGTGCCCTCAAGACCGGGTAACCACCTGCAGCAGCTTGCCATTTGTGCACCTGAGTGGGTTAATGCAGCAAACAAAATACCTGCAGCTGTGAAAGGAAGTGGCCGAACACATGCATAAAATAATTTTAATTATTTTACACATGTTCTCGGCCACTTCCTGAACACCCAATCTTCGTTAAAACTAAGAATGAGTGTTCAAATGATACAACGTTCACTAAAACAGCGAGAGTTAACATCACCTCTTGCAACAAGCCTTTTGAATCTTCGCCAAAGAAAGGTAAAGAGGAACACGAGAGAGGAAGTGACGAACCAGAAGATGGAATTACCAGTCGACCATTGTTTCTTCCGAGCATCGGCTCTCCCTCGCGAACAACCGTCAACAAACTCGAGGGAAAAAAACACAGACTTTGGTGAGGTGGCTCAAAAATTATAGTTACTCCTCAAAGGGTTTCAGTAGATCAAGTTATATGAAAATCGGGGAATTGTCGAGCACTTTATGCACTGATTAATTACTCAGGTAGATTTTTTTTTTTTCATTTATGATTTTTATGTACAGTTTCCAAAAACTATGGTTGAAGACATCCACGAGGGACGATTTTTGGTGAGGTAAACTAAACTTAAAAATTTTGAAAAAAGAAATTTAAATTATTTGGTCACGTGATCGACCACGCCCTCCATTGTTCAAAAATTAGAACCAACAATTCCCACCACTTGCCAAAGAAGTAGCTCCAGTTTCTCCGTATCAAAACATTGCCCTTACAAAGTGTCTACGAAATCAGCTCGGAATGGTTCGAAGCATTACAATTGGTAGGTGCAATTGGTGTTCACTGACTAGTGCCAGTCCTCCTCCAACTAAAATTATCGACAGGAGAAAGACGTTTATTGACCTCGCCTCATTCCGATTGTTTTTACATGAAGAGTATTAGTGGACACTTTTTGGACCTACTGAAGGAAAACGGTTTACTCTCTTTCTGGTGGGAATTTTGACTCAAAGGATTTCACGATAAAACAGGGCGTGGCTGGTCACGTGATGCAGTTATAAACAATTTTTAAAATGAAATTGGAAGATTTTTTGGCTATGATTGGCCTTAAATGATTAGTCATGGGATATTTTGAAAATACTTTATGTTATACCACCCCTCTTTAAAAATTCTGAAAACCCTGTAATGACCCAGGCTTTAATCTACTTGAGTAGTGAGTGGATGACACTGGGTTTAGGATTTTTAGGTTAGGATTAGGTTTTATTTAACTTTAGGTTAGGTTAGGATTTTTAACCTTTCCCCGAGCATCGCAAAAGAACATAATTATAAATGGTCTTTTAAATCGTATTCAGATTCACAAGCGACGGTTTTTATTCACAAATTGTAACTTGCTAGTGTAAATGGGGTTTTGTTTTCGATTGAGGCGACGTATTGTGCGCATGCTCTCAGTTATGTGTCTCTTACTTAATATCTCCAAGTAGCTCCATGTCATGGCCTTTCTGCCGCTTTGCAAAGACTTCGTGACTAAAACTGACAGGCTTTTGGAAATTAAAACGCTGTTTTCTCGGGCCAAAAAGGCTTAAAACGTATCTATTCAGCGTAGGGAACTCTTCGTCGTTCTTGAAGATAGCGTTTTTAATTTAACTGCGTATTTTCGTAGTAAACTATCTCCTTTGGTTATATACTTTATCTTTGCAGAAGAAAAGAGTGAACAGATTTATCTCCTGCCTACGACGCCATTCTTGTTGGAATAATAGCTATTAATTTATTTTTCGTTATATTTTATTATTTTTTACCCACTTCTTGTGATTGACTGAGACTTTTTAAAGAAAAAAACAAAATAGATAAAAACAAAAAACAAAACAAACAAAAAGTAATAAAAGAAAGAAAGTTTGAAATGTGAGAAACAAAAAATAACGCAGGTAATAATAGAATTGAAAAACAAGAAAATGCCAAAAAGACAGAAAGCTTTTTTAAAAAAGCTCTCTGGTTATTTGGCATTTTCTTATTTTCATAAATATTGTTATACCCTCACAGAGAACGCTGACGAAATAACTCAGTCCAATTAATTTATACAGACTGGCACTCCAACTGTTACTTCAACTGGCCGGGCTGCTCCTAGTTTCTGATTTTACTTCATGTAAAGCATGCAAACTTAACAGTTAACGTTTATCCTTTTTCGTGTAATGATTGTGCTCTATTGTCTCACCTAATTAATCTTCATTTTTCTTACCACTGTTTTTTTTTTCTTAAGGAATCTTAATAATTATTTTTATTTATTTATTTATTATTTACACAACCCGCCACGAATAGCATTTGCTACTTGAGGGTTGTGTTTTAATTCTATTTTCTAACAAGGAATTTGAAATAAAGTTGTTGTAAGTTGTTATTGGTCCCATCATGCCTAGCAGGCTGACTGTGAAGGACAGGATGTACAGACGGTTGCTGTTATCATAGAACATTATAATTAGGTACAATTGTGAAATACAATTCCTCAAACCTTACCCCCGACAGTCAAGTGTCACAAATTGTTGTTCATGCACAATATACAACCGACGGTCAAATAACCTGCTTTGAAGTATTTGAGGAAAAGATAACAGATAAAGAGGATAAAAGTGGTGGCTTGAGTCGAATCCAGAAATATTCAGCTAGTCACATGGGAGGGTCGAAAAAAGAAGGTAATGAGTGGACTAAACGGAGCCTGCGTGGCAGACGTTCGAAAGCCGAGAAGTAACCATTAATTAACAATTAAGTAAGTAAGCAAGGTTCAATCTCAACATCATCGCAAATTAATGAATTACAATGTTGTTACAAGCATTCTAAAAAATAAGATTACAAGCAAGTCGCATAAAAAAGGGACTGGCTTACAATAATGATGATAATATTTAATCGAATTACCAACAATTAAAAAACGATTTTTAATATACATATCTAACCGATTTTTTGAAAAACAACCTAACGAAATTTGCAGTCATTTGAGTGAAAAGGTGTCAAAAGGCAGGTTTCTTAAGCCCGACTGAGAAGTTCCAAAATCATAGTAACGAAAGAAAAGGAAAGGAGAAGGGGCGAGGAGAAGGAAAGGAGGAAAAAAGAAAAAAAGCAATGGTTATAATACGGCTACTTTGGGAGACAGATTTTGGCTGAAAAACCTGTCGGACCCAAAAGCTCCACTTGGCGATAACGTTATCAAAAATCCGGCTAGACCAGTAAAAAAAGAAAATTGTCACACATGCAACTATATGATCTATGCAGACTCGACTATTTAAAGTTAAGATTGTACTTGGAACGAAACAACGAAGTAGTCTTTCAGTCCTGGACTTGGCCATCGTAATATAGTTCTCTGTATTTCTCGTATAATGGTGATGCACATAAACCCTGGTCTTAGATCTGAAGATGTTTAGAGAGTAGCCCCCTTTTGAAATCTTTTTGAAAGTGCTTACGCATAGTTCACTACGTCTTTCCTCTAATCTAGGTAAGTTAAGAAAAAGAAGAGCTTCTCATGAAAGAGCAGGTACAGGCACCCAGGGCACTGCACACTGGTCTGAACACGTGACACTGGACTCCGAACTTAGGACTTACTAAAAATAATAATAATTACTCCGGAATCACCTTCCCAAAGAGAGGATAAAGCTCTCTTCCCCTCCCCCAAAACAAAATCAACCCTCCCGCGCCACCTTTTAAAATTTCGTGGAAAAAAAAATGTGTTTATGTTTATGGTGGAACACGCATGAGGGCCTAGTTGGACCGCACTCTACAGTGGCCCTGGACTGGACTCCGGACTGGACCAGAGAAAGGACGCTGGACTCTGGACCCTGGACCATCACAGGGGTGGTCCATGGACCCGGCATCCATGTTTTGTATACATCCGGGGAAAAAGGCGAGCAGGTGGGTTACGGGTGAGAGCGAGGGAACGCCTGAAGTACTTTTAACAAAAGTTCGTTCCGGTATACCAGATTCTGGTACACCCTAGGCCTATGATTGGTCTATTTTGACATCTCTTGTCAGCACTCGGAGGTTCATTACCTTGATTGGAAATGTGATGCGGTAGCAATGAGATGTTACACAGCAAGTTATCTCGAAAGCGTGGTGAAGTGTTTCGAAATAAGTAACATCATCCCCGAAGAACAAGAAAAATCGTTTTGAGGCTGGACTGATCTCGTCAAATGAAAGTAGGGCTTCGAAATTTTACCATTTATTGGCTTTCAAATGAGCTCTTTTCACTCAGTTCTTTTCAGGAATATGAAATACGCGAGTGAATCTCCTATTGATATGAGTCTTTGTTTAGCCTGCGAATACAGCTGTTTCTCCTTGCTCCTCGCCAATAGGGACATTTCTTCTTATGTCGCTAGTCAAGTACAACAGTTGAACAGAGTTGGAGTCGCTACAACAGTAGGGAGGCGTGGTCGAATTGGCTGTGATTCTGCCGGCAAAATCTTGAAATTCCACATTTTGCCGGCGGAATTTTGAAAACTCTAGATAAACCAGTAAGAAACCACGATAAAAATCGTTAAAATGCGAGGAACTACCGATTCGAACTATGAAAAAGGACAATTTCACTACTCCCATGGAATGTTTTCAGAAATCGTTTAACGGAGCTTGTACCTCCCTTGGTTGCCTCTATCATGGCAAAGTTTGAACAAATTATAGAGCGTTTTGGAAATATTTTGAAACAAAGTTTCAAGGGCAATTAAAAAATTGAATAAATATGCTATCGACATGCATAACTGGCTTATATCTAAAGAAAATGATGAGGTCTTGAAAAGCAGTTTCGTCTCATAGCATAGCCATTAATTTCCCAAGATATCTCCGAATTATGCTAATGTTGGAGATCATGGTAAAGACAACAACTTTAGCGTCAGTTTTTCATCATGTGGGAAGCAGAAATAAATCGCTTTGCATAGTTTATTTGAATTTATGTTTCCTTTTTGCAATAACTGTTTTCAGTCAACTTTTTTAGCTTTATTTTCATTGGTACGGGGACCCCTGAACATGACAGGAAAGTAATTGAGAATCCACCTGAATGCAAATTAGAACAGCTACGTACTGCAAATCAAGACAGATATTACAAATTATTACAAAATCGTCCACTGACGTTCTCTAAAATTAAAGCAAAACTGCTTTAAAACTTGTTTGAAGAAAAAGATGGCTTATCGCTGCGCCATAGGGATCAATGGGAATCTGAAAAAAATTATCCATGTTGCCTGTATGGATCATACAGATCGTGCTCTAGAGTTTTTAATATTTCATTCACACCTGGCATGGACTGAGGTTAATTAACTATCAGTTTTTAAGGAAAGGAAAAAAATAATACAATTCTTTTCTTGTACAAAAACAAAAACGTTTACTTCATGCTTGTTTAAATTCTAGGAAACTACTTAACAGAGTGATTACAATAATTAATGTGGAAAAAAAAAAGCCGGGAAAAAGAAATACTTTCCCTTGGTTTGAAACAAAAAGTTTCAATTAGAAATTTCGTCTACCACTACCGTTGATGTGGGCTTGATACCTCAGAATCGCTGTTTCAAGACCATCTGACCTATACTAGGAACCTAACCAAACTACGACGGCGACTGCAAGGAGAACGCCTAAAATACAATAGGCTTCAGTGGGCAAAACAACAGCCCCGGCTGCACGTGCATTACGCTTTTTTGTACATTTCTCCGCTGTCCCTACACAACTACAACGTGGAATAATCAATTTTTTTAGTTGACGGGCTTAATTAAGAACTGGAACGACAAGGTGATAAATTTATTTACTATTTCTCTCTGAGCTCGGACGCGTTCTCCTCTCTTCAGTTCCAACCTAACCCATGTTCCGTACTTTGAATTCACTGGGCGACTTGGCATGAGGGCGAAAAAGTTTGAATGGACGCGAAGTCTATTTTTCAGCGACGTATTCATTGGCGTCTCTGTTTTCGGATAGTAAGGTCCCTATTGGATTGTATTCTCATCGTCCTTTGGTTCTTGTACCCTCCTTAAACACCAGTGCTTCCAAACTATGGTTTGAGACAAACCACCAGGGAATCGCCGGCCCCAAAACTGCCGCCCGCGATGCCTGACACAATCCGCTATCAAAGGCAGTTCTGCCAACTAATATTAAGATCTATGTCCTTCAAAAATGATCGAGTGGAAGGCTCTACTTGGTCACTTTTCCGCCTAAATTAAACCACCTTACTGATAGGCCTTTTAAACTCTTTCTTTATGTCTCTTTTGAAAAAAGCATAAGACAGTGGATCAATGTCCGAGTTTAAAACCAATACAGGAATTTTGTATTGTTCATCTTTACATAATGCATTTGTGTCGAATAGTACTAATAGACTACAACGCAAATATATTTCGTAGCACACAACAAACACTCCTATCACAATACCCATCATTATGACTGCAGACTTCTCGTTATGGGTTTTAAAAGATACCCGATGGTTAAAACGTAACTGTTTTGCTAGGGTGCGTGCTGACCAAATCATGTTTCCATACATGAAGTACCATTGACACAAAACTGAGTACTTGCAGTACGCATGGAACAATTTCCATGAAAATTATTAAAACCAAAACTGCAACGATACTGGTCAGAGGGGTCTCACAGCAAAGCCGAAGTGCGGTCTTGAACGCAACCAACGTAAATGACGCTATCCAACAGGAAGATATCACTTGAATAACACGAGATCGAGTGATAAAAGTTATGTATTTAAAAGGCTTTACGATGGCGATATAACGTTCAAGCACCAGAGAACACAAGTTTAAAACAGACAAGTAGCTAAACAGCCACCTTACGACATCATTCCATGAAGGAAATACCTTAGGCCAGTAGCAGGTGTTTGTAACGTCGCATGGGAACAAAGAAGGAACAACGCTCAAACCAACACAGAAATCCGCTACTGCAAGTGAAACAATAAACGCATTGGTTTTGGTGCGGAGATTTCGTCTGCTACAGACGAGGAAGATTACAAATCCATTTCCAGTGATGGCAAGAAAGGAAAGGACCCATCCAAGAATCCAAAACCAGGTCTCCATCCGTACTAATGGCAGGTAAGAGAAGTTCTTATTAACTACACAAATAAAACAAAAATATCCTCTTCGCAAAAATGTCAGGAGGTTGTATGTTATTCACTGGCAGATGTATGTTACTAGACTGAAGTCCTTTTTGTTGTCCAACTTTGTCATCAATTTGGTAGTTTCTAATATGTGTTTCGCATGCGCAGTAGGTAACTGACCGAGCTGCAAACTCGACAAAAGTGCATTAATAAATAAAAGGACTGTCTCTAATATCGCGTACAGCGCGTTACTAAATTTGCCTGAGAACGTTTCTGCCGTTGTCGTTAACCATTCCTAAGGGAGAAATTAAAACAAGTCAGATATGAGCCAGTAATCTGCCTAGTTTGTTCCGTTTAATAAAATATATATTTCATGCAAACGAAAACGGGTAAAAAAAGCTCTAGCCATACTAAATAGAATAATCATGCAAAGGTTTTCAGTTAATAAATAAAGCTGGTCACGATGTGAAACAGAAACACAATGTCGCTAAGTTTGTAAAGACAGTTCAACTATGTAAAGAACACCCTCTTCACAAAATTCTCGTCTAACCTTACCTTGTTATTTCATAATCCTTTCAATATATAAATATACATGGCGTAGGACGCCTGGGGTGTCGATATGATCTTTAACAACTGTTTCACTGCCTCAGTTATCAATCAATTATCAATATTGTTTAGTTTAATGTCTTCTATTGCATTTTTATTTCGTACAGCTAAATTGGAAGGTTTTATTATTCATTTGGCATGCAACGATTTTAATATCGTTCCAGCAGCGCCAAGCAACTCGTCTCTCCTATTTGCTGTTGGGCTTCCTTAGCAACCAATATTAAAATTTCTTTGTCATGATTTCTACAGAATTTAAACGAAAATTAGCCTTACGCTCGTGTAACCGAGGCGAAAAATCCTTGAGTAAACTGCTTGAAAACCATACCCTTCACAGCGGCACATACCTATATAGCCCATATATGGCAGTACCCCCCACGGGGAACATCCTTTTCAGATTGATAAACTATTAAGAATTCATCTTTAATCTGTAGCCTCCGCACTAGCTCCAGTAGCAGTTTCTGTTCCTTCAACAAATCCCCATAAAACGCGTTCCATCAACACAAGCTTTATGTTTCCAAGACTGATAATTCTTTCCATCCAAGCGCTCGATTTTAGTGATTTCCGCCATCTTGGGCAAACGAACTAAGTCAACACAATCCGAACGTGATAGATAGATTAATCTTTCATCCGAACCGAAAGAAGGTTACTACTAGAACTGAATAACATAAGCTACAATCGAAGTGCAGGTGTAATACCCTAGAGAGTGTCATATGATCTTAATCAACGAATCACATTACATGATTATTATTTCTCCAACATAAACCGATGGTCGTAACCGACGAGGCCGCTGTAAAAAGCGCACGGCTATTATGCCTTGGTTCGAACTGTATCCATGCTTGCTCACGCTATCTTTGTTACTCGATTGATGCAGAGTCTTGCTCGAGTATGCCAAAATCGAGCAAGTGAAGCAAAGCGGGCTTTGGTAGTAGCCGGTGTAAACACAAAATTATACTCTCATGAAGTAAAACTAAAAAGTTCCATCCAAGAAAACGCCACCATCACACCACCTGTGAACCTTGATCTTAAGTCCTTTCCCTAATCTTATAGATTTTCTCTGAGGCTCCAAAGGTTCTTGTTTTCTCTCCTAATGCGCCATTTTTCCAAATTTCAATTCACTTTGAGTCTAAGCGTCACAGATTTATCAGTCGTAGCTCAATCAAGCCTTTTGCATTCGTTCATATAAGACCTACATTCTACAAGAATGAGTTACGCACGTTAAGTGGTAGGCTTTAGTTAACTTTGTTATTATCTTTAAAACTCAGCGCCAAAAAGTCTTTTGAACTCTTTCTTTATGTCTCTTTTTAGTCTTTTGAAAAAAGCATAAACCAAGGGGTTGTTGAGAAATTTTACGGGTGGCAATGTGCCGCTGGGACCCTGGAAAACCTAGCCTATACTCCTGGTTCAGCTGAATTTTGCTACACTATACTAAACTTAACTTCCCAAATCCCTCCCTATACAAGAGTTGCTCTGACTCTGATTTCTATACCCAGTCCCAGACTTAACTACATGCTCGAAAACCATACCCTATAAAACGTTGCATTGTATATCCCATGTGGCAGTACCCTCCCACCCGGGGGTTAGGTTGTCCACCGAGTTCCTTTAAAGAATCCACAGAAAAAAATCTTTTTCGCTCGTTTGAGTGGGGCGAATACGAGTATAAAAATTTTGATAGCTGTAATAAAAAAATGCATTTTTCCTTTCTCCTCGATAACTAAAAACTTGCTATAGTTATTTTATAGTTCAGACTTTTGACGATTTTACGTTGATTCTCTCCACCTCTTGACCAAGAAAGTAGACTACGAGTAGTCCCCCATTTTTCCTCAGGAATAGTAGAGCGAGCAAAACGCGAGCACGCGTGAAAATCAACCCAGGCGAGAAAAGGCGACACGCGTGTCGCCTTTTTCTCGCGTGGGTTGATTTTCACGCGCGCTCGCGTTTTGCTCGCTCTACTATCCCTGAGGAAAAATGGGGGACTGCTCGTAGTCTACCAAGAAAGAGGACAACTGCTTGCATATTTAGATGATTTACATAATTAAAAAATAATTATAAAACAAAGGCAGGAACTTTCTGGCACGTTTGGCGAAGAAAATAAAATAGCCAGTACGAATTACTGCCCAGGACTACAAAACACCACGGATGACAATTTAACAATTAGGGAGCGGTCATTAACTATTGAGGGGGTGGGGAGGGCTGGTATTTTTCAAAAGCGAGGGTCCAAAAATTTTAGCCCCTCTCAGGTTACCAGCCCAAAAATCCTGCCCCCTCCAAAAATGCGTGCCCAAAAAATTTTAACCCTCCCCTGTAATAACAAAAAAAAATCAAGAAGTGCTACACACTAAATCTACTTACTATTTAAACAATATCATTTTTTCATAGGTTTAATGCAAGCCGATAATTAAACGAACTCTTGACGGGAATCCCTTCTATTTTCTCATACTAAATTATCATATCTCGGTGAGCATTCGGAAGTCCGGCAAGCGCGGTCATTGCACGCGTGCCGAACAAGAATGCTGTATCATGACAGGCTAGAAACAATAGACAACTCCCAAAGCACAAACTCAGCCAAAACGCTAAAAATCTTCAATGTTTACTCAAGTTTGGGCTTATAGAAAATAATGCCACAGTTTTTCAATGACCATGAAATTCAGAATCCGGGTAGTTAGTTAATCAATTGTGGCCCTGAAAAAATTTGAAGGAAAAAAACTACGAATTTTTAAGAAAATGCTTTTTTCGTGAGAAGGACTCTTAAACGTTGACAAACGTCAACAAATAGCTAAAACTATAATTTCTATATGTTTGCTTTGCTCGAAATCGCGCGCATTTACAAGGCCCTAAAGCTTTTTGCTGACTTGCAAGGACCCATCTGTTATAACGATGCCCAAAATAAAGGGATCAGTCTCATAGTTTATTAGATATAATCGTGTAAAGTTTGCTTATCATTTTCGCATAAAGTATGACCTAAATTTGGAAACCGCTGAATTTCTCGAATTGGGTCTTTGCGATTTTGGTGAAACTCAGTTCAGCGCAAGGCACTAATGCGCACTATGTGTAGCCGAGAGATTTTCACGAAAAAAAGCCGGCAACAGCAGATTTTCGACTCAGACCTCAAAGGGGCGTGGCATTATAACCACGTGACATTTACTCCGATCGCCAAGAATTTTATGTTATATTGTAGATTGATCTATATGTTATCCATTCTATGTGTTAGACTTACGATAAAGGTAAAGGTGGGGATACCAGAGAGCTTCAAAGTAGGATGGTACCCCCTCGAAAAACTGGGACGAGTCACCTTAAGATAACGGTCAAAAAGATTTTAAATCCACATTGAGGTGCCGGAAAAGTATTGGTTCACCAAAAAATTCTTTTCGAAAGAAACAACTTTGCAAAGAATGATTTCAACACGTCATAGCCCGTACAGCTCGCACAGATGACAGCAACAACAACACTCATATCGATTATTAAATTCAAACGTTTTCTCTTAAATTTTCGTTATAAAACACATGGTTAACAATTTATCGTGTACTGTTGAGCTATGGATGCATTTGGGAGTTGGGAGACGTCTTGGGAGGATTGCTAAGCTCACAAGAACTCGAGGTATATAGTTTACTGAGTAACACGTCATCAGCGTGCTCAATAGGAATATGAAGCACGCTCGCGCTATTGAATTTAAATAGGCGAATATTCTAGCTGTTATAAATAGCATTCCCATCGAGCACGCTGATGAGAAAAATAGCTGGTGTATTTCTATGATGTAGTTAAGTACCAGCTGGAGCATTATTGCGTTCGAGGTACGAGAACGCAAGCCCTAATTTGTGTTGGCTGTGCGGTGCATTATTGAGATTGCATTTTCGTCGTCGTCGACATACATTTGCCTCGCTTTGAGGTGCTTGCTTACGTTTTGCCTCACTTTGACGCGATAACTCATGTGCATGTGGTGATTCTTGTGTCCTCGGCGTTCATCTTTCAAAGATTTGCTGAGGCCTGATATTCTGTCTTCGTAAAGCGTTCATCTTTTAAAAAGTTTGCTGAATCTTCGTAAAGCGTACATCGATCTGTGTTTGCTGAATCGTCCAAAACGTTCATCTTTTAGAAGTTTGCTGTTAAATTTTACTTTGGATTAAGCCTTCATTTTTTTCGGCATGGTTCACCACTGTCTTTGGAAAATGTCTGCTACTCCTGGTGCATGCATCAAACCGGGTTTAGTTCGGCCGCCGTTGTGCCACAAAGTAATTAAATTGACCAAGTCGGTGTAGCTCGGCGGCAGTCGTGTCACAAAGTAAATTTACCGAGTTGTGTTAGTAGCTCGGCAGCCGTTGTGCCACAAACTAGGGAGTTTAAGCAAATCGCTACGGCGACCTCTACTACGGTGGTCGTGGATGCGGTGTCCTGGAGAGAGTACGTCTCGTAGCTCGCCAAATTTTAAGCTCGGTTCTTGCTCACTTGCTTTCGCTATAATTTATCAACAACAGAATTCAATGGTGGTCAAGTAAGAAAACGGCCAATTTAAAAATGTCGTTTGCCAAGAATAATATTGATAGTAAACATCATCAGAGGACGATTCGTACACAAAACAGAAAACTACAGATGAAGATCGGAGTAAGCTGCTACTGATGTTTCTTCTTGTGTACCGCATTTAACAACAAATCAACGAATTCAGCGTTTTAGATCTTCTATTCTATTCTTGCTTAAACAACCTTCAGTGACATTTAACTTTATTGCTAACAGTCGTGCTTACGGTTTTCGTCTAGCCTTTGTTTTTACTGGCGGATTTTCTGCGGCCATGGGGCGGCATAGAACTCATGGCACACTCGCTTGAGGCTCGAAATCTCAAACTGAGAAAACGCAAGGATAACGTATTCACTGGAAAACCAGAAGCCTCGAATACATTCTTGATAAAGTGAAAAACAATCTTTGATAGCTTTTAAAACCAGTGATCTTAAAAAATAGGATAGGAGTCAACTTTTATACTCACGTAGTAGCGACTATGCCAGTAGACAGCTCTTCACGTCGTAGGATTTGGCGCTACGGCGAAAGGTCATTTCTAAGCATGCGCACTGCGTCATTTCGGGGCTTTTTTACTTCCGGCCGCCGTAGTAGAGGTCGCCGTAGCGATTTGCTTAAACTCCCTAGCTCGGCGGCGCCATTTGATCATGACTTGTGATATTTCGGCACCGGACAAACGAACACCTTAACTCTATGTTATTTATTAGGAAAAACTTATAAACCACTCTCTAGTCACTGAAATCAACACGCTCAACCAAATTACTGGAAAAGTTGTTGACGTGAGCCGCACACACATTCCATTGAAGGCTTTGACAGGGTTAGTGCGTGGTTTGAATTCAGATGTGAAAGCTTTTAAAACAGTAAATTCAATGTAATTCATTTTGTCAACAAGTTGTTGATTGGATGCTCTTAAAAATAACAGAGGAAATTATCCGAAGAAATGTTTTTGAAGAAAGAAAAAGAATCCCGGGTTAAGCACTAATCGGCTTCAGCAACTGCGCCCTGTAACTCACGACAGTAAAACAAAATGTTCTATTCACACGCCCGACGCACTCTAGCCAATGTCTCCTCCGATTAAAAGCACTTGACACCGAACCATACGACATCTTTTCAAAAGCTTCTTATAACGTGATACACAGTTTAAATAGCGGTTTCGCTGTACGCAACCCTTACGTTCAAAATATACCATAATCATATTTATGTATATCGCAACCACCCTCCCCCCTCAACTGTTACCTGTACGCCTAACAAACATATCGAACGCACTCTCCTACGCTCCTAGTAAGAAAAGAAAGGGAAGTATTATTAATGCAGCGGCTATTATATATGGCCTTGAATATACAACCAAAAGTGAACCAGAGCGGCTGTGAAATTTTGTTTGTCGAAGCCAAGAAAGTGTTACGTAACATTATTTCAATATACAAAAGAAAAAGACCCAATTTGTTCCCACTTTCAACACACTATAAAATTTATATGGCGATTCACAAAACTCGTTTCGTCTAACGACCTCTTTAGTTGATCGCCACATTATTCATTACGTAACAATGCATGGAAAATAAACCCTAGTAACAGGGCCACTGAGGTAATTACAACAGTCGTCCTAATGGGATGCGGACGTAGTTCCATTCACTTTTTTTTTTCAGTTATAACCAGAGGGCGTTTCGTTCACTGCCGTTATCTTTTACGTTTTATTTAAATCACTCGTAATACTTTGTAGGAATGAGAACCCTGAGGGTTGAATAAACCGATGAAATATCCTCACGCAAAGAAATTAAGCCTCGGACTCCTTTTTGTTGCACTGCCTTGAGAGAATCGTGACTTGGATACTTATCAGAGTTTCAGCTAGAGCAGGGGAAAACGTAGTCCTCGCCTTAAATTGGGATTTGCATTATTATATTTTGATTTCTACCAAATTATTGACAAATTGACCGGATGAGATAGAACTATGTTATACGGTTTGTTTTTGGACCAATCAGAAAGAAAAGAATTTGGATATTTTCCATATGATAATCTAACAAACAAATATAGTTTATACCCTCCTTCCCGCGAGAAAAACTAATATCAATAATTATAAACTTCTCAATACTAGACAAAGGGCATTTTCAAGCACTTTAAGTGACAAAATAAATAGCCCATGTGCGATATATATATCAACATTTTTTTTCAGTCTGTTAATTGTCACATTCGCAAGACCTGAGTCCCACATTAAGGTCCCACACTATCCACGGGATTCATGCCGCGCCGTTTTTGGGCAGTTTTTTTATAAGCTCTAATGTCTCAGTAATATTTGTTTTATTAAGAGTCCTTTATAGTCAACGACGTAAGAAAAGGCAAATACACTTAAGTACAAAAAAATCAAAGCAAACTGTCTTGAAACTCGTGGTCCCGGAGAGGACTTTTCTTTGACCTATCATTTTCATCGACGTTACTTCTAAGCCGGGAACCACAATCAAAATCGATAAAAGAAGAGAAAGTACCGATCTGAACTATGAAAAAGGACAATTTCGCTACTTCTATGGTTCTAAATTTTGAAAGGCTATGACTTATGTACCTCCGTTCACTGTGATTTTACGAAAACTTTTTATTTTATTTTTGCCCTATTCACGAATGGACCAACACTTTAAAACTTGTGGGTGAAGAGGAAACACCAAGTCGAACCAAGCCAGAAAGGAGCTTTGGTTTGAGAGACTCAAACATCAAAAGGCAAACTAGTACAACAGCGCTAGCTAATAAGGAAACTTAAGATGGCTAGACTGGATATTTCTTAGACGGGATACTTCCTAACTTTTATTATTATTCATTCAAAATATTTCCCCAATTCTGATTGGCTTAAAGCACACACATAATTCACCATAACCAGTTACCGATGACCAAATTTGGAAGAATTTTGAGTCTAACGAGGAAATGACGTCAAAAATGCAGCCTTCTACAGGTTAATGCTCCGTTAACCGAGAAGACCTGGGGACGAGGTCGAGTTGTTTTTTGGGGGAAAACTAAAATGGCGGACACTTCACTCGTTTCAAGAGTAAGAACTACAGCTGCAACTGGGCGAAATAATGGCTAAAACATAGCAAAAACAGTAAGAAGACAACTCGGAGGGCGACACTGGGCTACTATTTGGAGAATATCCGCGGAGCTGTACAAACCTGAACGTACACTATCGAAGATAAACTTAACATCGATGCAGGTAAGCATGTTTTAGCTATGTTTTTAAAATAGGAATTATTTTGAATGAATAATAAAGCAATTAATGAATTCGGCTTTCGTAGGATATGAACAACAACAACAAATACTTTAATTACAGTATTGCAAAAGATATTAGTCCAAATTTAAGAACTAATGCAACTAATTAGTACGTGCAAAACATTACAAAACGTTACAGTTCTCATTCATTCATTCGTTGATATTATTGATTATTGATATCATTATTAATGATATGAAGAATTAAGCAGATCTCGGGGGTGTTATCCGGCGGCAATAACTTTACCGTCACTTTTTCATCATGTGGGAAGCAGAAAAAAAATAGCTTTGCAATAGTTTATTTGCATTTATGTTTCGTTTTTGCAATACCTGTTTTCAGTCAACTTATTTAGCTTTATTTTCATTGGTACGGAGACCCCTGAACATGACAGGAACGTAATTGAGGATCCTTCTGAATGCAAATTAGAACAGCTATAACCTACTGCAAATGAAGACGGATATTACAAATTATTACAAAATCGTCCACTGACGTTCTCTAAACTTGAGGCAAAACTACATTAAAGGGGAACTCCGGGAGAAAAATGACCTTTTTCTTAATGATTTGCCTACATTTGCTGTTTCAATTTTTGACTACTAAGTTAAGTGATTGTTCGCTAGAACGAAGATATTTCCCGCTAAAGCGGACTGAAAAATGCAAATAGCATTCCGCCATCTTGGAAATTGTTTGCCTGCTCAGAAATGGGTCAGCGTTTTCATTTATGACGTCAGAACGTCAAGCGTAATCCGATATTTACTCGGCTTCCAGTTGTGTACAACATTTTGCATCGTCTGCTTTGGGAGCTTTTCTTACCTTTATCACTCTTATAATGTCGAATTCTGGGTTAGAATCCGAGTTCTTCGACGAAGAACAAGGAGCTCAAACGTTTTCTATCCAGCCGTATCAGTTTGAACCGCGGGTAAACACGGATGAGAGGGATATCAACGCTGAAAGTCTTCCAGGCGACGAGTCCATGGAAGGCAGCGAAGAATTGAATCCAAGACTGGAAAATTCCGACTGGTATATGCTGTGCTGTTTGCTTCATTGTAATTCTTTTACCGACGTGCGAAATAAACTGTTGTTTGGCCCAGATGTCGTGTTCGTACTTGTTCCTTTTTTGTTTTTTTTTTTTCGTTTTGAGAGTCTTGAGTACGTGAACATTTCATTATCGAGTGGCCGACAAATTGCGTAGTGTTCCTAGTTCTCAATGTCTTGCGAATTAGGTGCTGTGAACGTGAAAGCTGTTAAAAACCTAGCATAAATTCCCTCCTCCCCCCGCAGCTGGAGTTTTCAAGTAGAAGGGAAGGATTTTGAACAATTTTCTGGGCGCTTCGCTTTCTTTTATTTAAGCTAACACTAGCACGGGTGCAAACAAAAAGAATTGTATTTTTGTAAATGTTGATCTTCACTACACATAGGTTCTTTAAGTCAACAGGCGGCCGTTGGTCCCGCCTAACCTATTTCAGGAGAGAATTTTATTTACATGTTTAACTATCTAAATTTGCCAGTGTCCTCACTTTCTTTACTAGCTTGTATAAACAGTTTTCTTCAACTCAAACAAAATTAATCTGCTTCAACATATTTTATCTACATATCACAAAAAAAGTTAGTAACATCTAAATGTTACGAAACCTTACATTGTTATCTTAAATCAGCTCTCAATTGCTGGTGTTTATCCATCTTCTTAACCTGTACCTCATGTTAAACGTAGATCAATTCAGTTTTTGTTTCCCATCTATGATTTAGGTGCTCATGTGATAATTGCCAGATTATGGGGAGAGCGGAGGCATGCATATGCTGCCAAGAAATAGAGCAGGTTAAAAATAAGCTTAATGAAGCTGTTACTAGTGGTGAATGTGAGGAAGAGCCAACATGCATCACGCAGCATCCAGGGTTCCATCCAGTGTGTATAAATAGATGGGTCCTGCAGACTGCATGGTATCAATATAAGCAACAATACAAAGAATCTTTTAATGGTCCTGAAGACAAAACTCTACAGGCACATAGCATACAGACAATTGGCCCTATGGTGCTGGGGAATCCTGGGCAAGGAAATTAGGGTTGTGCTTCCTTCATGTGCTGTAATGTGTATTAGGAACTTCTATCCTCCACCTGGGCCTGAGGAGGAGTTTGTCTTTACAGGTTTTAAATATGCAGACGAGTGACATGACTTAAAACTGACATCAGGCTGCCAGTGTAAATGAGAAACTGTAAGCCACTTATGATTCATAATATACAGCTATAAAGAGGATATTACAAATAATTTGCTTACATTTTGTGAGCTGAATTTTTAAGCCTTTAGGTTTTGTATTCTTATTTTACACTATGATATGTTGAAAAGTCCTATACACATGCATCCATGTACATATGTCTACGTAGGTTATGAAAATGCAAATCTCCTTGAGAACATCAAAAACATGGTGTGAATAAGGAAAACAAAACATGCTAGCTAAAAAGGTCTATTCCTCATTATTTGCAGTCAGAAAACCTCACAAGTGGTGAACTGTTCTTGTCATGTGGGTTTCAGTTTTTTACACGTAATTGGAATAAAAAGACATGGTGGTATTTGAGTTTCTTATTGTTAAGTTTGGAAAAAATTTCAGTGTTACTCTGATAGACTGTTACAAATAGGAAACCTCCAGGAAATGTGTCAAAGGCTCACTATTGTTAAGTCATCTATTAAATCTTGAACGATGTTGGCGTATTGCATCTGATTTACTAGGTGCTGGTTCTGAGGCAATGTTACTTGGTAGGTGTGGATGAAGTGGCTGTGCAGCTGCATTCCCCTGCTCAACACGACTGAGCACCTCTGAAAGTAGGTCTGATAAGAACTGATATGACTTCTTCTCATTAATTGGTTTGACAACCCATCTTTTATTTGCTTTTGGAAAACAAAGCTTGTATCTTGCCTCACCTGCCCGTTCACCTGACTTTATCACAGCTTGACTACGGCCAGTGTTAGCATTGTTGTCTAGAGCGGCTAGCTGGGTCCTAGCGACCATGCCCTGGTAAGAATAATGCTCGCGTTTGGAGGCATACTTCAGCATCATTGAATGGTACACCTCAATTTTACCAGTGTGACAGAAGTCAGTTAGTTTAGCCAGATCTTTAAGAAGCTTTTTATTCAGTACCACTTCCTCTAAAGCTATGTGAGCTTGTGAGCCTGGCTTAAGCCAACAAATTTGCTTAGCTTCAGAGGAAGAGATAAGTCGGTGGCAACACTGATGGAAGAGCGTATTGCCTGACCACTTGTGCTTGTTTGCTACATGATCTAAAACAGACTTCCACTTTTCACGCAGAAGCTGCTCATTCCCATCGCAGGTTGCCGCGCACCACCAAAGGTGATTGGAAATGGATTGTATCCATGGGGCCAGTTCCTCACAACCCTTTTGTTTGGCTTTGTTTGTAAGTTTTTTGACCACCCACTTGGAGAGATGCCAAACATCATACTGGTGGTTGATGTGTGGGAAGTCCTTCTTCATGCTGCTGCTGATGGAAACATGGCGGTCTGTAGCAATCCTGTTAATCATGATCCCCTTTTCCTCCAAGTCTTGAAGGCAACGAGAAAAGCCCTCTTTCTCCATGGCATTTGACGAGCTGACTTCTGAGACCTGGACAACATTGAATGCAACCACATCTCCAGAGTCCTCATCCATTTAAATGTAGGTGCCATATTTGCCACTGTGGCCAGGGCTGTCACACCTGCCATCACCATCGAGATTTACAACTTCCTTGGAAGTCAGTCTGTCTACCTGCCGTTGACTCTCTGCTTCCCATGCCTCATTCACCACAGGGAACAGGTATTTACGCTGGGCGTCATAAAAGTCACTTTCCCTGAAAAATTGCAGGTTAAAACATGATGCCAGACGACTTATGGCAGCAAAGTTATTACCTGTAAAAAGAATGGATGCTGCCAGTAATAAATTTCCTAGAGGTTTCCTTTTTACAACAGGTTGTGACTCCCATGTCATTTTACACCCACTCTGGCACACAAGCTCTACAGATAACATGCTTCCAACAGTTTTCCTCTTCTGTTCAATGACAACATCACCGCATTCCTGGCATCTTTTAAATAAATTATTTAGATTTGAATTAAAGACTACAAATTTTTTTTCATTGCTGGGATTTTCAGGGAACTCATCTTCTGATTCTTCATCATCATCATCATCATCTTCATCAGCATCGCCATAGTGTTTTCCTTTAGGGGGAAATTTCCAGTGGGGATCTAGGTCTTCATCATCAACTTCATCATCTGTGTCACTGACATGACCATCAACGTTGTCATCATCATTTTTCAGCCTTGGGTCTTCTTTGTGCAATTGAGCTAAAGGGGTGGTGCTAAAAAAGTTCTCATCATAAGTAGGAAACACTGAACTGGGACATGCTGGCAAAGAATAAGTGTGATCCTTCAAAACCTTCCATTGTACAGCATCTACATATGGTGGGACATACATATAGGGCTCGTTTTGTATTGGGGTGGGGGTAACATTAGCTTTGCCCTTTTTTTGTTTGGAATCCTCAGTTTGAACTGCTACACTTCTTAAGGTAACAGGCTGACAGCAACACTGAATGCCAATGTCATGCACTCTTGGTTCTGAGGAGCCTGTTTCTTCATTATTTTCAAACTGGTCTTGATCTGAAGAGTCTTCCAAGACAACCTCTGAAGAAGAGCTTGACTCATTGTCACAGTCTGGGAAGGCAGCAGCTAAAAGTTCTTCCACAGCCTGATGGGATAAAGTTCAATACTTAACAGTATTTGTTACAAATATTTTTGGAATGTTCAATTGTCTGTTTTTATCGTAATGTCGAAATAATGAAGGTGAAATTACAGACTCGACATACAAAACTGAGGGCAAGGGTGAATTGAAGGATCTAACTTGAGGTAAGCACTAGGGAAAATGAGAGAAAAAAACAGTTCTTATTAACATCTGTAACAGGCGGCGATTTTTAGTACACGTATCTGCTACGTGGCACAGTCGACTGGATAAAAGTCTCTTGATGTGAGGTGACATTCAATTTCCCATAAGGTCATACAAGTTTTGAATTTTTTTTACAAGCTTAGCTTTCGCAGCTTGATAGGATTGGAGTCCTAAAAATTTAAACCTATTCACTCCGGTTTAGGTGTACAAACTCTCTTTTTACTTGCAAATGCCGTTGAATTAATTCTGCCTTATAGTGTTTTATAGCGAACTTGTCAGTTTCTCACTGAGTTCTAGATATGCTAGAGGCAAAACAGGAGCGTGAACTCTCAGAGGTCATCTAATTCGAACTGGACTGCAATCTCGTAGCGTCCGCCAAGCAGGCAAATCGAACAAGACAAGATTTTTGCAAAATAAAACAGGATGATAAAAATTTGCATGAGTGACAGTACTAACCTGTTTATGGTTTTGTTTCTGAAGGCGACTTTCAGATGACAATCGCGCTTTTTTGGGTTCCGGACCATATTTAAACAGAGACGGTATAGCGTCATCCCTTAAATGTTTTCGAACCTTTTCGCCCATTAGTTGTGCACGGAAATCGATCTCAAAACAGCTGGGCAAGAGGTGTTCGCTGCAAACATGGCTGTTTTCCAGGGGTGGCATATCAACACGCCTTACTCGGTCGAGCCATGCCTTCGTTCTATGGTCTTGCGGGAACTTGTGGTAACTCACGGCTTCTCCCGTCTTTTCTGAGTAATTGCGGCAGTCAGGCACAACGCAGCTGACGATTTTCTCCTTTGCTTAATAAAAACGGTCAAAAAAGGTTGAACTGGAAGCCACGGACACAATGCAAAGGGACGAAATAGAAAGACGTTCTACCCTCGTAGTTCTAATATACGAATCTCCCGCGAACCCTCCACCAACCAACCGCGAACCATTGACGTTCTTACGTCACAGCGTACTGCTGACCATTGTAACGCGGCTCGTATTCTTCCCAAGATGGCGGAATACTAGGACGGCTTTTCGGCCAGCTTTTAAGTAAAAGATTTACTTAGCGGTAGATGTAAGGTAAGAAAGTTTATTAAAAACTGAAAGTTTAGATATAGGACTACTATTCTAAATAAGTTCGTTTTTATCCCGGAGTTCCCCTTTAAAACTTGTCTGAAGAAAAAGATGGCTTTTCGCCGCGCCATATAGGGATCAATGGGAATCTGAGAAAAATTATCTATGTTGCCTGTATGGATCATACAGATCGTGCTCTAAAGTTTTTAATATTTCATTCACAACTGGCATGGACTGAGGACTGATAGTTAAAACTATCAGTTTTCAGGGAGAGGAAAAAATAATACAGTTCTTTTCCAGTACAAAAACAAAAACGTTTATTACTTCACGCTTGTTTAAATTCTGGGAAACTACTTAACAGAGTTGACTCAATAATTAATGTTGAAAATGAAGTAAGGAAAAAGAAATACTTTAATTTGGTTTGAAACAAAAAGTTTCAGTGAGAAGTTTCGTCTATACCTCGGAATCGCCGTTTCAAGAGCATCTGACATATGTAGGGACCTCACGAAACTACGACGGCGAAGGCAAGGAGAACGCCTAAAATACAATAGACTTCAGTGAGCAAAACAACGATTCCGGCTGCACGTGCATCACGCTTTTCTGTACATTTCTCCGCTGTCCCTACACAACTACAACGTGGAATAGTCAATTTTTTTTAGTTGATGGGTATAAGAACTGGAACGACAAGGCGATAAATTTATTTACTATTTCTCTCTGAACTCGGACGCGGCCTCCTCTATTCAGTTCCAACCTAACACATGTCACCGTAGTTTCAATTCACTGGGCGACTTGGTATGACGGCGAAAAAGTTTCATTGGACGCGAAGTCTATTTTTCAGCGACGTTTTCATTGGCGTCTCTGTTTTCGGATAGTAACGTCCTTTTTGGATTGTATTCTTATCGTCCTTTGGTTCTTGTACCCTCCTTAAACACCAGTGCTTCCAAACTATGATTTGAGACAAACCGCCAAGGAATTGTCGGACCCAATACTGCCACCCGCGATGCCTGACACAATCCGCTATCAAAGGCAGTTATGCCAACTAATATTAAGATCTATGTCCATCAAAAATGATCAAGTGGAAGGCTCTACACGGTTACTTTTCCGCATAAATTAAACCACCTGACTGATAAGCCTTTTAAACTCTTTCTTTATGTCTCTTTTGAAAAAAGCATAAGACATTGGGTTAATGGCCGAGTTTAAAACCAATACAGGAATTTTGTATTGTTCATCTTTACATGATGCATTTGTGTCGAATAGTACCAGTATACTACAACGCAAATATATTCCGTAGCACACAACAAACACTCCTATCACAATACCCATCATTATTACTGCAGACTTCTCGTTACGGGTTTTAAAAGATATCCGTCCTAGGGTGCGTGCTGACCGATCTTGTTTCCATATATGAATTAGCATTGACACAAAACAGAGTATCTGCAGAACGCATGGAAAGATTTCCATGGAAGTCATTAAAACCACAACTGCAACGATACTGGTCAGAGGGGTCTCACAGCAAAGCCGAAGTGCGGTCTTAAACGCCACCAACGTAAATGACACTATCCAACAGAAAGTTATCACTTGAATAACACGAGATCGAGTCATGAAAGTCATGTATTTAAAAGGCTTTACGATGGCGATATAACGGTCGAGCACCAGAGAACACAAGTTTAAAACAGACAAGTAGCTAAACAGCCACCTTACGACATCTTTCCATGAAGGAAAAGCCTGAGGCCAGTCACAGGTACTTGTAACGTCGCATGCGAACAAAGAAGGAATAATGCTCAAACCAACACAGAAATCCGCTACTGCAAGTGAAAAATGAACGAGTTGGTTTTGGTGTGGAGACTTCGTCTGCTGCAGACGAGGAAGATTAAAAATCCATTTCTAGTGATGGCAAGAAACGAAAGAACCCATCCAAGAATCCAAAACCAGGTCTCCATCGGTACTTACGGCAGTTAAGAGAAGTTCTTATTAACTACAGATGAAAGAAAAATATCCTCTTCGCAAAAAATGTCAGGAGGTTGTATGTTATTCACTGGCAGATATGTTACTAGACTGAAGTCCTTTTTATTGTCCTACTTTGTCATAAACTTGGTAATTTCTAATAATTATGTGTTTCGCATGCGCAGTAGGTAACTGATCGAGCTGTAATAGCACAGTTGGTAGGAAAATGAGGATAGTTGCGTGCTGCAATTCAAAGCCAGTGGGCGCTTTCAATACAACAAAAATTGCCGTTGAAATGTTGGAAATTCCACTCACCCAATGGAACTATACATCGACCCGACCAAAGCCACGGCGCGTTTGTTTATTGTTCCTACAAAAGAGCGGTATTTGAGACAACAATTTTGTCAAATGGAAAGGGACACTCCAACATTGCCGATCTTAATCTAAATAGCTCTTATCTGGCTGGATCTTAATTATTCTCTTTACAACTAAACCAAGTCTGGTCTGTCAGTTATAACAGATGGAATTAACGGAGACCTTAGCTGATTAAAAAAAAATATATGCCTTCACTTTAGTCTAAATTGCAGCCGACATCATATATTTCTTACAAATTGCGACAGGTCTACTACAAAAGATTTTATTATTCATTCTGTATGCAACGATTTTAATATCGTTCCAGCCACAAGCAACTCGTCGCTCCAATTTGCTGTTGGGCTTCCTTAGCAACCAATATTAATTTCTTTGTCATGATTTCTACAGAATTTAAAGGAAAATTAGCCTTACGCTCGTGTAACCGGGGCGAAAAAGGTGACACATTTGATAGCTATACCTTTTTTCTCCATAACAAGTCATTTTACACTTTACTCGATTTTATCATTTCAGTCACACCTGCAAGACTAACCTGAAAGAAACTTGCACGGAAAGATTACAAAACTACTACATTTCTTTGTGTTTTCTCAACAAGGAAATTACTTCATATAACAAGAATATCGTACAGTTAATCTTTCAGTTCGGTTCGGTAGATTCTAGGGATCTATCGCCGTTAACAGAGTTGATTACGAAGACTGTTGAACGAACAAAATTAACCTCGGTGCGGAGGAAAATTGGCGCCAAGCCTTATGAAGTCACCGAACCTCGAACTTCTGAACTTGTCAATCTTGTTTTCTCCCAAACTGGTCAAACTGGTATTCAGAGTGCGAACATCCGTTTCAAATTGATAAATTGATGGTCATAACCGATAAGCCCGCTGTACAAAGCGCACGGCTATTAAGCCTGCGTTCGAACTGTATCCAAGCAACAATGCAAGCAGCACATGCTCACGCTATCTTTGTTACTCGATTGACACAGAGTCATGCTCGAGTATGCCAAAATCGAGCAAGTGAAGCAAAGCGGGCTCTAATGATGTGAAACTAAAAAGTTCCATCCAATAAGAACTTGCGTCTCACACCACCTGTGGAACTTGATCCTAAGTCCTTTCCCTTGTATTTTGTATTTTCTGAGGGTCCAAAGATTCGTCTTTTCTCTACTAATGCGCCATTTTTTTCAAAATTTCAATTCGGTTTGAGTCCAAGCCTCACACATTTATCAGTCTTTTACTGAACTGCTCAAGCCTTTTACACTCGTTCATTAAAGACTTGCATCCTACAAGAATGAGTTACGCACGTCAAGTGGTAGGCTTTAGTTTACTTTGTTATTTTCTTTAAAACACAGCGCCAACGCAGATGCATCCCATAGCAAACAAGAAACACTCCTATCACAAGACCCATCATTATTACTGCAGACCTATCGTGGAAGATTTTAAACGACATCTGATGGTTAAAACGTAACTGTTTTGCTAAGGTGCCTGTTACGAGTGTTAACAGAACACATGGAAGAAACTCGGAAATTATTGTCAGCCAAATAAGTGGGAAAGGGACAAGTATTGTTTTGAAATAAAACATATAAAGGGTAATCTTTAGCGCGTAAAAACTAACTGGTATAACCCAAGAGAAGAAAATAATTGGGATAATTCGACAGCGAGTCTGAAATTAATGTATTTCAGAGGATGAACGATGGCAATAAAACGATCCAGTACTAAGACGCATAAGTTTACAACAGACTGGTTACTAAGCAACCACCTTATAATATTCACCCAAGATGACCAAGGTAGCAAATGTTGAGGCCAGTGGCAGGTGTTTGTAATGTCGCAGAAGAACAGATAAGGAATAACGCTCAAACCAACACAGAAATCCGCTACTGCAAGTGAAACAATAAATGCGTTGGTTTTGGTGCGGAGATTTCGTCTGCTGCAAACGAAGGAAGATTGTAAATCCATTTCCAATGATGGTAAAAAACCAACCAAGAATCCAGAACCAGGTCTCCATCTTAACTGTTAAAGGAAGTTCTTGTCAACTATACTGATGAACTAAAAAATTGGGTATTATAATTTACATCTTTGCATGAATTTGAGGGTCACATTTGCTAATACCCATAAATGATTTTATAGAGGCCCGCGGCGTTTATTTAATTTAGGAGTCCAATGGCCAAGAGGGGACGTTTAATAGAGGGAGGGAGTTTAGAAGAGGAAAGCGTTTGAAGCTCAGTTAAACTAGTATGCTTTGGGCGAAAATTCAATATCAAGAGAGTTAACTGTAAATAGCAGAATATCTGGTCCCTCCATTTATTGATACGTCTAAAGGTCTTCAAGAGATCCAAATCCCTCTTCCAAATCTCGACTTTGATCGATGGGAATGTTTCGGATCATTATATGTTGTCATTATTAGTTTATCCTTATTTTGAGCTTGCCATTGAACAAGATACATTGTTTAGCAAGAAACTGAACCGGCAAATTGAATGAGGGGGGGGGGGGGGGGGATGTCTATTAGACAGGGGGCGTTATTAGAGAGGGGCGTCTACTACAAACTGCTTGACATCTTAAGAGTAGCGTTCATTAGACAAAAGGCTTTATTTAAGAGTGGGCGGCCATAACATCATTTACGATGCGTGTTTCTATTAGTTCTTTAAATCGTCTTTATTTTAATAACTGCACTGTATTATAACTTCCTGCTTCCAATATTTTTTGCGCTATTTGTAATTAGCCATGCTGTCGTATTTTATTTATAATTATCAGTTTTTTTTAATAAACGGTAGGAAGAGAGAAAATGTGGACTGTCACATGGCAATAGTGCAAAGACATCTTTCAATAAAACGATAGAAAGCGTCAGTCACGTGTGTTACCACTTATCTCAATTCATTGTTAATTTGGCTCGCTTAATATTGCTACGTTAATGTATTCCTAATTGCGACAGTTCTTTATTAGAAACTGCGACAGGTGTTACAAATTACGGCAAAAGTTGGGGATAAAATTGTTAAAAGATTTTTTTTCTCGTTTCCGTAAAATTGCATATCAAAAATTAAAAAGTATACATTTATCAGGAGCGTAGCAAGCGTAGCTACCTGTACGCACGCACGGTACGCACGTGCGTACCTGTAAAAGTCGAGGGTGAAAAAAATAATAGTAAAATAAGATACGAAAGCGGTAATGAAAAAAAAACAAAGGATAAGATAGGTAAAATATAATTATTCACAGTTTGGCTCAATTCATTTAACAACGGATTGTTTAACTTTTAGTTTTAATTACTTCCAAATGTCGGCTTCCTTTGGTGGACCAAATATTTAATAAATATAAATGATATATTTTAAGCCTTAAGTTAGGAAAAGCGATTGACGTGCTTCAGTCCATAAATACAAAAAGACGATAAAGACTTTTTTTCAGTTTACACATGCAGTCACGTCATTTCATACAGCTATTTCGAGAACGGTTGTCGGAAGTGCACGCGACAATCCCGAAAGGTATTGTGGGTGGCTTTGAGGGCAATGTCTTGCCTTCAAAGAAATTTGAAAGAATGGTACGGGAGGCCACTGACATATGTTTGCGAGTGCTAAAGGAAAGCAACAAAAGTAGGTTCGACAGCTTCAGTCGTTACGAACAGTGTATTGATCATATCCCACTGATTACCTTTCGGGATTGTCGTGTGCGCAAATTCTTTCGACAACCTTTCTCGAAACAGCTGTATACAGTAAGAACGCTTCGACTTACAATAATCTCAACTTTTGGAACATTGAGCAGGGGGTTGGGGGATAAGGGCATTTGGAGAATTGTGCGTACCCCCGAAAAAATCCTGGTTACGCCCCTGTTTATGTGAGATGCAACATGAAAACACCTGATGGCGTAAAGCGTAACTGTTTTGCCAAGGTGCGTGCTGGCTGATCATGCCCGCGTGCGTCAAAAATATCATTGATACAAAGCAGAGTATTAACAGAACACATGGAAGGAACTCGAAGAGGAAATTGCACTCATAATTCATGACTCATGACTTATGATTATTGAATATGCCTGCCTTCAATAGCACTGAATCCCTGTAAAAAGCACCAAATAATTTCTGCAAGTGTTCAATTATAGTTATTCGTGTACATGAATGAGTGAACTCGGTGCCACTTGGTGAATCCAGCTAACGTTGTTATGCTTGCTTTGGTGTGTCATTTGCATGAGAAATTGTTCGTGATTGAATAAACCGTCGCAGAATCAGCATTTCATGAATAAAACATGATAATGCCCCTGATGTTGCCTGGACACACAAATTGCTTCGTGACGTCAGCTGCATGATGTCAGGTATATAGTAAAAAATATGGAGCACCCAAGATTGCAACACTAAGACCACGCGCAGTTTTCGCGCTGCGTACGCTAGACGCGCACGACGAGATTATATGGAAACTTAACATTTTGCATAAATATCAGGGTTCCAATTATTAACTTGACGTATTCCTACGCTAGCAAGAGGTAGAGAAATTGGGGAACGTCACGTGGCAATAGCGCAAAAAATATCAGTCAATCAAACGGGACAAAGTCAGTCTCGTTTTACTGCAATTTATTGTTAACTTGGTTCACTAAATAATTGCGAGGTCATTGTATTCTTGTTTGCGACAGTTCTTTATTAGAAACTGCGACAGATGTTACAAATTACGGCAATAGTTAAGGCAGCTTTTGTTATGCAAAAAGAAGCGAGAAGGTAAAATTGCCTCTCAATAAACGACTTGTAGCGTGCTTCTTTCGGCTCATCGCTTTAAGAACGAGTAATCTCACATGAGGGTCTCAATGGGGTTAACCGATAGGCGTAAAATGGCCAAAAATTTAGTCGATAGCCGTAAAAATTGAAAAATTTTAACCGTTAGCCGTAAATAGGGTAAAAAAGAGTTACCCGTAGGCTCCATTTCCGCCGCTCTCTCGAATAATCAAGTTTTTTCCATAGCAAAAATTTGGCTTCTTGCTGGGGATTAATATTTGTCATTTTCAGGAGGTTATGCCCTAGAAATACTAGTGAAACAACACGCAGAGAAGTAACTTTTTGTAAAACACGTTGCCGATAAACAACAATTCCTGTTTTTCTCTGACGCTACGGTAGACATTGCCATGCCTATTCCCTGTTCGGCGTCTTCCCACGCAATCTCGGTCAAGGCATTTCGGTGGCGTATCTGAGAAAAAAAAAAACACTCGCTCGGACAACATGACCCGAAACGCATTAGCCGCGCGGAAAAATGAGGCCTATGGATAAGGCAACGGCAGAGAGTCGTTCTGTGCAGTCCTTCGCTACTGGACACGGGAATTTTGTTATTGGCAGTTTGAACACTAGAGCTAGAAATGGATTATCCGTCTTAGACTAGTCTGTGTACAGTTGCCCCCTTCCCCACAGACACCCCTTCTCCGATTTTTTCTGAGGGGAGGGGGCGGCTGTACACAGGGTATCTGAAACGGATAATCCATCTTCAAACTGTCCGTCAAAATTGACGGATAAAAGTCAGGCGACGGATAACTTGTCTCACACGAATAATCCGTCTAGCTGATCTCTCTAAATGAATGTCGCGCCCCGGCCTTGATTTGGGTGTTCGCGCGTCTGCTTTAACTTTTTCACAAAGATGATTTTTAAATTGACTATTGACATTTCTATGCGTAAAATAATATTAGAGGTGGAATACTTTATAAAAAGTATGATCTATCAAATGTTAAAATTTTTCAAAAGAATAGCTTATTTCATCCCGAGATGATCCTAAGGCCTTTATTTTGCTTTAAAGATAAAAAAAAAAAAACAGGTTTAGTAATATTTAACTCTTTGAAACAAAAGAAATTAATTTTTAACTTTTTTGTTAACCATAACTGAAAAAAAATTAACCGATAGCCGTAAAAGAGCCAAAATTTTAGCCAATAACCGTAAAAGCCACCACCCCATTGAGACCCTCTGAATGCATTACCAGGCGTTCAGATAGTGCAGGGGCGGTGAGCGCAAAGAGATGTGAGAGCCAAAAACAGGACTTACCTTATAACATGAAATTTTCGCGATATGTTTATTTCCCGATTTTGCGAAAATTTTATATTTTGAATCACTTTAAATTCGCGTTTTTGAGTACAACAATTTACATTTCATAGGCAATGTTATTTAACATGTCTTTGAATTAAATAAAACGATTTTATCAAAGGAACAATAACGTCAAAATTAAGAAAAACGAAACAGCAGAGCGGGACTAGATGTCAAAGCAGTTCTCACAATGTACATGTCCACAAGCAGTTCATGCTTGTACGTGAATTACGGTTCTTGAGTCAATTGACCACAACATCCATTTACACTGAAAATTCCTCAGAAAAGTAAAAACTGTGATTAGTGTAAACGTTGGTAGTGGTAATAAACTCATTCTTTCTTGATTATGGACATAATGTGAGTCACTTGATTTTCGCGTCATGTTATGTTCGCTTCACTTTATTTCGGGATTTTTTTGTATCGCGAACTTCTAGAAATTAGCGTGTCACGAAAATTTCATGTAATAAGGTGTACAAAGCATGCAAGGACCACCTCTGTGGACCTAGTCCATGGACCTGTTTGTGGACCCAGTCAATGAGTTACCCCCGCGGACCACACCTAATTTTTGAAAATGAGTTTTTACCAGAGGTCCTAACGAAAATGGACGAAATTTTGTCAATTTATATTATCAGGATTAAATGTCCGATCCTCATATTATACACGTGCTCAATATTTTTTGAATTCCATTCGATTCATGGGTTCCGTTTTGTCTGGAAAGAGAAATTATTTAAAGGGGACACGAGCAGAAGTACAGAGGAAGTATTCACTTACGCAGCTTTTTTTTTTTTCGTCTCGTTGCGTGAAGTCAAAGAGAAGATCGATTCAAAAACGGCTGCGTAGGAGAATAGAGAGGAAGAGGTAATGCATGATGATTGAGTACCCTCCCCAGACTTCCCTTCCATTGATAGCCCCTGGATGGAAATGTTTATTGGTCGGCAAACTCATTATAGCGGAGCTCTCGCGCGCGAAGCGCGCAGCGGAGCACCATGGGTAAAGAAATGTGGTAAACTACCCATCCGAGAAAATTTGGTAATCACGTGACCGTACACCGACTGCCCGCCCGCCCGACCGTCCGTCCGCACCACAGGCATACCAATGTAAATAAT
>OZ038004.1:14274012-14356512 GCA_964035705.1 Porites rus | reverse complement strand
TTTACGACGTGCGTTTTCAACGTGGGGAGGAAGGTTTCCACGTATGTCATTTACCTGAAAGCTTTTAGCGTATAATTCTTGTTTTATCCCACGTAATGATACAAAAATTTTGTGGAGCAAGTCTTTATCTATTAACAGAGGCACAAATTCGGGCGAAATGCTAAATTTCATAAATCCTATTGGATCTTGAAAACAAGGGCCATTCATGGCTGCTGATTCAAAATGGCGGCCGTAATCTAATCTACCGCCAATCTAAATCGAATTATGTTTGAACGTCGAACCGCAAACGGGTAACCGCAAACCGCGGTTAGAGATTCGCGGTAAACTCGGATCTAAAACTCTCTATTGTCTTCTCCGATTACAAGCACTTGACACCGAACTGTACGATATCTTTTCAAAACCTTCTTATAACGTGATACACAGCTTAAATAGAGGTTTCGCTTTACGCAACCTTTACGTTCAAAATATACCATAATCATATTTATCTATATCGCAACCACCACCCTTCCTTCTCAACTGTTACCTGCACGCCTAACAAACATACCGAACGCACTCTCCTCAGCTCCTAGTAAGAAAAGAAAGGGAAGTATTATTAATGCAGGGGCTATTATAAATGGCCTTGAATATAAAACCAAAAGTGAACTACAGCGGCTGTGAAATTTCGTTTGTCGACGCCAAGAAAGTGTTACGTAACATTATTTCAATATACAAAAGAAAAAGACCCAATTTGTTTCCACTTTCAATACACTGTTAAATTTATATGGCGACTCACAAAACTAGTTTCGTCTAACGACCTCTTTAGTTGATCGCCACATTCTTCATTACGTAACAATGCATGAAAAATAAACCCTAGTAACAGGGCCACTGAGGTGATTACAACGGTCGTCCTAATGGGATGCGGACGTAGTTCCATTCACTTTTTTTTTTTCAGTTATAACCAGAGGGCGTTTCGTTCACTGCCGTTATCTTTTACGTTTTATTTAAATCACTCGTAATACTTTGTAGGAATGAGAACCCTGAGGGTTGAATAAACCGATGAAATTTCCTCACGCAAAGAAATTAAGAGGCTGTCCGCGTAAGAACCGATAAGGCAAATTTTTGTCTTTCACGGATTGCCCTGATTTTTTCAGTGGAAGATAACTATCCTATCCCATGAAGAAATATCACATTTATTTGGACCAACCCAATTTTTTCTCTATTTTACAGAGAGATTTTCTAGGTCACCTAAAACTAGCCAGTTTGCAGTCGGAAGTGGTGCGATTTTGGGGAAACTTTAGGGCTCTTGAAAACCTACCTTACAGAGCCGAATAAGCTGATTATTTTACACACAAAAGTTTTAACTCTGGTTAATAGTTTCAAGGTTTAATGGTTGCATTCTGTGTAAATTTAGCTAAGATATGATTTTTTTAAAATGACCTTTAATTTGCTTATCGGGAAAAGTAATTTGCATAACTAGAGCTGAACGGTAATTTCGCAAAAGTGGCACCTGACCCAGACTCAAGTCTATGATAAAGCAGAAGTACTAAGACCAGTCTACTTCTTAATGCAATAAAATTTGTGGGCACTCTTCTTTGCGTGCTGTACAAAGTTCCGTTAATGTTCCAAAATTCGCCATTTTGACAGAAAAGCTGGAATTGTAACGGTCTGCATCTGGTCGACTAATTTCCACAGCTTTAACGTTTCTAGTTATCACTAACTGTCATTAGACCCTTTAAATGTTGGACTTTCGAAAACATGTGGAGAAAACTTAGTAATAGCTTTTTCTTGGGTTTTTTCCCTGTCGACGATGAACGTGACTTCACTTTCCGTATGCAAATTAGCCTTAGATGCGTCGTTTCAACAACTTGACATGAAAAATAATCCTTACATTTCACATTTCTAGGGGGAAAAATAACTCTCCTGTCCACAGAAAAACACGAACCATAACTAAGAATCCCCTTAAGGTCTGTTTTTTTTTTTTTTTTTTTTTTTTTTTTTAACGAGGAAGAAGCAGCTGAATAATATATCATGATCGATATATGTTTGCGTGGCTTAAAATAATTCAATTACAGTGGCCTGTCACGCATTCCTAAAGAGGGGCGGTCGATTAGAAAACAATAGCGTTGTATCGATCAATTTTATTATATTATCATCTTTTTTAAAATGATAGTTATTGATAATGATAAAAGATAAGAGTTAACATGGTTAACTTGCAAGGTAAGTCCTCTTGTCAGCACAATAAAATTTGTGGGCACTCTTTTTTGCTTATCAGATCTTTGTACACGGCACTACGATAAAAAAAAATGCCCCACACTTTTTCTATCTTAAAAAAGTTTTTTTTTTAAGAGAAAATCCATGTATAGCTTTGCAAAAGGCAAATTAGCTGTAAATTTCAGATTCACTCAAAGATCTTTAAAGCGTTTATCGGTAGCAGAATGAAACGAGAAAAATAGTTTCTTTTTTCAGTGAATATACGCAAAAGGGATTATCTCAGTTTTTAGTTTTTGTTGGGGTATAACATCCGTATTCCCAAGATGATCTTGTTTTGGTTTCAATCTAATTGAATTATCATACAACAGGTGCCAGTTTCAAATATAATTATGTCAATGAAATCGCCGAAGAGATCAATTGTGAAAAATGGCTTATTCGTCTATTTCATATGATCAAGCTGTTCTTTCCGTGTGGTCCCATTAGGGGTGTGGAGGGAAATGTGTTGGTCGCGGAGTGCATGAATGATATTACGTCTCACTTAGCCAGCTGTCACTTGTCTAAGTGTAGCAAAGTCAAAGACTAAATGAATTCATTTTAGCGAGAGTAGAGGTTTTGGTAGGTATTCGGAACTGAAATTGTACAGACCCCCCTCCCCTTAGGAAAAATCGGAGAAGGGGCCCCTTCTCCGAGGGGTCGGGGGCGGTGTTTACACAGGCTAACACTAAAATGACAATCTGCTCAAGGCACAGGCACCTACTTGGCCGGTTTTTTGCGAGCGCCAAGGTCTTGTTAGGCTCAATTGTAGGCCGCTGCGCTGGAAAATGAGCCCCCAAGGGACCTGGAGACCGCGGAAATCGAGCCTTAGGTCTTGTCAATACCCCGGTCACACTCTGGATCATACTGGCGAAAAAAACTAATGTGGAAATAATAACTACTTAGCGAAATAATTCAAAGTTTTGCTGCATCATGTAAGTATCATTCTTTTTTCTTCTTCATGCAAAAAATTTCCAAACGTACAGAGATATTCTAATTTCTCTATTTAACACTTTATCTTGCGATGTTTTCTGATGTTCGTTTCCAGTTTATTTGAGCTTGCAAAGATAGTTGATTTATTTCTATTTTTTGACAGCCGTGTATCTTGCCCTAATCAATTCTTACCTTTAAAATACTCTACATAAAGGTTAATCCGTGTGTTGTAAAAGATAGTTTTCTGGTGATTGTTTAAAGAGCATTATAAATGGGAAAAAAAGAAAGAACTTTCTACACGAAGTCAGGATTCAACCTCATCCTCAGGGCTTTCCCGCCCCTCAGCCATTTTCTAACAGGAATGTCCTGGGGACGTGTACAAAAAGTATTTCATTCTTGCAATAATTTTTTTTTTTTTTTTAACTGAAGGCCCAATTTAATGCTTCGTTTCCCATCGCCCGACCGACCCATTTGTTTGGAAAAGTAAAAAAAAAAAATTCCAGAATCACTTGTAAAGAAGCAAGTACTTTAATGTACAAGCGCACGATCTTGTCTTATTAACACCAATTATCTGAAATTATCATCGATACTTCTTTTTCGTAGCCTTTTTAGACATTTGATAGTCCTGTTAATATACATCTTTTACCATCTGATTTTATCTTGCAGACTAAACGTGAGATTTAATATGCAATCATGTGTTCATTCTTTTTTTTTTTTTTTTTTTTTTTTTTTGCCCGACCGACCGACCCACCTTCACGAGAGGGAGGGCGATGGGAAACGAAACATTTTATTGGGATGGCCTAATAAACAGTGTTTAAAACATGTTTCTGGTTTTGTAACAGTTAGTGAGACTTAAAAGTAACAGAATGTTCAGTTCAACTTTATATAGCCGATTTGCTCCTCCTGTCGCAACAAACGTGAAAAAACTTGACGCCAAAGGGTCGAGAAGAGTACGATTGAGCAGTCAGCAACCATGTCCACACCTTTCCCGGAGAGGTTTATTGGACAAGATTTTCCTGTTTTTCTTGTTTTGATAACGTTTTTATTAAGTCTTCAAAAATGCCTCCAGATTGCTGGGTTTTTTTTGTATTTATACCCTCTTGAACAATGTGCTCCATCAAAGTGCTCCTCCCATCTCTCCATTTTTAACCTACTTTACCATCTACCCTCTCTCCCCCCGGTTCCACCTGTACTTTTACAAGCATTTATACTGAAAGGGGTGAAATTTCTCCTGTGTATATTAATTTCTGAAAAATTACGTCCTTCTACTTTTTCCTTAAATTCTTAAACTTTGTTCCTTTTTCTTTAAGAACCGCCAAAGATACTGCTAAGGCTGCAATAAGCGCACTCGCCCTTTTATATACTTCATCTAGTGAAATGCCTACCCTTTCATATACCTGAAGCCTGAAAAAGATACCCCTTTCGGGCGGACCTCCCCGTATAGGCCATCATAGGGAGTTCCCCCCACCACCGTTCCAATTCCGTGCTCACCTATTGCCAGCCCTTGTTGGACTCTAGGCCCGTTTGAGTCAACACCTAAACATAGTCCTAAGTGTAATTACAGGCAATGGACGGAATAACCAATAAATTGAATATAAATTGAACTTGACCATAGAGATCTGCTGCAAGAAGACAAGGCGTTCGAAAGGCAAAATCTTGTTGCAGGAATCGCTGAAGAGTAATTGAGATAACAACACCCTTAATCAGAAGTTTTCAACCTATGTGTATGTCAAAGGAAGATCGATCTAGTCAGTTCAACGTGGTAGATGGATTTGTTTTCTTTAGACTCAGTTATTTTTATTATAGTGATTTGCAATAGTTTGCATTTTCATCTTCGAGGTCTATTTTTCGGAGACATATCTCATGACAAGTGCTGCCAATAGCATTTCGGAGCCTCCGAATTTGAAAATTTTGGGGGGGAGGATAACCCCAGACTCACCAACAAGTCTCTTGCCTTCGGCACTCGCGATAATGCCCCCCGTTACAAAAAACCTAGCACCCAGTAAAGAATCGGAATTAATAGTGATTAAATTGTATGATTATCAATAACTATCACTTCAAAAAAGATATAATAAGATAAAAGAACTGATCGATATACGGTCACTCTGGGGGAATGCGTGACGGGCCACAGTAATCAAATTATTTTAATTCGCGTAAACATATCTTCTTCTGCTGCTTCTTCCTCGTAAAAGAAACAGACCTAAGGGGATTCTAAGTCATATATCGTTCGTGTTTTTCCGTGAAAAGAAGAAATACTTTTCCCTTAAAAATACAAAATACAAGTATTATATTTCCTGTCAATTTGTTGAAACGACGCATCT
The DNA here is from genome assembly GCA_964035705.1 of Porites rus. Classification (NCBI taxonomy): domain Eukaryota; kingdom Metazoa; phylum Cnidaria; class Anthozoa; order Scleractinia; family Poritidae; genus Porites; species Porites rus. The sequence goes on along the minus strand of OZ038004.1, from coordinate 14,351,035 downwards.
AAGGCTAATTTGCATACGGAGAATGAAGTCAAGTTCATCGTCGACAAGAAAAAAAACGAAGAAAAAGCGATTACCAAGTTTTCTTTACATGTTTTCGAAAGTTCAACACATTTAAAGGGCCTAATGGCATTTGGTGATAACTAGAAACGTTAAAGCTGAGGAAATTAGTCGATCCGATACAGACCGTTACAATTCCAGCTTTGCTGTCAAAATAGCGAATTTTGGAACATTAACGGAACTTTGTACAGCACGCAAAGAAGAGTGCCCACAAATTTTACTGCATTAAGAAGCAGACTGGTCTTAGTACTTCTGTTTTATCATAGACTTGAGTCTGGGTCAGGTGCCACTTTTGCGAAATTACCGTTCAACTCTTAGTTATGCAAATTACTTTTCCTTCCGAGCAAATTAAAGGTCATTTTAAAAAAATCATATCTCAGCCAACTTTTCACAGAATGCAACCATTAAACCTTGAAACTATTAACCAGAGTTAAAACTTTTGTGTGCAAAATAATCAGCTTATTCGGCTTTGTAAGGTAGGTTTGACAGAGCCCTAAAGTTTCACCAAAATCGCACCAATTCCGAAGGCAAACTGGCCAGTTTTAGGTGACCGAGAAAATCTTCTTGTAATATAGAGAAAAAATTGAGTTGGTCGAAATAAATGTGATATTTCTTCAGGGGATAGGATAGTTATCTTCCACTGGGAAAACCAGGGCAATCTGTGATAGACCGAAATTTGCCTTATCGGTTCTTACGCGGACAGCCTCTTAAGCCTCGGACTTTTTTTTGTTGCACTGCCTTGAGAGAATCGTGACTTGGATACTTATCAGAGTTTCAGCTAGAGCAAGGGAAAACGTAGTCCTCGCCTTAAATTGGGATTTGCATTATTATATTTTGATTTCTACCAAATTATTGACAAATTGACCGGATGAGAGAGAACTATGTTATACGGTCTGTTTTTGGACCAATCAGAAAGAAAAGAATTTGGATATTTTCCATATAATAATCTAACAAACAAATATAGTTTATACCCTCCTTCCCGCGAGAAAAACTAATATCAATAATTATAAACTTCTCAATACTAAACAAAGGGCATTTTCAAGCACTTTAAGTGACAAAATAAATAGCCCATGTGCGATATATCAACATTTTTTTCAGTCTGTTAATTGTCACATTCGCAAGACCTGAGTCCCACATTAAGGTCCCACACTATCCACGGGATTCATGCCGCGCCGTTTTTGGGCAGTTTTTTTATAAGCTCTAATGTCTCAGTAATATTTGTCTTATTAAGAGTCCTTTATAGTCAACGACTTAAGAAAAGGCAAATACACTTAAGTATAAAAAAATCAAAGCAAACTGTCTTGAAACTCGTGGTCCCGGAGAGGACTTTTCTTTGACCTATCATTTTCATCGACGTTACTTCTAAACCGGGAACCACAATCAAAATCGATAAAAGAAGAGAAAGTACCGATCTGAACTATGAAAAAGGACAATTTCGCTACTTCTATGGTTCTAAATTTTGAAAGGCTATGACTTATGTACCTCCGTTCACTGTGATTTTACGAAAACTTTTTATTTTATTTTTGCCCTATTCACGAATGGACCAACACTTTAAAACTTGTGGGTGAAAAAGCAAACACCAAGTCGAACCAAGCCAGAAAGGAGCTTTGGTTTGAGAGACTCAAACATCAAAAGGCAAACTAGTACAACAGCGCTAGCTAATAAGGAAAGTTAAGATGGCTAGACTGGATATTTCTTAGAAGGGATACTTCTTAACTTTTATTATTATTCATTCAAAATATTTCCCCAATTCTGATTGGCTTAAAACACACACATAATTCACCATAACCAGTTACCGATGACCAAATTTGGAAGAATTTTGAGTCTAACGAGGAAATGACGTCAAAAATGCAGCCTTCTACAGGTTAATGCTCCGTTAACCGAGAAGACCTGGGGACGAGGTTGAGTTGTGTTTTGGGGGAAAACTAAAATGGCGGACACTTCACTCGTTTCAAGAGTAAGAACTACAGCTGCAACTGGGCGAAATAATGGCTAAAACATAGCAAAAACAGCAAGAAGACAACTCGGAGGGCGACACTGGGCTGCTATTTGGAGAATATCCGCGGAGCCGTACAAACCTGAACGTACACTATCGAAGATAAACTTAACATCGATGCAGGTAAGCATGTTTTAGCTATGTTTTTAAACTAGGAATTATTTTGAATGAATAATAAAGCAATTAATGAATTCGGCTTTCGAAGGATATGAACAACAACAACAAATACTTTAATTACAGTATTGCAAAAGATACTAGTCTAAATTTAAGAACTAATGCAACTAATTAGTACACGCAAAACATTACAAAACGTTACAGTTCTCATTCATTCATTCGTTGATATTATTGATTATTGATATTATTATTATTGATATGAAGAATTAAGCAGATCTCGGGGGTGTTATCCGGCGGCAATAACTTTACCGTCACTTTTTCATCATGTGGGAAGCAGAAATAAATCGCTTTGCAATAGTTTATTTGCATTTATGTTTCCTTTTTGCAATACCTGTTTTCAGTCAACTTATTTAGCTTTATTTTCATTGGTACGGAGACCCCAGAACATGACAGGAACGTAATTGAGGATCCTTCTGAATGCAAATTAGAACAGCTATAACCTACTGCAAATGAAGACGGATATTACAAATTATTACAAAATCGTCCACTGACGTTCTCTAAACTTAAGGCAAAACTACGTTAAAACTTGTTTGAAGAAAAAGATGGCTTTTCGCCGCGCCATATAGGGATCAATGGGAATCTGAAAAAAATTATCCATGTTGCCTGTATGGATCATACAGATCGTGCTCTAAAGTTTTTAGTATTTCATTCACAACTGGCATGGACTGAGGACTGATAGTTAAAACTATCAGTTTTCAGGGAGAGGAAAAAATAATACAATTCTTTTCCAGTACAAAAACAAAAACGTTTATTACTTCAAGCTTGTTTAAATTCTAGGAAACTACTCAACAGAGTTGACTCAATAATTAATGTTGAAAATGAAGTAAGGAAAAAGAAATACTTTAATTTGGTTTGAAACAAAAAGTTTCAATTAGAAGTTTCGTCTATACCTCGGAATCGCCGTTTCAAGAGCATCTGACATATGTAGGGACCTTACGAAACTACGACGGCGACGGCAAGGAGAACGCCTAAAATACAATAGGCTTCAGTGAGCAAAACAACGGCTCCGGCTGCACGTGCATCACGCTTTTCTGTACATTTCTCCGCTGTCCCTACACAACTACAACGTGGAATAGTCAATTTTTTTAGTTGATGGGTATAAGAACTGGAACGACAAGGCGATAAATTTATTTACTATTTCTCTCTGAACTCGGACGCGGCCTCCTCTATTCAGTTCCAACATAACACATGTCACCGTACTTTCAATTCACTTGGCGACTTGGTATGACGGCGAAAAAGTTTCATTGGACGCGAAGTCTATTTTTCAGCGACGTTTTCATTGGCGTCTCTGTTTTCGGATAGTGAAGGTCCCTTTTGGATTGTATTCTTATCGTCCTTTGGTTCTTGTACCCTCCTTAAACACCAATGCTTCCAAACTATGATTTGAGACAAACCGCCAGGGAATTGCCGGACCCAATACTGCCACCCGCGATGCCTGACACAATCCGCTATCAAAGGCAGTTCTGCCAACTAATATTAAGATCTATGTCCATCAAAAATGATCAAGTGGAAGGCTCTAGACGGTTACTTTTCCGCATAATTTAAACCACCTGACTGGTAAGCCTTTTAAACTCTTTCTTTATGTCTCTTTTGAAAAAAGCATAAGACATTGGGTTAATGGCCGAGTTTAAAACCAATACAGGAATTTTGTATTTTTCATCTTTACATGATGCATTTGTGTCGAATAGTACCAGTATACTACAACGCAAATATATTCCGTAGCACACAACAAACACTCCTATCACAATACCCATCATTATTACTGCAGACTTCTCGTTACGGGTTTTAAAAGATATCCGTCCTAGGGTGCGTGCTGACCGATCTTGTTTCCATATATGAATTAGCATTGACACAAAACAGAGTATCTGCAGAACGCATGGAAAGATTTCCATGGAAGTCATTAAAACCACAACTGCAACGATACTGGTCAGAGGGGTCTCACAGCAAAGCCGGAGTGCGGTCTTAAACGCCACCAACGTAAATGACACTAACCAACAGAAAGTTATCACTTGAATAACACGAGATCGAGTCATGAAAGTCATGTATTTAAAAGGCTTTACGATGGCGATATAACGGTCGAGCACCAGAGAACACAAGTTTAAAACAGACAAGTAGCTAAACAGCCACCTTACGACATCTTTCCATGAAGGAAAAGCCTGAGGCCAGTCACAGGTACTTGTAACGTCGCATGCGAACAAGGAAGGAATAATGGTCAAACCAACACAGAAATCCGCTACTGCAAGTGAAAAATGAACGAGTTGGTTTTGGTGTGGAGACTTCGTCTGCTGCAGACGAGGAAGATTAAAAATCCATTTCCAGTGATGGCAAGAAACGAAAGAACCCATCCAAGAATCCAAAACCAGGTCTCCATCGGTGCTTACGGCAGTTAAGAGAAGTTCTTATTAACTAAAGATAAAAGAAAAATATCCACTTCGCAAAAAATGTCAGGAGGTTGTATGTTATTCACTGGCAGATGTATGTTACTAGACTGAAGTCCTTTTTATTGTCCTACTTTGTCATAAACTTGGTAATTTCTAATAATTATGTGTTTCGCATGCGCAGTAGGTAACTGATCGAGCTGTAATAGCACAGTTGGTAGGAAAATGAGGATAGTTGCGTGCTGTAATTCAAAGCCAGTGGGCGCTTTCAATACAACAAAAATTCCCGTTGAAATGTTGGAAATTCCACTCACCCAATGGAACTATACATCGACCCGACCAAAGCCACGGCGCGTTTGGTTATTGTTCCTACAAAAGAGCGGTATTTGAGACAACAATTTTGTCAAATGGAAAGGGACACTCCAACATTGCCGATCTTAATCTAAATAGCTCTTATCTGGCTGGATCTTAATTATTCTCTTTACAACTAAACCAGTCTCCAGTCTGGTCTGTCAGTTATAACAGATGGAATTAACGGAGACCTTAGCTGATTAAAAAAATATATATGCCTTCACTTTAGTCTAAGGCCCCGTCCACACGAAAACGATTATAAACGCAAACGCTAGTAAACGCAAACTTTTTTATGCGTTTAGGCCTTCCGTCCACACGAAGACGATGAAAATGCTCACCGTAAACGCATAAATTCGAAAACGCTCTCCAAAGTGGATAAATTTGAAAACGCCGATTATGCGTCTTCGTGTGGACGGCCGTAAACGTATATTTTCGTAAACGCTGTGAAAACGCTGACGTCAGATGTCATCGCCAGTCTCTTTTATCGAGTGCGTTTCCAAGATGGCGTACAAACGAGTGTTGAGCTGTGTCATGCTTGCGCTTATTTCAAGCATAATTGCGAGCATTCAATTTAATCATGCAATAATCGATATACAGGAAAACTACAAAAGAAGAAGACTAAACCTCTCAAGATTGTTATCCACAACTACAAGCACTTTTACTCGAGTAAAACGACTTAGATGCAGACGTGAGAGCAAAGAGAGAAGATTCTGGACCAGACCAGGTCGTACAAGCGCCTGGTGGAACAACTTTGCTGATCAAGTGGTGATACCAGAAGAGTGGACATCGTTTTATGCGTTTACGAGCGTTTTCGTGTGGACGGGTAAAAACGCTACTTAAACGATGATCGTTTTCGTGTGGACGGAGATAAAAATATGCGTTTACTAGCGTTTGCGTTTACAATCGTCTTCGTGTGGACGGGGCCTAAATTGCAGCCGGCATCATATATTTCTTACAAATTGCGACAGGTCTACTACAAAAGGTTTTATTATTCATTCGGTATGTAACGATTTTAATATCGTTCCAGCCACAAGCAACTCGTCTCTCCAATTTGCTGTTGGGCTTCCTTAGCAATCTATATTAATTTCTTTGTCATGATTTCTACAGAATTTAAAGGAAAATTAGCCTTACGCTGGTGTAACCGGGGCGAAAAAGGTGACACATTTGATAGCTATACCTCTTTTCTCCATAACAAGTCATTTTACACTTTACACGATTTTATCATTTCAGTCACACCTGCAAGACTAACCTGAAAGAAACTTGCACGGAAAGATTACAAAACTACTACATTTCTTTGTGTTTTTCTCAACAAGGAAATTACTTCATATAACAAGAATATCGTACAGTTAATCTTTCAGTTCGGTTCGGTAGATTCTAGGAATCTATCGCCGTCAACAGAGTTGATTACGAAGACTGTTGAACGAACAAAATTAACCTCGGTGCGGACGAAAATTGGCGCTAAGCCTTATGAAGTCACCGAACCTCGAACTTCTGAACTTGTCAATCTTGTTTTCTCCCGTCAAACTGGTATTCAGAGTGCGAACATCCGTTTCAAATTGATAAATTGATGGTCATAACCGATAAGCCCGCTGTACAAAGCGCACGGCTATTAAGCCTGCGTTCGAACTGTATCCAAGCAACAATGCAAGCAGCACATGCTCACGCTATCTTTGTTACTCGATTGACACAGAGTCATGCTCGAGTATGCCAAAATCGAGCAAGTGAAGCAAAGCGGGCTTTGGTAGCAGCCGGTGTGAACACAAAATTATACTTTAATGATGTGAAACTAAAAAGTTCCATCCAATAAGAACTTGCGTCTCACACCACCTGTGAAACTTGATCCTAAGTCCTTTCCCTTGTATTTTGTATTTTCTGAGGGTCCAAAGATTCGTCTTTTCTCTACTAATGCGCCATTTTTTTCAAAATTTCAATTCGCTTTGAGTCCAAGCCTCACACATTTATCAGTCTTTTACTGAATTGCTCAAGCCTTTTACACTCGTTCATTAAAGACTTGCATCCTACAAGAATGAGTTACGCACGTCAAGTGGTAGGCTTTAGCTTACTTTGTTATTTTCTTTAAAACACAGCGCCAACGCAGATGCATCCCATAGCAAACAAGAAACACTCCTATCACAAGACCCATCATTATTACTGCAGACCTATCGTGGAGGATTTTAAACGACATCTGATGGTTAAAACGTAACTGTTTTGCTAAGGTGCGTGCTGACTGATCATGCCTGCGTACGCGAAATATCATTAATGCAAAGCAGAGTGTTAATAGAACACATGGAAGAAACTCGGAAATTATTGTCAGCCAAATAAGAGGGACAGGTACAGGTATTGTTTTGAAATAAAACATATAAAGGGTAACCTTTAGCGCGTAAAAACTAACTGGTATAACCCAAGAGAAGAAAATAATTGGGATAATTCGACAGCGAGTCTGAAATTAATGTATTTCAGAGGATGAACGATGGCAATAAAACGATCTAGTACTAAGACGCATAAGTTTACAACAGACTTGTTACTAAGCAACCACCTTATAATAGTCACCCAAGATGAACAAGATAGCAAATGTTGAGGCCAGTGGCAGGTGTCTGTAATGTCGCAGAAGAACAGAGAAGGAATAACGCTCAAACCAACACAGAAATCCGCTACTGCAAGTGAAACAATAAATGCGTTGGTTTTGGTTCGGAGATTTCGTCTGCTGCAAACGAGGAAGATTGTAAATCCATTTCCAATGATGGTTTGAAATGAAAGAAACCAACCAAGAATCCAGAACCAGGTCTCCATCTTGTTGACGAGTGTATTTCAAAAAAGAAAAAGAAGAAAAATCGCCGGTCCCCTTGGATATCAGCTGAGATAATTAAACTAGTGCGGAAAAAGAAGCGGTTGTACAAAAAAGCTAAGATTAGAAATAATGATGAATCGTGGTCCACTTACAAAAAGGCAAGTAATTTGTTGAAGAAAAAATGCAACAAGGCCCTCTGGGAGTACCTCGATAAATTGGCAAACGACATGCAGGACAAGAGTGAACACAAGCTCTTTTGGAATTACGTGCAGTCCAGGCGTAAAGGATCAAATGATCTAATTGCTATAAAGTTACATAATGGCAATGTGCTGACCAACGAAGATGACATTGCTGAGTGCATGAACGAATATTTTGCTTCCGTTTTTACAGCCGAAAACTTTGCTAATTTTCCATCATTTGATCAAGTTATTAAAGACAAGGATCTTAGTCTTCTACACTGTTCACCTAAGGTTGTTAGCAAGATTCTAAGCGAGTTGAAACCTCGTAAATCTCCTGGCCCGGACAGTATACATCCTATGATTTTAAAGAAATGTGCTGGAACCTTGGCTCCATCACCTAGTGACGTTTTTAATGCGTCTCTTGCATCAGGCATGTTACCACACAATTGGAAATTGGCTGACATTACTCCTTTGCATAAGAAAGGTGCTAAAAGCGATCGAAAGAACTATCGCCCTGTCTCACTAACATCGGTGGTGTGTAAAGTGTGTAAAATGATAGTAAGACAGCAGCTTGTTCAGTTTTGGATTTCAAACGAGGTCTTTATTCCGGAGCAATTTGGCTGCCTGAAAGGGAAATCTTGTCTTTCTCAATTATTATCATCGTTTCACGATTGGGCCAGCGGGAAAAACAAAGGCTTGACAACTGATGTTATATTTTTAGACCTTTCAAAAGCTTTTGACTCGGTGCCACATGAACGCCTTTTGACAAAGATACACGCATATGGTATCCAAGGTCCACTCCTGTCTTGGCTTAGAAGTTTTCTCACCAATCGATACCAGCGCGTTGTTCTGCGGGGACATTACTCATCTTGGACTTCCGTTTTGTCTGGTGTACCCCGAGGAACTGTGCTGGGACCCATTTTATTTTTAATTTATATTAATGATATTTCAAGAAACATTATGTCAAGCTCAAAACTTTTTGCAGATGATATGAAATCGTATAGGATACTCAGGGATACTAAGGAAGCTGTTCAAGAGCTACAGAAAGATCTTATTCGCCTGGAATCTTGGAGCCATGTCTGGCAGCTGAAATTTAACACAGATAAATGCGAAGCGATGCGCATTTCTAAAAAAAATGATTACTCAAGTCCTCAATACCATCTATGTGGTAACTAATTAAAAGCTGTATCTGAAGTTAAGGATCTCGGAATCTATATTACTTCGAACCTGTCATGGAGTATGCAAGCTAACAAATGCGCAAATAAGGCAAATAGTGTGCTTGGATTCATTAGGCGAACGGTGGGTCCTAAAAATCCTCAGTTGTTTTCAAAACTTTATAAGAGTCTAGTACGTCCGATACTCGAGTACTGCTCTCCAGTTTGGTGTCCGCACCTTAAAAAAGACTTAAACACCTTGGAGAAAGTACAACGTAGAGCATCTAAATGCGCCCTTGGAAATATTGGGTAAGACATGCCTTACGAAGAACGCCTAAAGCTCCTTAAATGGCCATCACTTGAACAAAGAAGATTATTTTCGTCGCTTATCGAGTGTTATAAGACAATAAATAGACTTAATGGACTTGATCCCTCGGCATTTTTCACATTTGCACATGATTTTCGGCCGTTAAGAGCCAACCATCGTTTTAAACTTAAGCTTACATCAGCAACTTTAAATAGTTTTAAACATTCTTTTTTTATACGCATAATAGATAAGTGGAACAATCTTCCAAAGGAAGTTGCTGAGGCGGAGAATTTGAATATTTTCAAGAACAGACTGAGACGTTATCTTACAGATTTTCCCAGTGAATACTAAGTTCTTTTACTGTGTGATGTTTTATATACATATATAGTTACTATTTTAAATAGTGGTAAATAATTTATTTCGTAATGTATTTTATTATCAGGAGATAAACTAGAAAGGGATAACCTCTTTTATCTCCTTTTCACTTTCCGATTTGGATTTGTGAATAAACAGTTATTATTATTATTATTATTATTAACTGTTAAAGGAAGTTCTTGTCAACTATACTGATTAACTGAAAAATTGAGTATTATAATTTACATCTTTGCATGAATTTGAGGGTCACATTTGCTAATACCCGTAAATAATTTTATAGACGCCCGCGGCGTTTATTTAATTTTAGGGGTCCAATGGCCAAGAGGGGGCGTTTAATAGAGGGAGGGAGTTTAAAAGAGGAAAGCGTTTCAAGCTCAGTTAAACTAGTAGTACGCTTTGGGCGAAAATTCAGTAGCAAGAGAGTTAACTGTAAATAGCAGAATATCTGGTCCCTCCATCTATTGATACGTCTAAAGGCGTTCAAGAGATCCATATCCCTTTTCCAAATCTCCGACTTTGATCGATGTCAGAATGTTTCGAATCATTATATGTTGTCATTATTAGTTTATCCTTATTTTGAGCTTGCCATTGAACAAGATACATTGTTAAGCAAGAAACTGAACCAGCAAATTGAATGACTTTACTCTTTTTTGCCGTTTCCTAGCGTTTCAGAGTAATTGCCGGGGGGGATGTCTATTAGACAGGGGGCGTTATTAGAGAGGGGCGTCTAATACAAACTGCTTGACATCTTAAGAGGGGCGTTCATTAGACAAAAGGCTTTATTTAAGAGTGGGCGCCCATAACATCATTTACGATGCGTGTTTCTATTAGTTCTTTAAATCGTCCTTACTTTAATAACTGCACTGTATTATAACTTCCTGCTTCCAATATTTTTTGCGCTATTTGTAATTAGCCATGCTGTCGTATTTTATTTGTAATTATCAGTTTTTTTTAATAAACGGTAGGAAGAGAGAAAATGTGGACTGTCACATGGCAATAGTGCAAAGACATCTTTCAATTAAACGATAGAAAGCGTCAGTCACGTGTGTTGCCACTTATCTCAATTCATTGTTACTTTGGCTCGCTAAATATTGCTACGTTTATGTATTCCTAATTGTGACAGTTCTTTATTAGAAACTGCGACAGGTGTTACAAATTACGGCAAAAGTTGGAGAAAAAATTGTTAAAAGATTTTTTTTTTTTCGTTTCCGTTATCCAATTAGAAGAGAGAAGGTAAAATTGCATATCAAAAAATTAAAAAAAAAAGTATACGTTTATCAGGAGCGTAGGAAGCGTAGTTACCTGTACGCACGCACGGTACGTACGTGTGTACCTGTGAAAGTCGAGGGTGAAAAAAATAATAATAAAATAAGATACCACAGCGAATAATGAAAAAAAAGCAAAGGATAAGATAGGTAAAATATAATTATTCACAGTTTGGCTCAATTCATTTAACAACGGATTGTTTAACTTTTAGTTTTAATTACTTCTAAATGTCGGCTTCCTTTGGTGGACCAAATATTTAATAAATATAAATGATATATTTTAAGCCTTAAGTTACGAAAAGCGATTGACGTACTTCAGTCTATGAGTACAAAAAGACGATAAAGATTTTTTTCAGTTTACACAGTCACGTTGTTTTATACAGCTATTTCGAGAACGGTTGTCGGAAGTGCGCGCGACAATCCCGAAAGGTATTGTGGGTGGCTTTGAGGGCAATGTTCTTCAAAGAAATTTGAAAGAATGATACGGGAGGCCACGGACATATGTTTGCGAGTATTAAAGGAAAGCAACAAAAGTAGGTTCGACAGCTTCAGTCGTTACGAATAGTGTATTGATCATATCCCATATTACCTTTCGGGATTGTCGCGTGCGCATTTCTTCCGACAACCTTTCTCGAAACAGCTGTATACAGTAAGAAAGCTTCGACTTACAATAATCTCACCTTTTGGAACATTGAGCAGGGGGTTGGGGGATAAGGGCATTTGGAGAATTGTGCGTACCCCCGAAAAAATCCTGGTTACGCCCCTGTTTATGTGAGATGCAACATGAAAACACCTGATGGTTAAAGCGTAACTGTTTTGCCAAGGTGCGTGCTGGGTGATCATGCCCGCGTGCGTCAAAAATATCATTGATACAAAGCATATTATTAACAGAACACATGGAAGGAACTCGAAGAGGAAATTGCACTCATAACTCATGACTCATGACTTATGATTATTGAACATGCCTGCCTTCAATAGCACTGAATCCCTGTAAAAAGTACCAAACAATTTCTGCAAGTGTTCAATTATAGTTATTCGTCTACATGCATGAGTGAACTCGGTGCCACTTGGTGAATCCAGCTAACGTTGGTATGCTTGCTTTCGTATGTCATTTGCATGAGAAATTGTTCGTGATTGAATAAACCGTCGCAGAATCAGCATTTCATGAATAAAACATGATAATGCCCCTGATGTTGCCTGGACACACAAATTGCTTCGTGACATCAGCTGCATGATGTCAGGTATATAGTCAAAAATATGGAGCACCCAAGATTGCAGCACTGAGAACATGCGCAGTTTTCGCGCTGCGTACGCTAGACGCGCACACGAGATTATATACTTGAAAACTTAACATTTTGCATAAATATCAGGGTTCCAATTATTAACTTGACGTATTCCTACGCTAGCAAGAGGTAGAGAAATTGGGGAACGTCACGTGGCAATAGCGCAAAAATATCAGTCAATCAAACGGGACAAAGTCAATCTTGTTTTACTGCAATTTATTGTTAACTTGGTTCACTAAATAATTGCGCTGTCATTGTATTCTTAATTGGACCGTTCTTTATTAGAAACTGAGACGGGTGTTACAAATTACGACAAGAGTTAAGGCACCTTTTATTAGAAGAAGCTTTTTTTCGTTTCTGTTATGCAAAAAGAAGCCAGAAGGTAAAATTGCCCCTTAATAAACGACTTGTAGCGTGCTTGTTTCGGCTCATCGCTTTAAGAACGAGTAGTAATCTCACGTGTATAGCGTGTTTGTTTCGACTTTCCGACTCATGTTTTTATGTTAAGTGTGCCAGTCTCGACTTAGGACTTAACGAACGCGATGTGTTACATGTGCAGACGATGGACTCCTTCGGACGACTCTCCAACCCTCCTCAAAGTATTGTTTACACTCCCAGTTTCATCTTATGGCTAGACTTCCGGTAATTTAAGTGGACTGTACTTCCGGTTTTATTTTTCAAACAGACTCCATTGGACTCCAAGCTTTGCCCACTGGAATCTAATCGAGAGTATTGAACATGTGTGGGGACCCTCAACCATAAGGGTCCCCACTGTAGGGTTCTTCAATCCTGTCATCCCGACCCAAAATTTCGTGTAATCCCGTAACCATGGGTTATTTTCGGCATTCTAACTCTCAATCCCCAATCCCCAATCTCGAGAAAATAAGGGAAATCCCGATCCCAAAAAACCTATCAGAGACCCTCAACAATGATCTTACTCGATTCATGCAGAGTATTCCTTTTTTAACAGTGCGCCAAAACAAAGGCTCTGCTAGCAGGATGTGGACATAAATTGAATTATACTCTTACAATGAGATACTAAAAAGTTCCATGTGATGTGACTTTCGCCTCCCACTACTGTGTGAATCTTGATCCTAAGTCCTTTCTCTAGTATTTTAAATTCTCTCAGCGTACAAATGTTCTTGTTTTTTCTCCTCATACGCCATTTTCCAAATTTCAATTCGCTTTCAGTCCAAGAGTCACAGATTTATCAGTCTCTTCTCAATCCTTTCACCGTCTTAAAAGACCTACATCCTACAACAACGAGTTACGCGTACGTTCGTAAAGTGGTAGGCTTTCGTTAACATTACTAATATTTTCTTTCAATGAAACTCTTTCTTAATGTCTCTTTTGAAAAAGGCATAAACCAGAGGGTTAATGGCTGATTTTAAAACCAAGAAAGGAATTTTGTAGTTTTCATCTTTACATGAGGTGGTGTGGAATAGTATTGTAAAACTGCAACGCAGATACATCCCATAGCAAACAAGAAACATTCCTATCACAAGACCCATCATTATAACTGCAGACCTCTCGTGATGGATTTTAAACAACATCTGATGGTTAAAACGTACAGCTCTGCTACGATGCGTGCTAACCGACCACGCCTGCGTACGTGAAATATCATTGATACAAAGAAGAGCATTAAGACAACACTCGGTAGGAACTCGAAGAAAATAATACTCAGCCAAATAAAAACGGGGGCAGGAATTGTTCTGAAATAAAACGTATAAAGGATAACTTTTAGCACATTAAAACTAACTGGTAGAACCCAAAAAAAGAGAAGGAAATAACTTGAATAATTCGAGGGCGAGTCATCAAAAGTAATGTATCTTAGAGGATGGATGATGGCAGTAAAACGATCCAGTACTAAGCCGCATAAGTTTACAGCACTTACAGTCACTTAATTTTCGCGTCATGTTATGTTTGCGACACTCATTGTTCGCGTCACTTTATTTCGCGATTTTTTTGTATCGCGAACTTCTAGAAATTAGCGTGTCGCGAAAAAAATTCATGTAATAAGGTGTACAAAGCATGCAAGGACCACCTCTGTGGACCTAGGGCCTGTTTGTGGACCCAGTCAATGAGTTACCCCCGTGGTCCACACCTAGTTTTTGAAAATGAATTTTTACCAGAGGTCCTAACGAAAATGGACGAAATTTTGTCAATTTATATTCTCAGGATTAAATGCTCCGATCCTCATATTATACACGTGCTCAATATTTTTATGAATTCCATTCGATTCATGGGTTCGGTTTAGTCTGGAAAGAGAAATTATTTAAAGCGGACATGAGGAGAAGTACAGAGGAAGTATTCACTTACGCAGCTTTTTTGTTTTGTCTCGTTGCGTGAAGTCAATGTGAAGATCGATACAAAAACGGCGGCGTAGGAGACTAGAGAGGAAGAGGTAATGGATGATGATGAGTACCCACCCCAGATTTAAAATCGCCTCATTTCTTAACAGTTGCAGTTCCTTTGTACTGTCCTTTTCTTGTTAAAATCTGTAAGAGCTAAACTCCTCTATCAAGAAAAGTAACAAATTTCAAAATATTGGCGAAACAGTCCTAACGACCCCTTGTTTTTTCCACTTTAATTAAGCAATATCGTTAACATAAAGTGGCAAAGTTTAAAGACATTTCACCGAGGGAAATAGGAAATATTAAGAAAAAATTATCAAAAATGACAAAATAACTGCCTGTTTAGGGATGCGATGTTGCCATGACAACGGCCTTAATCCAGAAAATAAAACTTGATAAAGGAGCCTCTTTACAAGGGTAAAGTTAGCGGTGAATTTCGTGAACCAAATCGCAAAGACAAAGTAACTGGATTTCCTTCCGTATCGTATGCTAAAAAGTTGGGGTTATTAGTAAATACCCTAGGGAGCCACCTTAAGCTTCCTCCGTAGCCTCATACGTAGCCGTTTTTATGCCTATTTTGACGCAACTCGAAGACAAAAAAAAGAGCTGCGCAGGAGATTATATACTTCCCCCCTACCACTCCCCCTATTCCCTTCAAATATGGGTACTCCTTCACCAGACTAAATAAATTTGAACAACCGTCAAAAATTCTTATATAGTAAAACTGTGAATTGTACTAAAACTCAGGGCCCATTTAATTGTATTAATATTGTCTGGGCGATAATTTTTCGGTTAAGTGACTTTAAGTCAGTGCCCGATCTTAGAGAAATGTAAGAAAATTGGACTGTTTTAACATTATCTTATAAACCTCTGTAACTCCAGACGCTGAGAAAGCCATAACGTATGAAAGACACCAATAAACCGCGCAACCGCCCTGATGGGCTCCTGTCTGGCGTCATTGCAAAACACGGTGGGCCCACGTCACGTCAAGCTCTTTCAAAATTATTCATTTATTTTGCCTAAACTTGAACTTTAAATTTTACTGTCAATCTTGTGACGTCATTTTCCCGCCAAAAAGCGTTAAAATTGAAAAACAACAAACATAGTATTTTTGGAATACAGAGTTCTACTATCCTGCAAAGTTTGAGCTTAAAGTAACGAATAAAAAATGCAAAAGTAGTTCCCATGTTACAGCTTTTTGCGTCCTTTGAGCCCAGCGTGAAAAGACAACAAAGAGACAAATACATTTGGGGTTTAAAAGATCATTTTTAGCGAAGGGACTGGGACAAGTTTTAAGACCAACATCTTTTCTAGCCGGGAAGGATTACAAAAGGGGCCTTTGTTACTTTTCTTTAATTAGGCGACCCATAATAAAATCCCCGCTACCTTTGCTGTCCGTCATGCTATGCGCAGTAGGTGATGTGCAGTGAAAATGCAAGGCGATCAGGGCTAAATAAACGTTGTATTACCTTAGCTACGACAAAATTTCTGGATGACAACAAAGCGAAAACGTCACTTAAAACGTAAATTCGCACTGTTTCACATTTCGTCGATCTTATTCCATTTCATTTTATTTGAAAAATCGTGGCGAAATTGTGTGGGATTGAATCCGAAAGGACCGTATCTGAGTTTTGAAAAGAAAAGAAAATTCTTGTGTTGGGTTCACCAACTCCATAAGGCAGGCGCGTGAAATTAGGACGTTTCAAGTCGCAGACTTGCAACGACGGCTAGGAAATGTACAAAAAAAACGTGATGCACGTGCAAAGGTGTTGCTTTGCTGAATGTAAATCGATTGCTTTTTTACCGTTCTCGTTGCCGTCGCCGACGTTGCTCCTTAAGCTCCCCATTGTTGTGATCCAGAAATGTTGCTACCATGTTGTTCTTCCACAAGCCCAACTTAAAAAGCAACTTCATGATCTTTTGGAGAGAATTTTTAATACTAAAAGAAAAAGCTTCATTACTACCAATAATTTTCCCACCTGGGCGAATGATCAGACGTCATCGAGGTACACGCACTTCTCCTGTCGAGAGCTTGGTCTCGCTATTGACTTTTTATCCACAACATCTACGTTTGTTTTGGAAGCTCGGTTTTCCGGCAGGTTATTGGTATACCCATGGGCACCAACAGTGCACCTTTGTTGGCTGATCTCTTCCTTCATACCTTTGATTACGATTTTATGGTAAAAACAATGAAACAAGACATTACAAAAGCCATCAAGTTCAGCAACACCTTTCAATATATCTACGACTTATTCAGTATAACAATGTGAACTTTGGAAATTGCATCAGCGCAATTTACCCGTCGGAATTGGAACTTAAGGACACATCCACATCATCTACTGAAGTGTGTTATCTCGACACAAATATCAAGACTGGCGACGTAACCACACCTTTCCGTATCAGCATCTACGATAAGAGAGATGACTTTACATTCCGGATTGTCAACTTTCCTCTTATGGACAGCAACATTCCCACCAATCCAGCTTATGGTGTTTACGTATCTCAAGTGGTGAGATATGCTAGAATTTTCACGTCTAAAGTTGACTTCATAAATAGACTCCGCGGACTTTCATTACGTCTCAGACAACAAGGCTTTGAAACCAATCGACTTCAGAATTCATTTAATAAATTCGTCAATCGCCATGGTCTTATCGTCGAGAAGTATGGTGCAGCCCTGCGGGAGATGAGATTAGCAATCCAGGCTTAAATTGCACCATCGTATCTTTACATTGCCTATTTATTACTTGGATCTTTATTTCAATTTAATTTTGGGCGCGTGCATTATGTATTTAGTTAAGTTGCGTGTACATTTAGTTCGTTTAATAACGTCTTAGTTTTGCTTTGCGTTTTTTTCCTCACTTATACTTGTTGTCCGCGACTGTGCTCACACGGTGGGTGGCTCCTCCTAAAATGTTCTGCAATTGGTATAGGATTCAATGGATCCGAAACCAATTGTGGAATTGCACGCATTTTTAGGCATCCTGCTGATGAACAGTTGGGACACGTAGATATATTTTTTAGCAACTACTATAATTTTCAGTCTGTCTACTTTGAATTGAATGGTAACGAGACGTCACACTTCTCCTCTCAATAGCTGTTAATAGTGATCATGACGGGTGCGCAATAGCAGGTTGCAGGCTTCAACACTAGCTAGAAAGTGTGAGATTTTAAATTGGTTGCCCTGTTGTGCGGACAGACGGACGGACGGTCACGTGAGTACCAAATAGATAAACTGAATTTTCTCAGCTAGGGGGCTCTGCTATTAGGTCTCTAGCGCGTTTATAAAAAAAGAACTTGCTTTTGTCCTCGGAACCCCTTATAATAGGATCCAGTTGCCTCGAAGCAAGACACAAAAAGTAGAATTAAAGTCAAAAAGACTACTGAAAAGACTGATCAAACAACGTGAAAAAGGTTGAGGTCACAGTATTTGACTGGCCACTACCAGTCTTTATCAGTTTTATGAGGGAAAACCACGAAATCAATATACAGAATATATGCTACTGTAAAATAATAACGGAAGTTACATGGTACCTTTATTCTTCTTAATTTTCGCAGGTTCTTAAATTCGCGATTTTCGCGATTTTAAAAAATTCGCGAACTTAAAGACCCGCGAAAAATAACGACCGCGAACTTTGATCCCGCGAAATTTAATGGACATAGGAAAATCATGTATTTGTGTTTTCAAGAGTCCTAAACAATCTTTAACACAAGGTGTTAGTACAAGGAGCTATCATCTATCAACTTTAGATGTTTAAAATCAATGTCAAGATCCGCCTCAAGTTCTTCTTCGACATCTGAGTAATCATCTTCACACAGTTTCTCCAATACATCCTTTGTACAGTCGTCAAATTGACCATCCTGTCTCGGCTCCATGTAGTGTGTAGTTACGAGTGTCTTGTATCTTTCCGTTATTGCCGAGGGGCTGTACATTTTTTAAAGACATAAACTTTATGTAATTTAATTCTATATCTTCTTTGGAATAAGAAAACCGAACTAGTGAGAAAAAGGCCTCACTTGGACACTACGATTACTGTGACGTAACTCCTTCAAGTTGCGCGCGAAAGTTCACGGCGGTTGCCGGTTAACATTTGAAGAAATTGCGCGTGATATGAATTGACGTAAGCCATCGAGTGAAGAAAACAAAGTGCAGTCATCCTACCAGTTGTTTTCATTCAAGCTGCGGTGAGTTAGACGCATTTGAAACTTTATTTCTAATTCGTTTTGGACAGAAAACTGTTGGTACCTTGCTGAGGCATCGCCTGCAATTGTTATGATCTCTTATATTTGCACAGACATTATCATATCGAAAGCAGATTTTTGAAATGTGGTCAGCAAACGAGCAGCTGCCTTTCAAGTTTGAAACAACTTAGAAAGTTGGAAGTTCAGGACTTGTACGGTAAAAATAACTATTTTTAAACATAGATTGATGGTAGTCAATTCAAGCACGTAGGGCCAGCTGTGGTACCACGGTTTGAAACGTGCGGAAAGAGAGTCAAAAAACAAGATTTCATCCACGGTTAACTGTATTTTTTTCTGCTTTATTAACGCGCGCGTTGTCGGGTTATTTAGTTGAAGTTTTCTCCGGACCGAGTTGGCTTTACCCTTTAGGCGCTGACTCTCTTTCCAGGTCTGTTCACTGTGCCCCTGATGAGAATGACAGACCTTCTGGGCGGACTAAAATTTTTAAAATAACATCAGTCTATGTTCCCGTTTATATTAGTGAGCTCACTAGAACTTAATAACAGTGTAACATAGCTTTTATCTATTTTGTTCTCGTACCACAGCTAAATGAGTATTTACCACTTACTTAATGCTATGCATTCTTATTAAGAAAAAACTAACGTATTTGTGGCTATTCTTCCCGCAGCTGCATGTAGTCTACCCTCAATGAACTGATATGTAGTCATTGAACTACTTGTATGGTTATTGATCTGTTGTGTACTTATTGAACTGCTGTGTCGTTATTGAACTAACAAAAAGGAAAACTGAGCTACTGCACTGACAAACACCAGTATCTTGTCGTTTCATCTTGTCATCCTCATCACACTAAACGCTCTATTCCTTACAGTCTTGCAGTTCGCCTTCGCCGCATCTTTTCCAGCCAGGAGGGTTACATACAGCGTACTAATGAACTGATTAACTACCTTACCAATCGTGGTTACGACAAAGCCTTACTCACGACACAAATACAGCGTGCCTTAGACTGTTCCTCGTGCTGACGAACTTAAAGAAAAACCTCCTACACGGACTGAAACCACTCCTTTTGTTATTACATATAACCCTACATTGCCTTATGTCGCGCACATTATTCACAAACATTCCCACGTCCTCTACTCCTCAGAACGTTGTAGAAATGTTTTTAAGAAACCTTCCAATAGTATCTTACCGTCGTTCTAACAATTTAAGCCATATTCTTGTTAGAGTCCAATTGCCAGAGACTGATAATTGTAACAATGCCCAAACCACTCCCGGTTTATTTCGATGCAACAGCAGGAACTGCACCACATGCGCCTATATTGACCATGCACGGCCGTGACAATTATACTCTACTCTACTCTACGGGTGAAACCTAAAAAATCAAATTTCACATTACTTGCAATACTTTCAATGTTATCTACATGATTCGATGCCACCTTTGTATAAAATTTGCAATATTTTGGGGAAACCAAACGCCACCTCCAGGACCGTTTTAATGAATATAGACTCCCTCCGGTAGTTACATCCAAACCGCAGTTTCAGAACACTTTCTCATAATCAGAAATAGCTACTCTGTTTTCCATATGTTAGTTATCTCTATTGAAACACATAGATATGAACACGATTGTCTTAGGAAAGCAAGTGAGGCACATTTCAATCATAAAGCCAAAACCATCGAGCCTGTACCGGTGTAGACTGTGAAGAATATTGAAAGAAGCAACGCGCGCAAAGAATTGTTGACTCACTCGCAAGTTCTCTCGCATGTATCACGGACTCGTTCGCTGTGAAAACCTTGCTCGCAGGCCTCTGCGATTAACAATTATTGTACACAAAACACTTTAAAAAGTGACTGAACGATATACTGACCTAACACCTAGATCCCCTACATCACAATAGCTTAACAATCCCACAGATGCTCTGTTGCTGACCAGTAGTATCGCAGCTCTAGACAAGCCTTTGCGCGCGCAAAAGAACTTATGGTCAGTTGTCTATGACATCACTCTTTAGCTAAAAACCTCACTTTTGGAAAAAGAAAAACGAAACTGAAACTTACGGATAGATTTTACAGAATCAGTGATTTTTATTTAAAAATGATTGTTTTTGTGCATTTCAGAAAAGATTCTCCGTCGACTAAGGATGGTAGAGATGTATGTATACAGCTACGAGCATAGCAATAATTGATCCAACAAAATGCTACCATAGCCCAAAAAGGTGTAGTGATTAATAATGTGCGGTCAGATCGACAGTAGCTGAAAGAAGATTATCACTTCAGAGAGAGGATTTGTTAAAATTTCAAAAGAACCTCACCGATCTGGAAAGATCAGGAAAATTTAAAGAAAATAATTTGAGAAAAGAGTTACAGCGGCTAAAAGAATAGCAAGAAAAAATCAAGTGGAGGCATAAGAACGCTGTTAGGGAATTAAGCGATGTGAATGGAAAAAACCTCAAGCTGAAAGCTCATTGCACTTCCCTGTTTATTCAATAAACAATGAAGTGCAATGGGCTTTGAGCTTGAGCTTTTTAAACGATGTGAAAGAATCGAAAAAAACCTCAAGCTGAAGGCTCACTGTACTGCCCTGTTTATTCAATAAACAGTGAAGTGCAATGAGCTTTCAGCTTGAGCCTTTTTTAAACGATGTGAAAGGAAAAAACCTCAAGCTGAAGGCTAACTGCACTTCCCTGTTAAAGGAGCTTGATCAGAGAGCCCAGGAACTTCGGCAGCGTGGCCGTGTGGTCAGCGCGTTGGACCCGCAATCCGGCGGTCCCGGGTTCGATTCCCGCTCTGGCCACTTGCTGGATTTGTGCTCGTTCATCCCGAGTTCAATTTCTCGGCCAGGCTTGTAAATAGCCAACTGGATGCCTTCTGCCAGTTGGGGTTTTTAATCCTGTTATGTTGTATTTGAATTATTTGTTTCTAAATATTTGAGTGGAGTGCCTGTAAATTAGCTGACTAGCTAAGTGCACCTTCCACTATAAACATGCCTGTTTTTTTTTTTTTTTTTTTGTCGGCAGAAACAACAAGAACTTGATCGGGCAGAACAGGAACTCCGGATTTGGTCTACAGCCTAGGCGAAAGTCTGTATCATGCAGCTAGCTCCCTAGTGTATATCATTACTGGAGGTATTTTGAACTGCTGTATAAAGTACTTCCAGTGGCCCGGGCCATCGTCGGGAGGAGCGACCATCACAGAGCTCGACACTAATGAAGTAACAACAGCGGAGGGAAAAACGATTGCACTGCTGTCTCACCATTAGGGAGCTTAGCAAAAAAGTGAATTCGCGCTGCCTCAAACTTTATAGCGCTTATTGCATCTCGTTTAATTTGTCATATGTCGGCAAATTTTTTGGAGTTGAATTCTGAAGGACTGTATCAAAGTTCAGGAAAAGAAAAAGAAAGTTGTTGTCTTGTGTTCCCGTCCTTGAAAAAATGTGAAACTAGGCACTTTCACGTTGTAGTCTTGCGAACGCATTGACGGCAATGAAATGTAAGAAAAAAAAGCGGGATGCACGTGATGCGAAGTTGTTGTTTTGCTATGATCTAACCTATTGCCTTTTTAGTCGTTCCCGTTCCCGTTCCCGTCGTCGTTGCTTAAGCTCCCTATTACAGTGTGACAGGGAGTCCTCGTGTCATCAAAACCATCTTCGGAAGCAGTCATAGTACCTGTATCAAACGCCAACAAAATTCTTGCACCTGTGAACATGGTGAATGAAACGGAAATGGATTTCCGAACAACTCTGGTAGCGCAGAATGTTATCCAGTCAGTCAGACGGAACATCATCTGCCCCCAAACAGCTTATAGATCCTGAGGCAAGCTTCCTCCCGTGACCTAAACCCGATCAAGTTCCTGCTGTTCGATAATAACACCATCAGTTGGTCAGGCTATCCTTTAAGTTCCTGGCTTTCCGCAATTATCAGCTGTCCACATTGAAGTGCCCTCAAGACCAGGTAACCACCTGCAGCAGCTTGCCATTTGTGCACCTGAGTGGGTTAATGCAGCAAACAAAATACCTGCAGCTGTGAAAGGAAGTGGCCGAACACATGCATAAAATAATTTTAATTATTTTACACATGTTCTCGGCCACTTCCTGAACACTCAATCTTCGTTAAAACGAAGAATGAGTGTTCAAATGATACAACGTTCACTAAAACAGCGAGAGTTAACATCACCTCTTGCAACAAGCCTTTTGAATCTTCGCCAAAGAAAGGTAAAGAGGAACACGAGAGAGGAAGTGACGAACCAAAAGATGGAAATTACCAGTCGACCACTGTTTCTTCCGAGCATCGGCTCTCCCTCGCGAACAACCGTCAACGAACTCGAGGAAAAAAAACACAGACTTTGGTGAGCTGGCTCAAAAATTATAGTTACTTCTCAAAATTTAATTGGCCTAAAAGGGTTTCAGTAGATCAAGTTATATGAAAATCGTAGAAGAACTTTGAGAACTTTGTGCACTAATTAATTAGTGCATGGATGACGCTGGGGTTAGGATTTTTAGGTTTAATTAGGATTAGGTTCTATTTAAATTTAGGTTAGGTTAGGATTTTTTACCTTTCCGCGAGCATCGCAAAAGAACATAATTATATATGGTCCTTTAAATCGTATTCAGTTACAAAAGCGACTGTTTTTATTCACAAATTGTAACTTGCTAGTGTAAATGGGGTTTTGTTTTGGATTGACGCGACGTATTGTGCGCATGTTCTCAGTTATGTGTCTCTTACTTAATATCTCCAAGTAGCTCCATGTCATGGCCTTTCTGCCGCTTTGCAAAGACTTCGTGACTAAAAATGACAGGCTTTTGGAAATTAAAACGCTGTTTTCTCGGGCCAAAAAGGCTTTAAAAGTATCTATTCAGCGTAGGGAACTCTTCGTCGTTCTTGAAGATAACGTTTTTAATTTAACTGCGTATTTTCGTAGTAAACAATCTCCTTTGGTTATATACTTTATCTTTGCAGAAGAAAAGAGTGAACAGATTTATCTCCTGGCTACGACGCCATTCTTGTTTGAATAATACCTATTAATTCATTTTTCGTTATATTCTATTATTTTTTACCCACTTCTTGTGATTGACTGAGACTTTTTAAAGAAAACAACAAAATAGATAAAAACAAAACAAAACAAACAAAAAGTAATAGCCGAAAGAAAGTTTCAAATGTGAGAAACAAAAAAATAAAGCAGGTAATAATAGAATTGAAAAATAAGAAAATGCCAAAAAGACAGAAAGCTTTTTTAAAAAAGCTCTCTGGTTATTTGGCATTTTCTTATTTTCATAAATATTGTTATACCCTCACAGAGAACGCTGACGAAATAACTCGGTCCAATTAATTTATAGAGACTGGCACTCCAACTGTTACTTCAACTGGCCGGGCTTCTCCTAGTTTCTGATTTTACTTCATGTAAAGCATGCAAACTTAACAGTTAACTTTTATCCTTTTTCGTGTAATGATTGTGCTCTATTGTCTTACCTAATTAATCTTCATTTTTCTTACCACTGTTTTTTTTTTTCTTAAGGAATCTAAATAATTATTTTTATTTATTTATTTATTATTTACACAACCCGCCACGAATAGCATTTGCTACTTGAGGGTTGTGTTTTAATTCTATTTTCTAACAAAGATTTTGAAATAAAGTTGTTGTAAGTTGTTATTGGTCCCATCATGCCTAGCAGGCTGACTATGAAGGATAGGATGTACAGACGGTTGCTGTTATCATAGAACATTATAATTAGGTACAATTGTGAAATACAATTCCTCAAACCTTACCCCCGACAGTCAAGTGTCGGAACTTGTTGTTCATGCACAATCGACAGTCAAATAACCTGCTTTGAAGTATTTGAGGGAGAGATAACAGATAAAGAGGGTAAAAGTGGTGCCTTGAGTTGAATCCAGAAATGTTCAGCTAGGCACATGGGAGGGTCGAAAAAAGAAGGTAATCAGTGGACTAAACGGAGCCTGCGTGGCAGACGTTCGAAAGCCGAGAAGTAACCATTAATTAACAATTAAGTAAGTAGGCAAGGTTCCATTCTCGTCCCCAGAGCCACTCGGCTTAATATGTAACCGACCAGTGACCAAGAAACGACGGGCTCTGGGGACGAGAATGGCAAGGTTCAATCTCAACATCATCGCAAATTAATGAATTACAATGTTGTTACAAGCATTCTAAAAAATAAGATTACAAGCAAGTCGCATAAAAAAGGGACTGGTTTACAATAATGATGATAATATGTAATCGAATTACCAACAATTCCAAAACGATTTTTAATATATATATCTAGTTCCGATTTTTTGGAAAACAACCTAACGGAATTTGCAGTCATTTGAGTAAAAAGGTGTCAAAAGGCAGGTTTCTTAAGCCCGACTGAGAAGCTCCAAAATCATAGTAACGAAAGAAAAGGAAAGGAGAAAGGGCGAGGAGAAGGAAAGAAGGAAGAAGGAATTGACTGATGCATTACAGACAGCCTCTGTTTGCATTAAACCCTTGGTCCACAGTCTTATTGTGCAGGGAACATAACATCCTGACTATATTACTATGAAACACAACCGTATACATGTACATTTGTGATTTATATATTATTCATTTACTACGTGTAGTTTTCTTACTGCAAAAAGGTTTTTCCTCCCCCTGATTGCCTGGGGAATAGCCTCTGTCAAATTTTACGTAAAAGCACTTTGTTTTGTTTTTCAGATCACCTTGGTATGCAATTTTGGTGCAGAAGGTTCTCTCAAAGCAAGCAAGATCATGGAACTTAATTGGCCTCACAAAACAGAGCTTGGCCAATATCCAGCGATCGAGCACTAAGTAATGACTTGAGAATTGAAGTGACTTAAAACACCAGTATCCTCGTGACATACACAGCGTGCAAAGAAAGCGGTGTCCAATAGCCCAGGGCTAGTGGATTTTGCTATCGGGCTAGTGAATTCTGTTCCTAACTTGCCCGACGGGCAAGTGATGTTTTTTGAGAAATTCGAATAACAGAAGAACTGTGAAATAAATTCTGCTCATCAAAAAGCTTTTGGGGCTAGTTGAAATGACGGCTGGGCTAGTAAAAGCTAGCTTCAGCTTGCCCAGATGGCAAGCTGTAAAAATGATTTTCTTTGCACCCTGCATACATGTAGCCCCTTAAAACAGTTTGAAAAACTGTCAAGGTCTTGAAATAATAATTATTACCTTCATCAATGTGTGATAATGAAACAGAGTTTTTGTTCAAGTTTATAAGATTCATTTAAAAGTATCTGTTGATTTTGTGAGAGGTTGTAAAAAAAGGTATACATGAAACATATAAACAATTTTAGCAGACTTGAATTATGTAAAACTGAAGCCATACTTTTTGGTTGGTGTATTTTTGCATTTGAATCTTTGCACTGGTCATAGAGAATTGTAAGTAGTTTAGAACACCATGTCAGAAGAGTAAGAATATTTCCTGACACAATATATTAGTTTTATTGTTATCCTGAATGGTTTAAGGCTAGGATTCATTTGAAATAAGAAAGTGGAAAATGATCAAACAGGAACTGATGTTTTCACAATGACCATGAAATTCATGATCACCCTGCTGATAAAACGTCAGTCGCTGTCAACAACAGTCCTACTCAGGACATTCACCAGACAAATCATATTCCACTTTGCTGAAAGATTATAGGCTATAAAACTATCACTAGCCATAAGCTGCACTTGAATTCAAGATTATATTAGTGTCTGTTAAATTTGTTAGTATGTTGAAAAAAGGCTAGGTTTTCAATTTGTGAAGTATACAATTAATTTACCTAAAAAAACAGTCAAAGTTTAGCCATTCATTTTTTGTTGATGTAATTTGTGCATTTGAATCTTTGCACTTATTTTATACCCTCTAAGCACGATACAATTATGTTCACTTTGCAACTTCTGCGTATGAGATAGGACCATAAATAAGCATTGTTTGATACGAGTCTATGTGCAGGAAATGGAATAAAATTTTAAATGCAACACAGATGGATTTCAGTTTTATGGTGGTATATATTTGTCTGACTTATATAATGAACAAGTCTTCATTGCATGTATAAGTTAACCAGGAAAAATACTCAAAGGTTAATTTCATGTAAGAATAAAGAAAAATTGCCATTGGAAAACCTGGTTTCGGCAATATGAAACTTTTTGGACATATT
Organism: Porites rus; assembly: GCA_964035705.1. Taxonomy (NCBI): domain Eukaryota; kingdom Metazoa; phylum Cnidaria; class Anthozoa; order Scleractinia; family Poritidae; genus Porites; species Porites rus. The sequence continues at coordinate 14,324,041 of OZ038004.1, read as the reverse complement.
TACGCAGTAACCGGAAACAGACGGAAACACAGAAAAACAAGTCAGGTTGCCGGACCGTATCTTCACGTTTCCGCCAGTAGAACGAACGAAATAACAGGTTTCCGGTACGGAATAGCGCGTTTCCGCAACATACGCACACGTTAACGATTGCGGAAATACGTGATTCCTGAAACGGAAATCTGTCGGAAACACGTAAAAAAGTGTTCCGGTTCCGTTGAAAACGCAGCGACGGAAACATGAGAAACCGTAATGTATCCGCTAACGGAAACACGCGTTTGCCGCTGTGTTTCCGCAACGGAGTCACGTGTTTCCACCATGTTTAAGTTTCCGGATTCTTGATATTTCGTCCTGTGGGAACAACGCTCAAACAAAGACAGAAATCCGCGGATCATGTTTACTGTAGGTAGTGTCGACCGATCTATCGGTCGATATAGCGGTCGATAGTCGGTCGACACTAGGTCGATAGTCGGTCGATAGTTGGTCGATAGTCGGTCGATAGTCGGCCGAGACTCGGACGGTAGTCGGACGACACTCGGTCGAGACACGGTCGATAGTCGTTCCAGATGTGTCTCGGCCGATATAGCTTTTCGTTCACCGATACTTCACCGACACTTCGCCGATAGTTCGTCGATACTTCACCGATGTATCGGTCAGTAATTGGTCAACGCTCGGTCGATGGTCGGTCGACACCTAGTCGATAGTCAGAAGATAGCAAGAATACCTTAAAGAATTCATGTGGAGACGATGGAATGTTGAGCCTCACCACAATGGCTGTTTTGGTCGACTGATGAAGGCAAGAGCCATAATAACCACGCACATTTTGGCATTATATTAATGTCGACGAAGTAAGTCGAATCACTCTCAATAAGTTATTTCAAAGTGCGATGGAATTATTACAAATTACGATTGACTGTTATTACAAATTGCGACAGCTTGATTACAAAGTGCGACACGGTCTATTACGCTGCTATTACAGATTGCGACAGGTATTACAAACTGCAATGGATTTATTACAAATTGCGACAGGTATTACAAAGCGCGATGATTATTACAAATTGCGACAGTACAAACGCGTTATGTTACATGTGCAGCCGATGGACTCCATCGGACGACTTTCCAACCCTCCTCGAAATATTGCAATTGTTTACACTTCCGGTTTCATCTTATGGCTAGACTTCCGGTAATTAAAGTGGACTGGACTGAACTTCGGGTTTCATTTTTCGAACAGACTCCATTGGACTCCAGGCTTTGCCCACTGGAATCTAGTCGAGAGTGCTGGACATGTGTAGCAGTTGCTACTACGTAAACTCACATGCTCAACAATGTAGGGTTCTTCAATCCTGTAATCCCGACCTAAAATTTCGTGTAATCCCGTAGCTCTGAGGATTATTTTCGGCACTCTAACTCGTGCGCGTACTTTCAATCCCGAATCTTGCCCGATTTTGCTTTAAAATCCCGAATCCCGAGCAAATAAGGGAAATCCCGGATCCCGAAAAACCTATCAGAGACCTTCAACAATTATCTTACTCGATTCATGCAGAGTATTTCCTTTTTAACAGTGCACCAAAATGGAGAAAGTAAAACAAAGGCTCTGCTAGGAGGATGTGGACATAAATTTAAAATATTATACTCTTACGATGTGATACTAAAAAGTATTTCGGCTCCACTACGCAGTACAACATGAATAGAAAAACCATTAGGTTTATTTTCGGCCGAGCACCGCGATATAACAATACGTTATACAACATCTTCTATTATATGCAAATATGTGGTGTAAAAACTAGAACAGAGCTGAGCGACAGTTTACACAGAATACCGTCAGAACAGAGGCCAGAAAAAACCTGCCGGAAAAAAACCTCAGTAAGGAAAAAAACTCGGCAGGAAATCTGCGTAGGATCCACTTCACTTGTTAGCGATGTGAACAAACACCTGAGACCCATTTCGTTGACTCCAATTCTCTCCAAAGTCGGGGAAGAGTTTGTCGTTGACGGCTACATCAAGCCTGCCGTCCTTGCGAAGATTGACCAGAACCAATATGGGACTGTTCCGAACTCCAGCACAGTGCATGCCCTAATCAGCATGCTCCATAACTGGTATAAGAATACTGACGGCAACGGTTCTACTGTGCGCGTGGTGCTCTTTGACTTTAGGAAAGCATTCGATCTCATCGACCACGCCATTCTTATGGCTAAACTTACTGATTATGAACTACCATTGGATTGCAGATTTTCAGGAAGCAACGAGTGAACCTCGCCCACGATTGCTACTCGGATTGGGGATCTGTCAGGGCAGGTGTCCCGCAGGGGACCAAATTGGGGCCCTGACTCTTCCTGGTAATGATAAATGACATCAATGTCAACGGCGTCAACCTTTGGAAGTACGTCGATGACACATCGATGGCCGAGACAGTCCACAAGGGCCAACCAAGTGGAATCCAATTTGCTGTAGACGACCTAGTTAGGCAAGCCGAAATAGATAAGTTCCAATTGAATGAGACCAAGTGTAAAGAGTTGCAGATAAGTTTCTCAAGGTCTGTAGATCCTTTCGAAACAGTTACTTTTAACAACAAACCAGCTGAGGTTGTAACTAGCGCAAAACTTGTTGGTCTCACAATTTCCAACAATCTAAAGTGGAACGCTCACATAGAGAATGTTATCAAAAAAGGAGCCTCTAGGCTATATCTATTAAGGCAGCTTAAGCGTGCAAAAGGGGATCCTGCGCAGCTACTTTGTTTCTATACTACGTGTATCCGGCCCATGTCTGAATATGCCTGCCAAGTTTTCCACAATGGTCTGCCTGAGTATCTCTCTGAAGAGCTAGAGAAAATTCAGCGCCGTGCACTTAGAATTATTTTCCCAGATTTAGGCTATCAAGAGGCTCTAAAAGAGTGCAATATTGCCACCCTCCACCAACGGCGCCAATGGCTGACAGAGCGCCTATTCAATGAGATTAAGGACAACAGCCTCCTCAAATTACATGGCCTTTTGCCGCCTCGTAATCTTAGTACTGTAGCCTTAAGGAAAAAGCGCGCTTTTAACGTGCCTCCTTGTAGAACAAATAGACTAATGAATAGTTTTAGCATGCATAACGCGGCTATTTTCTAATGGTTTTATTGTAAATTCGCGGCTTTTTTCTTAAATTTCATGACGTAGTATTTTGTTCCTTTGTTTTATTTATTTACTGTTATTTATTTATAATAGTTAGTCTTAGTATTCAACGTATTGTACAGTCCGTAATCCAGCCCTTGGGCTGCAATGGATTTTTAAAAAAGCTATCTATCTATCTATCTATCTATCTATCTATCTATCTATCTATCTATCTATCTATCTATCTATCTATCTATCTATCTATCTATCTATCTATCCATGGCTCATGCTCTGAAAAGCCCATCCTACAAAGGCTACACAGCTGGAAGGTCTTTGCCCTTCTTTACAAAACAAGTATTCCAAACTCTAAATAATTTAAGGAAACGCAAACAAGCTAAGAAACCCCTGGGAAACTCGAACTGTCACTAGTAAATCAAATATATACTAAAAACAAAAATAAATAAATAAAAAATAACATCAGCTAGACGAGGTGTGGGCCTAGAATGCTTTCCCACGTGATAAGCATCCCTTTTATAGCGCTCCATTCCACCCATACTGCACTTCAACTGCCCCAGTCCCCACTGCTCCCATGCCACAGAAATATTTCATTTCCGGCTAATTCGTATCCACTCAAACGCCGGAAATTCCATTGCATGTGATGTGACTTTCGGCCTCCCAGCACTGTGTGAATCTTGATCCCAAGTCCTTTCCCTAGTATTTTAAATTCTCTTAGCGTACAAATGTTCTTGTTTTCTGTCCTCATAGGCCATTTTTTCCAAATTTCAATTCGCTTTCAGTCCAAAAGTCACAGATTTATCAGTCCCTTCTCAAGTCTTTCATTGTCTTAAAAGACCTACACCCTACAACAACGAGTTACACATACGTTCGTAAAGTGATAGGCTTTCGTTAACATTACTAATGTTTTCTTTAATTAAAACACAGCTCCAACAAGTCTTTTCAACTCTTTCTTTATGTCTCTTTCGAAAAAGGCATAAACCAGAGGGTTAATTGCAGAGTTTAAAACCAAGAAAGGAATTTTGTAGTTTTCATCATTACATGAGGTGGTGTGGAATAGTATTGTAAAGCTGCAACGCAGATACATCCCATAGCAAACAAGACCCATCACAAGACCCATCATTATCACTGCAGACCTCTCGTGATGGATTTTAAACGACATCTGATGGTTAAAACGTAACTGCTCTGCTACGATGCGTGCTGACCGACCATGCCTGCGTACGTGAAATATCATTGATACAAAAAAGAGCATTAATACAGCACTTGGTAGGAACTCGAAGAAAATAATACTCGGCCAAATAAAAGGGACAGGTAACGTTTTGAAATAAAACGTATAAAGGGTAACTTTTAGCACATTAAAACTAACTGGTAGAACCCAAGAGAAGGAAATAACTTGAATAATTCGAGGGCGAGTCATCAAAGTAATGTATTTTAGAGGATGGACGATGGCAATAAAACGATCCAGTACTAAGCCGCATAAGTTTAAAGCAGACGTGTTACTAAACAGCAACCGTATGTTCATGATCCACAATTGAGACCTGTGGCAGGTGTTTGTAATAATGTCGGTGCAGAAGAACATTGGAGGAATAACGCTCAAACCAACACAGAAATCCGCTACTGCAAGTGAAACAATAAACGCGTTGGTTTTGGTGCGGAGATTTCGTCTGCTGCAAACGAGGAAGATTGTAAATCCATTTCCAGTGATGGTTAGAAATGAAAGAACCCAGCCAAGAATCCAAAACCAGGTCTCCATCTTAACCGTTAAAGGAAATTCTTGTCAGTTTTAATAACTATTATAGCTTACATCTTTGCATAAATTGTAGCGTCACATTTATTAAGTTATACCCGTAAATGATTACGGATGAGGGGCGGTCACTAGGCAAAAGGCTGCGGGTGTCTGTAAGATCATTTACGGTGTTCCAATTAGTTCTTTAAATAGTCCTTATAAAAAAAGAAGTAATAACTGCACTGCATTATAACTTTCAATATTTTTGACGCTATTTGTTATTAGCCATGCTGTCGTATTTTGTAGTTATTGTTATTTGTAATAAACGTTAGCAAGACAGAAAATGTGGACTGTCACGTAGCAATAGCCAAAGACATCTGTCGATCAAACGATACAAAGCGTCAGTCACGTGAGTTACCACTTAACTGCAATTCATTGTTAATTTGGATAAACAAAATAATATTGCGACGTTCATTGTATTCTAAATTGCGACAGGTCTTTATTAGAAACACTTTATCTCCTGTTATTATTACGTAAATGACTCATTCTACTAGGCTGACGTTGTTTGTGTCTGCAATTTGTCGTGCTGTAAAGTCCAAATTTTCAGGTGATGAAATTAATTCTTCGCCACGAAATTTGATTTTCCTGAATATTTGCATGTACAACTGTTGTAACACCCCGTTTTGTTTGTGTGTTTAGATGTGATGTATGGATCAGTCAATTCAACCTGCACCCAGCCGTTCCCCCCCCCCCCCCCCTCCCCGGCTGACCCCCTTGCATTAGCATTTTTTTTGCATTGGATGGCAAATTCCCAGGGGTGGAGGCTTTTGAGCTGTCAAATCCCCCAGGGTGGGGACGAAAAAAGGCGGCAAAGGCCTCGTCCTCCTTTAACACTGAAACATTTTCCATCGATCGCACAGTCGAATAATGACGTTTTAAGCATTTTAATGTGCGATTTTTTGTTTCAATTAACGTCTTCCTTTGTAATAGCGCTAGGATTCCAACGACGCGGTAGGATTCTGCCGATTCTAACGACGACATGCACCAGTTTATGGTTTTAGTATTGATATAAAATTATTGACATTAAAATTAATAGAGCGCTGTAAAGTTATATGTTATAAATAGTTTTATAAATATGAAAGGATGTTGTTCAAATAATATCAACAGAAATTTGATTCAATGACCAAAAAACGTTGATTCACATCGATAGCTCCAATTTGGCTATGTAATTTTGATAAGCAATGAAGAAATGCATGCATGAAATCGAGAACATGCCTTTACAGCCCTCTCCAATTTATTCCCGTCCTTGACAGATAAGCCAATCTGCTTTTTTTGCAGTAAAGCCCTCTGTGTAGTTATATTCTGATAGAAAACCGCGTGCGTGTCAAAAACTCGGGAATGGCGGCCGGGTTGGCAAATGTCCGGCCCCCGGGCAGTGCAAAATTTGCAAAATAAATTAATGCCCACCCCCGGGACTGACAAGGCGGGCAAATGCCCCGCAGTAGCCCGGGGGAGGGGTGGGGGCTGGGCGCAGGTGGAAATGACTGATGCATTACTTGCGAGCACAAGTTGGCGTGCGGTTGATTAGCTGCCTCAGAATTAGATCACAGTTTTTTTCTCAACATAGAATTTCCTACCCAAAGTTTGCTTGAAATACGCCTTCAAAATACAATTGCTAAAGTAAAACTTTGGAGTCTTTTTTAAAAGGCACTTGACTGCAGAATGCAGAGAGCTCTTTCCCTGTGGAAGTTGGAATTGTGCGCACACGTGCCTTCAGCCGCAAGGCCGCTGTCCTGTCATTGGTCAAGTGCGCCCTTAAGTAAGGGGTAGACCTTACTTACAACTGCATGAATTCTTTTGTTTTACGCTTATCACCAGGGTAACAACGAATCCAAAAAGTCCGGTCATTAAAACTTTCACACTCTTCCTTACCTGCAAACAGGCCCAACATTGTCGGATGTTACATGTTGCGTCCGTTTGCACACCCTGTTGCATGCTCTTGAGTGTTGCTGCGAGTTATCTCGCAAAGTTTGCAACCGGTGAAACTTTTAGCTACTTACAGACGGTCGCATCAACTCCCAACAATGTTCTGTCCATTTGCACGGAGCTTAAGTACGCGAGCTACACTTGGGTGATTCCGCAATAAAACCCACAGCACGCGCCATTCAAAAAGACGTTTTGTACCAAAAAAGAGGAAAAATATGACGCGAACTATCGCAATTATGAATGTTTTTAATGACACTTAGCTTAGATTAATTTTTACCTCTTTGACACATTTTACAAAGAGTCGAGATTAACGTAATCCAGACTCCCTCAGAAATGAAATGAGTACGTATCAAGTGCACTTAAGAGCGCTAGAGTGAATTGGCTCATTATTTCTTTGTGCAGAAGATGGCAATGCAACCGGGACAGCCTGAGAACTAGGTTGCGCTTTTTAGTGCAAGAATTGTGCGAGAAAAAAATAGCGAAGAATTTCACATTTTGCGAAGATAAAATAGCCAGTACTTAGTACTACCTAAAAACATAGCAAAAATAAAACACCACGGATGAAGACGCTATTTGGAGAATACCTGGCGACTAAAGAATCCCTGAAAAAATTTAAATCTTCCCTGTATTTTGCCGAGTAACAAGCAAATGAAGACGGGGTAGACGGGCATACTGGTTAGTTTATTTTTCAGTAAAGTATCAGTAATTTTAATGAATGAATAATAAAACAGTTGTTGAATTCGATCGATAAAAATTTTGACCAATTCCGGGCTGCCATGTAACCACTCCCAAGAATCTGTTAACGATGAACATCGATTACACAGTTTTTAGTTTCACATCATTCAGGGTACTATTCATATTATTTCGATTACTTGTTCTATCGTTAAATGTTTATAGCGGTACTCCACCCGCGCGCGAAGCCCCATAGCTAAGGAAATGTGGTAATCTACCCATCCCAGAAAATTTGGTAATCACGTGACCGTACACCAAGCGAGCGATCGAGCGACCGAGCGACCGTCCGTTCGCACCACAGGCATGTAAAACAATTCAATCGAAAGGTATGGGAACCCAAATGCAACTCAAGGTTTTATTTGGAAGGAAATCACATGGCCGCCCGGACTTTTAAAAAGAAAAAGTCGTGTCTTTTTCGGCTTATTTTTTATGTGTACCCTAACGTGGATAACAGAGAAAGAGCTAGAGCGAGTTATTGAAAATTCGTTGGAAGAAAAACATGGAAATTCAAAGCGGCGGTGAGAAAATGAGAAATGCTAGCGGCCAGCAAGGTGAAAATGAGCGGCAGTGAAAAATAAAAGCGAACATGAACACTGGAAACAAAATATTGGGCAAGTACATACGACAATTTCTCCATAAAAATAGTGTGTAACTAGGAAGTTTGACGTTTTAGTCGTACAAAACAGTGTTGTAGTCGTGCAAAGCAACGGCAAGGGAAAGACAAAAAAGCGCGCTGCACGTACAAATTTGCTTTAATTTTGCTAATTAGAAGAAAAAGTGTGCTGCACGTGCAATTTGTTTTTTAGCTAATTAGATCGATTAGTCTTGAAGCCATTTTCATTGTCGTCCCCCGTTTAGCGTTACACGATTTGATTTTTTTTGTTTATACGTATTATTAACCAGAGCTTCGCTTTTAGCCCTGGCTAAATCTATATATTGTTAGTATTTGTTTATTTTCTCTGAGGGCACACTTAATTTGGAGCCTCGCTCTGTTGCGTGTCCCGCACCTTCGTCTCTTGTTTTTGTGACTGGTTCAAATGTATTTCTTTTTCTAGTCTCATTTTAGTATTGTAATCTTGATGAAAGAAATTATATAAATAAACAGCCGCAGCAATAATAAAAGAAAGAAAGAAAGAAAGGGGTGAAGTGAACAAGACGCCGCGAGCAGCGTATACTCGGTTCGGCTACTGAGAGCTACCTAATAAGTAATTCAGTTCTTTCCTTTGTGAGTACAAACAAAACACCTGTGGTTGAGATAAATCATGCAGTTTAGCTGTTGACCCTAATCCTATATATCAGCGGATTATAGATTACAACCCTTTCCGAGTTATTTGCTTGTTTGTGTTCGAGAAGAGAAGGAGAAAATACCTCATGGATTCTTTTAACGAGAAGCCATCCACTATTAGTTTCAACTGCAATAATGTATGGCCGGCCACTAATAGCCAAGACGAAAACTTAGATTTTTTCGTGGCGCAAACAAGTTCTGCAACAGAATATTAATTATTTTTTAGCCGGGGAAAGCAAAACAACGGCTCCGTTCTGATGACTTTTTTTTTGGAAATAGAAAAATAGCTAGCGTACATCTACCATCTGGAGTTTCATTTCCATTATTAACGACCCTGGATATAAACCCGAAAAACAAAAAGTAACATGGGAGGAGTTTGTTCAGCACCAGCACCTGTAGTTTCGTTCTATTTGAGCCGCTCATACACCTTTGCAAAAATGAGAAACCTGTGGAAAAAAACCGCTTACACGTCTTCACACAAGGAAAATAATAATTAAGCATCGGACGTTCATCGGATGCGCTCTTATGCTCTGCCTTGAGAGAGAAGGCCTGCAGGACATTTATCAGAGATCGTTGATTTTTTGTGCGCGGATTTGCCGTTTTTCCCCTTTTTTCCAATAGGTTCTAATGTCCGTGACTTAAGAAAAGGCAAATACACTTAATTGCAGAAAATTCAAAGCAAACTGTTTTGAATAGTCGTGGTCTCGGAGAGGCCTTTCCTTTGACCTATCATTTTATCGACGTTACATGAAACCGCGAAAACAAAAACGATAAAACGAACTGATTTGAAAGTACGATTAGATAGATTAGAAAGTACTGATTTCAACTATGAAAAAGGACAATTTCACTACTCCTGTGGTTCTAAATTTTGAAAGGCTATGACTATTGCACGTCCTTTCACTGTGATTCACGAAAACTTTTTATTTTATTTCTGCCTATTTACGAATGGACCAACACTTTAAAACTCGTGGGCAAAAAAGCAAACACCAAGTCGAACCAAGACGGAGAGGAACCTTTCGGTTTGAGAGACTGAATCAAAAGCCAAACTAGTACAACAGGGCTTGCTAATAAGGACACAGTAAGGTGCCTAGACTGGATTTTTCAGGAGGAATACTTCTTAAGTTTGAGTATTTACCACGTCAGCTTGCACAAAGATATCCCAAAAAAGGTTATAACAGCTGTACTATATACATTGTCAAGTGAAAATTTGTCATGATCCATGTTTTATTGACATCGGAGTAGCAATGGCATCGTAATGACACCATCAACTTGCCTTTGTATTTCTCGGTACCAGGACGTTTTTCAGAAATCATAATAGTCCAGTTTTTAATTCGTCGTGACCGCTGAATAAAAGCTCCGAAGACTTATTTGTACAGGGTTAGCCTCGACCCTTGGGGAGCCACCAATGAGGCCTTCCAAGGGGTTTTGGTGACAAGCGACATCGCTCCAAAATTGCAAAACAAGTAGCAACGATCTTGTTCCAGAACACCGACAGCCGACAGAAACTTACAGAAAAAAGCGACAATTTGCGACAGCGACAATCCACTTTTAATTTAGACAAAGCGAAAACTTTTTAAATTTGTTATTTTGACAGCGACATGACCGACTAGGCCGGCCGGCGTGACTGTAAATCTTCTGTTGGAGTCACTATTTCTTGTACAAATAAAAAATAAAAAAAAGAAAATCATTAAGGGACGGACCATTAAAAATAACCGAGGAGGGGTGGGGGGGGGGGGGGGGAGGTGAAAAATTGTCGGTGCATGAATTTTTTTATGCCCACTTGTCTGCAGGATTTTTTCTCTGAGGCACAAGCTTTGCATGGATTTTTTTTTCCACACATTTCTTCTTTGTAACTAATCTACGGTTTACGTAAGATTTATATCATGATATAATGTCTAAGAGAATCACGTATTATAGTTTACCACTTGGGTCCTTTTTGTCGTGTGTTTGTTCAGTAATCAAACACAGATGATTAATGTTAATTCGCACTTGGCGGATCAATTGTATTCCCCCATTCTGCAGAACTCAAAAAGACTATTACCGCGAGTACCCAGATACCTAGAAACATGGAATTAAGGGCCAATTAACATATTATAAGAAAAAAAATACCTGCCATTTTTAAATATAATGTACATATTTTGTTATTTTGTCTATCGTTATTGTTTCGGAAACAATAATGTTAGTTTTTCGTGGAAATTTTCACTTCACAGTTGAGCCAGAATATCAATAGTTTTTAATAAAGCTAAAGCAGTAGCACCTCAATAGGCGAGGTTCGTATTTCCCTCATTTCTGGGAGGGGCCTAAGACGAGTGCTTGTTTTTGCGCGAAAGCGAGGCTAATGCGGGTCACTTCTCACCAAGAAGACAACCTAGACAAACTAACATGAGAAAACTGCGGCTGAGTTGCCGAGAAAAAGGAAAATTTGAAACGTTGAAAGGTTCCAGAGGGCTCAAAATGTATTTACAGGCTTGGAAAATCATTCTTTCAAACAGCAAGAATGAAGATTAGCTCGTCATCCACTAAGAAAAACAACGAGCCTAACCAGAAATTGACCGAAATAGTTATATAGTTGAGAAAATGTTATATTTCTTATATTACGTTCTATCAGAAATATTTTGAAATACATTTTATATCTGAAGAGAGAGATTTTATGGTATAATTATCTGTGATTACAATATCAGTGGTAATGATGTCTGTTTAGAAAGCAAGCCATTACTATTTATGCTTTGTTGTATGAAGAAATATCGAATCAATTTAAGTTTCTGGGAAACTGCCCACCTACCCCTCCCCTAAACTAACATTAACATTTACTTCTCACTTTAGGCAAATGATGGCTTAAGGGAGGGGTAGTTGGGCTTCCGAAATATCAAACAGCTGTTTTCAAATAAAAGTACCGAAGCACAAATTAAGAATTTCAATTCGTATTGTTTTATGTTACCTTTTTCCCCTTATCCCATACTTTTAATAACCTTAAATTATATGCATGTCGCTTCCTCTACAAGAACTTTTTTTTTACGTACAACTGCTCCCAGGATTTTTTTCCAGATAAGTTTCTCTTGCAGGATTTTTTTTTTTTTTTTTTGGGGGGGGGGGGGGGCAGAATTGTCATCCCACCTCCGGTTATTTCTAATGCTCCATCCATAAACAAACCATTATTCAACACTTGTCACACAGTGAGTGTCTAATTGCCTTTGTGGTACAAAAGTCGACACATAGTCACGCGCTAAAAGGTGACGCTTGTGTGGCACGGTCGTTGGTGTCGTTGGTGATTCGTTAGTGTACTGTGTCGTTGGTGTCAGAAAACAGAGTGTCTTTCTTGGTTTTGCACGACTTTTCTGGCGCTTTTTGTTAAATTTAAAATGAGAAAAACATAAAAAAAAATCGCACAGCATTCTCGTTTAGCGAACATTTGTATGCTAGCGAAAAAGCGACAGTGACAATTGTATTGTAGCGAAAAGACAACAGCGACATTTGTATCTAGCCAAATAGGTGACAGGTGGATTGGAAAATGAGCGACAAAGCGACATCAGAACCGGCCCCTTCACAAATGTGGTCCGGGTTCAAATCCAGGCGTCGACTCCAAACGTGGTTTGAGTTTGCTGTTGGTTCTCTCCCTTGCTTCGAGAGGTTTTTCTCCGGATACTCCAGTTTTCCCTTTTCCTCAAAAACCAACACTTCCAAATTCCAATTCTATCTAAAACGCACAGACACGTTTAAACGAGTTTATAAGAATTCCTAAGTGCTTCGTGGGTAAACAAATTACAATTTACAATTTACAACTTGCAATTTTAAGGAAAAATATTTACAAATACCGGTGAGAAGAAGGTGCCTGAATTGGAGTTTAAAACAATAGACACAGTTGTACACAGGTCTTCTTCTGACTGGAATTTGCCAATATATTTACCTCAGGTCAAGGCTAACACTGTGTAAACGAGTCTTCAGTGCTTCCATTCAGCGGCCGCGACGAATTCGAAACTGGACTATTTAGACAAGCTCCCTCAGGCGATTTCCGAGAATAAGTCCTGTTACCGACAAATACAAAGGTAAGTGAAGTACGTAATGGCGTCATTGCGTTGCCACGGTAACTCCGATGTCGATAAAACATATCTCATAACAAATATTCATTTTAGTACAATACAGCTGTAGTAAATCTTTTACCGACACTTTTGTTAATGCCGACATAGTAAATGCTCAAACTTCAGAAGTATACTCCCTAAAAAACAGTCGAGCCACCTTAAAAAGACAAAAAAACAAATTTCAGAATGAAAAAAACAGATTACAACCGCTACTGCAAATCAAGACTATTATCACAAATTATTTACAAAATCTTGCACTGTTCTCAGTTAAACTTAAGGCAAAGAAACTGCTTTAAAACTTGTTTAGGAGGAAAAAAAAGACTTTTCGCCGCGCCATAGGGAATCTGAAAAAAACTTTCCATGTTGCCTGTATAGATATCAATATATAGTTACACAAATATGATCATACAAATCGGGCTCGAAAGTTTTTAAAATTTCATTCACACCTGGTATGGACTGAGGTTAATTAACCATCAGTTTGCAGGGAAAGGAAAAAATAATACTATTCTCCTCCTACACACACAAAAAAATGTTTACTCCATGTTTGTTTAAATTCTAAGAAACTATTTAACAGAGTTGATTACAAAAGTCATTTTAGAAAATAAAATAAGAAAAAGAAATACTTTCACTTGGTCTGAAACAAAAATGTCTCAATTTACAAATTTCGTTTACCAATACTGTGGACGCCCGAGATGCCTGACACAATCGGCTATCAATGACAGTTCTGCCAACTAATATTAAGATCTCGGTCCTTCAAAAATGATCTAACGATGAGTGGAAGGCTCTACTTGGTTACTTTTCTTAAAAACCACCTGACCGATAAGTCTTCTAAACTCTTTCTTGAAGTCTCTTTTGAAAGAAGCATAAGACAATGGGTTAATGGCCGAGTTTAAAACCAAGACAGGAATTTTGTGTTGTTCATCTTTACATGATGCATTTGTGTCTGATAGTACTACGAGACTACAACGTAAATATATTCCGTAGAACACAACAAACACCCCTATCAAAATACCCTTCATTATTACTGCACACTTCTCGTGATGGGTTTTAAAAGATATCCGAACTGTTTTGTTAGGGTGCTGTACCGCCACCGAAATGATCCCCACCATCCAAATGATCTCCGCCACCGAAATGACCCCCAATCACCACCGAAATGATCCCCACCACCGAAATGATACCGGCGGTCACCACCGAAATGATCCCCGGAATATCGGGAATGGAATTAAGAGGACTACAAAAACTGGACAACAATTTAGTGCGTGCTTTTTATTAATTTATATTGCATCTTTTTTACGGTGTGTAATTTACCTTTTACCGCACTTTATTTTGCAGTAAATTGTTTTTTTTTTGGTTTAACACTGGACAATACTTGTTCAAAAGATGCAATTCACTTATGTCTTCTATTTCTTCGATTTTTTTAAAAATATTTTTGCAAGAAAATCTTCCTAATAAAATTGTGTTAAAGCAAAATAAGTCAAATCTTGCAATCAGGTTATGTCTTCCTGACGATGTCATGACGACAGTGATGACGTCAGTTACAGGCTCACATTACAACACGTGCTTTACAATTAGTTTCGGTACTTGCACTAGCTGCTGTAGCTGTCATCTCAAATCATTAACATCATGAAAATTATTCTGTTAGTCACAATTATTTTTCTGCTGCTGGCTGCCTTTGCTATCATAACAAGTGGATCAGGAGAAGAAGAGCAAACAGAGAAATGTTTTTTTTACGCTTTTCATTGATACATTGTTCGGCATGACTTTGCACGTGTTATCATCTTACACTCTTTTTTTTTTATAAGAATATTTTTACATCACGATACCTTTCCGAAAGTTATATATTGGAGATTTACTAATCTCGCAAACTTAGGTAGTTGAGGGGTAATTAGCTCCGGGTCGCACTAGTTTTACGAAGAGACAATGTACTCATATGGTTGGATAAAATTGGCCACTATTGTGACGTATTTATTAATATAACAGTAAAAAGTCACGCCACGCTTAACAAACTAATCAGAGCGTGACGTGACATGGAAAAAATTAAGTAATTGAATGTCTCTTCCGAAAAGGTGGGGAAGAAATAAGCGCCACAAGGCACACAGCGTGTGACCACCCCACCAAGATCCGGAACTAAGAACCCCGAGGAGTATTAAACTGAAAACAGCGAGGATATAAGAAAAGCCTGTAAAGTACGGTCATTTCCAGCAGCCCCTGGCTGACCTAGTCATGAACCGCACGCGAACTGACGTTGAAAACAGAGGTTAAATAACATAGCAAATCGCGCCAGGACCGTAGCTCCTTCGTAAGACAGATAACATATTGATAAAGTAATACATGAGAACAGATTCGTAAAGTACATAGTAAGTGATAGCGGAAAGAGGCCACAGTGAAAAAACCCTTTCAGTATGGCAGCCCCTGACTGACCCACGCATCAGAGAATCCACCGTGGCCCGTGAAAGCTAACCAGAGATGAAGACAAAATATACTGGTCCCATAACGGATGTTTAAATAGCCTTAGTGAAAATCACCACTGCATAGCAGCTCCTGACTGTCCTATACAACGGAGATCCAACGGCGGCTTGACTAGTGTCTTTGAAATGTTTAAAAACAATTAGTTAGCCTTGAGTGAAGGCGGACGAATGTAAGTTCTAAAAGCGTCCGAACTCCATCTACCTAAGGCACGTATTTGTGAATCCGAAAAACCTTTCGCAGACGCATGGCACGCTGCACCAATGCGAAAGCTATGGCTCTTGTAGCGAGAACAACCAAGGCCGCAAAAGTTCAAAGCACGACGGAGCTCAGTGTTAAAATTATTTGTCGAGATTGCCCCGCCGGCTGCACACGTGAACAAGGGGCCTTTATGGTAACCCCTAAGTTTAATGTAGTCGATTAAAGTCTGCACGGGGCAAAACGTTTCTGACGGTTCGCTTTCTATTGTTATGACAAACGGCCGATTATTCGTGTTGTGTTTAAACTTAGTGATCATAATCTTGACAGCCGTCACTCGAGAAGATTGTTTCAAAAAAGTGACTTGATCAAATTGCACAACGGTGTCAACTTGCTGTTTACTATTGCAAGATAATTCACCTATTCTGAAGAAACCATAGAATGCTGTCATGAACATTGCCCCGAACAGAGATCTACGATAGGCAGATGGGCTAGTATGCTGTAAAGCTCGAACTAATTCGTACAATAATGGACGTGAAATGGGCATACGAACGTCGGCTTGACCACGGCGGCCGACGGCCACAAGAAGCTTTTCAACTAAAAATGACTTGGTCGGGTCGTAGTGGCCTTTGATCTTATGTACATATGCTATTGCTGATAGGTACGAGTTTATGGTCGCAGGAGCAAGGCCCTTGGCACATAAAAAGGAAATGAATAATGCGATACACGCGGTCGAAACAGGCAAATGTAAATCGGCACCCTGATAGCGGGTATAGAATTCAGTAAAGACAACCCAAGCACGTGAGTATTGTTTGCGAGACTGCTCCGACAATGAGGAATGTAGTAATTCCTTTAACGTATCGACCACTTCTGCGGGAGAAGGGTCTCGGGAACATGAGTTGGCTCTGGGTCGGCATCTGGGAATGCTTTCCTGAAATCTACAATCTGCAAACGAGAAATTAAGTCCGCCCGGGTATTGTCAACACCGGGTATATGATAAGCCCGAAACAAAATATTATGACGTAGTGATGTTAGGACAAGGTCACGTACTAAGATCATGATCATGGGGTGTTTTGAAGTCTGCTTATTAATAATGTCAACCAAAGCCGCATTATCAGTAAACAGAGAGACACATTGATTGCTCATTTGACATCCCCACACGTGGAGCGAGATAGTAATCGGAAAGAGCTCCAAAAATGCCAATGTTTCCCAAAAAGTGCGCCATAGCCCTTTGAGCCCGCGGCGTCGGTGTAAAGTTTGAGAGGCGGTGAAACCTGCCACGGTTCGTCCAGAAAAAATGTACGGCCGTTAAAATCTCTTAAAAATTGAAGCCATACCAATAAATCTCGACGACAGGCTTCAGTAATCCGTATACGATGGCGAGGGAGACGGACACCCTTTGTGAGATCAACAAGCCTCCGAAGAAAGGCCCGACCAGGTAGAACAACTGAACAAGTAAAATTTAATAATCCAATCAAAGATTGAAGTTCTTTCAGGGTAGTTTTACGGCGTCTGTGCATGTCCAATAACTGAGCATTGCATTTTTGAAGCTTATCGTCCGGCAAACGCGCTTCCATATTAATCGTGTCGAGTGTTATCCCAGCAAACTGTAAAGTGGTTGAAGGACCTTCCGTTTTTTCATGTGCTATAGGTACCCCTAAACAATCACATAGGCTCAAAAAGTTGTTTAAATCGGAGGCACATTTCCCTTGAGAAGTAGCAATAAACAAGAAATCACCCAGAATATGCAAAACACCGGAAACACAGAGATAATGCTTAGCAAGCCACTCGAGCGCAGTGCTAAAAGCTTCAAATATAGCGCAAGACGAAGAACAGCCCATGGGCAGACACCGGTCAAAAAAGTACGAATTATTCCATGTCATACCCAGTAAATGGAAGTCGTCAGGGTGAATCGGAATAATGCGGAAAGCTGATTTTATATCGGTCTTGGCCATGTAGCAACCCCTACCTAACGACTTAATGAGTGTAATAGCATCACCTATTGAAGCATATTGAACCGACGAAAATTGGTCCGGAATAAAATCATTCACCGACGATCCATCTGGGTATGACAAATGGTGTATAATACGAAATTCCCCTGGAGTTTTCTTTGGAACTACGCCTAAAGGTGAAGAAATAAAATTATCAAAAGGTGGACGAGAAAATGGACCTACAATTCTACCAGCGCACCATTCTTTCTCAAGTTTAGCAGCTAAAATTTCAGGTTGATCCTTCGCACTGCGCAAATTTGAAGCAAGACGTAATTGGCTAGTACCAACAAACCCAACGCGAAATCCAAACGAAAAGCTATCAATCAAAAATTGCTTAAGATGAGGGTCGTAATGTTGTAAAAGGAGGCTAAGGGTGGATACTTTTACCGGCGTAACTGGCGGGCTGTTTATTATGTGATGGAGTTGCGATAGTTCTATCTCCGGCTGGTTTGGGAATGTTTGAGGCAGATTGACAGGACGTAGCTGCATGTCTACCACCACATTTGGAGCATTTATGGTCATATCTGCAGCCCGCACAGGGACGACCGGCGTTGAACGTGAAACACACCCCTCTGACCATTGATTGTTTTCCCCTGAACCTCGAGTTGGGTTTGTCGGTTGCAAAGTATCCAGATTTGGCACGAAAAGTCACCGCGCGATGCCATAACTCCCAATGTACCACTCCCCAAGGGTACATTGGTGAGTTGCCTTGACGAAGATACCGGAACTGTTCATCGTAATAGTTCCAGTCCCCCCCACGTGTGGCGATGTCCGCGCACTGTTTCGCAAAATTGCATCAAATTTGGCGTCTCTCTGGGGAATTTTTCGCAGTAGACTGCAACAAAAGAGTGGAAAGCCGACACCCACTCGTGAATAGACGTCAATTTCTTTGCATTGTTTACCGGTTCGAATGTAAAATTAGGGGTTTAAGACCCAATTCCGGCGGTGGGAGCGGTGATAGATAATGCGAACTTATCCGGATTAGGGGACGGATCTAGAAGAGAGCCAAAGTTGACGAATTCCTCCGCCCAGATCTTACTCTTTAGGCGTGCACTCAAGCGGCTACCTAAGGGCACACCTATATTAGAAAATAAAGGCGCGCTGGGTAATGTCTCGCTACCTGACGACTCAACGGCCCCAACTGGAGTATTGGTAAGAGATTGCACATCGCGTTGCACTGCGTCGGCGACCAGATTGATGGAACGGGAAGTATTCTGGGCTGCGTTGGTCGACTGTATCGCCGTTTTCACTGCAGCTACAATAGACGAAACCATTGCATCGGAAAGGCCCTCCGATCCCACACCAGATGTAGACGCCTCAACGGCCGCTTGGGAGGGGGGGATTTCGACCGGGTCAGGAACAAATTGTACGTTGACGATATCATCTGCCAGTCCTGCTGTTCGACGCGATTTCCTTCGTGGCGGCATGCTGATTAATAAGGCCTATAAAACTTAGCTAGAGTTAATTCGGACATGTTATAGGCAAAGTCGGGATTAGACAACAAGGAGAATCAAGGGGGCAGAATGCATTGTACGCTAATTCAAACATGCAGGATGCCCATTAACCAGCTACAACAATCGTATTTCATCATATGTGATGTGAGAGCGTCAGTCACGGGCCGATCACATAGGTATCTATAAAGACACATGTAAAAGCGTTAATAGCTGGAGTGAATTGGGCACGTCAACGACGGCCGGATTTAGTTGTCACTCAGGCAACATAACGCAACAAATTCCAAAGACCATGATTGACATAAATCAGGGATGGGCATCACACAGGAATGCACAGAATCCCAAAGCAACTATTAAATTGCAATAAAAGCACATGGACAGAACATAGAAAGACACCAAAAGCCCACTGAACGCAACTCCTTGGCCAAGGCTATGAACTTGCCAAAAATTAAAACTGGTTGGGCGAGAAATTCGTTATGTTGTTATGCGTTTTAAACAATGCAGTACTTCCCCCCTTACACTCCTGTACAGTTTATGCTGCCCCTCTGTATTTAAGTGGACACCATCGTATGACAAGTATGAACGGGAAGCCCGCCAAAATCCCCGATGCGTCCAATATATGGCAAAGGGGAGCGGTTCTAAGACCCCTTGAAGGTACTGCGCCAGGATTTGTACGTTTGCATTGAACTCCCCAACCGGGTGCCTTTTAACGGTTTGACCGACACAAACTAAGCGAACCCCGTACTCATTATGAAGTAAACAGACCAAATCCTCGATGGCAGAGCCAACAGATGCTGGAGAGGACCGACGGCGTGTGAGGTCGTTAGTACCGATTTGTAAAATTACAACATCAGGTTTAAAACGTTCTACTTCGGTTAAATCAAACCGCCTAACCTTATCGATTGTTCGACCCCCAACGCCATGCCAATGAATTGTAACCGGGGTTTTAATGTTTAAATTAAGGTTATATGTGGGACTATTCCTAATAATAAAATCCCGGAGCCTACGTATAAAGGAGTGACCCAAAATCAGAACCCTCGGCTGTTCCATGTAGACAAAATAGAAAAACACAAAAGAACTTGCCTGAAAATTTGAACAGATAACTTGCCACACGATGGTGTAGAGGTAGAAAGGGGCCCTCGTATTTGCGCAACGTACTATAAAGTAATCCTCGATCACGTGTTCCCTAGTACCCAGTTCACGCAGCCAATGCCTGATAACAACAGGTATCCCGACGCAAAAATGTAATTATGTTTGGGACATAATTTTTATATTTTATAAGAATATCGAGGCTGAAATTTGCGAAATTTAAGAATATTTTAAGAATAAAGCCGAGGCTGAGATTTTGAAAAGGATAGATATAATTTTGTGTGTTGAAACATCTGTAAATACAATACAGTTTTATGTTTTTAACTTAACCGTATAAAATTATTCCTTTCTCTGAACGGCGAAACTAGCCAACAAAACGAAAAAACCTGCACCAGCTATAGCAAAATGTTCAACGCTAATGACAGTTCGATGAACGGTACATGTAATACATATGTTCAGTATTCACTTACAGTATACACTTGTTATTGATACCCCAATAAATTCTAAAACGGAAATGTCATAAGCTATAATTTAAGAATAATACAAGAATATTTTCAGCCTAAAATAGGCAGAAAAATAAGAATATTCAGCCTGGGCCGGAAAAACAATATTCTTATAAAAAAAAAAAGAGTGTATGTGTGCAAAGATCGTCTTTGGCGTACGAAATGATCTTACGCAGTCTAGATTTATTACTTTGAAAAAATTGTGAATGGAAAAACTTCTCTGAGATTATTCTGCATAAATATTATAAGCGAATCAGACGTGGTTCTTAAGCAAACTCAAATTGCCGAATGTTGTCGGTATAGAACTGTTATCAGTCTAATTGCTTTCTCCATTTTCCTCTGTTTAGAATCGTGTTTGCATGAATAAACGAAGAATTTAGAATAGACAGCAAAGTCCCAAGTCCATTTAAGCCAAGGTTCCGAAAATTTATGACGGGATCATTCCGATTGCGAATAGGTATCACTTCGGTGGTGGGGATCATTTCGGTGGTGATCGGGAGTCATTTCGGTGGCGGAGATCATTTGGATGGTGGGGATCATTTCGGTGGCGGTACAGGTGCGTGCTAACCGATCATGTTTCCATACATGAAATAACATTGACACAAAACAGAGTATCTGCAGAATACAAGGAATGATTTCCATAAAAATCATTAAAACCGCAACTGCAACGATACTGGTCAGAGGGGTCTCACAGAAAAGTCGAAGTGCGGTCTTGAGCGCAACCAGCGTAAATGACGCTATCCAACAGGAAGTTATCACTTTAACACGAGATCGAGTCATAAAAGTTATGTATTTAAAAAGCTTTATGATGGCGATATAACGGTCGAGCACCAGAGAACACAAGTTTAAAACAGACAAGAAGCTAAACAGCCACCTTATGACATCGATCCAAGAAGGAAAAACCTTAGGCTAGTAGCAGGTGTTTGGTTGTAGCGTCGCAAGCTAACAGAGAAGGAATAACGCCCAAACCAACACACAAAATCTGCTACTGCAAGTAACAATAAACGCGTTGGTTTTGGTGCGGAGATTTCCTCTGCTGCAGACGAGGTAGATTGTTATTCCATTTCCAGCGATGGCAAGAGACGAAAGAACCCAGCCAAGAATCCAAAACCAGGTCTCCATCCGCAAAAACAGTTAAGAGAAGTTCTTATTCACTACAAATGGAAAGAAAAATATACTCTTCGCAAAAACATTATGGGCTTCTTAGTTATTCAAGATGTACGTTACTAGGCTAAATTTCTTTTTATTGTCCTACTTTGTCATAAATTTAGTAATTTCTCATTCGATGTTTTTCCCAGTAGGTAATTAACCGAGCTGTCGCAACACAGTCGGTAGGAAAATGAGGATTCTCGCGTGTCAAAGGAGCAAACTTAACCGTTGTAATTAAAAGGATGGGCGCTTTCTATTCAACTAAAATTGCGGTTTGAAATGATGGAAGTTCCACGTGTCTAATGGAACTCTACATTCCGGTTATACCGACCCGACCCAAGCCACCACGCGTTTGGTTATTGTTCGTGCAAAAGAGAGGTACTGGGGAGAACAATTTTATCAAATAAAAAGACACATTTCGGTCCGATCGACCGAAATGAGCGGACCGGTCAAAGTGGACCACCTTCAAACTAGACCCGAATATTGCGGTCGGATCGAACCGAAATGGTCCGTTCCATTTGATTCCTAACCGAAATTTACGGAACTTTCAAAGGGAGTGAATGGAGCCTGAGTGAGCCTACAGCATGTAATCTGCCTAGAGTCTCTGTCGTTAAACTTAACGCTTGAAAAGCTGAAGAAGAAGATGGCTTTCGAGGTCATGAAAAATGAATATGATCAAAATACTTTGTCTGCTTTGTACGTTACCTGTATGCGAATCATGCATTCCGTGCTTAGTTCTTTCAGTTTTCAGCCAAAGGTGTAGTCGACGTCGCAGACTATGCTCACTTGTTAGCCTGCGTAGCAAGCGTTTCCGTTTTGTTTTAGCGCAAATTAAGAACGAGGAAGGACAGTCAAAGACCGCGCGAAAATCCCGTTCCCTAGTCTCTCTTTGCTCCGAACCAAAAGGGAAACGCTTGCTACGCAGGCTACTCATCTGACACTAATGGTCAAACTCTTTGTGTTTATAAAATATTTCATGCAAACGAAAATAGGTTTAAAAAAAAGCTCCAGCTACTAAACAGAGTACGCAAAGGTTATTTAATTAATGCAAGGAAAAAAAAAATGATCAGAATGTGAAAAACTTGGAGATGTTGCAAGGAGAAATTTCGTCTCGGCTCCAGACCGTTGTAAACCTTGCGCTTGATTCTCGCAGTCTCGTTTTTACTCGTTATTCTAAGTCAATTTACATTTATTTAAGACCTTTTTCGTGCAAGAGTCAATTATGTTGGTGGAAGCCTTTAATTGGCGCTCTGTCTTTAAAAACACGATGTCCATTAGTTTTTAAGGCAGTTGTAATCAACTGTGCCAAAAAAACACCCTCTTCACAGAAATTTTTGTGTAACCTTTATTAGTTATTTATAAAACCTTGTAACTAAATGTTTTATAATCCTTTTAATATACATGGCACATGACGCCTGGAGTGTCGAGTCGATATGATGTTTAACAACTGTTCTCACTGTGGCTTCCCAATCAATTAACAAAATCGTTTAGTTAAATGTCGTCTTTTGCATTTTGATCATGTAAGCATAGTCTGCGACGTCGACCACAACTTTTGCTTACATGATAGCCTGCGTAGCAAGCGTCTCCGTTTTGTTTTGGAGCAAATTAAAAACGAGGAAGGACAGTCAAAGACTGCGCGAAAATCCCGTTCCTTAGTCTCTCTTTGCTCCGAAATAAAACGGTAACGCTTGCTACGCAGACTATTCATCTGACACTAATGGGCAAACTCTTTGTGTGTTTAATAATAAAGAGCTTATAAAATATTTCATGCGAACGATAATAGGTAAAAAAAAAAATAAAAAAAAAAGGAACCTCCAGCTACTAAACAGAGCATGCAAATTAAGGTTAATTAATGAATAAAGCAAGAAAAAAAATATACTGATCACGATGCGAAAAAGAGATGTTATAAGGAGAAATTTCGTCTCGGCTCCGGACCGTTGTAAACCTTGACCTTGATTCTCGCAGTCTCGTTTTTACTCGTTATTCCTAGTCAATTTACATTTATTCAAGACCTTTTTCGTGCAAAAGTCAATTATGTTGGTGGAAGCCTTTAATTTGCGCTCTGTCTTTAAAAACACAATGTTGATAAGTTTTCAAGGCAGTTGTCATCAACTGTGCAAAAAAAACACCCTCTTCACAGAAATTTTTGCGTAACCTTTATTAGTTATTTATAAAACCTTGTTGTTTTATAATCCTTTTAAAATACATGGCACAAGACGCCTGGAGTGTCGAGTCGATATGATGTTTAACAACTGTTGTCACCGTGGCTTACCAATCAATTAACAATATCGTTTAGTTAAATGTCGTCTCTTGCATTTTATTTCGTATCGCTAAATTGCATTCGGCATGCAACGGTTTTAACATTGTTCCAGCTACAAGCAACTCGTCTTTCGATTTGCGGTTGAATTTCCTGACCAACCAACCATCATTGCATTCATTTCTTTATCACGATTTCTACAGAATTTTAAGGAAGATTAGCCTTACGTTCGTGTAACCGGGGAGAAATAGGTGATAAATTTGATATTTACCTTCCTTTCTCCATAATAAGTCATTTTACACTTTAGACGATTTTTATCATTTCAGTCACACCTGCAGGAATGAGCTGAGTTAATCTTTCAGTTCGGTTCAGTAAATTCAAGGAATTGTGGTGGTGTGTTCGGGCAACTCGCAATAAAACGATCCAGTACTAAGGCACATAAGTTCAGAACAGACGTGTGACTAAACAACCTTATAATATTCACCCACGAGAACCAATAATCAGGCCAGCGGCAGGTGTTTGTAATGTTGCAAAAGAACAGAGAAGGAATACCACTCAAACCAACACAGAAATCTGCTACTGCAAGTGATACAATAAACGCGTTGGTTTTGGTGCGGAGATTTCGTCTGCTGCACACGAGGAAGATTGTAAATCCATTTCCAGTGATGGTTAGAAATGAAAGAAACCAACCAAGAATCAAAAACCAGGTCTCCATTCTTAACAGGTAGAGGAAGTTCTCATCAACTGTGGAATACAACCAACATCTTGCATAAATATCAGGGACACATGTCAACTGGTTACTATGGGGCGTTTTTACATGACGTCACGGCGGCCATATTGGTGTTCAAAACAATGAAACGGCGGCCTTACTTGTTGGCGTGCCAACCAATCCTGTGGGAGTTGACTGAACTCTTCTGTAACCGCTCTCTTTTGTTCAAATAAATTTGCATAGGTGCTCAGGTCACGTGAGTGAAAACGCTCTATCTGTTCTTTTAATAGTCGTTATTTGTAATAATTTGCTAGTTAATGTCATTAAATAATAATTTGCCTTGCGCTGTGCTATAACTAAAATTTGCATCAGGACGATAATATGTTAAATACCTTACGTTTCTTCGTGTGTTTGATGATAAAATAGCAACAAAATGTTTTAATAAATTCTTGGAATCTAATACATTGTTAAAGGTAAAAGTGTTCTTTATCGCTTAATTTCGAAAATTTTGTGATGTAGCGTTTTTCAATGTACCGTTCCAGCGGTGGACATCTCCTCTACCAACCTCGTCCCCAGGGCCAACCTCGTCCTCAGGGCTTTTCCCTTAAAAAATGGGTGGAGCGGGAAAAGGCCCTGGCATCGGCTGGCTAATCCATCATTTTGATTGGTTGATTGATTTAGGTAAATCATGTAAGAAGATGGCCAAATGGAAATAATTTATGCATTATAGTGAAATCGAAATGGCGGAAAGCATGTTCGCTTCAACGAAGATTTCTGCAAGAAACCTAGTTTGCAGGCTATGTGCATGGTGGTTCTCATGAGAGTCGCTATAATCTTCGAATATGCAGCAAGGCCGTCTTATCTAAAGATCTGTACTTGAAAGTTTATAAAACCTGTGGCAATGCTGTAAAATTTCTGAGGACGATCCGCAGTGTTATACAGTTATGTAGGGGTGGCGTTACATTCGTAAACAAAATGGGTCAGTTTATTTGGGGAGCTCAATCTGTAGACAATACGCCGTCTGATCTAAACTCAGAATATTCTGTAAAGCGATGCGTTCAACTTTCACCGCCGTCTTCGCATCAGCCGTCGAAGCGAAGCGTCTATCAAACAATATGCGACACGAAAGATTCGATGTGAACGAGCCGCAATAAAAGGGGGTGGTAGGCCTACACGACTTTTACCTCATGCCAAAATGCTGCTTGTTCCAATAAGTTTTTTTCCTCTGCTAGGTAGATTATGCTCTGGAAGGTTCTATATTTTTTCTGGGCCGCTTGTTTTACACTGAGAGGTCATTGCACACATATCGAATTACTATGGTTTTTGTTTCTGGTCTGCAGGATTTGCCCTCTGATACAAGAGCATTTTTATTTATCGACCTCTTTTAAAGCGGACAGCTTTTTACTACGGTTGAATAGGGGCTGTAGTTTTCTCTAAAGTGCCTTTTGGATCTAAATAGCTAAGCGATTTTCTTTAGTCCGTGAATGAAATGTTTTTTTTTTTTGCAATGTTGTATCACGCTGGGCCCAGCTTGTTAATTTTCTTTGCAGGCATGTTAAATTATCACGGATAGCGATTAACAGGTCCAAAATTATAAGAATAGAGTGCAGCTTAAACTGAAGCTGCATCAACTATGCCGGATAATTGCATTTTGACTCAGTAGACTCGAGCTTGGTGTTTTCATAAAGATAATATGAGTCTTGACTGGAGCGCGACGTATTTCCTTCTTGGTAATAGCCTGCGAATAATAAAGCTTACCAGTGTTTGGGCTGTTTTGTTATTGCCACTTTGTGATCAGGCACGACCATGGCTTCGGTTCTCCACGCGAACTTCATTAGTTGCCGCGTTGGCTTTGTGCTTAGTTGCTTTTACAAGAGCAACGTTGTTCCGGCTTTATCGTGGCGAGAACGGTACAGTGCTGTGAAATAGCATCGACTTGCCAGATTCAGTAGGTAAGACACTTCAATAATATCCTGGCCTTTCAGGATAGATTCGAAGCATTTTACTTAAAGAGGTTAAAAATTAATCGATGGAAAGTTACCGTTACTCAGGGAAAAATCTGACCCGGCCAAGCACTGATAAAAACTCTGGTCTACCCGCCATCTTCGATGCTTTGTTTATCGTATGCGATCATACGCTAATTTACATAGTACACCCACAAATTCTGGCTGTTTGATGGTCATGTGACCGGCCGATGGCAGGGCCTTTTCCCGCCCCACCTCCAAAGCCAGGGAAAAGCGCCCTGGGGACGAGGTTGCTCGAGGGTCTCAATGGGGTGGTAGCTTTTACGGTTATCGGCTAAAATTTTGGCTCTTTTACGGCTATCGGTTAATTTTTTCCAATTACGGTTAACAACAAAGTTAAAAATTAATTTCTTTTGTTTCAAGGAGTTAAATATTAATATTAAAACCTGTATTTTTTGTATCTTTGAAGCAAAATAAAGGTAGATCTTAAGATCATCTCGGGATGAAATAAGCCACTCTTTTGAAAAATTTTAACATTTGATAGATCATACTTTTTATAAAGTATTCCACTTCCACAAGTACAAATGTCAATAGCCAATTTACAAATAATCTTTGTGAAAAAGCAAAAGCAGATACCTAAACGCTCAACTCAAGGCTGGGGCACGACATTCATTTATAACAGAAATGGCCGTTTTCACACTAGAGGCGGATTATTCGGGTGAGACGGGTTATCCGTTTGATGATTCGCGTCAGATAGGTAATACGTCTTAATTTGAAAATGGAATGGTTTTAATTTTGAATCAGAACAATCCTCCTGGCTTTCTCCGTCAATTTTGACGGACAATTTAATAGCCTGTGTACAGCCGCCCCCCTCCCCTCAGAAGGAGGAAGGGAGAAGGAGTGTCTGTGGGGGAGGGGTTGACTGTACAC
This sequence comes from Porites rus, assembly GCA_964035705.1. Classification (NCBI taxonomy): domain Eukaryota; kingdom Metazoa; phylum Cnidaria; class Anthozoa; order Scleractinia; family Poritidae; genus Porites; species Porites rus. The sequence goes on along the minus strand of OZ038004.1, from coordinate 14,296,428 downwards.
AGGCTAGTCTCAGTTGGATAATCCATTTCTAGCTCTAGTGTGAAAACAGCCAATGTACTGAACAATTCCCGTGTCCAGTGTTTTTAATGATAGCGAAGGACTGTAAAGAACGACTGTCCCGTTGCCTTGTCCGTAGGCCTCATGATTCAGCGCGGCTGATGCGTTTCGGGTCACGTGGTCCGAGCGAGTTTTTTTCTCAGATACGTCACCGAAATGCCTTGACCGAGACTGCGTGGGAAGACGCCGTAGCGTCAGAGAAAAACAGGGAATTGTGACATGGAATTCACAGTTGTTTATTGGCGATGTGTTTTACAAACAGTGACATCTCTGCGTGTTGCTAGTATTTCGAGGGCAAGACCTCCTGAAAATCTCAAATATCAATCCCCAGCAAGAAGCCAGATTTTCGCTATGGAAAAAATTAGTGCCCCGAGAGAGCGGCGGCGGAAATGGAGCCCAGGTCTAGGTCAACACCTAAAAGCTAGGCACTTGGCCTAACGTGCGTACGCAGTCAACAGTAGCCGGGAAATAAAAAACGCAACCATAAGTGAGTTTAGCACCTTCCTTAAAACTAACATATCTAGGGAACAATTTCTTTTACGGTTAACTCTTTCTTACCCTATTTACGGCTAACGGTTAAAATATTTCAATTTTTACGGCTATCGACTAAATTTTTGGCCGTTTTACGCCTATCGGTTAACCCCATTGAGACCCTCTTGCTCCTCTACTCTTTTTAGGGTTTCCCCATGGGGAAATTTTTCGGGTGGTAATGTGCCGTTGGGACACTGGGTGTAACAGCCGTCAATTCGATGTCAATTCCACGTTTTATTCGATCCGATCAACTACGCTCAGCACACCGTTCGAATACAATACCGTACAAGAAATCCTTACAAACAAGCAAGTGTCTCTATCCGTAACCTTGAAAACTGCTGAAATATCCGTAATGCTTCCGTAATGTTCTATTCCTTCGATGTGAGTCTAGTTAAACGATCCTTATCCGAGAAATAAAGGCGAAAATAACAAGCGATAAAAGCACCTGTATGCCGAGGTTTGACCTTGTGTCGAATGACAACACCTCGGCGCAGACTGGGCCTAGTGCACAGGACATCTAGCATTTACATGGCTCCCCTAAAATGTTTGTCATTTTAACCAAAACAAATCTTACTCTAACTCGTTTAGAATACTAGAATTGCTAAGCGTACTAGATATCCTGTTTCTGTAACATCACAGTTCCTCAGGCTCCTCGTCGGGGATTCCCGGTCTATCCTTAGGTGATTCTAGCAACAGCACAAGTTTATTGACTGGTCGATCCAATACTGATCCAGTTCCGGTTTGAACAGTCACCGATCTGACTTGGCCTTCATCATCACGATGTGTGGTAAGCACTTTAGCCATAGGCCACTTATTCCTACAAGAATTGTTGTCCTTTAATAGAACAATGTCGCCTTCCGTGAGGTTTCTTCTCTTGTGTGTCCACTTTTGTCTCAACTGTAGGATCTGAAGATATTCTTTACTCCATCTATTCCAGAATTCGTTAGCAATATGCTGTGCGCGCCTCCATCGACGTTTGCAGTAAGTATCTTCTCGTTGAAACTTTCCTGCAGGGGGGAGAATGAGCTTGGTTTTACCAGTGAGAAGGGTACTTGGCGATAGTGGCAACGGTGAGAGCGGATCACTTAAGGTCTCGGTAGTCAGAGGACGACTGTTGACAACAGCTTCAGCTTCACATAACAAAGTTCGCAGCGATTCGTCGTTTAAGCTGTGACCATGCTGTTTCACATGTGCTGCCATGATGTTCCGCACGGACCGAATTTGTCGTTCTCAAACGCCTCCGAAATTACTTGCAGTAGCAGGATTTCTGATCCAATCAATGTTCTCCTTAAGCAACTCTGCCTTAATTTTCTCATCATCCATTTCTCGAAGTGCTGCCTTTAACTAGTTTTCGGCCCCAACAAAATTAGTCCCTTGGTCACTGCGAAGTTCTCTTATGGGTCCTCTACGACAGGTAAAGCGCCGTAATGCTTGTAAGAATGAATCTGTTTCCATGGAGTGGGCTACTTCGATATGTACCGCACGACTGGCCAAACAAGTAAATAGGGCTCCGTACCTTTTAACTTCTTTCCTGCCTTCTTTGACATACCACGGACCAAAGTAGTCCACTGCACAGTATGAAAACTGTGGCGCGGGTTCAACACGGGAACTTGGGGGGTTGGCCATTTTCTGTTCTCGAACAGTAACACGGACATGTCGACACGTGACGCACCTTGATATGAAGTGTCTGACCGCAGCATTTCCATTGATAATCCAGTAACCACTCGAACGAAGTTCGTTTAAGGTGAGACCTCTTCCGCTGTGGTGAGTTTTCTCATGGGCGTGACGGAGGACCAGCTCTGTAATATGACCAGTCTTCGGTAAGATGACAGGGTTTTTAAGACTGTCTGAGAGGTTAGCCTTCTTTATCCGTCCTCCGACTCTCAACATTCCGCTGGCATCCAGGTATGGGTCAAGGGCTTTCCTTTCCTTATCATGATGACGATCTTTAGGCACACTTCCGGTCTGGCTTTGGAAATCTTTCAGAATCTTGATTTCTTTATCGAAATAATTCGCTTGCACCAGCTTGAGAATTTCTGTTTCTGCTTGTTCAAGGTCTCTGACCATAAAGGAAGTAGCCGGGCAACCTTCACATTCACGGCTTCGTCCATTAACTTGAGGACCGTCAACAGTTAGAGGTCTCTTGTCTGCTTTACTGGCTCTCATCTTGAGACGTCGTTTGTATTCCATACAAAGCGCAACTGCGCCCTTTAGGACTTGCCACTTGGAGAATCTTTTGAATCTGCTTAACATGTTTTCATGTTCTTCAATCACCGTCGCGTTAGCGGTAACCCTTTTAACGTCAGGAGAATTGTGGTCGACCTCGTTTTCGTATGAGTCCTGTTGAGGCCAGTGATCTTCCGTCTGCCACAAGAAGTCTCGGCCCTTAATCCACTGCGACCTTTGCATAAACTCCTTAGCGTTCATCCCCCTCGATGCTTCATCTGCTGGGTTGGATCCAGACTCCACGTAGCGCCACTGGTCTGGTGAAGTGTGGTCACGGATGAATTGCACTCTATTTGCAACATACACTTGGAATCTTCGAGATTCATTGTTGATGAACCCGAGGACAACCTTACTATCGGTCCAGTAGAAGTCTTGGAGTCCGTCATAGTCTAACTCTTCCTTTAGCATGCTTGCATCCCTTACTGAAACGGTAGCGGCAGTTAGTTCAAGTCTTGGAATAGTGACTGTCTTCAACGGTGCAACACGAGCTTTCCCCATAACAAGAGAACAATGAATTCTTCCGTTTTCATCAACCAGTCTGAGATAAGAACATTATCCGTACCCGACTTGAGACGCATCTGACATATTATGTAGCTGAGCAGTGGCAATGCTTCCAAAATCAGGGGGCTGAAAGTTTCTTGGGATGTTCAGCTGCTCCAATAGCGGTAACTGACTTCTCCATCTTCCCCATTTGGCAAGAACTTCTCTCTCGATTGGCTCGTCGCAGTCTTTTCCGTGACAGATCTCTTGAAGTATCTGCTTTCCAACAAGGACGACGGGCGCAATCAGCCCCAGAGGATCAAAGATCTAGCTTATAGTTGCCAGTATACCCCTACGGGTGCACGGCTTGTCCTTCAACTCTATCCTGAATTTGAATGCGTCCGATTCAATGCATCATTCTACACGCAATGCTCTCTCTATTGGTAACTTGTCACTGCCTAAGTCTAGGCCCTTGATCTCCTTTACTCTGTCTTCAGCAGGTACTGACATCATCACCTTTCTACTGTTGCTGACAAATTTCGTTAGTTTGAACCCTCCCTTTGCACACATCTCTTTAACAGCTTGTACTAGTTCTACAGCGTCCTTCTCTGTCGGTACCGAACTCAGAGCATCATCAACGTAAAAGTTCTTCCTTAATGTTTCGGCAGCTCTTGCACCAAACTCTCTTTCACCGTCTTCGGCTGTACTTTTCAAGGCGAAGTTAGAACACCCTGGAGATGAACCAGCTCCAAAGAGGTGCACTGTCATGCAGTACTCTTGAGGCTCTTGAGATAAATCTCCATTTGGCCACCATAAGAAGCGAAGGAAGTTCTGATCTTCCCTTGGAACCTTGACTTGAAAAAACATTTTCTCTATGTCAGCCATGAAGGCTACCTTCTCCTCTCTGAATCTTGTGAGCACCCCAGTGAGCTTGTTTGTTAGATCGGGCCTTTGCAATAAGTGGCCATTCAGCGATTCACCCTGGTAACGAGCTGAACAGTCAAATACTACGCGTATGCTGCCTGTTTTTTTGGGGTGGTAAACCCCGTGGTGAGGTAAGTACCAGGCCTTTCCTTCTTGATGGGGTAGCTCTTCAACCTTGACCTTTCGAGCATATCCCTTCTCTATGATTTCAGTCATGAATCTGACGTAGTCAGCACGATACCTTGCGTCGCCTTGGAGTCTCTTCTTAAGGCCGTGCAGGCGTTGCTCTGCTTGAGGACGGTTTTTGGGTAGCTGTACATTCTTTTCTCTAAAGGGCAGAGGCATCTCGTAATGCATGTCATCTCTATGATGGATTCCATCTTTTACAATCTTCAGGAACTGACGGTCTTCTCTTGATAATGCGACTCCGTGCTCCCTTTCAGCAAAGTCCACCTCAAACATTCGAGAAACCACTTGAGGGGTTAGCCGCTCCTTAATCTCTGTCTTAGCAATGATGTACCCATTCACGTCATCCTCTGTGTTGCTCTTAAGAATCTGAATACGGTTACAATGTATTTGTTTACTGCTCTTTTGGTTAACAGGACCGTTTACATGCCATCCCAGTAGTGATCTTACTGCATAGGGTTCATTCTCATTCCCGCAAACAATGTCTCTTGGTCGCACTGCACTAGGGCAATTTAGTCCGATCAGGAGTCCTATTTCTACGTCTTCCATGTAAGGAGGTACGTGTTTCCTAACCATCTGCAAATGTGACCATCCTTGCAGCTCTTCCGGACGAGGAATCTCATCACGATCTGCTGGAATCCGTTTTCTGACGTAGGTTCTCGGTAGGGGTACGATAACGTCGTTTTCTTGAAAGTGGGAAGCCATTAGCCCATCTACCGCTTTAGTATCGACTTCTTGGGTACCATGCATAGTAGTGAGTAAAAGTTTGGTTTCACTTCCTTTAACACCAAGCCTTCTTAACGAGTCTTCCTTAATGAATGTTCCAACACTGGCATTATCAAGGAGGGCGTAAACACATATCTTATTGTTTGGATTGTCCTTATGGTACAACCATACTGGGATAATACCCATAGCAACTGGTACATCACCGGCATCTGTCACATTGCAAATTGCAGTACACACGTTAACGACTCGCTCTTCCGTTTTCTTTTTACTGGCTTCCGGTTTCTCATGTTGGCCGTTTCCACTTTCCATTTTCACCTCTTCTGATTTCCAACTGTAATCATGGAGTGACGTTGGGTGTTTCTTATTGCAGATCTGACAGGTTCTTTTACCTTTGCAAAGTTTGGCAATGTGTTCACAACTATAGCAACCAAAGCATAAGCCTTTCTGTTTGATAAAGTTTCTCCGCTCCACTAGCGGTTTTTTAAGAAACTCAGCACATTCGTCCAGATGATGCGCCTTAGAGCACAATGTACAGCTGATGGGGTGAGAATTTCTTCCACCTGCATTCTTTCCTGCCAAGCCTGTTGCAAAGTTGGTACCCCTTCCTCTCTTGGGTCTTCGTTCGTTCTGTTTATGGTACTTGTCAACTGCGTTCATCGGTTTACTTATGCCTTCCTCGGAATAGATTGGGTCTGTCGCTAAATCGGCTTGCTCTGATACAAATTGGCAAAAGTCATTAAAGCTAGCTGTCTGTCCCTTGACACTCCTAATCCTGCTAACTCTTTCAGTCCACTTACTACGTAGATATCGCGGCAGCCTTTCCCATAACTGGCGCATAACATTGGCCGTGTTCAAGTCGTTCATGTATTGCATGCCTGTCATGGCGTTCCTTGCTTGCTCAAGGACAATAGAAAATTCTTGTAACCCTGTTCCGTCGTTAGGCTTAACAGCGGGCCAGCTCGACAGCTTGGCGATGTATGCACTTGCAATCTTGTATGGGTCACCAAAATGTTTCTTCAAAAGCCGTCTAGCCTCCTTGTACGAATCTTCGCCTTTCATTTGTAAACAACCCTTTATCAGTTCCTTGGCATTTCCACTAGTGTATTGATCCAAGAAGTACAAGCGCTCATTAGAATCATCTACCTTAGATTCTATGAGAGTTTCAAAGGCTGTTATGAATGCTGGGTATGACATAACATCTCCCGAAAACGTAGGTGGCTTGTGACTAGGTAGGAGACTCTTAGCCTGTTGGGTAACAATCACTTCTGAAAGTTCAGCCTGCTTCCTTTGAATGTCAAGATAGTTTTGATCTAACCCTGTACCTTCCACAGAGCTTGAATCCTTTCCGAAACTGCACGTACATTCCCTTTTAACATGTGGTAGCTTATAATCAGTGGGGGTTTCGTACTTGTCCTTATACTCTTCTTCCTTAATGGGAACACTCTTTGGAACAAAGGGTCGGGCAGTTGGGTTCATACTAGCAGCACTGACTAAAGCTGGGGTGGTTACAGGAGTGGTCGTTGAACCAACAATAGCTGAACTTTGGAACTTCACAGAAGGCACCCTTAGTGTAGCGTGATCGTTAGATTGTACCCCAGGTGAGATGGTAGTAGAAGTGAGTTTACCCTCAACATCTTCCAAGTTTTCATTCATTCCGTCAATATTTTGTTCCTCCTCGAATTTCTCATAAGTTTTTTCTTCTGCCTTTGCCTCTGCGATTTGCTGCCTAAGTTCAAGCTCTTCAGTAACCATTTTTAATGCTTGTTTCTCTTTTAGAAATGATGCCTTAACCGCTAACGCTGCAGCTTTAGCTTTCGCTTCAATTAACTTTAACCTAGCAGATGTTACCGAGGAAAGGGAGTGCCTTGAGCGACGAGATGACTTAGATTTCACTGAGTGTGTATCACGTAAACCGCCACGTAGCTTATCTGCATCATCCAAAAAGCCAATAATCCTTTGCTTTAGCTGGAGCACATCCTTATCACGAGTGCCAATCCATTCAAGAGCTAATTTAATTTCATCATCATCATCTAAGGCCTTGAGATATGCGTCATGTGCTTCTTGCACTTTAACAAATAGCTGATCTAAATGAACAACTTCCGTACGCACTTGTTTTTCGTTCTCAAAATCCGTTAACAAAGGTGAGACTAAGTTCATCTGCTTAGTTAAATTAGCAAGTGCAGTTCTCCGATTTTCTTTCAACTTTTGAATCTCAAATTGCCTACCCCTTTCTGTAGGAATCCGTTTTCGCACATCCATGTGAGTTTCTTGAGCCAATAAACCGGTCAGCGGCGATATCGCACGCGATGACGAGCAGATTGTATCGAGATCCATATCGACTTCGCGCCAAGTGCAAAGCTTCTCTTCATCAGGGAACTCCGTTTTCCCTTGTAAATCTTCTTCCTTGTCTCCTTCCATGTGATTCGTTTGTAGGTCAAACTGTAACAGCCGTCAATTCGATGTCAATTCCACATTTTATTCGATCCGATCAACTACGCTCAGCACACCGTTCGAATACAATACCGTACAAGAAATCCTTACAAACAAGCAAGTGTCTCTATCCGTAACCTTGAAAACTGCTGAAATATCCGTAATGCTTCCGTAATGTTCTATTCCTTCGATGTGAGTCTAGTTAAACGATCCTTATCCGAGAAATAAAGGCGAAAATAACAAGCGATAAAAGCACATGTATGCCGAGGTTTGACCTAGTGTCGAATGACAACACCTCGGCGCAGACTGGGCCTAGTGCATAGGACACCCAGTCTTTACTCCTGGTTCAGCTGAATTTTCTACCCTATACTAAACTAAACTTCCCAAATCCCTCCCTATCCAAAAGTTGCAACCAACTCACACTGAGTGCTTTTACCACAAAAAAGAGTCTACAGAAAAAATCTTTTCGTTCGTTTGAGTAGAGCGAATAAGAGTATGACAAATTTTGATAGGCGTAATAAAAATGCATTTCTTGCTACTTTGGACACTGTACACAAATGAACTAAATGTCTTTTAGTTAATTATTATTTATCAGCTACTTTATTTTCCTACCTACGTACACTTATGTAAATATCTTATATAGTGTGAAATAAAGAATTGAATTGAATTGAATTGAATACCCTATTTACGAATGGACCAACACCAACTCGTGGGTGAAAAAGCAAACACCAAGTCGAACCAAGCCGAAAAGGAACTTTAAGTTTGAGTATTTGTGACCCTCCACAGGATTTTAATGCTAAAGGTGAAAGCACGCGCACGACACGCTTTCACTTTAAAACAAAAGGATTTATTTTAACACGCTTTAGCACGCTTGCAATCTTGACTTCAGCATTCACAAAGATATCAGAAAAATGTTACGTACAGCTGTTATTAACTATATAAAGATGAAAATTTGTTATGACACATGTTTTATTGATATCGGAGTTGCGATGGCAACGCAATGACACCATTTCGTTTTTAACTTGCCTTTGTATTTCTTAGTAGCAGGAGTTTTTTCAGAAATCATAACAGTCCAGTTTTTAATTCGTCGTGACCGCTGAATAAAAGCGCCGAAGACTTATTTGTACAGGGTTAGCCTCGAGCCAGTTGGGGAGCAAGGGTGGCGCTCTGGTGAGAGCACTCGCCTCCCACCAACAATGTGGTCTGGGTTCAAATCCCGGCGTCGTCTTCAAATGTGGGTTGAGTTTGTTGTTGGTTCTCTCCCTTGCTCCGCGAGGTTTTTTTCCGGATAATCCGGTTTTCCCCTCTCCTTAAAAACCAACACTTCCAAATTCCAGTTCAATCTGGAACGCACGGACACGTTTAAACGAGTTCATAAGAACTGCTAAGTGCTTCGTGGGTAAACAGATTACAATTTACAATTTGCAAATTTAATGAAAAATATTCACAAATACCGGCGAGAAGGTGCCTGAATTGGGGTTTAAAACAATAGACACAGTTGCACAGAGGTCTTCTTCTGACTGGAATTTGCGAATATACTTACCTTAGGTCAAGGCTAGCACTGTCTAAACGAGTCTTCAGTGCTTCTATTTAGCGGCCGCGACGAATTCGAAACTAGACTATTTAGGCAGTGAAGGGAGGTACAAGCTCCCTCAGGCGATTTCTGAGAAAAAGTCCCGTTACTGAGAAATACAAAGGTAAGTAAAATACGTAATGGCTTCATCACGGTAACTCCGGAAATGTCGATAAAACATACATCATAACAAATTTTCATCTCCATACAATACAGCTGTGGTAAATCTTTTTCCGATACCTTTGTTAATGTCGACATAGTAAATGCTCAAACTTGAAAAGTATAATCCCTAAAAAGAAAAACAGTCGAGCCACCTTAAAGAGACAAAAAAAGCAAATTTCAGACTCACAAAAACAAATTACATCCGCTACTGCAAATTAAGACGATTATCACAAATTATTTACAAAAGCTTCCACTGTTCTCAGTTAAACTTAAGGCAATTAAAAACTACATTAAAACTTGTGTAGGAAGAAAAAGATGGCTTTTCGGGTATAGGGTATCTGAAAAAAACTCTTTATGTTGCCTGTATATAGATATCAATACATACATAATTTTGATCATACAGATCGGGCTCGAAAGTTTTGAATATTTCATTCACACCTGGTATGGACTGAGTTTAATTAACCATTGGTTTGCGGGGAAAGGAAAAAAAATACTATAATTCTCTTCTTGCACAAAAAAAAAACGTTTACTCCATGTTTGTTTAAATTCTAAGAAACTACTTAACAGATCTAGAGTTGATTACAAAAGTTATTTTAGAAAATAAAGTAAGGAAAAAGAAATACTGTCACTTGGTGTGAAACAAAAATGTTTTAATTTACAAATTTAGTCTACCAGTTCTGTGGACGTTGGCTTGATAAACCTCGGAATCATTTCAAGAGAGCATCTGACATATACTAGGTTGTATTCTTATCGTCGTTTGGTTCTTGTACCCTCCTTAAACACCAGTGCTTCCAAACTATGATTCGAGACAAACCGCCAGAGATTTGCCGGCCCAAAAACTGCCGCCTGCGATGCCTGACACAATCCGCTATCAAAAGCAGTTCTGCCAACTAATATTAAGATCTCGGTCCTTCAAAAAATGATCTAACGTACTGAAGTGGAAGGCTCTACTTGGTTACTTTTCTTAAAAACCACCTGACCGATAAGTCTTCTAAACTCTTTCTTTATGTCTCTTTTGAAAAAAGCATAAGACAGTGGGTTAATGGCCGAGTTTAAAACCAAGACAGGAATTTTGTATTGTTCATCTTTACATGATGCATTTGTGTCTGATAGTACTACTAGACTACAACGTAAATATATTCCGTAGCACACAACAAACACTCCTAGCACAATACCCATCATTATTACTGCAGACTTCTCGTGATGGGTTTTGAAAGATATCCGGTGGTTAAAACGTAACTGTTTTGCTAGCGTGCGTGCTGACCGATCATGTTTCCATACATGAAGTAACATTGACACAAAACAGAGTATCTGCAGAATACAAGGAATGATTTCCATGGAAATCATTAAAACCGCAACTGCAACGATACTGGTCAGAGGGGTCTCACAGCAAAGTCGAAGTGCGGCCTTGAGCGCAACCAGCGTAAATGACGCTATCCAACAGGAAGTTATCACTTGAATAACACGAGATCGAGTCATAAAAGTTATGTGTTTAAAAGGCTTTATGATGGCGATGTAACGGTCGAGCACCAGAGAACACAAGTTTAAAACTGACAAGTAGCTAAACAGCCACCTTATGACATCGATTGAAGGAAAAACCTTAGGCCAGTAGCAGGTGTTTGTAATGTCGCAAGCTAACAGAGAAGGAATAACGCCCAAGCCAACACACAAATCTGCTACTGCAAGTGAAACAATAAACGCGTTGGTTTTGGTGCGGAGATTTCCTCTGCCGCAGACAAGGAAGATTGTTATTCCATTTCCAGCGATGGCAAGAAACGAAAGAACCCAGCCAAGAATCCAAAACCAGGTCTCCATCCGCAAAAACAGTTAAGGGAAGTTCTTATTAACTACAAATGGAAAGAAAAATATCCTCTTCGCAAAAACATCAGGGGGTTCTCGGTTATTCAAGATGTACGTTACTAGGCTAAATTTCTTTTTATTGTCCTACTTTGTCATAAATTTAGTAATTTCTTATTCGATGTTTTTCCTAGTAGGTAATTAACCAAGCTTTCGCAACACAGTTGGTAGGATAATGAGAATTGTCGCGTGTCAAAGGAACAAACTTAACCGTTGTTATTCAAAGGATGGGCGCTTTCTATTCAACTAACGAGTTCCGGTTTGAAATGTTGGAAGTTCCACCTGTCTAATGGAACTCTACATTCCGGTTATACCCACCCGACCCAAGCCACCACACGTTTGGTTATTGCTCGGGCAAAAGAGTGGTACTGGGGACAACAATTTTGTCAATTAAAAAGGCACATTTCGGTCCGACCGACCGAAATGAGCGGACCGGTCAAAGTGGACCACCTTCAAACTAGACCCAAATTTTTTCGATCGGATCGAACCGAAATGGTCCGTTCCATTTGATTTCTAACCGAAATTTACGGAACTTTCAAAGGGAGTGAATGGAGCCCGAGTGAGCCTTGCAGCATGTAATCTGTCTAGAGTCTCAGTCGTTAAACTAATAACGCTTGAAAAGCCTGAAGAAGAAGATGGCTTTCGAGGTCATGAAAAATGAATATGATCAAAATACTTTGTCCGCTTTGTACGTTACCTGTATGCGGATCATGTATTCCGTGCTTAGTTCTTTCAGTTTTCAGCCAAAGGTGTAGTCGACGTCGCCGACTATGCTCACCTGTTAGCCTGCGTAGCAAGCGTTTCCGTTTTGTTTTAGCGCAAATTAAGAACGAGGAAGGACAGCCAAAGACCGCGCGAAAATCCCGTTCCCTAGTCTATCTTAGCTTTGCTCCGAACCAAAACGGAAACGCTTGCTACGCAGGCTACTCATCTGACATTAATGGTCAAACTCTTTGTGTTTATAAAATATTTCATGCCAACGAAAAAAGGGTTAAAAAAAAAGCTCCAGCTACTAAACAGAGTGCGCAAAGGTTATTTAATTAATGCAACGAAAAAAAATATACTGATCACGATGTGAAAAACTTGGAGATGTTGCAAGGAGAAATTTCGTCTCGGCTCCAGACCGTTGTAAACCTTGCGCTTGATTCTCGCAGTCTCGTTTTTACTCGTTACTCTAAGTCAATTTACATTTATTCCAGACCTTTTTCGTGCCAAAGTCAATTATGTTGGTGGAAGCCTTTAATTGGCGCTCTGTCTTTAAAAACACAATGTCGATAAGTTTTCAAGGCAGTTGTCATCAACTGTGCAAAAAAAAACACCCTCTTCACAGAAATTTTTGCGTAACCTTTATTAGTTATTTATAAAACCTTGTTGTTTTATAATTCTTTTAATATACATGGCACAAGACGCCTAGAGTGTCGAGTCGATATGATTAACAACTGTTGTCACCGTGGCTTACCAATCAATTAACAATATCGTTTAGTTAAATGTCGTCTTTTGCATTTTGATCATGTAAGCATAGTCGGCGACGTCGACTACACCTTTGGCTTGCATGATAGCCTGAGTAGCAAGCGTTTCCGTTTTGTTTTGGAGCAAATTAAGAAAGAGGTAGGACAGTCAAAGACCGCGCGAAAATCCTGTTCCTTAGTCTCTCTTTGCTCCGAAACAAAACGGAAACGCTTGCTACGCAGGCTACTTACCTGACACTAATGGCCAACAAACTCTTTGTGTGTTTAATAATAAAGAGTTTATAAAATATTTCATGCGAACGATAATAGGTAAAAAAAAAAAAAAAAAACCTCCAGCTACAAAACAGAGCATGCAAATTAAGGTTATTTAATGAATAAAGCAAAAAAAAAAAAAATATACTGATCACGATGCGAAAAAGAGATGTTATAAGGAGAAACTTCGTCTCGGCTCCGGACCGTTGTAAACCTTGAGCTTGATTCTCGCAGTCTCGTTTTTATTCGTTATTCTAAGTCAATTTACATTTATTTAAGACCTTTTTAGTGAAAAAGTCAATTATGTTGGCGGAAGCCTTTAATTGGCGCTCCGGCTTTAAAAACACAATGTCGATAAGTTTTCAAGGCAGTTGTCATCAAATGTGCAAAAAAAAAACACCCTCTTCACAGAAATTTTTGCGTAACCTTTATTAGTTATTTATAAAACCTTGTTGTTTTATAATTCTTTTAATATTCATGGCACAAGACGCCTAGAGTGTCGAGTCGATATGATGTTTAACAACTGTTGTCACCGTGGCTTACCAATCAATTAACAATATCGTTTAGTTAAATGTCGTCTCTCGCATTTTATTTCGTATCGCTAAATTGCATTAGGCATGCAACGTTTTTAACATAATGTTCCAGCTACGAGCAACTCGTCTTTCCATTTGCGGTTGGGTTTCATGACCAACCAACCATCATTGCATTTATTTCTTTATCACGATTTCTACAGAATTTTAAGGAAGATTAGCCTTACGTTCGTGTAACCGGGGAGAAAAAGGTGATAAATTTGATATTTACCTTCCTTTCTCTATAATAAGTCATTTTACACTTTAGACGATTTTTATCATTTCAGTCACACCTGCAGGACTGAGCTGAGTTTTAGTTTCAGTATGACAGAACCTACATGGTTGTGTTCGGCAAGAATGTACAAACCACTGAAAAACTAAAACTCTGGTTAACAAACCCAAACACAGGAACTTCAACGAGACTAGTAAACCAAGGTCAGCTGTAACATCACAAACACGACCACCTACGAAAAACTACCATCTGACAACTACAAGCGTATATAAATATCCTAAAATGGCGGCAATTGGTAAATTTGCGAGCTAAGCATAGATTCAAATACAAGAAAAAGCAAAGGATCAAAACAGGAAAAGACCTACGCGGACAAAAATCAAGACTAACCTTGACCCCCCTGATGAAAAAAAAAAACTAAGTGAAGCAAAGCGGGCTTTGCTAACAGGGTGGGAACACAATTATACTTCGTCATGATAAAAAGTTCCATCCAATAAGAACTTGCGTCTCACACCACCTGTGAACCTTGATCCTAAGTCCTTTCCCTGATATTATATATTCCCTGAGGGTCCAGAGGACTTGTTTTCTCTCCTAGTGGGCCATTTTCCCAAATTTCAACTCACTTTGGGTCCAAAGCGTCACAGATTTATCAGTCTTAGCTCAAGCCTTTCACACTCGTTCATATAAGACCTACATCCTACAAGAAAGAGTTACGTACGTAAAGTCAGGTCGCCTTTAGTTAACTTAATTGCTATTTTCTTTAAAACACAGCGCCGACAAATCTTTTTTTAACTCTTTCTTTATGTCTCTTTTGAAAAAGGCATAGGCCAGCGGGTTAATGGCCGAGTTTAAAACCAATACAAGAATTTTATATTGTTCATCTTCACATAGTGATGACAATAGTATTAGAAAACTACAACGTAGATATATCCCATAGCAAACAAGAAACACTCCTATCACAATACCCATCATTATTACTGCAGACTTCTCGCGATGGGTTTTAAAAGATATCCGGTGGTTAAAACGTAACTGTTTTGCTAAGGTACGTGCTGACTGATCATGCCTGCATACAGGAAATATCATTGATACAAAGCAGAGTATTAATACAACACATGGAAGAAACTCGGAAATTACGGTCGGCCAAATAAAAGGACACTTGCTGGTATCGTTTTGAAATAAGACAAGACAAACGGTATCTTTTAGCGCATTATAACTAACTGATAGAGCCCAAGAGAAGAAAATAGCTTGGGTAATTCGACGGCGAGTCATCAAAGTAATGTATTTTAGAGGATAGACGATGGCAATAAAACGATCCAGTACTAAGGCACATAAGTTCAGAGCAGACGTGTGACTAAACAACAACCTTATAATATTCACCCACGAGAACCAATAATCAGGCCAGCGGCAGGTGTTCGTAATGTCGCAAAAGAACAGAGAAGGAATACCACTCAAACCAACACAGAAATCTGCTACTGCAAGTGATACAATAAACGCGTTGGTTTTGGTGCGGAGATTTCGTCTGCTGCACACGAGGAAGATTGTAAATCCATTTCCAGTGATGGTCAGGAATGAAATAACCCAGCCAAGAATCCAAAACCAGGTCTCCATTCTTAACAGTTAAAGGAAGTTCTTATCAACTGTCGAATATAACCAACATGTTGCATAAATATCAGGGACACATGTCAACTGGTTACTATGGGCCGTTTTTACTTGACGTCACGGCGGCCATATTGGTGTTCCAAAACAATGAAACGGCGGCCATGTTGGCGTGCCAACCAATCCTGTGGGGGTTGACTGGACTCTTTTCTTATGTAAACGCTCTCTTTTGTTCCAATAAATTTGCATAGGTGCTGGCCACGTGAGTGAAAACGCTGTATTTATAATAATTTGCTAATTAATGTCGTAATAACTTGTCTTGCGCTGTGCTATAACAAAAATTTGCATCAGGACGATAATATATTAAATACGTTTCTTCGTGTGTTTGATGATAAAATAGCAACAAAATGTTTTAATAAATTTTTGGAATCTAATACATTGTTAAAGGTAAAAGTGTTCTTTATCGCTTAATTTCGAAAATTTTGTGATGTAGCGTTTTTCAATGTACCGTTCCAGCGGTGGACATCTCCTCTACCAACGTCGTCTGGGGCGGGAAAAGGCCCTGGCATCGGCTGGCTAATCCATCATTTTGATTGGCTGATTGATTGAGGTAAATCATGTAAGAAGATGCCCAAATGGAAATAATTTATGCATTATAGTGAAATCGAAATGGCGGAAAGCATGTCCGCTTCAACGAAGATTTCTACAAGAAATCTAGTTTGCAGGCTATGTGCATGATGGTTCTCATGAGAGTCGCTATAATCTTCGAATATGCAGCAAGGCCGGCTTATCTAAAGATCTGTATTTGAAAGTTTATAAAACCTGTGGCAATGCTGTAAAATTTCTAAGGACGATCCACAGTGTTATGTGTTATGTAGGGGTGGCGTTACATTCGTAAACAAAATGGGTCAGTTTATTTGGGGAGCTCAATCTGTAGACAATACGCCGTCTGATCTAAACTCAGAATATTCTGTAAAGCGATGCGTTCAACTTTCACCGCCGTCTTCGCATCAGCCGTCGAAGCGAAGCGTCTATCAATGAATATGCCAGACAAAAGATTCGATGTGGACGAGCCGCAATAAAAGGGGGTGGTAGGCCTACACGACTTTTACCTCATGCCAAAATGCTGCTTGTTCCAATAAGTTTTTTTCCTCTGCTAGGTAGATTATGCTCTGGAAGGTTCTATATTTTTACTGGGCCGCTTGTTTTACACTGAGAGGTCATTGCACACATATCGATTTACTATGGTTTTTGTTTCTGGTCGGCAGGATTTGCCCTCTGATACAAGAGCATTTTATTGACCTCTTTTGAAGCGGACAGCTTTTTATTACGGTTGAATAAGGGTTGTAGTTTTCTCTAAAGTGCCTTTTGGATCTAAATAACAAAGCGATTTTCTTTAGTCCGTGAATGAAATGTTTTTTTTTTTGCAATGTTGTATCACGCTGGGCCCAGCTTGTTAATTTTCTTTGCAGGCATGTTAAATTATCACGGATAGTGATTAACAGGTCCAAAATTATAAGAATAGAGTGCAGCTTAAACTGAAGCTGCATCAACTATGTCGGATAATTGCATTGTGACTCAGTAGACTCGAGCTCGGTGTTTTCATAACAATAATGCGAGTCTTGACTGGAGCGCGACGTATTTCCTTCCTTGGTAATAGCTTTCGAATAATAAAGCTTAACAGTGTTTGAGCTGTTTTGTTATTGCCACTTTGTGATCAGGCAAGACCATGGCTTCGGTTCTCCACGCGAACCTCATTAGTTGCCGCGTTCGCTTTGTGCTTAGTTGCTTTTACAAGAGCAGCGTTAGTTGATCCGGCTTTATCGAGGCGAGAACGGTACAGTGCTGTGAAATAGCATCGACTTGCCAGATTCAGTAGGTAAGACACTTCAATAATATCCTGGCCTTTCAGGATAGATTCGAAGCATTTTACTTGAAGAGGTTTAAAATTAAGCGATGGAAAGTTACCGTTACTCAGGGAAAATCTAACCCGGCCAAGCACTGATAAAAACTCTGGTCTACCCGCCATCTTCGATGTTTTGTTTATCGTATGCGATCATACGCTAATTTAGTACACCCACAAATTCTGGCTGTTTGGTGGTCATGTGACCGGCCGATGCCAGGGCCTTTTCCCGCCCCACCTCCAAAGCCAGGGAAAAGCGCCCTGGGGACGAGGTTGCTCCTCTACTCTTTTTAGGGTTTCCCCATGGAGAAATTTTTCGGGTGGTAATGTGCCGTTGAGACACTGGGACACCTAGTCTTTACTCCTGGTTCAGCTGAATTTTTCTGCCCTATACTAAACTAAACTTCCCAAATCCCTCCCTATCCAAAAGTTGCAACCAACCCACACTGAGTTCTTTTACCACAAATTTTAAAGAGTCTACAGAAAAAATCTTTTCGTTCGTTTGAGTGGGGCGAATAAGAGTATGACAAATTTTGATAGGTGTAATAAACATGCATTTCTTGCTACTTTGGACACTGTACACAAATGAACTTAATGTCTTTTAGTTATTAATTATTATTTATCAGCTACTTTATTTTCCTACCTACGTACACTTATGTAAATATCTTATATAGTGTGAAATAAAGAATTGAATTAAATTGAATTGAATACCCTATTTACGAATGGACCAACACCAACTCGTGGGTGAGAAAGCAAACACCAAGTCGAACCAAGCCGAAAAGGAACTTTAAGTTTGAGTATTTTGACTTCAGCATTCACAAAGATATCAGAAAAATGTTACGTACAGCTGTTATTAACTATATAAAGATGAAAATTTGTTATGACACATGTGTTATTGATATCGGAGTTGCGATGGCAACGCAATGACGCCATTTCGTTTTTAACTTGCCTTTGTATTTCTTGGTACCAGGAGTTTTTTCAGAAATCATAACAGTCCAGTTTTTAATCGTCGTGACCGCTGAATAAAAGCGCTGGACTTATTTGTACAGGGTTAGCCTCGAGCCAGTTGGGGAGCAAGGGTGGGGCGGTGGTGAGAGCACTCGCCTCCCACCAACAATGTGGTCTGGGTCAGGAGCCCATCAAATTTGATGGGCTCCTGTCTGGGTTCAAATCCCGGCGTCGTCTTCAAATGTGGGTTGAGTTTGTTGTTGGTTCTCTCCCTTGCTCTGCGAGGTTTCTTTCCGGATACTCCGGTTTTCCCCTCTCCTCAAAAACCAACACTTCCAAATTCTAATTCTATCTAGAACGCACAGACACGTTTAAACGAGTTTATAAGAACTCCTAAGTGCTTCGTGGGTAAACAAATTACAATTTGCAATTTACAACTTGCAATTTTAAGGAAAAATATTTACAAATACCGGCGAGAAGAAGGTGCCTGAATTGGAGTTTGAAACAATAGACACAGTTGTACATAGGTCTTCTTCTGACTGGAATTTGCGAATATATTTACCT
The DNA here is from genome assembly GCA_964035705.1 of Porites rus. Taxonomy (NCBI): domain Eukaryota; kingdom Metazoa; phylum Cnidaria; class Anthozoa; order Scleractinia; family Poritidae; genus Porites; species Porites rus. Next base: position 14,277,746 of record OZ038004.1, on the reverse strand, counting down.
CAGGTCAAGGCCAGCACTGTTTAAACGAGTTCTCAGTGCTTCCATTCAGTGGCGGCCGCGACGAATTCGAAACTGGACTATTTAGACAGTGAAGGATGGTACAAGCTCCCTCAGGCGATTTCTAAAAAAAAGTCCTGTTACCGAGAAATACAAAGGTAAGTAAAATACGTAATGGCCTCATTACGGTAACTCCGGAAATGTCGATAAAACATATATCATAACAAATTTTCATCTTCATACAATACAGCCGTGGTTAATCTTTTTCCGATACCTTTGTTAATGTCGCCATAGTAAATGCTCAAACTTGAAAAGTATAATCCCTGAAAAAAAACAGTCGAGCCACCTTAAAGAGACAAAAAAAGCAAATTTCAGACTGACAAAGACAAATTACATCCGCTACTATACTGCAAATTAAGACTATTATCACAAATTATTTACAAAAGCTTCCACTGTTCTCAGTTAACCTTAAGGCAATTGAAAACTACTTTAAAACTTGTGTAGGAAGAAAAAGATGGCTTTTCGTCGCGCCATAGGGTATCTGAAAAAACTCTCCATGTTGCCTGTCTATAGATATCAATACATACATAAATATGATCATACAGATCGGGTTCGACAGTTTTGAATATTTCATTCACACCTGGTATGGACAGAGCTTAATTAACCATCAGTTTGCAGGGAAAGGAAAAAAAACTACTATAATTCTCTTCTTGCACGAAAACAAAAACGTTTACTCTATGTTTGTTTAAATTCTAGGAAACTACTTAACAGATCTAGAGTTGATTACAAAAGTTATTTTAGAAAATAAAGTAAGGAAAAAGAAATACTGTCACTTAGTCTGAAACAAAAATGTTTTAATTTACAAATTTCGTCTACCAGTTCTGTGGACGTTGGCTTGATAAACCTTGGAATTGTTTCAAGAGAGCATCTGACATATACTCGGTTGTATTCTTATCGTCCTTTGGTTTTTGTACCCTCCTTAAACACCAGTGCTTCCGAACTATGATTCGAGACAAACCGCCAGGGAATTGCCGGCCCAAAAACTGCCGCCCGAGATGCCTGACACAATCCTCTATCAAAGGCAGTTCTGCCAACTAATATTAAGATCTATGTCCTTCAAAATGATCTAATGTATAAGTGGAAGGCTCTACTTAGTTATTTTTCTTAAAAACCACCTGACCGATAAGTCTTCTAAACTCTTTCTTTATGTCTCTTTTGAAAAAAGCGTAAGACAGTGGGTTAATGGCCGAGTTTAAAACCAAGACAGGAATTTTGTATTGTTCATCTTTACATGATGCATTTGTGTCTGATAGTACTACTAGACTACAACGTAAATATATTCCGTAGCACACAACAAACACTCCTATCACAATACCCATCATTATTACTGCAGACTTCTCGTGATGGGTTTTAAAAGATATCCGATGGTTAAAACGTAACTGTTTTGCTAGGGTGCGTGCTGACCGATCATGTTTCCATACATGAAGTAACATTGACGCAAAACAGAGTACTTGCAGTACGCATAGAACAATTTCCATGAAAATCATTAAAACCGCAACTGCAACGATACTGGTCAGAGGGGTCTCACAGCAAAGCCGAAGTGCGGTCTTGAACGCAACCAACGTAAATGACGCTATCCAACAGGAAGTTATCACTTGAATCACACGAGATCGAGTCATAAAAGTTATGTATTTAAAAGGCTTAATACGATGGTGATATAACGGTCGAGCACCAGAGAACACAAGTTTAAAACAGACAAGTAGCTAAACAGCCACCTTATGACATCGATCCATGAAGGAAAAACCTTAGGCCAGTAGCAGGTGTTTGTAACGTCGCAAGCTAACAGAGAAGGAATAACGCCCAAACCAACACACAAATCTGCTACTGCAAGTGAAACAATAAACACGTTGGTTTTGGTGCGGAGATTTCCTCCGCTGCAGACGAGGTAGATTGTTATCCCATTTCTAGCGATGGCAAGAAACGAAAGAACCCAGCCAAGAATCCAAAACCAGGTCTCCATCCGCAAAAACAGTTAAGGGAAGTTCTTATTAACTACAAATGGAAAGAAAAATATCCTCTTCGCAAAAACATCGGGGGGTTCTCAGTTATTCAAGATGTACGTTACTAGGCTAAATTTCTTTTTATTGTCCTACTTTGTCATAAATTTAGTAATTTCTTATTCGATGTTTTTCCCGGTAGGTAACTAGTAACCGAGCTGTCGCAACACAGTTGGTAGGAAAATGAGGATTGTCGCGTGTCAAAGGAGCAAACTTAACCGTTGTAATTAAAAGGATGGGCGCTTTCTATTCAACTAAAATTCCGGTTTGAAATGTTGGAAGTTCCACGTGTCTAATGGAACTCTACATTCCGGTTATACTGACCCAAGCCAAGCCACCACGCGTTTGGTCATTGATCGTACAAAAGAGTGGTACTGGGGACAACAATTTTGTCAATTAAAATGGCACATTTCGGTCCGACCGACCGAAATGAGCGGACCGGTCACAGTGGATCACCTTCAAACTAGACCCAAATTTTTGGGTCGGATCGAACGGAAATGGTTCGTTCCATATGATTTCTAACCGAAATTCACGGAACTTTCAAAGGGAGTGAATGGAAAGCGCCCGATGTGACCTGTTAATCACGTGAGCAAGAATTGGTTCTGTTTTTAAACTCATAAGGTTCTCTTTCAAAAGTCAGAACGGTTACTCATACACCAGATCAGTCCCTTTGAAAATAAAGTAACAGGTTTTTTTTCGAGATTTTTTCTTAATTCCACCACTGCCGATCTTAACGTTAATGAATTAATCTCTTCTCTTTTGATCTGGCTGGATAGTCCTAATTTGAGTGGAATTCTCTTTACAACTAAACCAGTCTAGTCGGTTAGTTCATACAAATGGAACAACGACCTTAGCTGATTAAGAAAAAATGCATCCCTCAATTTATTCTAAATTGCGGCAGAAATTACGAAAAAAGTGCAAATTAATTACCACACTACGAATTGCGACGGTTATTCCAAGTTACGTCGACCGAACAAGGTTTGTATTCGACTTTTCTTAACATGTCGATGCAAGTGAATTTTATTGTTATTCTGAAAAAAGCTTTGACTACCTCTCACCTCCTACCTCTGACAAACCTCTGACAGTTCTTCGAAAACAGAGACCTTAAGATAGAGGTTTGGCCATCTTACCGCAAACGGAAAACCGCGGTTTGCGGTTTCATGTTAGCCGTCTGCCCATTTAGGACTTGAGATTCGCCGGTACAAATAGCCGGCTGCCATGTTTGTTTTCATTGGCTCGTTCACTTCTATTTTAGCTACCAAATCGTGTTCAAAATTATGTTTCTATGAAAAGAATTCGATAATTAATAAGCGAAATAGTTCTAAAAGGTAGTATTTCCTCTCTCAAACGTGGGATTGTGATGTTTTAGGGTGCAAAAAAACCTTGCGGTAAATCACTTACCCCGAGAGCGTGGTCTTGCCGTTCAAACGTGAACCTTAAACCGCAAACCTGACGCCAGCGCATTGGTCACGTGAAAAACCAGTGCCCATGTCACCATTTTTTTTATTATTTCATCGAAAAGTTCACATTAAAATAATAATAATAATAATAATAATAATAATAATAATAATAATAATAATAATAATAATAATAATAATAACGCGAATATTTATACAGGATAACCTATCAGTTCTAATAAAAAGAACTGTTATCAAAAGGGTCCTGTAATTATCTCATAAA
>OZ038004.1:14266512-14271512 GCA_964035705.1 Porites rus | reverse complement strand
AATATGGTTCGAGTTATCGAGGGTAAAATTATATAGAAAATGACCTGAGGGGAAACCAAAATTGTTTCGAGTTATTGAGGGTTCGAGTTACCGAGGGTAAAATTACAGTGAAAGTATGACGGAAATCCAGGGGAAATTGATTTGGTTCGAGTTAGCGCGAGCTTCGAGTTAGCGAGGGTTCGAGTTATCGGGAGTCGACTGTAGTATGCACAGAATTCCTTTTCTGAACTCTGAAAACCCTATTGCACAAAGACAAAGGAAAAAAATGGATCAACTTCGTCCTGTCGAACAGGAAGAACTGGGAGCCCGGGAAAACGTCTTCATTGTGCTCGATACACTTCAAAGAGGGAGATTTTCAGTTTCGTTTGGACTCAAAAATGAAACGATCAGTTTAAAAACATAGCTAAAACAAGCTAACCTGGATTGGAAGTACCTTGAATTAACCTTGCCTGCCAGTTGGGCTGACCAAGTTTGGAAGGTTACCCTCATGTTTCAACTCATTTTCTACCTGATCGTTTTCCTCCTTCTCTATCTTATAGTTTGCAAGCCACTTTTCATCCGCTAAGGGTTCATCCGCTTAAGGTTCTAGCGAATTAGTTCTTGTTGGTGACTCGTCGAGTTCCAAAACCCGATCACTCGCTCCAACTTCGATTTGATATTCTTCGTTTCCGCTACTACATCGGTCGCTTTCTGTTTCGGAAGCACTCTATAGAGGACATCACTTAGTCGGTTCGTATTCGATGAAAACAACTTCAACAACCCGGCTCTTTCGTTAGTAGTAATCACGGGAGCCAAGGCAACAAGCGTTCCTGAAACTACGTCACATGACGTCAATGATGAGCCCGTACTTTCTCGATCAGCGGAAGGGATGTACCAAACAAAAGAAGGATTAAAAAAAATCATAAAAAAATTCGCGTTTTGTTCAGATCAAAACAATTTTTCGCAGAAGTTCCTCTTTTAATGTGGACGTTTGAATGAAAAAATAAAAAAAATTGTTGATATGGGCCCTTTAATCTCTCTATAGCCACGCTCTATTCTTTCTTTTTGTCGTTTTCTCGTCTCCATTTTGAAGTTTAAAGTAATGATCGTCACCTGTATTCCTTGGTAGCATTAGCCTGCGTAGCAGAAGCTAAGGTGCTGTTTAATATACCTTTAAAATAATTGTTTTTATAAAACAACGTTGTAGGGCAGTTTTTGACTGCAGTGTGACTTCAAAAATGAGTTTCTCCAGGTCAGATGCCACAATAGTTTACTAATAACTAGCCTCTAAACGTTAAAAAGTGGTGTTCATTATAAACACGATAACGTACTAATGAATAGTTTGAGAAGCATGAAATTAAGTTCATCCTGTTCATAAAGAAATTGTCCAGGGGACAAATCTCAGAAAACAGTGTTTCGAGGGTTTTTTCCTCGTGAAAATGGCAAGAAGTCTTCTAATATTAACTAATATTAACTATATTAACTGAATAACAGAGAAAGCATTTCATAAATTGCAAATTTTAGAGGTTTACGATCGTTTCAAAGTACCTTTTGCCAATGATCAGAGATGTTGAGTCTTCAATTCATGTTTCGAAAAATTGGTTTATTGGAGAAAAATTTGTATCTGAAGGTATGAGACCAGGGGAGACAAAGCACGGAAAGAGAGGGGACTGGGAGAAAAAAAAAAACACACCTGTAATAAAGAACCCCCGTTTGTTCATTTCTGCGTTCGATGTAGTGAGTAAAAAAATTACGAGTGCTTATCTATTCCAAATAACACGAGAATAGTCATTTGATTACTTGTTAATAATATACATGCAATTCAAATTCAACTTTCTGCACTGTTTGGGATTAATTGACGTACTCTCAGCCAATCAGCATGCCGAAATTTTTGCAGGTATATTGTTTAGGAGAAAATGAAATCACCACATGCTTCCGACGTTGATCTTTTTATCGTTTCCAACAACTGAAAAAGGTTCCAGCAATTATATCAAATAATGTTAACATATTCAGTCAGCCTGAAGACTACAATCCGGCAACAACCCAGCTTTAAGGTGGCTCGAAACAGTTTCCAACCCTTTCCAAGACGTAGACTTTGATGGGTTATTATAACCACTCTATATCGGTTGATGCCAAAATCATGGTATCAAAAAACTGCCCATTCATTAGTGAACATGTTGCTGTCAATTTTGTGGAACAATAGGTTACCATAGCAGCAATATGACCTGCTAAAAGCACCCTAAATTTTAGCTTTACGTGCCTATAACTCATAAACGAGTTCGGTGACCCCAATTTTGTATTATAGAATTGCGATAAGCAACTTTTCGCAAAGTTAAAAAAAAAATCTGGGGAGAGGGTTCAAAGCCAACTTAAATTTTCGAAAATTAAACATATGGACACCAAACCTAGCAACAAGGTTTCACATTCTCGTCCGTTGGCGGGGCCTAGGCACAAGGAAAGGATGGCTCTGGAGACACGATTTGACTGGCTTGATTCTAGGTTCTTAGTTGAATATTCTTCTAGAATACTTGGTGGCATATTTTTAATTCTGAGTTTGAATGATTTTTTTGGTAGCTCTCTCAATTTTTGAAAAGGCTTTTTTTTTGCATTTCCAGTTTTTATAACTATCACTAATCCTCTCCATGGAGGCAGACGATAACTACATGTCGATGTTTTCAGGATTTCAAGGAGGCAGAATTTGTGTCGTAACAAGCCGATAAAAGCAGTGTTCTATGTTCAGCGATAATGGCAGATTCTTCCTCCAGAAAGAGATTTAAATGCGCTTCATCATCCTCTGTAGCGAGGTCGGGAACCAATTCCCTCACAGCCTCTTCCACATCCAGGTCTTCTTCACCTTCGCTGTCACTTTCGGTGCAATACCTAAAGCACGAAAAATTTATCTTATCAGTAGAATTCTAATAGCGTTCTATAACGAATGCACTCCTCTTCTGATCTCTTATTGGCTGTGCTCGTCACTATCCATTCTGTTGTAGATGGTAAGTACCCCAACAGTGGGCGGTTATTACCTAACTGGCGGCCGCTATTTCCCGTTTCCAAAGTGCCTATGGAGGGAATTAGATAAAGTTTTGAACGACTAGTAGATTTATGCCAAAACAATTTGATTATTGGGTCTCAATTTCTATGCGTTCTCGATTTCTATAGTTGACTAGGGCTGGGCTTTCGTCAACTACCACGCGATGGAAATCTCGAACTCATAATCTAATCGTTAATAATAAACTATCAAATATTTTTCGCACGCACGCGATTGGTCCACGTGACTGAATATTTCCAGGCAAAACGTCCTATAGAGGAACATAATCGGCGAACTGACGCGTGTAGGACACAAAATTTCCGACAATTTTTTGACTTTGTCGAAATTAAAAGCACTTCTTAACTTTCTGATCGATGTCGGAAATTATCCCAAAATTACCGAAGGCCGAAGGACTCCGATTGTTTCCAAAATGTCCGGATCCCGATTTGAAGAGAAAACATTTCTGGACAGTTAGGAAGACTGCTAAAGCATCCCAAAAATTACCGAGGACTATCAAATGCCGCCCTTTATTTGATTGAAAGAAAAACCTTCCTGTCTCCTTTTAAGAGTTTGTCTTGCCAGGATTCTGGAGCCCATCCTGCCGAGATGCTATATCAAATAAGCTATACTTCATTTCGGTGTAAAGGAACCTAATTTTTTTATCCAACAAAGATGAAAAAAAAAAGATTAAATTTTCGCTTTTTGATTTGCGCCATACAGTATGGTTTACTCAGCGGTTGGGTTTTCAGAAGATTTTGGCGCTAGCTCAGCACTTCAGGTGTAAAATAACACCTAATTTGTTTGTCCAAACATGATGAAAAACCGATTCACGCTTGGAAATTTTGACCTAAAATTCGGCCAACTTTTCGCGGCCGCGCGGAGGATTGGGTCCATGTGAATCCAAAAAAAAAAATGGCGGCTCAAAGGGAACCTGACCAAGTGGAAATTATTAGTGGCATTAAAGGAGCATTAAATCGCCAGAAGTCGAAATTTTCCCGGCGGATTTCAAATGTACATAAGCTGAGAGATCTAGATCAAACATTTCAAGCGCTAGGGAAAGTGGCTGAGGCTGTTGTGAAGGGAAAATACGGTCCCCTTCGGGATCGATATCAGCATGAAATTTGTCCCATATATTCCATGTTGGAGCGTACAATGATACGTGCTAAGAAAGGAATTTATCGCCGACTTAGTCCGCGGATGAGTAAAATCCATCCTTGGATGATTTGTTTTGACGTCCCGATGCCACAGGAAGTGTTCAATTTATTGAATAAAGGGGTTGTAAATCTTACACGTTTTGGTGTAGATGTTTTGGAGCAGCCTTATTCAGTCACAATAACATTCTCAAGTATGAGAAGACTGTGTGCCCTATTTAATAAATTTGAGGACTGCCAAGGATTCACAAAGAAGCTAGGAGTTGGAAAAGGGGAAGTGAAACTCATTGTTGATGAAAGGAAGAATGGAATTATGAAATATAAATATAAAGAAGAAATGTTGGAATTGAAATTCCATTATGGCCATTGGAATGCCTTTGGTATCCTTCATCATTGAAGAGGGAACAGTGTTTTCTATACAGTTACTAATGAGTTGAGGTAGCAACATATATATATATATATATATATATACACCCGTTTTCAAAAAGGTTTTCATATAGAGAGATATATAGATAGATATATACTTTTGTTTTCTTGCACGTGCGCCCGTGTGCATTTACACTTGTTATTGTCTAACTTGTGAAAAAACTTGGTTCAACAATAATTTTTCTTTTTGTCAGGTTCTTTGTTGCAATTTGTCAATTAAAAAAAATAATGCACGAATATTGTCTGCAATTCTCTTGATTTGCATTTTCTTGAAAATTAAAGCATGAGGAATTCGGTCACTTGTAGGTCATATCATTGTTGCCGTTACAGGATAAGGGGAAAAACGCAGATGAAATGAAAAAAAAAGTGTTTTCGAAACCGCTGAGAAGGAAGATGTGACGGTGGATATCCAT
>OZ038004.1:14241205-14266312 GCA_964035705.1 Porites rus | reverse complement strand
TTTTTAGTTGCAGAACCGCGTGCGATCCAAGAAGGTTCTGACTATTTTTAAAGTTCTACTAGAAAATTGCATTCGAATGATCTCGTACGTGTGACAGTCTTTACATAAAAAACAACAAATTCTGCTTCACTGCGGTATAAATCTAAAGGTTGTATTGCACAGAAACAGAATGAAGCCTATCGAGAAATTGCTTTCAAATCCCCGCAAAGATTCCACTGTAAAATTAAATCATAGAATGTGTTTGTTATTATGATTTTTTGCAGGACAATAGTGAGTGCCCGGCCTGAAAAGACTACACACACACTGAAAGATAAACGAGTTCATAATACCGTGAATATGAAGAAGAACATGAAGAGGTCTTAATTTGATTGCAAGTAGAATAAATTAAGACTGTGTATAACATTGTATTTTTGTCGTCAGAGGCTTAAGTGTGGTGTTGCACAAACTACAGTCAGCTCTCAGATGGAAACTATTTGGACTGCCACAAAATGTCTGCATTAATGGACAGGTGTAACTCTTATAGAGAGTAAAAGAAAATGACTGAAAAATAGTAGGGACCAACTCGATTTCCTGGAGGTGCCTTATCTTTTGATTGTGCTACTGTATGTTTCTAGCATTATATCCTCTCTCTTAATATTATATATTGTAGACAAGGAAACAGGAAAGTATTTTTTGAGTCAAGTTTGATATAAATTTAACCAAGAATGAAATTGAATCATACTGCTGGACATGAAGTATACAAGTGTGCTAGGGTTGCTGGTCACACTAAAAAAATTGTTTTTCAATGGTTTAATAGCTGTTACAGGCCATTTGTATTTCATTTGTGCATAATTCTGTACAATTTTCTTGTTTGCGATATACTTTTGAATTTGTTTGTTATAAAAATGTTTTATGTTGTATCTGTAAGATATATATATATATATATATATATATATATCTAGCCGGATTTATGAAAACCGTACCATCGGACACCAGCAGCCCACACACCTTAAACTGACTCAACTAAAGTAAATATGGCCAAGACACTCAGCTCTTACCCATGGTTCTCTTAAGTTGACTCTCTTCTTGGTTCCTGATTAGCAAAAGAAACATTCCAGTCCATCAAAAAGACACTCTGGACTTGTTCATACACTCTAGCTGCTTAAAGGCCCTGAATGACGGAGGACGCTTGAGACTTAAGCAAGTTCTAAGCAGAGAAATTCAAGGTTAAATCACCCCCCCCTGACTTCCTCCACCCCCCCAGCCTAGCACGTGCTTAAGGGGAATGCTTTCATTGGCCAATGGGCCTCAAACGTTACAAGAATTTGACATGACAAACTAAAGGCAGACATGAGCAGTGCACTGACTCTCCCAGACCAGGACTAACGGAAGGTACAACGCTTTTTCAGCACCCTACCCCCCTAGGGATTGACATGGAGGCCCCTTTCCAACCCATGGCGAGTTAGCTCAGGGACTGAACTTGTCAATGAGACCAACCAGGACAGCAAGCCCCCTATGTTTTTTTCGCACCGCAGTGACCAGAAAGCTGGCTATCGCCAGCTTTCTGTGCGAATATTCTGGTCCATTTTGAGGTATGTTTTCAAAAATTCGGCTAGATGTTGGCCACAAATGCTGTCTTTTCCAAGAAGGAGGTCATGTTTAGTTTCTTTTAAGTTCCTTAGTAATGTCTTGCATGGGTAGTTTTCAGTGACCATTTCATTACAAAAAGCTGTTACTATCAAACAAAAATAGTTGCTGGGCTACTTATTTGTGTTCTTGCGTCCTCTTTGTTGGGGCAGTGAATTATATTTTTTTTCACATACTTATCCTTCATCGCACAGTAGTATTAGTGTACAAGATAAAATATAATGATGATTTTATTATATTTTAAATTTACCCGGGCTTTAGTTTTCATAATCTGTATTGGAGATAGCTCAATAAGGTGCTTAGAGAAGAATACTGATGTACACCAACAAATCCTAACTTTAATAGTGAAAACAGATCATCTGGCCTTGAAACTGGGCAGCAAAAACTAAATAAATGCCATAGCAGATGATGAATTACACAACTTGATATTAAACTGAAGTAGAGAACCGATAATATTAGTCTAAAAATGATGTCAGTGCTATCATCTGAGTTGTGATGCCATTTTCTTACCAAGTCACGAAATTTTAATACAGGTCACGGAGGTGGAACTATATGCAATATAGATATTTGTTCGCGGGGAAAAAATTGAACAAAACAAAAAACGAACGTGAGAAACAATAATTTGTTCCTTCGCTCTTGCTTACAGCAGGATAATGGCTAACTTTCGCTGGATAATCTCTCTGACGGTCCAGTATAATGTCCGCCATCTTATTTTGTCTCATTGGTAGTACCCAGACCCTTGCATCACAGCTAGATCGCTCAACCCCGCTCGTTTCAACGCCCTACCTTCTAACGCCCTGGTCTCTATCACTAAAACGCTCAACCTAGTCCCTTAGGGCGTCTCGGTTGCAGTGCCTTTTTTCTACGGAAAGAAATATTTTGAATGGATAGCAGTAGGAGTAACCTTGAGCAAATCAAAAGAAAGGAAAAATAGATACATGCTGCTATTTATAGAGGGGCCTCGAGGGGATTAGCCCTTAGCAGTAAAACAGCCAAAAATTTCAGTCGTTTTACGTAAAGATGGAAACTTTTAGCCGTTAGTTGTAAACACCATCAACCGCAAAATTTTTTCTAACCAAAGTTTTTGTCATTTAGAAAAGGTCAACATTACTTATTACGGCCTCTTTACACGTCTTTTCTCGTGCCTGATGGACCCTGTTTAATTAACATTTAATTAAGTTTACAGCGCTTCCTGATTAAAATTCAACTAAAAGAATAATGATGTTACATCGTCGATTTCTTATCAGGAGCCTTTTGATTACTATATTGTATAAATTATTATTTTTTTCGTGCAGACAGGCAGTTGGCCTGTTCGTTGGTCAAGAGGGAAGAGAACCATCATAAAATCTTCTGAAAGTCTGAATAACTATATGATTGTAGCTATAAATTATCTTCAAGGAGAAAGGAAAATGCATTTTTTATTACAGCTATCAAAATGTTTCATATTCCAATTCGCCCCACTCAAACGAACGTAAACAATAAAGATTCTGTAAAATTTGTGATAAAAAACTTAGTGTTGGTTGGTTGCTCTTGTAGCCCAACCCCAGAAGAGTGGACGAGATGTCCATTGCTGGAATTAAAGGTACATTTAAAATGCTTCCCAACAAAATTTTCAAAATTAAGCCGATAAGAAAAAGAACAGTTTTACTTAACATGAATATAGTAGAGTCCTAGAATCTACCAGGACATTTTGTACCTTTTCGTTGTTTCAAATGTATTGATTATTATGAAACTACTTAGGTAGTTATGTTATCTTAATTCTTGACGCAAATTAATTGTTACAGCTCTGGCCAATGCAAAGTATCATGGCATTAATTAGCACCGTAATTAGTAAACGATTAGTAACACCGCAGAGGAAGGGTGGGGGGGGGGGGTACTCCCTATTACAGCCTACACAGTTAGGCTCCGCCCAAGAGGGGTACCTTTTCAGGCTTTGGGTGTATATATGAAAGGTATGAAAGGACAGGGGCTTCTAGCTACTGTAAGTATATGAAAAAGTGGGGAAATCTGTCATTTTGGTCCCTCCCTATTATAGCCTGCACAGTTAGGCTCCGCCCAAGAGGGGTACCTTTTCAGGCTTTGGGTGTATATATGAAAGGTATGAAAGGACAGGGGCTTCTAGCTACTGTAAGTATATGAAAAAGTGGGGAAATCTGTCATTTTGGTCTATAAAATTAAGTACCAAAAAAAGAACTAGCAGATACATTTTGTGGATGTGAAAGAGACAAGAAAACTTCTTAGTTCAAAAAACGGTCCATTCACAGCAGTTAAAACTCATTTAGTTTTCTATGTAAACTAAATATGTGAAAGGGATATCCTTTGTCAATGGAAGGTATACGTCGAAAAGGGTACCTTTTCTGATAAAAATGTTATATAAAAGGGTAGTGGTTGGACATCGTGTGGAGTCTCCCTGTAAAAAACGTATTAACTCGCTGAGTACCCCCAACTCCCCCGAGAAAGTGAAAAATAAATGTGACCCTGATATTTATACAAAGATGTGAGTTATCTGTCAGTTGATAAAAACTTCCTTTAACTGTTACTACGGATGGAGACCTGGTCTTTGGATTCTTTGCTGGTTTCTTTCATTTCTGACCATCGCTGGAAATAGTCAGGTGGCTAAAGGCTCAGATCTCTACAGAGCGGACAAAAGCACCAAACTTTGCATGGTTGTAGCTAAGGACATGTTAGTCAATATTAGGATCGGTGCCCACAGCTACCTCTTCAGGATTTGTAGCAACTGCTCGCTGAAGTTCTTCAACAACCTTCCATGATGGGTGCCCTGTGCTGAAAATTGCAATCCCTTGTTTTTTGCCATTTTTTGATGAAAATCACATAAAAAAGGAAGTAGATGGAAAAAGAAACTGTATTAATACTATTATTATTGAAACCAATGACTAAAACAAGTCAACTTAATAATATAGCAATTATGATATACCATGGTGGGTATCCTGTGTTAAAAATATCAACTCCTTGATTTTTGCCATTATTTTGATGAAAATCACATGAAATACAAGAAAATAAAAAAGGAAATTGTATTATTATTGAAACCAATGACAAAAACAAGTCAACTAAATGGAAAATCCAAGGAAGATGTTTTCAGACGCGTACTCAGTCCCAAATAGCCTTTCAAGATGGCGGCTTGGAGGTGTCTTTTCATGGACTGTAAGTACCTGCTAGAATAAATTGCTGTTTTTTAGGGGAAATTGTGCACAATTTGAAACACGACAGGTTTAAGTGAAGTTTTAAGCTCTTCTTCTAGGTGATAAATTTGTTATCGAAAGCCACATTTTCGCTTCATATTTTGTGCCTATTTTGAATGACTATACTGAGTTTATTAACTTACTGGTTAGTTAAAGGTTTCTGAAGCTGAGATGTTTTGTACACACCAGGATGGATATTAACTGGGATCGTTGCTATATTTGCCACGAATCAACAAAAGAAGCTTTGAGAAGCCCACTGGTTTAACGGTACAAGCATTAATTTATAGAACGCTCCTTGAAAATGTACTAAAAAGGCTGACGTGCGAAATAGGCATACATGTCAGAGGAACGCAAGAAGAAAAGTGGAGCAGCTTGGAAGGCCGAGGAAGACGATAAATTAAATAAATCAAGAGCATTTGTTGAACTCACTGAGTACACAACAAATGCAGTGGACAATGATTTCTTTATACTTGCCGAATTTCATGTTAAGCTGTATTCGTTACAAACAAAGGCACACACTTTGCAGTCCCACTATAGTGTCAGTCTTACAAGCTCGTTTGGTGCCACAATCTCCAACTTGCTGTTTCTGGTCTGCTTCAACATGCTTCAGTGTTTCTCTTTTCTTGTTTGCTTTTTCTAACTTGGACGTAAGGTGACAGGATTGATTCCACTTTGCACTTCAGTAACGTGTTTACTACTGTAGTGATTTCAATATGAAACTTAATTGCAACAAGACGGCACAGTCCTCTTTCTTGAATTCTGGTAAATTGTCAAGGAGCATTCTATAAATAATTGTTCCGTTAAATTAATGGGTTTCTCAGATCCTCTCTTTTCGATTCTCACCCTAGGTAAATATGCAATGGCAACGATCCCAACTGATTTCCATCTTGGTGTGTAGAAACGAGTTTAAACTCAATCATGATAAGACTGAAATCATGCTTATCTTCTCGATGTACCGTACTCGTCCTTTAGCGACGTCATTATGGGTAATACAAGGCTAAGAACCACCACCAACAAAGCCTGGGAGTAGTATTTGATGACAACGTGCTGTTTGACGCACACGTCTCAGCATTCTTTGTAGATTATCGTTTCACCAACTCAGGAACTTATCAAAGATAAGAAAGTGTCTCACACAAGAGTCTAGCGAAATTGCAGTGCATGCTTTTATTACATCTAAAACAGACTATTAATCGCAGTTCCTTGCTCTATGGCTGTAGGAAAATGCACTGGAAGGAACTTTTAGTAATATGTACAGAACACTGCCCCCAGGATCGTTACTCGGACTCGTAAACTTTGCGAACACATCATTTTATTTGACCTTCACTGGCTTCCTGTTAGTTATCATGTTGTTTTTAAACTTATTTTATCAGTTTTCAAATCACTTAATAACCTTCCACCTAGCTATCTAGCGAACAGTTATCGAAGGCCTTCCAGGAACTTGTGGTCCGCATCTCAGCAGCTCTTAGAACAGCCTCAAAAACTCACGGGGAAAAGACTTTTTCAGTGTGCCCCCCTAAACTGTGGAACTCACCACCATTAGCTAGATTTTCACAAGTCACCATCTTTAGCCAGTTGAAAGAAAAGACGAACATATCTTTTTACGCAATTTTTAGAGAGTAAGTCAATACTTTTGTAAAACGTCTTTAATATCTGCAGATCATACACCTATACTTATAGAATGTATATTTAGTTTTTTGCATGACATATTACATTATATATAAACTTTAAAGGCAAAATAATTTTAAGACAGATGAATTCTCGTTTCCTTCTCTTGTTCTTGGTGAATTGCAAATAGATTTTAATATATGTTATTTCATGCTCGAGATATATATTTTTTTCCTCTTCAACATTATGGTAAAGCACCATGTGCTCAGGATATGAGCGCTATAGAAAGAAGCTATTTTTACTATTATTAATTTTAACCAGTACGAAAATAAACTCAGTATAGTCATTCATAATCGGCACAAAAAGTGAAGAGAAAATGTGGCTTTCGATGACAAATTTATCACCAAGAAGAACTTAAAATTCACTTAAACCTGTCGTGATTCAAATTGTACACAATTTCCCCTAAAAACCGGCAATTTATTCTAGTAGATACTTACAGTCAATGAAAAGACACAGCCGCCACCTTGAAAGGCTATTTGAGACTGAGTACGCGTCTGAACTCTGAAAACATCTTCCTTGGATTTTCCATTTAGTTGGCATGTTCATGGTTTCAATAATAAAACAATTTCTTTTTTTTATTTTCATGTCCTTCATGTGATTTTCATCCAAATAATGGCAAAAAAAGGAGTTGATATTTTTTAGCACAGGGCACCCACCAAGGTACATCATAATTGCTATTCATTAAGTTGACTTGTTTTAGTCATTGATTTTATTATAATAGTATTAATACAATTTCGTTTCCCATCTACTTCCCTTTTTATGTGATTTTCATCAAAAAATGGCAAAAAAAAATGGATTGCAATTTTCAGCACAGGGCACCCATCATGGAAGGTTGTTGAAGAACTTCAGCGCGCAGTTGCTGCAAATCCTGAAGAGGTAGCTGTGGGCACCGATCCTAATATTGACTAACATGCCCTAAGCTACAACCATGCAAAGTTCGGTGCTTTTGTCCGCTCTGTATAAATCTCGCCAAAATTTTGCACTAAGCCACCGGACTAAAATGGATTTACAATCTTCCTCGTCTGCAGCAGACGAAATCTACGCACCAAAACCAACGCGTTTATTGTTTCACTCGCCGTGGTGGATTAATTTGTTGGTTTGAGCGTTATTCCTTCCGGGTTCTTCTGCGACATAACAAACACCTGCGACTTGCCTCAAGTTTAGTTCTTGTGGGTGAATTTTATAAAGAAGCGCCACTTTAGCTGATTAAAAAAAATGCACCTTCAATATATTCTAACTCGCGGCAGATAGTTGATACAAATTGCGACAGGTATTACCGAATATTACGACAAAAGTGCACGGGCGGTTACAGGCGGTTCAGGGGCGAATAGGTTAAACAACACATATATGATCCCGCAGAATGTAATCTGCCTGGTATGTTTCGTTAAACCTAACGCTTGAAAACTGAACCTGAAGCTGAATCTAGAAGAAGATGGCTTTCGAGGTCATGGAAAATGAAAATACTTTGTCTGCTTTGTATGATACCTGTATGCGGATAATGCATTCCGTGCTTAGTTCTTTCAGTTTTCAGCCAAAGGTGTAGTCGACCTCGCAGGCTATGCTCGCCTGATAGCCTGCGTAGTAAGCTTTTCCCCGGCGTGCGCGGGTTTCGGAGCAAAGAACGAGGAACGAGAGTCAAAACCCGCGCGAAAATCCCGTTCCTCGGTCTCTCTTTGCTCCGAAACAAAACGGAATCGCTTGCTACGCAGGCTTCTCACATGACACTAATGGGCAAACTCTTTATAAAGAGTTTATAAAATATATTTATTATATAGACACGAGTGTTTTACTGGAATATATACCACTCGTAAAATTCATAAAAACTACATCCGGGACCCGAGTGGTTTATTTTCCATAGTCTCACACGTGAGTTTATAGACGACGTAATTTCGGTAGGTTCCCTCCAAAATTTGTAGGCGTCTTGCGTCCTTTGAATCTTAATTACACGTTTTTCAAAGCTTTGCTTATATTTTGTCATTGTAGAATCCTATTCAGCTCAGTGCTAATTCTCAAGATTATTGTAAGCAAAACACTCGAAAATAAAATTCATATCTTCGCGCCACCGTGTAATATCCTCTATATATAGACGGTGGGGCCAAACCACCCTCAAATGGCTTATCAAAACGTGACAATTTCGAATAGTTTAAAATAACTTTGCTTGCATTCACTCTTTCCCAACCAAACTTGGCCTGAAAATACGAAACATCAGGCCAATCAAAATCGCTCATAGGATGACACCAAATGTCAAATTATGACGTCATATTTGCTGACGTCATTCATACGTAAATTTTAAACTTTTGAATCTTCCTAATTTTTATATCGTTTTTGAAGGAACTATTCAAGGGAAGTTGAAAGCTGAAAATAATTTTTCGGTATCTCAAATATGAGCTGAGATATGACATTTTGAATTTGGATAAATTTGAAGCACAAAAACGGGGTACCCCCCTTTTAAAATAAGTCTTAATTTCAGAGTTTTACTGTCGAGTCACCCTTGCTGTTTAAGTTACACATAGCACATCTTTACTGTCAAAACTAAAGGATAAAGAAAAATTTGAAAAAAGAAATTCCTAACTGCGCAAAAACCCGGAAAACGGTTTTAAGACGTCATAAAATGTCACGTAATCAATTTTTTGGTTTGCTAAAATTACTGTTCTTGAGTCAAAAAACAAAAATCTAAAATGATACGATTTTTGGCCAACTATAAAAGGTATGTGTCACCGGAAAATCAGCTCATTTTGCCAAAAACTGTGAAAAAAATATCAGAGGGATCGTTTTTTAAGGAAAAGTATGGTTCCGGGGGGGTGAAATCAAATTTCTTTGAAGTCTTATAACTCGGGTTGTACGTGTCGTAGCCAGAAACGGTTTTCACTGTTTTACTCCCCTTCTAAAGCCCTTTCAAATGATATCAGTTTGATTTTGAAATTATAAACTACATTTAACCCATTTTGGTGACGTCAGCCTTTGTGACGTCAAAATTTAACATTTTGCGTCAAACAAATACTTAATATCATTTGGTCAGCAATCGTAGTCTGTCTGGAAAGTTTGGTCGAGAAATGAAAAGAAATGTAAAAAATACGTAAATTTAGCCGGGGTGGTTTTGCCCCGCCGTAATATTTCATGCAAACAAAAATAGGTAAAAAAAAAAAGCTCCAGGGTGCAAAGGTATTAATATGAATAAACCCGGAAAAAAATATACTAATCACAATGTGAAAAAGAAAAATTACCAAGAGAAATTTCGTCTCGGCTCCGGACGGTTGTAAACCTTGAGCTTGATTCTCACAGTCTCGTTTTTACTCGTTATTCTAAGTCAATTTACATTTATTTAAGACCTTTTTCGTGCAAAAGTCAGTTATGTTGGTGGAAGCCTTTAATTGGCGCTCTGTCTTCAAAAAGACAATGTCGTTGAGTTTTTAAAGGCAGTTGTCATTAACTGTGCAAAAAATACCACCCTCTTTACGCAAAAATTTAGTTTAGTAACCTTTATTAGTTATTTATAAAGCCTTGTTATTTTATAATCCTTTCAATATACATGACGCAAGACGCCTGGAGTGTCATGTCGATATGCCCTTTAACAGCAGTTCTCACTGTGCCTTATCAACCAATTAACAATATTGTTTAGTTAAATGTCTTCTTTCGCTTTTTTATTTCGTGTCGCTAAATTTGCAAGGTTTTATCATGTAATCGGCATCCAACGTTCTTTTATATCGTTCCAGCTACGTGCACCTCCACTTTCCATTTGCGGGTTGAGCCTCTTAAGCAACCAACCATCTTTACATTTCTTTGTCACGATTTCTGCAGAATTTAAAGGAAAAACATCCTTAAAATAACCTTCACCGGGGCGAAAAGCGATAAATTTGATAGCTACCTCCCTTTCTCCATAATTAGTCGTTTTTAATTACATTTTGGGCGATTTTTATCATTTCAGTCACACCTGTGTTCTGGACTGAACTGAAATAAACTTGCACGGAAAGATTATAAGACTACTACATTTCTTTGTGTTTTACTCACAGGGAAATTATTTCATATCTCAAGAAAATCGTACAGTTAATCTTTTAGTTCGGTTCAGTAAATTCTAGGAATCTACCACCATTAATAGAATTGATTACGAAAGCTATTGAAAAACAACCTCATTTGTCATCTTAAGTGCGGAGGAAAATTGACGCCAAGCTTTTAAAGTCACCGAACCTCGAACCTCTGAACTTGTCAATCTTGTTTTCTCTCGTCAAACTGGTATTTAGAGTGCTAGCATCCGTTTCAGATTGATAAACCGATGGTAATAAACGATGAGCCCGCTGTACAAAGCGCACGGCTATTAAGCCTGGGTTCCAAACTGTATCCAAGCAACAAGGAGCACATGGTCACGCTATCTGTTGTTACTCGATTGATGCAGAGTGTTGCTCGAGGACGCCAAAATCGTGCCAGTGAAGCAAAGCGGGCTTTGGTAGCAGGGTGTGAACACAAAATTATACTCTATGTCATGATGTGAAACTTATTAAAAGTTCCATCCAATAAGAATCTTGATCTTATTACATGTATAAGTCCTTTCCCACATGATCTTATATATTCTCCCTATTCTCTAAAGGTTCTTGTTTTCTCTCCTAACGCGCGGCCATTTTTTTCCAAATTTCACTTCACTTTGAGTCCAAGCGTCACGTACAGATTTATCAGCCTTTCACGGCTCGTTCATATAAGACCCACATCCTACAAGAATGAGTTACGCACGTAAAGTCAGGTCGGCTTTAGTTAAGTTTGTTATTTTCTATAAAACACAGCGCCGACAAGTCTTTTAAACTCTTTCTTTATGTCTCTTTTGAAAAAAGCATAAGCCAGCGGGTTAATGGCTGAGTTTAAAACCAAGATAGGAATTTTGTAGTTTTCATCTTTGCATGGCGATGAGCCCGAGGTTCTCGTAGTCTGAAATAGTAGTAGAAAACCACAACGTAAATACATCCCATAGCAAACAAGAAACACTCCTATCACAAGACCCATCATTATTACTGCAGACTTCTCACGATGGGTTTTAAAAGACACCTGGTGGTTAAAACGTAACTGTTTTGCTAAAGTGCGTGCTGACTGATCATGCCTGCATACATGAAATATCATTGATACAAAGCAGAGTATTAACACAACACATATAAGAAACAGGGGAATTATGATCAGCCAAAGAAAAGGACAGGCCTTGTTTTTTTGAAATAAGACAATGCAAAGGGTATGTCTTAGCGTGGTATAACCAACTGGCAGAGCCCAAGAGAAGAAAATAGCTTGGGTAATTCGACGGCGAGTCATAAAAGTAATGTATTTTAGAGGATGGACGATGGCAAATAAACGCTCCAGTACTAAACCGCATAAGTTTGCAGCAGACGTGTTACCAAACAACAGCCAAATAAAACGTTGAGGCCCGTCACAGGTGTTTGCAATGTCGCAGAAAAACAGAGAAGGAATAACGATCAAACCAACGAAGAAATCCGCCACGACGAGTGAAACAATAAAGGCGTTGGTTTTGGTGCGGAGATTTCGTCTGCTGCAAACGAGGAATATTGTAAATCCATTTCCAGTGATGGTTAGAAATGAAAGAACCCAGCCAAGAATCCAAAACCAGGTCTCCATTCTTAACAGTTAGAGGAAGTTCTTATCAACTGTAGAATATAACCAGCATCTTGCATATATATCAGGGACACATGTCAACTGGTTACTATGGAGCGTTTTCCCATGACGTCAATAGTTACATCCGATTACGTTGACGGAAACATGAAACTGACTTGTTTCCGGAACGTTTTTGCGTGTTTCCGCAAGGATGCCACGCATTTATGCTTCCGGAAACACGTGTTTCCTTAGACGGAAATTTGACGGAAACGTATAAAAAAGTGGTACGATTCCGCCGAAACCGCAGCGACGGAAACACGGGTAGACGTAATGTATCCGCTAACGGAAACATGTGATTACCGTCATGTTTCCGCAACGGTTTTAGGTGTTTACGTTAAGTTTCCATTTACGGATTCTTGAAATTTCGTCCTGTGCATATTGGTGTTCCAAAACAATGAAACGGCGGCCATGTTGGCGTGCCAACCAATCCTGTGGGAGTTGACTGAACTCTTTTCTTATGTAAACGCTCTCATTTGCTCCAATCAATTTGCATAGGTGCTGGTCACGTGAGTGAAAACGCTGTATTTGTAATAATTTGCTAATTAAAGTCGTAATAATTTGTCTTGCGCTGTGCTATAACAAAACTTTGCAGCAAGACGATAATATATTAAATACCTAAGGTTTCTTTGTGTGTTTGATAATAAAATAAGTACAAAATGTTTTAATAAATTCTTGAAATCTAATACATTGTTAAAGACATAAAAGTGTTTTTTGTCTTATCGCTTAATTTCGAAGATTTTATCATGTAGCGTTTTTTAATGTACCGTTCCAGCAGTGGACATCTCGTCTACTTTTATAGAATCTATAGAAAAAATATACATACATATACATAGCTGTAATAAAAAAAAAACATTTTTCGTTTCTCCTTGATAAATTAAAGCGTGCTAGTTATTTTAGATTTCGCTCTTTCTGACGATTTTATGTTGATTCTCTCCACCTCTTGACCAACAATAGAGAAGGATAACTGTTTGCGCATTAGATAATTTTACACAATTAAACAAATAAAAAAATGGCGGGAAATTTTCGGCAAGCTTTGCAAAGAAAATGAAATAGCCAGCGCTACTTTTTGCCAATGTTTGATGGAATACACTTCCCTTACTGAATCGTTCCTGTGTTTGCCGCCAGAACAGACAAAAATTTATGACATCGTTCGAGGTAAGCATAGGTAGTTTAGATACCGTAAAATTCCGAAAATAAGCCCGTCCATGTATAAGCCCCTTCAAATATAAGCCCCCAAACTCGTAACGCAAAAAACCCTCCAATAAATCGCCCCTCCAAATATAAGCCCCCCGGGGGCTTGTACTTGGAAATTGCTCTCAAATACAAAGTAAAACAAAGAATAAACGGTAAGTTTCCTGCTAACTATAAGGCTAGCCCAATCGATTTTGAAACGCACATTTCCCTCCGTAGATAAGCCCTTCCAAAAATAAGCCCATGAAAAATATAAGCCCCGGGGCTTATACCGCATAGGAAAAAGTTTTCTTGAAAATCTGCTCCGAAATGAGATTTACGACAATGAAATATTAGCGATTTTCAAAAATTTGCCGGGAATTCAAAATAACCGTTATAATCCTGTTATTAGCCTAAAATCATTTGCCAATACCTCCTACGTACACATATAAATTTAAAAATCCCTAAGTCTTTCTGCGCTTTTGAGGAGCAAACTTCTTGTACTCTTACTTGTCGCTTTTATTTTGGTCATTTTATGGCGGTGGCCACCCGTTACCGTTTTTGAGAATTTTCTGGAGAAGAAAAACATATTTCGACAAAAATATTACACCACATTTATTGACTCACTATAAGGTATCTCCGGACGAAATATGAGGATAGGCATTTTTTTTCCATCACGTGCCACCTTTCACTCGGTCACCGCAGAAAGTCGCTCTTAAACAAGCATGAAGTTAACGTTATTGTTTTTGTGTAGGAAGAGATTTGTATTTTGTTTTGCCTTCCCTGCAACTTGATCGTTAATTAACCTCAGTCCATGCCAGTTGTGAATGAAATGTTTAAAAAAAACGTTAGAGCACGATATGTATGATCATATTTATGTATATATCATTTGATATCTATACAGGCAACACTGGAGATTTTTTTTCTGATTCCCTATGGCACTGCGAAAAGCCATCTTTATCTTCCTACACAAGTTTTAAAGCAGTTAGTTTGCCTTAAGTTTAACTGAGAACGGTGGAAGATTTTGTTAATAATTTGTGATAATCGTCTTAAATTGCATTAGTGGTTGTTATTTGTTTTTGTCAGTCTGAAAAATACTCTTTTTTGTCTGTTTAAGGTGGTTCGACTTGTTTTTTTTAGGAATTCATTCGATTCATGAGTCGCATCCTGAGTGATGTGAAATTCAAGTTAAAATCTTTGTTATTGACCTCATCGATAAAAGATTCTTAAATTAAAACGACAAAAAATTAAGAAGGCCAAGGGATGGATTAAATGGCAGCTGGAAATTGGTTAAAAATTTAAACTGACAGTGGTACTGAATACATGGGTGATTTAAGGGATGTGTAGTCCATCAGATATTGTTCAAAAAGTAGTTGTCTCATCCGTGGTGTTTTATAGTCTTGAGCAGTAATTAGTACTCCTGGCTATTTCATTTTCTTGGCAAAACGTGCCAGGAGTTTTCCGTCATTTTTTTAATTTCCCTAATGGTGTAAATTATCTGATATGCGAAAAATTGTTCTCTTCATTGGTCAAGAGATGGAGAGTATCAACATAACATCGTCAGAAAGTCTGAAGTATAAAGTAACTAGCAGGTTTTAATTTATCAAGGAGAAACGAAAAATATGTTTTTTTATTACAGCTATCAAAATTTGTCGTAGTCTTATTCGCCCCACTGAAACGACTGAAGAGATTTTTCTGTAGGTTCTTTAAAATTGTGTGACAGGCAACCTAGCCCCTGCGGAAGATGCTGTCAGATGGGATATGATGTGCCGCTTTATAGGGTATAGTTCTCAAGCAGTTAATTAAGAATGGGATTGGGTATAGAAATCAGAGAGCAATTCTTGGATAGGGAGGGGTTTGGGAAGTTTAGTTTGATAGGGTACCAAAATTCAGCTGAACCAGAAGTATAGGCTAGGTGGTCCAGTGTCCCAGCGGCACATTGCCACCCGAAAATTTCTAAAGAGCCCCCCCCCCCCCCTCCCCGCCCCTTGGGAAAGAACTTCCTTTAACTGTTAAGATTGAGACCTGCTTGGTTTTGGATTCTTGGCTGGTTTCTTTCATTTCTAACCATCACTGGAAATAGATTTACAATCTTCCTCGTTTGCAGCAAACGAAATCTTGGCACCACTTGCCGTGGCGGATTTCAGTGTTGGTTTAAGCGTTATTCCTTCTCTGTTCTTCTGCGATATTACAAACACCTGCGACTGGCCTCAACATAGCCTCTCGTGGGTGAATTTTACAAGATGGTTGTTTTGGTTACACGTCTATTGAACCTTATGCGGCTTCAGTACTGGATCGTTTTATTGCCATCGTCCATCCTCTAAGATACATTACTTTTATGACTCGCCGTCGAATTACCTAAGTTATTTCCTTCTCTTGGTTTCTAACAGTTGGTTATAATGTGCTAAAAGTTACCCATTAAATGATTTATTTCTAAACAATAGATATTCCAGTAAACAAAGGCACCAGCTCGAGGCTCTGGAGTACAAAATACAGTGATTTGTATGAAATTATCCACCCAAGCCTCGTCCACATTTCTTTATGTTTTCTAACTGGAGCGTAATGCAGGAAAGGTCTATAACTCGTCCCTCATATTTGGCTGAGTATAATTTTCTTCGAGTTCCTTTCAGTGTTGTATTAATATTCTGCTTTATATCAATGACATTTCACGTACGCAAGCATGATCGGTCAGCATGCATCGTAGGAAAACAGTTACGCTTTAACCATCAGGTGTCTTTTAAAACCCATCGTGAGAAGTCTGCAGTAATAATGATGGGTATTGTGATAGGAGTGTTTCTTGTTTGCTACGTTGTAGTTTCTGCTACCCTCCAGAGTACGATAACGTCATCGCCATGCAATGAAAAAAAGTACAAAATTCCTGTCTTGGTTTTAAACTCGGCCATTAACCCGCTGGCCTACGCCTTTTTTGAAAGAGACATAACGAAAGGGTTTAAAAGACTTGTCGGTGCTGTGTTTTAAAGAACATAACAAAGTTAACTAAAGCCGACTTGACTTTACGTGCGTCACTTATTCTTGTAGGATGTAGGTCTTATATGAACGTGTGTGAAAGGCTTGGGCTAAGACTGATAAATCTGTACCGCTTGGACTCAAAGCGAATTCAGGCGAATTGAAATTTGGAAAAATGGCACATGGGAGAGAAAACAAGAACCTTTGAACCCTAAGAGAATACCGCACAAGGGAATACCGCACTTAGGATCAAGGTTCACAGGTGGTGTGAGACGCAAGTTCTTATTGGACGGTACTTTTTAGTTTCACATCATGTCATAGAGTATAGTTTTGTATTCACACCCTGCTACCAAAGCCTACTTTGCTTCACTATACTCGAGCCAGACTCTGCATCAATCGAGTAACAAAGATAGCGTGAGCATGTGCTGCTTGGATACAGTTTCGAACCAAAGCTTAATAGCCGAGCGCGGGCGCATCGATCGGTTATGACCATCGGTTTATCAATCTGAAACGGACGGTCGAAGTCTGAATACCAGTTTGACGAATGAGAGAAAACAAAATTGACTAGGTCAAAAGTTCAGGCTTCGGTGACTTCAAAGGCTCGATGCGATTCAGGCGGAGCATCCATTTTTCCTCCTCGCTTAAGAAGACAAGAAGATGCTTTTAGTCCAATAACCCTCGTTAATATAATTGTCAAAGGCAGTAGATTCCTAGAATTTACTGAACCGAACTGAAGGATTATAAAATGTACGCTTTTTTCGTTGTATGAAATAATTTCTTCGTGAGTAAAACACATAGAAATGTCAGTAGTAGTTAAAAACGTGGCGTGCCGAATGCATTATAAAACCTTCCAAATTTAACGATAGGACAAAAAAAATACAAAAGAAGACATAATAATAATAATAATAATAATAATAATAATAATAATAATTATAATTATAAATTTATTTTTATTTATTTACATTTGGCACATAAAATAAATATTACAGACAGAAAATGAAAAAAAATATATATTATTACTAATAAGATTCCACTTTTGTAATAGATAGTGTGGCGAGGAAGCTCATTAGAAGCTAAATAGCTTGTAGAAAATTGGGCTCCTCATACTTAATGCTTTTATGGCGCATTTTAACATTAAAAATATGATCAAATGCGCACAACACTCGAATAAGACTAAAACAAAAGATACATTACATACTCTGTACATACTAAAGCTTAATCAGTTGTTGCATTTCCTTTCCAATAGGTAATTTAGCATAACTCATAACAAGTAAGAAGTAAAAAGAGAAGATAAAAGTAGAATATAAAAACCTACGATCGCTAAAGACAGGTAGCTATGGGCCTCTTTAAAATAATGTGTCTTAATGAGTCTCTTAAACTGATCAAAATCATTCTCTTTCCTAATATAGTCCGGTAAACCGTTCCATATCCTTGGAGCAGCTGCAGTAAATGATCTGTCCCCAGTTACAAAGAGTGCATTTGGACTTAGCGGTAGGGTCTTGGTCTTGCAAGGTACCGCCCACATTACTCCGCAGGTTATAGCGAGGACATCGTTTAATATTGATGAGATTACTTAAATACATAGGCGCGAGATTGTGAATAGCCTTGAAAGAGATCACAGCGATTTTATAGCAAATTCTAAACTTTACCGGTAACCAATTTCATTTCAAGCAGCACTGGGGTAATTTGACAGTATCTGGGTGTGTGGGTGGTAAGTCGCGCTGCCGAATTCTGAGGACGTTGCAATTTGCATTGGAAAGATGCACAGCTGGTACACCACAAAGAAGACCGTTGCGTGCTATGATCACACCTTGTGCAAGCAATTTGGAAAGACATTTAACTAAACAATATTGTTAATTGATTGATAAGCCACGGTGAGAGCACTTGATAAACATCATATCGACTCGACACGTATATTGAAAGGATTATGACAACGAGGTTTTGTAAATAACTAATAAAGGTTAGACAAAAATATTTTGCGAAGAGGGTTTTTTTTTTTCCACAGTTGATGACAACTACCTTTAAAAACTCATCGACGTCATGTTTTTATAGGCAGAGCGCCAATTAAAGGCTTCCACCATGACATAACTGATTTTTGCACGAAAAAGGTCTTAATGTAAATTGACTTAGAATAACGAGTAATAACCAGTCTGAACAATAACGGGACTGTGAGAATCAAGCTCAAGGTTTTCAACGGTCCGGAGCCGAGACGAAATTTCTCTTTGGAACATTTCTTTTTCACATCGTGAATATCGTTTTTTCCTTGCTTTATTCAGTAAATAACATTTCGCACTCTGTTTAAGAGCTGGAGGTTTCTTTTTGTTACCTATTATCGTTTACATGAAATATTATTACCCCCCGCAGGGATTTCGCCCAGAAGGCAAAATCCCGAGGAGGCACTCTAGTAACTCGCGCATATATTGAGGAAAGTACTTACAGTTGATAGCGGAGTTCCTTGCGCGCGCGAAGCGCGCGCGAGCGGAGCACCATAACTAAGAGAAACTATCCATCCGAGAAATTTTGGTTATGACGTCAGCGTACGTCCGTCCGTACGGACTTTCCGGGTAGTGGAAAGAAGTCCGCATCGACTCTTGGGGTAGGGGAAAGTAGAGATTTTTTTGGCGGGAAATCGCATGGCGCAACGTCGCGCAATTATATCGCGCAACTGGTTTTGAAAAAAGAAATTTCAAAGCAACTTAGCAAAAAGATTTTTCGACAGAGTCTTTATAACTTTTTATTACAACTTACGAAAGCTATTATGTCGACAAACAACAGCAGAGAGATTTTAGCGTGTAGATGACAGGTTTTAAGCAGAGACCAAAGAGAAGGTGAAAAGAGTCAACTCCTGTAGAACAAGCGAAGACGATCGCCAAAGAGAGCGCGTTAGAAGTAGAAGAAGAAGACAACATTTTAGCGAAGAAAGTCGGCAAGTAGAAAGAGTCAGAGCGGGAAGAAGGAGAGAAAATTATAGTGAAAAACGCCGGCAAGCAGAACGAGACAGAGCTAGAATGAACTGACGAAGGCAACGCGAAAGAGAAATACTAAGGCGAAGAGAACGGCAGCAACATAATGACATGATGACAGGAAGTGTTGTGTTAATGTCACTATGGCCCCGCGTTATTAACATTTTGATTTTAAACTGATCTCGGACGCGAAAATTCAGCCAGTCATTTAAAAATACAAGCAGGGAAGACAGAGGCTTTTCACTTTTCTCACCATAGTCACGCGTTGATCACGCTTTACGACCGTCCAATTTTTATGCTCTGATTGGTCAAAATTTGACAGGTGAGTTCATGCAGAAAATTTATACAGCATCTTAAACCTTGTTTACTTTGACAGCTGAAGCTGACAGAGTATTTTGTCAACTTGTGATGTTTTTTACTGTCTTTTCCCACTGGATGCTTAAAATGAAATACAGCTGCTATCAACAGTTTTCTTGATTCATGGCTGGTTTGTTTACTGAATTTTTGGTTGGGAAATGCGCCGGTTGTCAAAGTTGGAAATCCGATTTCGGATGCATCGTTTTCGTTTTTCACCTTGCTGGATGCGGCGTTGAAAAGTCCCTCAAGCGATTCTGGCCTTGTGATAGCTTTCAAGAGCTGCATCTCGAATGGTAAGCCTGAGTAATTATTGTATACAGTGTATGTTTGTTTTTTTTATATCTAATTTCATGAAGTCGAGCGCAGTTTATGAGGCTAATTTATGCACGTTTGTATTAAGATCTGAGACAATGATCTGATCTAGTATATATAAGCTTACAGAGCTTTAAAAAACCTTTAGTCGAGATTTTCTCTCCGCATGTAGAATGAAAAAACGTTCCGAAGAGTATTTAGTTATAATTTTGACTGTAGAAAGAAAGCTTTGAGCGATTTTCTTGCCTCGAGTTCATCTCTGAAAACAGTAAACACCAGGAAGCCGGCTAAAAGCTTTAGGCTTAAGCGTAAAGACTCAGGATTTTTAGAGACTCTTTAATACTTGTATTCGTGAATGAAAATTGTTGTCTCTGTAAATGTTTCACCGAATTACATTTCTTTTATTGATTGTTAGTAGTCTCTTGCAATTGCTTTGCTGTTTGTTTTCAGTCGTTCACAGACAACGCTTGCAGGAGTACTCAAAATGCGCGCGTTTGTACATCGTTATAAAGCCATTAAATAAAAAAAAAATGAACAATAAATTCTTTATTATGTTGAAGTGTAACTCTTTTAATGTTCACTGAAAATTTGGCGCTTGTCAAAAGTGACAACCGGCTGGCCGTATAGGTGATTTTGGAAATTTTTTGAACGGTTTTGCTAAAAGCCCACGCGTGCTTCGTACGGTTCTGAATATTGAATGAGTGCAATTTGTCTTGAAAAATTGTGAAATTCTGCATTTTGTCTGAGGTCTGTATGATAAAAACAGCGCCTCATATTACTGTTTCACCTCAGATGTGATACGTAAAAAGTATAAAATGTTGGTTTACACGCTCCCAGAGTTGTTGGCAAGATTTTTTTAAGTAGACTTGTCGAACGCAAAAAATTCGGCCTGATTTGTTTTTTCCATTAATTCGTTTTCCAGGCCTAATCTACTGTGATCAAGAGCTATTATGGCTCTTAAATGTGATCGACGATGATTGCTATTTTTTGGGTGTATATATACCGGCTATCAATTCGATGAAAGATTTTTTTCACTCTAAAATCACTTAGCCTTAGCTTTCCCTAAAAAGTCACATATGTGCCATTAAGTTAACTGATTTGTGGATTACAAGTTTATTGTTTGATTTAAATTATAAATTTATTAATGGAAGCTTCGCTTTTAGCCCTGGCTAAATCTATATATTATATACAGTCATACAGTCAATATAGAAAAAATGTCGATTTGCTTGAACAAGGGCCGCGAGGAACCGGTGGGTAATGATGACGTTTCTATTGTTTGCGCCCGCAAGTACGAAATGGTTAAAGGATGACGTAAAACACAAAAAATCCCGAAGGGACCGCTTATAATAGGTAGATTTTGTGACATTAATTGTGCAGTCATACTTCGATACTCTTCGACTTTACGTGTTATCAGTGACATTCTGTGGAGTAGTTGTTATGAAAGTTATGGACCAAAAGACACTCGTTAAGCGCAGATGAAGTTATAAAGTGCATATTAATAACAGTGTACATTTTAACACCAAGTGAGTTTTGCCAGACACGAGTTCACAAATCTTTGATTGGAAACCTTGCCAGACACTCTTTCTCGTTCTTTGACCGGAATAAGACTCGGCCCCAAACAAGCACGAAGACTGAATGATTCAACGGCTAGCTTATCACTAGCAGAACGATGGACGATTACAGAAATTTGCCGATCATCAAATTCTGTGCTGACTTATTCCCTGCTCACAGATGTCCCTCCCCTATAAAGTTTAAAATAAGACTAAAATGGGCGAGCGTAATTTGATCAAACGACGTTTTAACTTCTAAGGCTTACTTTCCGGCAAATAAAATGAATTAACTGTAAAAAGTGAAAACGAAATAGCGAAAAATTCAACTTCTAATTAAATCTTTTCTTATGGTTTTATAGAATAAACTATTCTCGAAACTGAGAATGTTTTGATCAAAGCTGTGTAAATCGAGCCGAAACTGTGCATGGAACCTTGCGTTTCCTGAATTTATCTCACCTATTGTATGAAATAATATGTGTGAACATCTTCATTATGAAATCAGTATATTTCAAAGAGCTACACAACGAGCAAGAATACTACAGCCGGACAATATACAGAGCGGGGGCAGCTGTAGTGTCAACTATTACTAGTGATGTGTTTTATGGACATCTGAGTTACCGTGGCAACGCAATGACCTGAGTATCCATAGAAAAACCTCTCGGAGCAAGTGAGAGAACCAACAACAAACTCAACCCACATTTGAAGTCGACGCTGGGATTTGAACCCTGGCCACATGGTTGGTGGGAGGCGAGTGCTCTCACCACCGCGCCACCCTTGCTCCCCAACTGGCTCGACGCTAACCCTGTGCAAATAAGTCTTCGGCGCTTTTATTCAGCCGCCACGACGGATTAAAAACTGGACTGTTATGATTTCTGAAAAAACTCCTGGTACCAAGAAATACAAAGGCAGGTTAAAAACGAAATGGCGTCATTGCGTTACCATGGCAACTCCGATATCAAGAAAACATGGGTCATAACAAATTTTCATCTTTGTATAGTACAACTGTACGTAACATTTTTCTGATATCTTTGGGAATGCTGAAGTCAAATACTCAAACTTAAAGTTCCTTTTCGGCTTGGTTCGACTTGGTGTTTCCTTTTTCACCCACAAGTTTTAAAGTGTTGGTCCATTCGTAAGTAGGGCAAAAATAAAATAAAGCGTTTTCGTAAAATCACAGTGAAAGGAGGTGCATAAGTCAGCCTATCAAAATTTAGAACCATAGGAGTAGCGAAATTGTCATTTTTCATAGTTCAAATCGGTACTTTCTCGGTTTTTATCGATTTTTATTACTGTGGTTTCGCGGTTTTTGAAGTAACGACGATGAAAATGATAGGTCAAAGAAATGAGTCCTCTCCGGGACTACGAGTTTTAAAACAGTTTGCAACAGTTTGCTTTGAATTTTTTGTACTTATGTGTATTTGCCTTTTCTTAAGTCGTTGACTATGAAGGACTCTTAATAAAACAAATATTAATAAGACATTAGAGCCTATTGAAAAGCTGCGCAAAAACGGCATGAGCCCTGTGGATAGTGTGGGACCTTAATGAGGGACCCAGGTCTCGCGAATGTGACAATTCACAGACAAAAAAATGTTGATATATCGAACATGGGCTATTTACTTTGTTACTTAAAGTGCTTTAAAATTCCCTTTGTCTAGTATCAAGAAGTTTATAATTATTGATATTAGTTTTTCTCGCGGGAAGGAGGGTATAGACTATATTTGTCATCATGATTTGTTTGACAGTATTATACGTAAAATATCCAAATTCTAATCTTTCTGATTGGTCCAAAAACAAACCGTATAACATAGTTCGGTCCTGAGTGGCTTAAGTTTTAATCCGGTCAATTTGTCAAGAATTTGGTAGAAATCAAAATATGATATAATGCAATTCCCAATTTAAGGCTAGGACTACGTTCTCCCTTGCTCTAGCTGAAACTCTGATAAGTATCCAAGTCACGATTCTCTCAAGGCAGTGCAACAAAGAGGAGTCCGAGGCTTAATTTCTTTGCCTGAGGATATTTCATCAGTTTATTCTACCCTCAGGCTTCTCATTTCTACAAAGTTTTACGAGTGATTTAAATTAAAACGATACCGGTAGTGAACGAAACGCCCTCTGGTTATAAGTGGAAAAAAAAGTGAAAAAAAAAGAAGTGAATGGAATTACGTCCGCATCCCATTAAGACTGTTGTAATTAACCCAGTAGCCTTATTACTGGGGTTTATTTTTCATGCATTGTTACCTACTGAATACTGTGGCGATAAACTGAAGAGGTCGTTAACGAAACTAGTTTTGTGAATCGGCATATAAATTTAATAGTGTGTTGGAAGTGGAAACAAATTAGGTCTTTTTCTTTTTTATATTGAAATAATGTTACGTAACACTTTCTTAGGTTCGTCAAACAAAATATCACAACCGCTGTAGCTCACTTTTGGTTTTATATTCAAGGCCATTTATAATAGCCCCTGCGTTAATAATACTTTCCTTTCTTTTCTTATAATGCTCCAGTTGGTACTTTACTACATCATAGGAATACACTAGCTATTTTTTTCATCAGCGTGCTCGATGGGAGCACTATTTATAACATAGCTAGAATATTCGCCTATTCAAATCTATAGCGGGAGCGTGCTTCATGTTCCCATTGAGTACGCTGATGACGTCTTACTCAGTAAACTATATATATGCCTTGCCAAGGTATATAGTTCTTGTGAACTTGGCAATCCTCCCAAGACGTCTCCCAAGTGCATCCATAGCTCAAAAGTACACGATAAAGCGTTAACCATGTGTGTTATAACGTAAATTTAAGGTGACTCGACCCAGTTTTTTTTGGGGGGTACCATCCTACTTTAAAGCTCTCTGGTATCCCCACCTTTACTTTTATCGTATGTCTAACACATAGAATGGATAACATATAGATCAATCTACAATATAACATAAAAATTTTGGCGATCGGAGTAACTGTCACGTGGTTATAATGCCACGCCCCTTTGAGGTCTGAGTCGAAAATCTGCTGTTGTCGGCATTTTTTCGTGAAAATCTCTCGGCTACACATAGTGCGCATTAGTGCCTTGCGCTGAACAGAGTTTCACCAAAATCGCAAAGACCCAATTCGAGAAATTCAGCGGTTTCCAAATTTAGGTCATAATTTATGCGAAAATGATAAGCAAACTTTACAGGGATTATATCTAATAAACTATGAGATTCATCTCTTTATTTTGGGCATCGTTATAACAGATGGGTCCTTGCAAGTCAGCAAAACGCTTTAGGGCCTTGTAAATGCGCGCGATTTCGAGCAAAGCAAACATATACAAATTATAGTTTTCGCTATTTGTTGACGTTTGTCAGCGTTTAAGAGTCCTTCTCACGAAAAAAGCATTTCTTAAAAATTCGTAGTTTTTTTTCCTTCAAATTTTTTCAGGGCCACAATTGATTAACTAACTACCCGGACTCTGAATTTCATGGTCATTGAAAAACTGTGACATTATCTTCTTTAAGCCTAAACTTGAGTAAACATTGAAGATTTTTAGCGTTTTGGCTGAGTTTGTGCTTTGGGAGTTGTCTATTGTTTCAAGTCTGTCATTATACAGCATTCTTGTTCAGCACGCGTGCAATGACCACGCTTGGCTGACTTCCGAATGCTCACCGAGATATTCCCGTC
>OZ038004.1:14187208-14241005 GCA_964035705.1 Porites rus | reverse complement strand
TAACATAAAATTTTTGGCGATCGAGGTAAATGTCACGTGGTTATAATGCCACGCCCCTTTGAGGTCTGAGTCGAAAATCTTCTGTTGCCGGCATTTTTTCGTGAAAATCTCTCGGCTACACATAGTGCGCATTAGTGCCTTGCGCTGAACAGAGTTTCACCAAAATCGCAAAGACCCAATTCGAGAAATTCAGCGGTTTCCAAATTTAGGTCATAATTTATGCGAAAATGATAAGCAAACTTTACACTGATTATATCTAATAAACTATGAGATTCATCTCTTTATTTTGGGCATCGTTATAACAGATGGGTCCTTGCAAGTCAGCAAAACGCTTTAGGGCCTTGTAAATGCGCGCGATTTAGAGCAAAGGAAACATATAGAAATTATAGTTTTCGCTATTTGTTGACGTTTGTCAGCGTTTAAGAGTCCTTCTCACGAAAAATGCATTTTCTTAAAAATTCGTAGTTTTTTTTCCTTCAAATTTTTTCAGGGCCACAATTGATTAACTAACTACCCGGACTCTGAATTTCATGGTCATTGAAAAACTGTGACATTATCTTCTATGAGCCCAAACTTGAGTAAACATTGAAGATTTTTAGCGTTTTGGCTGAGTTTGTGCTTTGGGAGTTGTCTATTGTTTCTAGTCTGTCATTATACAGCATTCTTGTTCAGCACGCGTGCAATGACCACGCTTGGCTGACTTCCGAATGCTCACCGAGATATTCCCGTCACGAATTAGTTTAATTATTGGCTTGCATTAAACCTATGAAAAAATGATATTTTTTTAATAATAAGTAGATTTAGTGTGTAGCACTTCTTGATTTTTTTGCAAAGGCACAAGAAGCACGAGAATTGATTGAAAATTGTGAATTAAACCTCTATGTATCACGCGATGGCCTGTCTCACTGTACCAAAATTAATCATATCTCGGCGAGCATTCGGAAGTCAGCCAAGCGCGGTCATTGAACGCGTGCTGAACAAGAATGTTGTATAATGACAGACTAGAAACAATAGACAACTCCCAAAGCACAAACTCAGCCAAAACGCTAAAAATCTTCAATGTTTACTCAAGTTTGGGCTTATAGAAGATAATGTCACAGTTTTTCAATGACCATGAAATTCAGAGTCCGGGTAGTTAGTTAATCAATTGTGGCCCTGAAAAAATTTGAAGGAAAAAAAACTACGAATTTTTAAGAAAATGCTTTTTTCGGGAGAAGGACTCTTAAACGCTGACAAACGTCAACAAATAGCGAAAACTATAATTTCTATATGTTTGCTTTGCTCGAAATCGCGCGCATTTACAAGGCCCTAAAGCGTTTTGCTGACTTGCAAGGACCCATCTGTTATAACGATGCCCAAAATAAAGAGATGAATCTCATAGTTTATTAGACATAATCCGTGTAAAGTTTGCTTATCGTTTTCGCATAAATTATGACCTAAATTTGGAAACCGCTGAATTTCTCGAATTGGGTCTTTGCGATTTTGGTGAAACTCTGTTCAGCGCAAGGCACTAATGCGCACTATGTGTAGCCGAGAGATTTTCATGAAAAAATGCCGGCAACAGAAGATTTTCGACTCAGACCTCAAAGGGGCGTGGCATTATAACCACGTGACATTTACTCCGATCGCCAAAAATTTTATGTTATATTGTAGATTGATCTATATGTTATCCATTCTATGTGTTAGACTTATGATAAAAGTGAAGGTGGGGATACCAGAAAGCTTCAAAGTAGGATGGTACCCCCTCAAAAAAACTGGGTCGAGTCACCTTAACGAATGCCTTTTGGTCCATAACTTTCAAAACAGCTGCTCCGCAGAATGTCACTGATAACACTTAACGCAAAAGAGTATCAAAGTATGATAGTACAATAAGTGTCACAAAATCAAACTAAGCGGTTCCTTCGGGGGTTTTTTGTTCTACGTCATCCTAACATCTCTTACTTGCGTGCGTGATCAATAGAAACGTCATCATTTCCCGAAGATTCCATGCGGTCCCTAATCAAGCAAATCGAGATTTTCTCTGGTGCGCTGACTGTATATTTCAACTGTAAGTACCTTTCTATACGCGCGAGCTTAAGGCGCCTCCTCGGGATTTCTTTTGTCTTTTTTCCTCGGGATTTCGCCTTCTGGACGAAATCCCTGAGGAGGCAAAAAAAAAAACTGTCAAACACGTGCGTGGAAGGCTTAACTTGTTTGCCTTTCTTTAAAAACATATTTATTCTTCTGACTCTCTTTCTTTATGCCTCTATTGAAAAAAGCATAAGCAAGGGGGTTCATTGCCGAATTTAAAAGGAATTTTGTATTCTACATCGTTGCCTGATGCCATTCCAGTAGTGTCGAAAAGTATTAGAAAACTACAATGTAAATACATTCCGTAGGTAATAACAAACACTCCTATCACAATACCCATCATTATTACAGCAGACTTCTCGCCGTGATAGGTTTTAAGAGACTGATTATACCGTAGCTGTTCCGATAAAGTGCGTGCTGACCCATAATGCTTGTATACACGAAGTATCATTAATACAAAACTGAATACTATCAGCGTAGATGGGAGGAACTCGAGTAAAATTACATCCAGCAAGCAAAAAAGGGCAGTGACAAGTCTCTAGTTTTTAAACTAACACGAAGTGATATCTGAAGCACTGCAAAAGCAGCTGTTGCAGTCCAGGAGAAAAAATAACTTGGATGATGTAACAGCAAGTCATCAAATTAATGTCTTTTAGAGGATGGACGATGGCAATAAAACGGGCTATTGTTACTTCCAATATTTTTACGCATAAGTGGCCGTGCTGTCGTATTTTTTAATTATCGTTATTTGTGATTTGTAATAAACGTTAGCAAGGGAGAAATATGGACTTTCACGAAGGAACAGCGCAAAAACATCTGTCAATCAAACGATACCATACGTTAGTCACCTGAGTTACCACTTTACTGGAATTTATTGTTAATTTGGTTCACTAAACATTGGGGGTAATGTGTTCTCAATTGCGACAGTTCTTTATTAGAAACTGGGGCAGGAGTTGCAAATTACGGAAAGAGTTAAGGCAACTTTCATTAGAAGAAGATTTTTCGTTTCCGCCATCCAATCAGAAGCGAGAAGGTAAAACTGCATATCAAAAATTAAGAGCCAGTTTCTGTAAATATCGAGAATCCGGCGACAGTTTCAAAATTTTCACTTTCTTCATATTTTGCCCAGATAAAGCCTTTACTGAGTTGTTTTCGAAAATACAATTAAAAGATCCCAAAGCGCTCGAGTTTTTTCAAAATCGAGGAAAGTTTGAAAATCGCCATTTTGGCCTCCTGCCGCCTTTGAAAATTGACAAATATGATGCATTTTCGTTTCGCTCGTGCTGGTAAACGTGACAACATCTAGCAATGTACTTTTGACATTTCATAGCACTTCACTTGTCTTTCTAAAACACTGGATTACTTTTGAAAAGCTGTCCAAATAGTCTTGTTTCTGGTCGTTTTAGTTACCCCACTTGAAGCGCTTGAGCGACTAGGCTAATTTTTGCTTACTTCGACCCCAAGAAAAGCCCACTGGTACATGGAATTTGGGGCCAAAACTAATATGGTCGTAAAGCACATCCTTTATACTTTGTTGCGTGAAAATGTTTTCCGCGGCCCGCAAAAAGTGTTCCGTAGAGAAACGGAAACGTGAAGACCATTTTGCCACCTAAATCAATTTACGGGGCAACATGTTTCCCTACATACCTACGCAAACAATTTAAAAATTGCTCTGGAAAACCGTACACATGTTTCTTACCGCTTGAATATCGGATAATAGACACATATGTAACTGTTACCTTTTGATTTTTATCTCATTGTACCGAATAAGTGCTAAAAACGCTTTCATTGCAGACTCGTGAATGTCAACACTGAGTTAATATACAACCAAACCAATCAAAACAACCATTTCAACTTCGGTTCGTTCCACAACACGTATTGCATTTTTGAAAGCCTACAAGTTTATAAGTTTGTAATAAGAGATCGACCATCTTCCAAAACAAAGAAATTGTGAGTGGTTTTATAGCTTTCAGCTTTGCTCTCAGAGACATTTTCCGTAGGTAATAACAAACACTCCTTACAATACCCATCATTATTACAGAAGACTTCTCGCCGTGATAGGTTTTAAGAGACACCCGAGTTATGATTATATCGTAACTGTTTCGATAAAGTGCGTGCTGACCCATAATGCTTGCGTACACAAACTATCATTGAAACAAAACTGAATACTATCAGCGTAGATGGGAGAAACTCGAGAAAAATTACATCTAGCCAGCAAAAAATAGCATCAACAAGCCTCGTTTTTAAACTAACACGAAGTGAAAACTGAAGCACCTCAAAAGCAGCTGTTGCAGTCCAAGAGAAGAAAATAACTTGGATGACGTGACGGCGAGTCATAAAAGTAATGTATTTTAGGGGATAGACGATGGCAATAAAACGATCCAGTACTAAGACACATAAGTTTACAACAGACGTGTAACTAAACAACCACCTTACAAAATTCATCCAAGACAGCCAATGTTGAGGTCAGTGGCAGGTGATTGTAAAGTCGCATAAAAACAGAGAAGAAATAACACTCAAACCAACACAGAAATCCGCCACGGCAAGTGAAACAATAAACGCGTTGGTTTTGGTGCGGATATTTCGTCTGCTGCAAACGAGAAAGATTGTAAATCCATTTCCAATGATAGCCAGATATGAAAGAGCCCAGCCAAGAATCCAAAACCAGGTCTCCATCTTAACCGTTACAGGAAGTTCTTATTAACTATAGATTATAAACAACACCTTGCATAAATATCAGGGTAGCATTTATTTTTTACTATCCCAACGGGGGAGGGCACTCAACTAAGTTTTATACAGGGAGGCTGTGCCGCGATGTCCAATCCCCCTTACCCTTTTATATACCAGTAACCCCTTACCTTCTACTGTAATCCTCTCACATACCTAGTTTAGACTTTAATTGCTGTATTTTCACCTTCTTTTGAATATAAATCAATCCCGGAACTAGAAAGTTTTCTTGTCTCTTTCACATCCACAAAATATATCTGTTCGTCCTTTTTTTGGTTCTATTACAGACCAAAAGGACCGATTTCCATAGTTTTTCATATACTTAAACTAATAAAACCCTTGCCCTTTCATATATTTACCTACTAAAGCCTGAAAAGGTACCCCTCTTGGGCGGAGCCTCCCCCCCATATAGGCCATTATAGGGAGTACCACCCCCCCTCCACCCCGTGGTACTAATCGTTTTTATTTTTACTAACGGTGCTGATGAATGTCATGATAATTTGTATTGTGCAGAGCCGTGACAGTCAATTTGCATCAAGAAGAAATATAACTGCTTATAAGTAGTTTAATGATAAGGAATACATTTCAAACAACGAAAATACGTAGTATACAAAATGTATTCAGTTAGTAAATTCTAGGAATCTACTACATCACACAAAATTCGGCTTTTATCAATTACAAAGTTTTTTGTTTATTGTTGTCATAGTAATATCGATTTTAATTAAAAGTACATTTTCATAAATTTCAATGCATAACAAAATTACTGGTGAAAATTTGTAGCGATCGGACAAGGAAAAAACCACTTTTTAGACGATTGAGAAATATCGGTATGGCCTCTGAAAAACTGTATCGAAACACCTTAAGTCAACTTAAAAAGTAATAATATTCTAAGTCAAGCACTGTGACAAATGATCGTGAGATTTCTTTAGGATGAAATGAACTTGTTGAAGATCGATTCAGTTAAGAAATTAAATCGAACATTTTCTCGCTAAAATGTCTATATATAGATACAACATGTGACCGTAAATGGCGTGTTTTTCTGATAGCCCGCTTTATACGGACAACCGGTTAGTACGGACATTTTAAGACTAAAGGTGGATTTCCACTGCCACGTAATTTTTCCGTGCGTACGCGCGTAAAAAAAAATAGAGGAGATATATGAAAGGCCACGCATAAAAGTAAAAGTTGAAGTCATACATTGCCTGTAGTTTATTTACGAGCGTAAAATTTACCAGCGTTCGCACGGAAAACTTACTTGTCAGTGGAATTCAACCCTAACTGACCTGATAAATCGTGAAGGCCCGGTGGTCTACTCTGTGAGAGCGGTTGGAAAGTCGGTGGTTAGGTTACCTGGTCTCTCCACCGTCGTCAACGCCGTGCAGACTGCGTGTTTAACTTAATCTTGCTTGCAGATTAATTATATTCCATTTCCGAGTTGTTTGTTTATTTGTGTTTCCAGAGCAGAAGGAGAAAATACCTCACGCTTTCATTTAACGAGAAGTCAGGCGCAATTTGATTTAAATACACTAAGACAGAAATCGGATTTTTGCTCACTGTCCTATGGGTCTTGCTCCTTTCTTAACCCTTCAAGTCCCAAAGGTGACCAACATCAATTTTCTCGCAACAATATTCCTGCCTTGTCAAGAGATAAGGCGATGAGAATTTATGAAATGATCACGTAAGAGAAAATGCTTTGATCTGCTATCAAATTCTCCCAACTAAATCTTAAAGGAAATGTATGGAGATCAATTTGGAGAATTGGGGCTTAAATGGCTAAGTACCATGTTTCCAAATTTCAATTCAGCGGGAG
This sequence comes from Porites rus, assembly GCA_964035705.1. NCBI lineage: Eukaryota > Metazoa > Cnidaria > Anthozoa > Scleractinia > Poritidae > Porites > Porites rus. The sequence goes on along the minus strand of OZ038004.1, from coordinate 14,234,398 downwards.
TCCAAAAGGGCCATATATTGCCCAGTTCTAAGCTTGTCACTCTCTTTATTCTACTTCAATTAATGTTAAGACCTACAGTGTTGAAAATGAGTCAAACACATACGTGCGAGGGCTTCACTTGGTTAGCTTTCTCTTTAAAAACTTCTTCTTTATGAAAAAGGCATAAGCCAGCGGGTTAACGGCCGAGTTTAAAACCAAAACAGGAATTTCATAGTGTTCATCATTACATAGTGATGAGGATAGTGTTAGAAAACTACAAAGCAGGTACGTACATTCCATAGCAAACAAGAAACACTACTCTTATCACAAGACCCATCATTATTACTGCAAACCGCTAGAGAAGAGTTTCAAAAGACGCCCGATGGTTCGGTGGTTAAAACGTAACTGTTTTGCTATTAGGTACGTGCTGACCGATCGTGCTTGCCTACATTTTTAGCATTGATACAAAACTGGCTATAATCAGAGCACATGGGAGGATCTCGAGTGAAATTACATACAGAAAGTTCAAAGGAGCAGTGACAAGACTCGTTTTTAAACTTAAACGAAATGAAAACTGAAACACCACAAATCCAAATGTTATAGTCCAAAAGAAGAAAATAGCTAACGGATATAATTCGACGACGAGTCATAAATTAAAGTAATGCGCTTTCAAGGATAGACAATAGCAATCAAACGATCTAGTTCTAAACTGTGTAAGTTTCCAACGGAAGTGTTACTAATCAGCCACCTTATAAAACTCACCCAAGATAGCAAACGTTGAGGCCAGTAGTAGGCATTTTTGTCATAATGTCGCTGAAAAATAGAGAAGGAGTCACGCTCAACTACAACACAGAGATCTGCCACGGCCAGAGAAACAATAATCGCGTTGGTTTTGGTGCAGAGATTTCGTCTGCTGCAAATGAGCCGAAGAAGATTGTCAATTTATTTCCAGTGATGGTCAGTAATGAAAGAAACCGGCCGAGAATCCAAATTAAACCAGATTTCCATCCGTAGTAACAGTTAAAGAAAGTTCTTATCAACTATAGATTATAAACTAGTAATAACTAAAGGTTACTGAGTGCGGGCGGCAACGTTCGAAGGTTAAAACGATTTTGCTCCATCGCTGTGCCTGAGTGTGCTTTGCATACGTTTCACATGAGGGATAGTCAAACACGCGTACCCTGCTTTTCACGCAAAAGCGTTGTTGCGGGCGACAAGAAGAGCCCGCAATGCTAATATCCAGGTTGTTTTTACGCATGCGTCGCATGTATGTAGCCAGCATTAGTTTGGACCTCCACTAAAAATGAATGGAACGCAAAGAACGCAATTTGATCACGCGCGTCTCTATCTTCTGCCCCTCGTAATCTGATCACGAGTGTTTTGACCATATGCTACGTGAAACTTACGCAAAGCACGGCGATAGAGCAAAAGCGTTTTGACCTTCGATCGTTAACGCCCGCACTCCCTAACCTTTGGTTATTACTAGTTACTAGTTATTTCACTTGCGTCGCATGCATGTAGCCAGCATTCGTTTGGACTTCCACAAAGAATCAATGGAATATACAGAAGGCAATTTAATCACGCGTGTTTGGACCTTCTGTCACTCGTGATCTGATCTAGCAAGAGCTAGAGAAAATGTGGACCGTCACGTGCCAATAGCGCTAAAAAAATCTGTCAGTCAAACGGGACAAAGTCAGTCACGTGAGTTATCCCTTTACTGCAATTTATTGTTAACTTGGTTCACTAAATAATTGGGAGGTCATTGTATTCTTATTTGCGACAGTTCTTTATTAGAAACTGCGACAGGTGTTACAAATTACGGCAAAAGTTAAGCAGGAATTTATTAGAAGGATTTTTTTTCGTTTTCGCTATCCAATCGAAAGCGAGTAGGTAAAATTGTATGACTGTCGAAAAAAATACATATATATGAGATGCTACAAGAAGTTAAACTCAAAGCAAAGAAACAGCTTGGAAACTTATTTGCAAGAGAAAACGACGGCCTTTCTCGTCATGAGAAATAAAAGTACTCAGACCTGTATGGACGCTGCAGATCGTACTAACGTTCTTAAACATTTCATTTAGGCTAAGCTAAATTGATCGGAATAATTTTCATCTAGAAGATAAATAAACTACTACTTAATTCACCTGCTCTTTTTTAACAGTGCGCCAAAATGGAGAAAGTGAAAACAAGTGTCTGCTTGCAGGATGTGAACATTAAAATATACTCTCACGATGTGATATTAAAGGTTCGATCTGATAAGAACTTTCGCCTCCCACCACTGTGTGAACTTGATCATTTCCCAAATATTTTGCATTCTCTTAGGGTCCAAAGGTTCTTGTTTTGTCTCCTTATGCGTCTTTTTTTTCCAAATTCCAATTCGCTTTCAGAGTCACAGATCCATCTGGCAGTCTCTTCTCACGCCTTTCAGCGTCTTTTAAGCCCTACATCGTCCAAAATTGAGTCAAGCGTCCTTTGGTAGGGTTTAGTTAAAATTGTTGTATTTTCTTTAAAACACAGCGCCAACAAGTCTTTTTTATATATATATACCTCGGAATCGTTTCAAGAAAGCACCTGACTTATACTGGATTGTATTCTTATCATCCTTTGGTTCTTGTACCCTCCTTAAACACCAGTGCTTCCAAACTATAATTTGAGACAAACCTCCAGGGATTTGCCGGTTCCAAAACTGCCGCCCGCGATGTCTGACACAATCCGCTATCAAAGGCAGTTCTGCCAACTTATAAGATCTTTGGCCTTCAAAAATGAACTAACGATGAGTGGAAGGCTCTACTTGGTTACTTTTCTTAAAAACCGCCTGACCGATAAGTCTTCTAAACTCTTTCTTTATGTCTCTTTTGAAAAAGGCATAAGCCAGCGGGTTAATGGCCGAGTTTAAAACCAAGAACGGAATTTTGTAGTTTTCATCATTACAGCGTGATGAGGATAGTGTTAGAAAACTACAACGCAGATGCATCCCATAGCAAACAAGAAACACTCCTATCACAAAACCCATCATTATTACTGCAGACCTCTCCTGGTGGATTTTAAACGTCACCTGATGGTTAAAACGTAACTGTTTTGCTAAGGTGCGTGCTGACTGATCATGCCTGCATACATGAAATATCATTGTCACAAAGCATAGTATTAACACAACACATGGAATAAACTCCAAAATTATGGTCAGCCAAATAAAAGGGACAGGTATTGTTTTGAAATAAAACATAAAAGGGATAAACGTTAGCACATTATAACTAGCTGGTAGAACCCAAGAGAAGAAAATAACTTGAATAATTCGACGGCGAGTCATCAAAGTAATGTATTTTAGAGGATGGACGATGGCAATAAAACGATCCAGTACTAAGCCGCATAAGTTTACAACAGACGTGTTACTAAACAACAACCTTAAAATATTCACCCAAGATAGCAAATGATGGTCATGAGTGCGAGGCCAGTCGCAGGTGTTTGTAATGTCGCAGAAAAACAGAGAAGGAATAACGCTCAAACCAACGAAGAAATCCGCCACGGCGAGTGAAACAATAAACGCGTTGGGTTTGGTGCGGAGATTTCGTCTGCTGCAAACGAGAAAGATTGTAAATCCATTTCCAATGATGGTCAGAAATGAAAGAACCCAGCCAAGAATCCAAAACCAGGTCTCCATCTTAGCAGTTAAAGGAAGACTCTCTTAACTAAAGATTATAACTGACATCCCTGCTTAAATAACAGGGTCACATTAAATACGACTTGTCTTTATTTCAGTGTAATAACGGTCCTTATTAATGCCATAAAAATTTGCATCGGACTAAGCTATAACAATTGATTTGCACCAAGAAGAAAAATAACTACCCAATTTTTTCGTGTGTGTTAATAATAAAAGAAACTGCATGATTCTAAACAAAGAAAACAGGTGCAAAATGTTCTAGTGAATTCTCGTTTTGTTAAATATACCGTTCCAGCTTTGGACAGCTCGTCTACTCTTCCGGGGTTGGGCTGCCTAATCATTCTGATCATTCGTTTGAGAGGAGCGAATTGAACTATGATAAATTTTTATAGCTGTATCGGCAATAAAACGTGCATTTCTTTCTCCTTGACCGAGTCAAAGTTAGTTATTTTACACCTCATGCCAGCAGAGTGACGTTCTGACGATTTTTTTTTTAGTTATGCTGGTTCTCTACACGTGATCTTGACCAATGAACAGGCCAGGGCAACTGTCATTTTACATATAAGACCATTTACACAATAATTATACTGATGAAACTGACAGTGGCTTCTGTGAGCCGGCAATCATCGACGGTGGTATATCATCAGTAATTTTTGGTTGAATTTTAATTATGGAACGCCATAAATTTAAGCCTTAATTAAAAAGGGGGTCCATCAACCACGCTCCAAGACCGGTAAAACCGCAACAAGCAGTTATTATGTTGACAAATTTTGGTAAGAAAATTAAACTTTTACGGTTGTTTGACTTTTATTACGACTAACGGTTAAAAGTTTCCACCTGACGGCTGAAATTTGTGGCTGTTTTACGGCTAACAGTTAATTCGGTCGAGACCCTCCTAAAAGCAGCAGCATGAACTAACCTGCCCTTGCTTTCCATTTGGTCAGGGTTAAAGCCTATTGTTATTCATTCAATTTTTTTTTTTCTGCAGAAAAAGGTTATGCAATCGAGAGGCCCTGGGGACTACCGTGTGTCACAAAATTTTTGCGGGTTCTAATTTTTGCGTTTTTTGCGATTTTTCCAGCAATCCCCAAAAGTAAGTTCCCGCAAACTTTTTTCCCGCAAAAATTTACTCCAGAGAAAATATTCTCTAACTTCAATTCGCTACACAAAAATACAGTACTAAGAAATCGTGCTTGTTCAATTACAACTTGGAGTTTTTCATTCAGAAACAAAACGGTGTACAATGAATTACTGGTATTACATAGGGTTCGCATACGGTAGTATTGTTTGAAAACATCTTTTTCTATTGCACGTACTTAACATAAACGAAAATATTATCAATGCTGGGTACTGGGTATTATTCTGAAAATCGCAAAGATTAATTCGCAGCAAGAAAAACTAATCTGTCCTAATCGCAAAAATTAGTTCCCGCAAAACACAAAAAATCATCAATCCGCAAAAATATAAACTTCCGCAGAAATTTCGTACCACACCGTAGGTTAAACTTTTTTGCGCCAGAGAAAATGGCGGAAAATTTCACTCGTTTTGAGAGAAAAAATAGTCGGAAGAGATTAAGCAACAATATGACCTCAACATGGTTTTGGCGTCCAGCGGATTTAGGAAAACACAAGGGTTTGGGTGGGGTGCTCAGTCCCACGCGCTCATAAAACCTGGTCTCGGTCGCTCTTAGGGACCGGTCATAATTTATCGCCTGGGAGAAGGGGGGTGAAGGATTTTTGTTGCAACAACGGAGCACTTACGTGATCCCCCCTTAAAGCATACAGTGTGGTTTTGATCCGCCCACATTGGTGGTGGAAGATTTCATGATCCCACCTCTTCTATCCCAGCCACCACAAAAAGCCAGTGTTACTATATGCAAGGAAGTGACGTCTATATTATTTAATACTTTACGTCTCATGAACCTTGAACAACAACTTCACCTATTTTATCATCTGATATGAACTGAATTGTCTGTGAAGGGTTACTCTTCTCAAACAAATCGTTAAAAACAAAGTCATTGTCTCTCTCGTCCTCCACACTGTGGAATTCTTCCTCATATTCTTCATCCTCTGATTCCCCGTCACTTTCCCAGTCTTTAGCACCACACGATTTGTCTGTGTTCATAGACTCTTTGATGTGTCGGTAATAATGACATCAAATTGCTTTTACTTTGTCAAGCTTTCGATCAATAGTGGTCAGTCCGTGTTCGTTCAGGTAGAAGTCAAGTTCTTTTACCTTTATCTTTTCGATCTTGCCACTCTCAGTAATGGTGTCCCATTTGAAGTCCTTGTATGTCCGTTCTGCCTCTTGCCTCTTTCGTTTCTCAGCTTCTATTGTTGTAATGTCTTTTCTGATATCAATATCTTTAAGATGATTAATATATGTAATAACATGCTTCTCATCAACATTGTATTTTGAACAGAAGCTCTTGATGGTATCTCCATCGTTAATGACACTGACGGAATCTTCCTCATACAACTCCTTCAAACATTTTCTCAGGAGTCATCCGGTGTCCTGCCTGTCGATTCCGTCTGATAGACATCCATGAAATGTCCCCGATTGTTTGGGAATGGTACTGATTGCGGAATTCTTTCTGTCTCTGGTCCCACCCAGCTATCGTTAGAACAGCAAGAACCGAGATTGGAGGTCTCCTCTATGCCGCAGCATCACGACAGAATTCCACAAAGAGCTCTCCACGGATGTAGTTGTCTTCCATAAACGATTCGATTTTTCTGAAGTATACTGCACCGGGGAATTCCATTTTGTTTCTTCCTGATGCGCTCCGATATCTATCAAGATGAGAAGAACTGAAAAAGAACAGTTTCTCAGGAGGCTCACTCACTTTACTCTTAATGTAGTCTTTAAGAATAGGGGCGTCATCAATCCTCTCGGCAACCTGACCGCATACGTACCAGGCATTTTTCTCCATCCGCGTCTTTTCAAGAGGCTGCAAAGGAGGCTGGGGGGACGAAGCAGTGACACTAAACTAATCATTTGTTGATATACCATGTGTATATTTCTTACTTCTGTTGTTGTTGTTTGTAATGACGGTGAACCACCACGTTTATCGAACGTTCTTATTACGGGGATACCATTTAATGGCTATAATAATAGAATTTAAAACATTGAACTTTGTGGACATTTAAACTATTGAACGTAAACGTTTTTTAGCATCACGTTTAATACGTAAACACAACCACTGAACAAGATCATCAAAAGGTAATAAATTGATCCCACCGATGATTTTCTCCTTTTTTTTCCTGGCCCCCCTTTAGTGCCTGTCAATAAGGGCTGATCCCCCCTCTTTCTCTAGAAAACCGTGTGACCCCGCCCCTTCCCCTTCCCCCCAAAAAAATCCTCCGCCCCCCTCAGGCGACAAATAATGACCGGTCCCATATTTAAGAAATTTTCAAAATAGTCGGTACCAACTGACTTGATAAAACACACATATCGAGGACAGAAAAAATGAAAAGCACCAGCTCCACCGTACACATGAAGTAGGCACCTCAGGCACCTTTCAGCGTCAATGGGGTGCCAATGGGTACATTGGTAAAGTCGTTGGTAACTCTTTTCGTCTTTCTTTTTAAAATTTTTGTGGGTACTAAGTTGTTGCTGTTGTTGTTGTTTTTGGAGTGCGTGCGTCTCCCGTCCTTTTGCTCCCTTCGGTCGCCTTTGTCGGCTGCACTGTGGTGTTTTCCTTTTTGGTGGTTTTTGCTTGAGTGTGTGTGTTGAGGGGGGGGGGAGGAAGGTGGGGGGTAAATATACGATCGTAAAATTTGTAGAAAATTTTAAATAAAGGTCAATAAAACTAACTCTGCAGTTAGTTGTAAGTTGCTGTCCTTAATGCTCAAACGAAATTTCCAGCTGATATACTCAAATTCACCCTCCATACAATGTAATTAACAGTTGTTCTTTGAAATCGAGGTGAATACTAGAGAGGCTAAATATTTACCGAGGCGCGAAGCGGCGGGGTAAATATTCCTAAAGCCACTATTCACCGAGATTGAAAAGAATAATTGTTTTAGTATATACACACGAAGTGATCTCAACAAAATCGGAGAGGAAACCATTAAAAAGTACCATTTTATTGAAGGATCAAATCACGCGAAAGTTTTGTGGGCCACAAGTTTATTAGCCTTGGACTTGGGCTATTTAGTGTTACCCTCGTTACATAAACGCATTATTATTATTATTATTATTGTTATTATTATTATTATTATTATTATTATTATTATTATTATTATTATCTTTGCAGAATTTTTAAAAATGTCAGTTCACGAGTTTATCACTTCGCAAACAACAGGGTAGTGGCTTAAATGGAACCGTTAAAAGTTTGAATTATTTCCTTACCTGAGAAGAAAAGTACAGCTTTGTTGTTTTCTGTTGACTAGCCAAGTTTAAAGCCAAAGGGGTTTGTTGTGTCGTTCTTCGCATGAGATGATGACAAAAATGGCGGCTCGGTTGCTCGAGCTGATGTCGTCTTCCTGTACCGTTATTCTTTTTCCTATTTACTTGAAACGTAGATTTTTTGCAAACGTAACATTTGCTTTCAAATTTGTTTGTCATAAATAAACTTCGATTTTTGCGGCAAATTTTCTTGTTAGGAAACGCTGCGTTCTCGCAACGGCTTCTTCTACGCGAAGCGAATAAACGGGAGCTGTAAACAATCCATCGAGCACAGAACTCAGCTATAGTAAATGGAAAAGCGCCGTTTTGAATCCTTCCAAGTCTTTTCTTCCTTAAAAAAGTCAACCCTAGGATTTTGTTGACTTTTAAAAGAAAAATGGGAAAAACACCGAGCTGACACATTATCCACTCGCTAGGAGGTGAATATTGTTGAATAGTCCGAGATAGCGAACCATTCAGATTACTTAAATTACCAAGATCACAGAGTGTGTATATACGCACGAGATGGCATCTCGGCCGCCATATACATGCAATATAATTGCACCCTTTCCAACACAACGAATCCACGAAATTCAAACTTCAACGGTAAATACACATGCTAGGATCGTATAGAAATAGGATTTAGCATAAGATATAGAAACCAATCAAACTTTCCCAGCTAAAGAAACGAATCCAGCAGACTTTGACAAACTCGAAGGATATAATCCAAGAAGGCCGAAAGTCGTCGCGCCGAAGTGGCCTGGCCAGATCAACGCGCGGCCAAGCAAACGAGGCCTGGGCACTGTACCTTTCTAGAGACCGATACATAGCGTGACCAAAGTTAGCCTTCTCTGCTGGAAATACATTTGCTCGAGGGCTTTTGTTCACTTGAGCCAATCTCAGATTTAGCCAATGAGAACAAAATTGATTTTTGACATGTATTATAACAAACAAATAAATCGAACACTCCTTTCCGCCAGAGACTATTGATACCTCCTAAAAGGGATTTTCAGACATCAGTTACAATAATTATGACAAATATTTATCACGCTGAAAAAACAATAAAATTCAATTCCGATAAAAAGGATACGAATCTTCGAACAGTTCATCGTATGAGAAGTACAAAACTGTTGACACACGTAGAGATGTCAGTAGGGACCATGGGGCATGATCGTAAACTAAGCGAGGTCTGGTACTTAATTTCGTGAGTCAACCCTTTCCCGAGTAGATTTATAAATAGAACGGCTTGTTTCCCGCGAAAAGTTTCATATTTCCGTGAGTCTCGTATGTCACCGTGAAAAAAATGACGTTGGATGAAGTCGAACTCAGAAGCCCGTCCTTCGACCATTTTCCTTTTTTACTATACGTCCATTTTTACAATTTTACAGCCGCTGGGATCTGGGTATCATGAAATAAAAGTTAATGAATTACCCGACTGAGACTGAGCATGAAGCGATGGGACAAAGGCAGTGAACTGAGGATCACGGAAAGGTTATCTTTGCGAGTGTTTTTTTTTGTTTTTTGTTTTTTTTTTTTTTGCCGTCATGAATCCCACATTTAAGCACGCACCTTGAAAAGAGTCGACGATTAAGCGTTCTGTGGATGATTTGGAACTTTTCGATGATCAGCGCCGAAAAAGTGCCAGGATCATTTGATTTTTGTCATCACCGTGGAGTGGATTTCGCCAGTTAACCACCGCGTGCAAAAGCGATGACCTAAGTAGCAACTAACGAGGAATGCTTCAGTTCCGAAATTTGAGAAATTGCAGTCTTCCTTTACAACTGACTTGTATCACCATGACAGTTGCCTGATAAAACTGGCACTTGAAACGTTGAACAGAAGACAGCAGTTGCTCGACCGTGAAGCTAACTCAAAAGTAATTTGCTGAACGGAGGAATTTGTGACATCGCGCTCTAGTCCAAAGACCCACTTATCTCAAGAAAACAACATGGATTGTATCTGCGACAAAAGAATTATGACTGACTAACAGGACAATTCTTAGCTGTTAATGTAGAAGTTTAGGCTCAATTCTCTCCTTCGAATTCGCATCTGTAGATCACTTTTTTGCGAGAAAACAATGGCTGGGCCCGGCGTTACAAAACATATCATGGAATCATCACACTAGCTGACGGACAAAACAACCACAAGGACTACAAGTATTTATTCAGACAAACGCATTTCGAAAAAAAAAAACCTTGAAAAACTAGAAATTTGATTAATATTGAGTCATTTAGCCGAAATAAGAACCTTAACGCTCAAAAAAACGAATCCTGTCAGAACTACAGACTGCAGGAAGTAGTTAATCATTATGCATGTAACAGACCAGCTTCATGGCCTCTTAATATGACACAAGCAACCAAAATTAAGATTAACATAGAGTTTAAAACTCTCCACAGTATAATCTACCCGCTAAAAAGAAAAGAAAGAAAATCTCTGAGGGATAAAAAAGCTAAAGTCACGTTTCACTAGCTTATGATTGTGTTTGGCCTATCAACACCGAATTTCCTGCTGTTTGATGAAGTACAATAGTAGTGTCATTTCGTCGTTGGGATTGGCGCTTTCCACCGTCGGCGCGCGAAGTCTCCCCTGGGAACCGTTCTAATTATAAATCTACTCGGGAAAGGGTTGACTCCAAGGGCTTGTATGGGAGATGGAGGCTCCATTTGATGGGCTCCTGTTTATATAAAAATGAGTTTGAAAATTAATATATTGCATGTGAATGAAAACCTATTTCCATAGAAAAAGATAAGCTCCAGAAATCCCTTTAAAAAAAAATAGGCTTTTGGAAAATTGATCCACTTGAAACATCTGGCCTCTTGCGTCATATTAATTCTCTGAAGTAATTGACTGGTTTTGAATAAAGATAAAACCACATGATCTCATAATTTTACAGAACTTCCTTTAACCACTAAGATGGAGACCTGGTTTTGGATTCTTGGCTGGGTTCTTTCATTTCTAACCATCACTGGAAATAGATTTACAATCTTCCTCGTTTGCAGCAGACGAAATCTCCGCACCAAAACCAACGCGTTTATTGTTTCACTTGCCGTGGCGGATTTCTGTGTTGGTTTGAGCGTTATTCCTTCTCTGTTTTTCTGCGAAATTACAAACACCTGCCACTGGCCTCAAAGTTGGATGTCTTGGGTGTTTTTCATACGGTTGCTGTTTAGTAACACGTCTGCTGTAAACCTATGCGGCTTAGTACTGGATCGTTTTATTGCCATTGCCATTCTCTCCATTGCCATTGCCATTCTCTAAGATACATTTCTTTTATGACTCGCCGTCGAATTTTCCGAATTATTTTCTTCTCTTGGGTTCTAGCAGTTAGCTATAATATCCTTCAGTTTCTAACTTTGATTATTTGCAAAACAGCTATTCTCATTTTCCTTTCGCTTCATCTAATTTTCTTCGAATTCCTTCCATGCGTTGTATTAATATCCTGCTTTGTATCAGTGATATTTCACGTACGCAGGCATGATAGGTCAGCACGCACCTTAGCAAAACAGTTACGTTTTAACCATCGGTTGTCGTTTAAAATCCATCACAAAAAGTCTGCGGTAGTATTGATGGGTATTGTGATAGGAGTGTTTCTTGTTTGCTACGGAATATATTCACGTTGTAGTCTAGTAGTGTTATCCGACTCTAATGCATCATATAAAGATGAACAATACAAAATTCCTTTCTTGGTTTTAAACTCGGCCATTAACCCACTATCCTATGCCTTTTTCAAAAGTGACATTAAGAAAGAGTTTAGAAAACTTCTTGGCCATGGTTTTTTTAAGAAAAAGGACCATGAATTACGGGTTGTGGTGGGACTCGACAGTTTTGGGGCTGGCAAAGATGTGGCTGTTGGACTCAAATCGAGTTGGAATTTGGAAAATATTGGTGTCTGAGCAGGAAAAAAGGAAGAACCCAAGGACACATGAGAATTCTCGGCTTGCACTGTCACGCAATCAAAAATAAAAATGCAAACCATTCAATACAGAAGGACTAGAATCTGGGATATTGGGAAAAACGGTTTACCTAAATTTATAAAGCTTTGTATGGAAACGCCATGTTGGTGTCCCTTTCAGGAACACCAATATGGCCGCCGGATACCAACAGAAACATCTGTTTTCGAGTTTTCCTACTAATGCGTGAATTCTTCGCTTGAGGAACTCATAAAGATTACAGTAATATTTATTCTGAGACAAGGAATGTTTAGATTGCAAAATCTCCCAAAATCGGTAATGTTTTTAACCCACATCAGAGCTTTCCCGGCCGCCAGCTAAATACCGCGTCACGCAAAATCCTGGAAATTCAAGCGTCCTCTCTCGAAAACGAAGAACCCTTTCGAACCAAAAATTTGTTTATGTAAAGGTGTTTAGGTACTGTAATACCTTGTGAAAGTAGAAACTCAGAAGTATCGATAGTTTCTTAGTTTGATTTTTGGTGACGTCACCTGCAACCCAAGAATACATAAATTATACACATGGAAAGAGAGAATCCCGCAGAGAGGCCTGGGCAGTAATGCTGCAGCAGGAAGTTAATTTGTTCGACTCCTATTTTATTGGTCAGTTCTGTCCAAGATGGCAGGGTAGACAATTCCTTTTTCATAAAAGCTATCAAAATTGGATTGCGGTTTTTTAGATCATCGAAACTTAAAGTTAATTGTGTTTATCATTCATGAATAAAAATTTGTTTATGAAGTAGAGTACAAGTCCAGATGTTTTTGGAAATGATTTTGCATATTTGCCATTGATAAGAGAACCTTAAACTGTTGAGATAGAGGCTGAATTAGTCGCGTAATTTTACACGGTGGCTGTTCAGTTGCATCTCCGTTGTAAACTTCACGGCTTAGTGCGGGATCGTTACAAATCGCCATCTCAAATCCTCTAAAAAATCCGCCAGCGCATTATCTAACAAAAGCTTCTTCCTCTACAGTCTCTTGTGTTCTAACAGTTGGTTTTATTGTGCTTCAGTTTTCCTTTTGGGTTAATCTAAAAACCAATCTTGTCACTTTCCGGAAATATATATACATTTAGTACAAATAAGCTAACGCAAAGCTATAACGAACTGACATTGCACTTAGCAATGACCATGTTGTATATACACCACAAAACCAACACCATCATTCACTCTTGTTTATTATTTTGTACATCGTTACATGTTCCTGGCTGGATTATTACTTCATATAAATATGACATAAATTATTTGACATTTTTTAAAATGTTAACGTTCTTTACTAGAACAGAAAAACTAATCAAAATTTTATTAATACTTTAAAAGTATTATGATTCTTGAAGAATTGGAATGGTGGGAAATTTCTTTGTGCTATAATCTGAGGGACTGGTCATTATTTATCGCCTGGGGGGGGAGGGAGGATTTTGGGGGGATCACTTGATTTTTAGAAGAACAAAAGGGGGGGATCAGTCGTAACTGCAGAACCCAAAAGGGGAGAACACTGAAAACTTTGGAAGGATGCACAGGGAGGACCACTCGGGTTAGCTTTGAAAATGAAGACATGGGGGGGATCGCGAAAGTCATCAAATGGTGTTAGGGGGGTCACGTCAGTGAAGTAACATTCAAAGAGGGGATGAGCTAAATTTTACCTTGTTTAGCCTCAAATCCCCCCCCCCCCCCCCCTTCGCCCGGGCGATAAATAATGACCGGTCTCTAATGTTAGTTCCTTAGGATTTACTCCTCGGTTTCGCTTGATTGAGTGATTGGAAGGAAGGTTAATACGTTTCTCCACACCATAAAATCTTATATTATCAGGTAAAATTTTTCAGTTGACAGCAAGTCACGCACTCTTGCCTACATCTTTAGTATACAGTCAAACCTGCATATGTTGTGCACACTAGTGTTTCTGTGTGGTTCAGTCATGAAAAAGTGACCGTTGATAACTCGTTTGGACCACGGAAAAGGTGACCTCGAGCGCTCAATACAGGTAACCGCTTAATTCAGGTCAGTTCTTCAGTGATTTAGAAAAATGCCTTTCGGGGCTTAAGAAAGTGACCGCTTAATAGAGGGAGACTGCATGCTTTATGCAGGTCCCGGCTTATTACAGGTTTGACTGTAAATTAACGACTCTCGCGTCTAAGGATATTGCAGGCTAGACGGCCCCCTTAAGAGAACCGGCACCTGAATGATTTAGTATACTACTGCTGCGTGTTCCTTCAACATGTGACGAAGTCTCAAATATTATGCAACTTTTTAGAAGTGTCACGCAAATCTCTTTTGTCCTGTTCCTATCTCTACTCTGGTGTCCCTGGCAACTGCAGACGATTCGCCCTGTTGTTTCGCCCGTGTACTGTCTCTATGGACGCTCGGGGTGGGGGTAGGTCTTGTACTCTGTGTTGGGAATCACTAAACCTTGATTGCGTGTTGCGGTTGGCGTAATAGGACTGGGGCCCATTTCTACTATCGCGCATGTCCGGTATCCACATGCGTTCACCAGTTGTTTTGTTAAAGGCGTATAATTTTCCGGAAACTATGAAGGAAAGATAATGAAAAACATTAAAACTACCTTCAGCTATAAGTGTCGAACAAACAATACGCCCGCACAAATTCAAACGAACGAATCAAAACTCGAAGAAATAGGCGCCGCTCGTTTTGTTTTGGGTTTTTATTCGGATTAGTTGGGAAGGTGGCGCGAGATTTTCAGCCAATTAAAAAGCGTAAAAAGGTGCAATTGCCATGTATTTCCAAGGCAATGTCCGCCAGGTAATCCTTTTATCTGTGAATCTTATTCTTAAATAATACCAACCAAATTTATTGCGGTTACCTGGGTCAACAGCTTTGCCGTCAAACCTTTTTCCATCTGGAGGAGCCTAAGGAAAAAAATTTGTTTAAAGAAGTTGTAGAGACAAGGAGTTAAAATAAAAAGCGGGAAACACCCAACGTTTATCAATACAACTGGTAAATAAACAGGTTGTTTGAGTAATAATAGGGAACTTAGGCAACAACGACGGCGACGGCAACGAATACGTCACTTAAAAAGTGAAGTCGCGCTGCTTCAAACTTTATCGCACTTATCCCATCTCGTTCATTTCGTCAAATGTTGGCAAATTTTTCTGAGTTGAATTCTAAAAGACTGCATCAAAGTTCAGGAAAAGAAAAAGAAAGTCGTTACCTTATGTTCACGTCCTCCACAAAACGTAAAATTAGGTATTTTCATGTCGTAGTTGGCACTGACGGCAAAGAAATGTACAAAAAAGCGTGATGCACGTGCAAAGTTGTTGTTTTGCCAATCTAAACCAATTGCTTTTTTGCCGTTCTCGTTGACGTCGACGTCGTCGTTGCTTAAGCTCCCGGATCATTATACGTTTCTGGGTAACTGACCACCTACCCATCCCCTAAATCAACATTTTGCCCTCAGTGCAGAGAAGTAAGTGTTGATGTTGGTTTGGGGGAAGGGTAGGAGGTCACTTACCCAGATCTACCCAGATACGTAAAATGATTCAAGCTCCCTAATATAGAGACTGAGAGACGGCATGTCCAGTTTTATAATTAAATCCATACCCTTGAATTATCGTTTTCTTACTCACCCTCCCCTCCCCTCCCCTCCCCTCCCCTCCCCTCCCCCAAGGGGGCTACAACAGAAAACTACTTACAATTTGATTGTCGATCATTATAGGTGATATCATCTTATGTTGTTTGATTTTTCCTTGGGAGAAAAAGGAAAAAAATAGAGTTAAGAGCCTATACTTTGAAATTATCGATAAACCTACGAGTAACACAAACCTTTGTAGAAACCCTTCTCTCCATTCACCAAGCCTCTGTTTGGTCTCAGATGAGGCTCGCGAGATTCTAACATGCGAACTCTGCAAGAAAACGCCGGGCAAAAATATCAAAATGTTTAGTAGCCGCGCGTGGTATTAATACATGCTACTTATTAACAGTAAGTGAGATCATTACAGGGTAATCTCAGTCCGAGGCCTTGACGTATTGATCGAGCGATAGCGATAACATAAATAACAAAAGTAGGTTGAGTTTGATCGTCCGGGTTGAGTTTGATCACCCTACTTTTGAATTGACTCCTGGGTTCAAACCTTTCACAGCTATAAATGACAAAGTTGAAAAAATATATAGACGTATAAAACAAACTAGGACGTAATTATACCTTTAGCTCTACTCAATGAAAACACCAGCTAAGTTTTTTGGGGGATGATTGGATATGTTTTGCATTTTGTCTTTTCCTGATACTTGCTTGAAGATTGGTCTTTCTAGGTAAGATAGCTAATTTTCTCTTTCAAGAAAAGCAACTTCCTTAAAAATGTTTTTACACCAGTCTATGGTTATTCAAAATGGCGAAAAACGAAGAGAATCCTGGGAAACAGTAGCCTAAAGTTAAGAGAATCGCAAGCATAACGGCCATATTCTTATAAATTCGTATAAAATCTTCAGTAACCCCGTAGGGGAAGCTACCGTCCACGGATATCGGGCAGTTTATGGTATAATGTCAAGGTGTCTTCATGTCATACCTCTTCTTTGCATGTTTTCTCCATAGTAAAACAGTAACAACCGCTAACAGCACTACTACACAAGCAGACGCCATTGTAATTATTCCCTCAGTTGTCTTGTAAAATGGAGTGGGTGGGGGGGTGGTGGGAATCTCAGGCACCGCTGGCTTGGCTGAGCGAATATTAAATACCTGAAACAACAACAACAAAAAAAACGTGAAAAGCCATTTGGTTATAGACTATTTTTTACATGACTATATATTCGCCATCTTGGTGTCCCGAGCCAATACTGCAGGAGTTGAGCTTTTTATGTAAAAAAAAAAGAAGAAAAGAAAAAACTTTCTTTTGTTCCAATATACATGCCCAATATCTGCTGGCCAGGTGAGTGAAAAAACCCTATACGTAAAGTTTTTGAGTTAGGCTTTTGTACATTATGTTCGCGTTGTTTTGAGCATTTTAGTGAGGCAAAAAGGATCAAGCATTATTCGGAGCGTTTTAGTGAATTTTTTTCACAAAATAATATTTTTTTTTTTTAGAAAAAACGAAAATAAAAAAAAAGAGAGATTAAACACGAAATCTCGTAAATCAAAACAAACCTCAAATGTCACCTAAAACATTAACTCAATAAAAACGTTAACC
Organism: Porites rus; assembly: GCA_964035705.1. NCBI lineage: Eukaryota > Metazoa > Cnidaria > Anthozoa > Scleractinia > Poritidae > Porites > Porites rus. The sequence continues at coordinate 14,217,291 of OZ038004.1, read as the reverse complement.
TCTATACGTTATGTTGTTGTACTGCATGGAGCATTTACGGTGGAGTGTTTTAGTGGGAAAACAAAAGCATAATGTACAAAAGCCTAGTTTGATTCATGGCTGAAATGATTGGTACCTTTCTAATTGGCTGACAAATCTAGACAGTGCGGGCATTTTTGGCCATTTGGAATAAAAACAAAACAAATCGTGACATGCTTTCACCAGTTTTCCCGCCATGGCGCACATGACATGTATTAGCTTCGATCTTCAGTTGATCATTCTGCGTTGACCGCGCTTTTGATTTTACGCGTAAACAAAACCCGCGTTAAGCATTACATCCTACCTCCAACTCTTTGTTATTTGTCAAGTTCGGACTAAGATTTCCGTCATCGTCTAAGAGAGCGTCTAAAATCTCATCTTTTGTCAGATACTCTTTTGCTCGAGACAACTTTTCGTTTAAATCTGTGTTGTTACCAGATGGATTTTTAACCGCGTAAATGGTGACCACAATGCTGAAAAGAATATAATTATCATTAGCGAGTAGGTCGGTTGTTTGTCCTATATTATAATTTGATTCAATCACCAAACAAATACTATCAAACCTGAGAGAAAAATAATACTCTAATGGTACCTCCTAAGTAATTCCACCAACCTATGGAAAGTAATTCCAAATTTCAAAATCCGAGAACTTTTTTTCGCGTGGAATCCAGAATCTGGCCATTGGAATCTGGAATTCAGCACCAGGAATCCGGAATCCCGCTAACAGTTGGAATCCGGAATCCAATTTCCACCGACTGGAAAAAGCAATCTGGAATCCACGGTTCCATGACTGTCTTGGATTACTATGGCTAATTTTGCAGAAAATGTTACAGCGGTCATGTTGGTTGACAAGAACAAGAGGGTTCAGCCCTCCACTGGGCCTCTGTGTTCTTACTGTTCATAGAGTAACAAAAAAATTCAAACGTAATTTCCTATTAATAGAGAGGAGAAGACTTTACGTCACATTGCCATGGTAGCGAAATTTTTGGAAGACAGCAAACCGAAAAAGTCACTTACAGCAAGGAGCCCAAAAGTGTGACGGCTTTTAATTTATTCACATTCTTTCGTGCAGATTTTGTCCAATCAGAAGCCAGCTGGAAACTGTCCTCGACTTCTGATTGGTTTATGTCTGCATGAAAGAATGTGAACTTATTAAAGGAGGTCACACTTTTAGGCTCCTTGGTAAAAGTCTATTCGCACTATTTCAAACTTCACCGATCTCATTCAATTTCATTCAATTTGGCAAATCTTGGGAAAATTTTCCTTAAGACCATATCTGTCGTTATCTAAGTTTAGAAAAAGAAGTCGACAATTTTTTTGTTGTGTTCACCTTCTCCATAAAGCGGGCTCGTCAAATTAGGAAGTTTCATGCCATAGTGCGACGCCAAAGAAATGCACAAAATAGCGTGATGCACGTGCAAAGTTATTGTCAGTTATAAACATATAATTGTGCCTTCCTCCTTGCCGTCGCCGTCGTCGTTGGTTTTGTTGTCATCCCCAGAAATAGTGCTACCGTGGTAACGTGACGTCACACTTCTCCTCTCCATTAGTTACCTTTCTTACCGTTTTTTAGTCTCCCTCTTCCTCCTCCGCGCTTCTGCCTCCCCAAGGACCGTGTAATCTGCTATACTAACATCAGCACCTAAGTATCTTGAAAGCTCCTCCTCAAACTGCTCACGTCTCGCTTCGAACTCTTCCGGAGAAATTTCTAGCTCTATTTCAACCATCACCTCGTCCGCTTCAATAGTATCAATGCGTACGGGAGCCACGGCACTGGTCAGCGGTGGTGAACCTTTGTCTTTAGCGAGCACGCGTAGCTCGTACGTTTTTCCTGTTCCAAGGACAACGCAAGCAAATTGAACAAAAAGATAAATTAAAAACAATGCTCTAGTGCTCTAGTACTTAGTTATGTTATTTTATCATTATGTAATAGTAATGTTATTTTATTACTTAAAATTCCTTTTTTTCTTTTTCCCCGTGAAGATATATATTAGCTTTTGAGCTACTCTGTAAATTCGAGGTAAAATAAAGTCACGTATGTCAGTATATATGTATAAGACACAGTTGGTTTTCTGAATGGAGAATTAATCAAGTAAAAAGAAAAAGTATAAATTGTTTGCCAGGAGGCAGGGTGACAAAGGTGAGGGGGGAGGGGAGGGAGGGAGGTGCACTGTTTCATGAAGTCCTCTCATAAGTTAGATCGGAGAGGCCTTTAGAACACCATATAGAAAGTTTAAAAGTGTAAAAATAGAGGTAAACATTTTGTACAAGAGAAGAGATAATTGGGAGGTCCACTATAAGAATTTAACAAACATTTATTCTACACTTACTCAGAATTCCTGTCGTTGTTAGTACTCTGTAATGTTCGGAAGCTGCTTTCGAAATGTAACATCGGAAACATCGAAAGTGTTCGAAATACTTGGCGTCAACTTCCGTTTTCAATTACACCACGGGATGAATAAATTGTAAAGTAACTTAAGGTATGTAAAGAAAACGATGGACTGTACTGAGTGTATTCAACAGATGAGAATAACTTCGGCAATGTTCGGAAGTCTTCGAAAGACTTCGTAAGAGGAGAGAGACGAACTTACCACTGGGTGGAGTGGCTTTGAGGCGAATTCCACCATCAGTACTACCCACGGTAAAGAAATCAGATGAATCCTGAAGCTCATAATCCACTTTTCCATTGTCACCTGAGTCCTTGTCTGTTGCTTTTACTGTGATGAACGGCGGGGAGTCCAAAGAGCGATCATGGCGAATGCTGGCTTCGTAGAAGTCTGCAAAAATAAAACCGTAAGGCAAAACATTTGGCCGGATTTGATGACGCCTTTGTTCCCTACAGGACTCTCAAACTTTGCAACTAAAAGGTTTCTTTTTTCCAGTTCTTTATTAATACCGTAAGTGACCTAATTGACGCCCATTTCCAAATAAACGTCTCTTATTTAATACACGCCCCCCTCTACGCTCTTAAAATTGTATTACACCCCCTTCTCTAATGAACGTCCCCCGTCTAATAGACGCCCCCTATGAGAACTTCTCCAAAATACTAGGAATTAGCAAAAGGAGCAAAATCATTCGATTAATTCAATTTCTTGCTTAATTAACGAGGCTTTGCGTATTTCATCTTGTTCAAGATTCTGACATCGATGTTGGGATCTGAAAGAGCGATATGGATATCTAGACGTTCTAGACGTATCTATTGATGAATTGAATATTCCACTATTTCTAAACTCTCTTGATATTTTCGCCGAAAGCATATTAGTTTTGTTGAGCTCGTTACAGTTATGAGAATATACGCCTCCTATCTATTAAACGCCCCCGCTCGGACGCCTAAAATTAATTACACGCCCCGGGCATTTATTTAGGTCATTTACGGTGATTTCTATGATAAACAGACTATATTTTTGACTGGCCATGATATTGTTAAGAAAAAAGTTTTTTTTTAATTCAGTGATACAAGCGACTTGGAAGAATTAATCGATTGAACTTTCCAAACATGATTTGGACCTAACCTACGGTTATAAGACCTTATAATAATTGTTAAATAATAAATGAGAATGGTTATGATTATGGTCTACGAGAATGATTATTTGATTTGATGAAGGTTATAATTATGTTTGGTACTATAGTGATAAAACTAACCTCTTTCAAAAACCGGAGTATTGTCGTTTACATCTTCGAAAAACCAGTGTCACCGATCCACTCAGCCTGGGAACGCCGTTGTCCTGCGCCGTTATGGTGACATTGACAATCTTAACCTCCTCATAATCAAACACCCTCTTTACAGACACTTCTCCTGTAACACTGTTGATGTCAAAGTACTCCATCGAGGAATTTTGGGTAATGCTGTACGTCAGCTCCGCATTGGCATCTCGATCGGGGTCGTCAGCGGTTACCATGGTAACAGAAGTCCCGGATACGGTCTTTTCCCGAACGGAAGGGTTGTAAACTGAAATGGAAGGACAAACCTAGGTGAGAAAGAGAAAGGTCCCGTCTTAGGATAGTTAAATGAAAAACAAAATGTGGAACTGAGTATCTTAAAGCTACTGTAAAACGGGTAACAAAAACGTGCAACTTGTTTTGCAACATTGCTGCAAAACGTGTTGAAAAGCGATGTTACGTGTTTTACCACCCATGTTCAAACCTGTCTTGTAACAATCAGGTTTGCAAGTTGCGTGGACACTGACTTTTGATTGGATGAAATTACGCGGGAGTCACACCATACACGGGAGGTAGGTCAAACAAGTTTGCCTTTGGGTCGGTAAAACGCGCAATATGAACAAAAAGTAGAACTACTTCAACAACTTTTCGTATGTAACCTATAACGACCTAATTTGTTGCGAGACAGGTTTGAAGTTGGCGGTAACACACGCTACATCGCTTTTCAACCCCCCGGCGGGGGGTACTCCCCTATATGAGCTATATAGGTATGTGCCGCCCTATCGGGTAGGGTTTTTGCGTCGTTTTGGTCTGATAAACGAGTATACATTTTGCCCATTTTGGTCTGAAATCGGGTATGGTTTTCGGGGGAGCTGTGGGAGTGTATGAAGGGAGGTATTTATCATTTCAATTCCAAAAGAAAAAGAAAGAAGGAGAAATTGTTTTTGCAATTTTTTTTTTTGCTTGATTTACCGAACCTTAAAAGACAGCCTATTCAGTTTATCACAAACCTGGGGCTATTGTCGTTCTGATCCAAAACTGTTACATAAACAGTTGTGATATTTGAAAGATCCAACGGAAAGGCAGCAGAGTCTGAAACCTTAACTTTGATCCTGTAATCCTTCGCACATTCCCTGTCTAACATCACAGCCGTGTACAAGATCCCTTGAAGTGCATGTAAGAAGAAATGATTGCTGTTCTCGCCAGACATGATTGAATACACCAGTTCCGCGTTTGTGCCATTGTCATTGTCCGTGGCCTGAACTCTACCAACCGATGTCCACCCGGGCAGGTTTTCCGTGACGACAAAACTATAATCCGCGTCACTAAATTCAGGCACGTTGTCGTTGGTGTCTGCAATTTTGATGTGTACGTTTGTTGACGAGGCTCGAACGGGCGTTCCAGAATCTTAAGCCTTCACCATCAGAAAGTATTCGGGCGTGGTTTCGCGATCAAAAAGTCCTGTAACAGGAAATTACAACTTGACATGAAATAAAAAATAAATATAAGTACTTTTAATGGGTGTCAAAATGTTGAGCACGAAAGTATTTATTGAGGTCACTATTTTACGTTTCCTTCTGAAGACGGGACAACCATTTTACGGAGTCATCCGAGCCACGCGAAGTTCTAGCCCTTCGCAGGGCAAAGAAAGTACCCTCATTTCCTAGTTATTTTAAGACCTTGAGTATTGGTCCGGCCCCGGGAATCGAACCCGCGACCTCCCGCTCTGCACTCATCAGGTGCTCTACTGACTGAGCTTATCCTTCCTCAGTAATGGAAAGAATAATGCTTTCTTGACTCATGAAGTATTTCATCAGTTTCTGTGATTGGAAATCAAAGTCCTCTGCAGAGTCTTCTCTGTAACTATAGAAAATATCTTGCACTTTTGCTCCTTTACAATGCAAGAATACTAGCTGCTCTTTTTGTTTTTCATCCTAGTTAATATTCATTGCGACCGCGTATACTTCATACCTAGTGCAGTCATTTGACCGCACATCACTTACCCACACTATAAAGCGCTCCTGTTAACGGATCTATCGCCATTACATTTCCAATATTGCCACTCATAATAGAAAACGTTAGTTGAGCATTGTTACCAATATCGGCATCTGTTGCGGTAATGTTTAGAAGTCTTGAACCAGTGGGGAGACTCTCCGACACTGTAACAGCGAAAGCAGACTGGTTAAACTGCGGTGCATTAAAAAGAAAAACATCCTCTTCGCCAAAACATCAGGGGGTTCTCAGTTATTCAAGATGCCTGTTACTAGACTAAAGTCCTTTTCATTGTTTTTCTTTGTCATAAATTTGGTAATTTCTCAAGTGTTTCTCGCAATAGGTAATTAGCCGAGCTGTCGCAACACAGTTGGTAGGAAAATGAGGATTGTCGCGTGTCAACGGCGCAAACTTAACCGCTGTAATTCAAAGGATGAGCGCTTTCCATTGGACATAAATTCCGGTTTTAAATGTTAGAAATTTCACATGCCCAATGGAATTCTACATTCCGGTTACACCGACAAGACCCAAGCCACCGCGCGTTTGGTTATTGTTCTTGAAAAAAAGTGGCGGTGGAGACAACAACTTTTTTGAATGGGAACTGGCACACTTCGGTTCGACCGTCCGAAATAAGCGGACCGGTCCAAAGTGGACCACCTTCAAAGGCAGTCCCAAATATTGCGGTCGGACCGAACCGAAATGGTCTGTTCCATTTGATTTCTATCCGAAATTTTTCGGAATTTTGGACTGAATGGAAAGCGCCCGATGTGACCTGTTAGTCACGTGAGTAAGACTTGGTTTTAGGTACGCTTTCCAAAAGTCAGAACTGATAGACCAGATCAGTCCCTTTGAAAATAAAGTAACAGTTGTTTTTTTTTTTTTTTTTTTTCAAGATTTTTCTTAATTCCAACACTGCCGATCTTAACGTGTATAAATAGCTCTAATCTGGCTGGATAGTCGTTCTTAATTGGAGTGAAATTCTCTTTACAACTAAACCAGGCTAGTCTGGTCGGTCAGTTCTAACAAATAACCCGCGACCTTAGCTGATTAAAAAAATGCACCTTCAATTTATGCTGAAATGCTGCAGATAGTTCTTACAAATGGCGACAGGTATTACCGAAAATTGCGACAAAAGTACAAATTAATTAGCTCGGCTACGAATTGCGACGGTTCACCAACGGTTACGACGACCGAACAAGGTTTTGCATTCGGCTTTCCTTAACATCTCGATGGAAGTGGATGTTAGAGTTATACTGAAACAAGGTTTGACTACCTCTCGCCTCCTACCTCTGACAAATCTTGATCAATGAAATGACACTACTTCATGAAAATCATTCGATATTTATAGGTACTTCAGCAGTTACTAAATTTGCCTGAGTAACTTTCAGCCGTTGTCGTTAACCAATCAGAGGCGAGGAAATAAAATTACAAATCAATTAAACAAGACATATATGAGCCTGCAGCATGTAATCTGCCTCGTCCGTCTCGTTAAACTTAACGCTTGAAAAGCTGAAGAAGAAAAGATGGCTTTCGAGATCATGAAAAATGAAATTATTTTTGTACGTTACCTGTATGCGGATCATGCATTCCGTGCTTAGTTCTTTCAGTTTTCAGTCAAAGCAGTACTCGCAGACTATGCTCACCTGACAGCCTGCCTAGCAAGCGTTTCCGTGTGGTTTCGGCCGGAGCAAACAACGAGGAACGAGAGTCAAAGACCGCGTGAAAATCCTTTCCTCGGTCCCAGCTTTGCTCCGAAACAAAACGGAAGCGCTTGCTGCGCAAGCTTCTCACCTGACGTTAATGGGCAAACTCTTTGAGTGTTTAATAATAAAAAGTTTATACAATATTTCATGTAAACAAAAATAGGTAACAAAAAAAAAGCTCCAGCTACATACTAAACAGAGTACGCGAAGTTATTTACTGAATAAAGCAAGGAAAAAACAACATACTGATCACGATGTGAAAAACAAATGTTAGAGAGAAATTTCGTCACGGCTCAGGAGCGTTGTAAACCTTGAGCTTGATTCCCACAGTCCCGTTATTACTCGTGATTAGTTCTAAGTCAATTTACATTTATTTTAAACCTTTTCCGTTGTGCAAAAGTAAATTATGTTGGTGGAAGCCTTTAATTGGCGCTCTGTCTATAAAAACACAATGTCGATAGGTTTTTAAAGGCAGTTGTCATCAATTGTTGAAAAAACACCCTCATAGTTATTTAGGGACGGACCATTAGAAAAGTTATGGGGGGGGTAATTTTCGAGCCGCAGGAATTTTTTTTCGTTATCAAAGTCCTTGTATGAATTTTTTTTAGGCCAAAGCATGAATATTTTTTAGGATTAATTGGCGTGCACGAATTTTTTTCATTTACTTTTCCCTTGCGTGAATATTTTTTTTTGTACTTCGCCCGCTCCCCATCCTCCCCCCCCCCCCCCCCATAAGTTTTCTAATGGTCTGTCCCTTATAAAACCTTGTTATTTTATAATCCTTTTAATATACATGGCGCAAGACGCCTGGAGTGTCGAGTCGATATGATCTTTAACAACTGTTCTCACTGTGGCTTATCAATCAATTAACAATATTGTTTGGTTAAACGTCTTCTTTTGCATTTTTATTTCCTATCGCTTAATTTAGAAGGTTTTATCATGTATTCGGCATGCAACGTTTTTATATCGTTCCAGCTACGAGCAACTCGTCTTCCCATTTGCGATTGGACTTCCTGACCAACCAACAATTATTGCATTAATTTCTTTGTCACGATTTCTGCAGAATTTAAAGGAAAAATATCCTTAAAAATAAGCTTCACCGGGGCGAAAAAGAAGGCGGTAAATTTGATAGCTACCTCGAATCCTTTCTCCATAATAAGTTATTTTACATTTTAGGCGATTGTTATCGTTTCCGTTACACCTGCATGCTGGACTGAACTGAAATAAACTTGCACGGAAAGATTACAAGACTAACATTTCTTTGTGTTTTACTCACAAGGAAATTATATTTTATATCACAAGAAAATCGTACGGTAAATCTTTTAGTTCGGTTCAGTAAATTCTAGGAATCTACGGCCGTTAAAGGAGTTGATTACGTAGGCTATTGAACAAACATCCTCATTTGTCTTCTTACTGAGTGAGGGGGAGATTTTTCGTCAAGCGTTTGAAGTCACCGAACCTCGAACTTCTGAACTTGTTAATCTTGTTTTCTCTCGTCAAACTGGTATTCAGAGTGCGTGCATCAGTTTCAGATTGATAAACCGGAGTGGTCATAACCGATCGATGAGCCGGCTGTACAAAGCGCACGGCCATTAAGCCTGAGGTCCAAACTGTATCCAAGACAAGCAGCACATGCTAAGCATAGATCGTACTCAATTGATGCAGCATGAGTCTTGCTCGAGTATGACAAAATCGTGCAAGTGAAGCAAAGGCTTTGCTTACAGGGTGTGAACACAAAATTATACTCTGACTCATGATGTGAAAGTAAAATGTTCCATCCAATAAGAACTTGCGTCTCACTCCACCTGTGAACCTTAATCTTAAGTCCGTTCCCTTGTATTTTGAATTCTCTTAGGGTCCAAAGGTTCTTAAGTTTAAGTTTAATTAGGTTTAATGATACTTTTTACCACTGTGCAAAAATATATTTCAACTAATAATGACAATCATCATCATCATCATCCAAAAAAAAACTTTATATAAAAGCAAAGTAGGTAAAGGAAAGCAATAGGGGGAAACTGAATTCCGATACAAAAACTGCCCTCCAAAACTAAAAGATAATACAATTAAAAGAGAATATCTAAGGACGGTGTATAACTGTACATTATGTAAGAAAAAAAGAAACTAGAGGAACTACTTAGATAACTAACTAAAAAGGAGAAAAATCCAAATATAGTAAGAAATAATAGAATGTGACTAATTACAAAATAATTAAATAATCGAGTTTTAAAACAGTTCAGACTGAAAGCAGAGTTATATACTAAGGAGTTGCAGTCATTAACGTAACGGTTAAACAATGAAAATTTAAAATAGTTTGTCCTTGCTGCTCTAGGCCTGCTTTTAAACTCATGGTTACTTCTAGTTCTTGTTGGGCCAGTCAGATCCACATATGTGATAATGGTACATCACAATAGCCATGAATTATCTTGTAAAGTTGAACCAAGCAAAGGTATTTCCTTCTGAAATCCAATGTTGACCAGTTTAGTGTAGTGAGCCTTTAAGAGTAAGATTTATCAGATCCGCATATCAATCGAGTAGCGCGACGCTGGATGGATTCAATACCGACTGTGAGTTTTACCAAATATGGGTTCCACACGGGGCAGACATATTCCAGAATAGAACGAACTAAAAAATTAAAAGCTGTTTTTATTGCCACAGGATCTTTTATTTCGGACCCAAAAGTTTTCCTTCTTCTCTCCTAATGCGACATTTTTCCAAATACCAATTCGCTTAGAGTCCAAACGTCACAGATTTTATCAGTCGTAGCTCAAGCATTTCACACAGTCGTTTATATATTAAGACCAACATCCTACAGGAATGAGTTACGCGCGTTAAGTGGTAGGCTTTAGTTAACATTCTTATTTTCTTTAAAACACAGCGCTGACAAGTCTTTTAAACTCTTTCTTTATGTCTCTTTTGAAAAAGGCATATGCCAGCGGGTTAATGGCTGAGTTTAACACCAAGAAAAGAATTTTGTAGTGTTCATCATTACATTTTTTTTTGATGAGGATAGTTTTAGAAAACTACAACGTAGATACATACCATAGCAAACAAGAAACACTCCTATCACAAGTCCCATCATTATTGCTGCAGACTTTTGTTGATGGTTTTTAAAAGACATCTGATGGTTAAAACGCAACTGTTTTGCTACGATGCGTGTTGAACGATCATACTTGCGTACATGAAATATCATTGATACGAAGCAGAGTATTGATACAACGCTTGGAAGGAGCTCGAAGAAAATCGTATTCAGCCACATAAAAGGGACATCCCTTGTTTTGAAATAAAACATCCAAAGGTTTACTTTTAGCGCATTAAAACTAACTGTTAGCACCCAAGAGAAGAAAATAACTTGGGTACTTCGACGGCGAGTCATAAAAGTAATGTATTTCAGAGGATAGACGATGGCAATAAAACGATCCAGTACTAAGCCGCATAAGTTTACAGAAGACGTGTTACTAAACAGCAACCGTATGATAGCCACCCAAGGCATCCAAAGTTTAGGCCAGTGGCAGGTGTTTGTAATGTCGCAGAAAAACAGAGAAGGAATAACGCCCAAACCAACGCAGAAATCCGCCACGGCAAGTGAAACAATAAACGCGTTGGTTTTGGTGCGGAGATTTCGTCTGCTGCAAACGAGGAAGATTGTAAATCCATTTCCAATGATGGTCAGAAATGAAAGGAACCAGCCAAGAATCCAAAACCAGGTCTCCATCTTAACAGTTAAAGGAAGTTCTTATCAACTGTAGAATATAACCAACATCTTGCATAAATATCAGGGACACATGTCAGCTGGTTGCTACGAGGCGTTTTTACATGACGTCACGGCGGCCATATTGGTGTTCCAAAACAATGAAACCGCGGCCTTGTTGGCGTGCCAACCAATCCTGTGGGAGTTGACTTAACTCTTCTCATCTATAAACGCTCTCTTTTGTTCCAATAAATTTGCATAGGTGCTGGCCACGTGAGTGAAAACACTCAATTTGTTCTTTAAATGGTCTATATTTGTAATAGTTTGCTAATTAATGTCATAATAATTTGTCTTGTGCTGTGCTATAACAAAAATTTGCATCAGGACGATAATATATTAAACACCTAACGTTTCTTTGTGTGTTTGATAATAAAATAAATACAAAATGTTTTAATAAATTCTTGGAATCTAATACGTTGTTAAAGATATAAAAGTGTTATTTTCTTATCGCTTAATTTCGAAGATTTTATCATTTAGCGCTTTCAATGTACCGTTCAAGCAGTGGACATCTCTTTTAGGGTTGCCCGGCGGGGGCGGGGTGGGGGGGAGGGGTTCTTCAGAAATTTTCGGGTGGTAATGTGTCGCTGCGACACTGGAACACCTAGCCTATGCCTTCTGGTTCAGCTGAATTTTGCTACTCTTTACTGAACTAAACTTCCCAAATTCTTTCCTATCCAAGAGTTGCTCTCTGATTTTTATATCTAGTCCCAGACTTAGCTGCTTGAATACCATACCTTGCGGCACATTACATATCCCATCTGGCAGTACGCCCGCCCCCCCCCCCCCGCGGGGGGGGGGGGTTAGGTTGCCCACTGAATTCTTTTATCACAAATTTTAACGAATCTACAGGAAAAATATACATTCATATACATACACGTAGCTGTAATAAAAAAAATACATTTTTCTTTTCTCCTTGATAAATTAAAGCCTGCTAGTTATTTTATATTTCAGACTTTCTGACGATTTTATGTTGGTTGTTCCCACCTCTTGGGCAATAAAGAGGATAACTGTTTGCACATCAGTTAGATAATTTACACAATTAAACAAATTTAAAAAATTACTACCCAAGACAGAAACACACCACAGAAGGCATCGTTCGAGGTAAGCATACTAGGTAGTTTAGGTATAAATATTTTGAAAGGAATGATAAAAACAATTATTGAATTCGGCTTTTGTATGATCTGAAGAATTATACAGATCTATTCAGCCACATTCAATACTTGTTATTATTTCTCCGCTGTCAGTCACGTTAAAAGTTTAACCAATTTCCAGCTGCCATTTAACCCATCCCATGGCCTTCTCAGTTTTTTGTAGATTAAATTTAAGAATCTTTTATCGTTGAGCTTCAATAACAAAATATTTAATTTCACATCACTCAGGATACGATTCATTTTATCTCGATTACTTGTTCTATCGTTTTTCACAGCAATTAGAAAATAAAGGAAAGAAGTAAACAACACGCTGCCAACAGCGTGTACTCAAGCTGGCTACTAAATATAAGTGGAATCTAATAACTAATTCAGTAACTTTCAGCATTTGTAACTACAAGCAATAAACCCACGATTGAGCTATAAGAGACGTCACTGTTTACAAACATCCTTTAATTGTTAGTCAAATTTCTAACGAGTGAAACAAACGAATTTTTAGTGTAAGAACCAAGGCGCTTCTGGTCGGCACATTAACATTAGGCACATTAATATTAGGGACCTTAGTAACGACAAAGGCAAAGGGAACTTCAAAAAACCAATAGGTTTATTAAGCAAAACAACGACTTTGCACGTACATCACGCTTTTTTGTACATTTCTTTGCTGTCACTTCACGACTACGAGGTGAAAATGCCTAATTTTTACGTTTAATGGAGTACGTAAACAAGTGACGACAAATTTGTCTTTCTCTTTCTGAACTTGAGTGCGGTCTCCAAGTAATCAACTCCAGGGAAATTCGCCTGCATTTAACATTTTCAGTGAATTGGAATAAACTCGACAGAGTTTCTAAAAAGAGTGAATTCATTTAAAAGTTGCGTTTTCGCTGCCGTCGCCATGGTCGATGGCTAAAGCTCCCTATTATTAGGTGACGTCAGCGTGAGTATTGCTTTACCATATATGCGGTCTGCACGTCCTGATCAACTCAATGTTATTTTACATAATATTTTTTCTCACCCGGGGAACGCAAAACTACGGCTATGTTTTGACGGCAGTTTTTCTCAAAAAATAGCGAGTGTATTTCTGTGCTGCAGTAAAGTACCAACTGGAGCATTATAAGAAAAGAAGGGGAACTGTTATATTATCAATGCATGGGGTATTATAAATGGCCTTGAATATAAAACCAAAAGTGAACAGGAGGGTGTTCGTTCAGTACTGGTGTCGTTTACGTTTTATTTAAATCACTCAATCACTTGCCGATGTCCGTATTTTATTTATTAATGAGATTGCATACTTTTAAAGGTGTTCCTATTCACAAGCTAAGCCTTATTGGCTTCCTTGAGCTCCCTTGCCTCTTTTTTTTTTTTAATTAATTTTATGGCAAAATGATAATACAACAATGAAAAACAGTTTCTACCAAGTTATTGACAAATTGACCGGATGAAACCTTTAGCCGATGAGGACAGGACTATGTCAAACGTTTTGTTTTTGGACCAATCAGAAAGAATAGAATTTGGATATTTTACATATATTAATCTGACAAACAAATGGTTTAAACCCTCCTTCCAGGGAGAAAAACTAATATCAATAATAATAAACTTCTTAATACAAAGGGGATTTTCAAGCATCAGTGAAAATTATCATGACACCTCATGCTAAAGTAGTAAAATTAAATTCTGGAAAAAAAGCTGCAAATCTTAGAACAATTTATCGTATGAGAAGTTTCAATTTAATTCATTGTACAAATTGATTGTTGTGTAAATCGTCACCGTTCCCTCTTGGAAAAAACGTATTCATACATTGATCAATACGTATTTATGTTGCTTTTCCCATTTCTCTTCGGCTTGAGGATCAGTTTGCTGTTGTTTCTTCTTTTTTTCTTTTTTTAGTTTTTTTCTTTTTTATTTTATTTTATTTCATTACGAGGAGCAAGAGGATGTGCCGTTGTCATGGCACATGTTCATTTTTCAGATCTTCCCTGTTTGGTTAAGCAGGAGAATCCATGGGGTCTGAGATCAAAAGTCCGATTGTGATTCTAAAAAAACCGTAACCCTGAAATTCATCTCGTACAAAATGAACTAAGCAAGGAAGCATTTATTTATATTTTATGCATGTAATTATTCAATGTATTTAACTGATGTATATTTATTTTTAGTCAGGTTTGTTAGTAATAGTATTGTCAGTGAATTTGAGTCATTTGATCATGTTAGTTTAGTACGTTAATTTGCGTAATATCAATATCATTAAGTGGAAGGCTCACCTGTTTATCTTCCTTTTTCAAAAACAATGCCGATAATTAAATTCTTCAAAAGGTATTGTGGTCAACTATTAAAATACCATCTCGACGATTGCCCACGTCGAAGAAAGATAATGCGTGGGCCGGCTGCAACGTTGCTGCAACGCAGGCTATCTCGGCGTAATTGTCTGGTTGCACTTTTATTAATTATTGGCCATGATAGAACACGTGTAAAAATTACAATACTTAAAATATACACAATGGCATAAGAAACCTAGGAGTCTCGATATGACCTCAAACAACTGTTCTGCAAAATTATCAATATATTTTTATCTCAAGGTAAAATTTTTCTGTTGTACTTTCATTTCTTGTCGCTTAATTTTTCGAAAATCTTACTGAATATCATAGCGTTCCAGCGGTGGACAACTCTTCCCCTGTTTGATGTTGGACTGCCAAGTGAGCAACCAGCCAACAGTCAATTTTGTGTCACGATTTATACAGACTATGAAAAGAAACTCTTTTCGTTCGTTTAGTTTTTATTTAGCATGGGAAATTAGAAGTTGACAAATTTTGCCTAAAACTATAATGAAACATGCATCATTTTTTCCCCTTGAAAAAATCATTTTACTTCGATCAAACTTAATTCATAAAGATTTTATGCTGGTCCTTTTTCTCTCTTGACCAATGAACAGCGCAACTGTCACTTTAATAACAACTGTCATAATTAACAATCATAATATTTCAAAGGCTCCCGAAAGGCACTCATTATTTAATTTTTAAAGTTGAATCACAGGTGGCCCTGCTCGAAATTTGACCATGGGCAATGTTGTGTAACGTTCCAATATAGCTATTTGTATAATTGGAGAAAAAAGATCACTTCTTCAGGTTGCGAATGTGAAAGGATTTATTTTTTTATTTTATTTTATTTTATTTTATTTTTTTGACGTGTGTTTCTCCTTCTTTCTTCATACGAGTTAATCTCGTAGGATCCTTTCAGGAATAGAAAATGATTTATTTTGTACATAACTACATGTATTTTCGTTTAGTTATCTTTCATCGCCTGTTCGATCATCTAGTACAGTGGATTACCCTCGATATAACGAAACGTCCGGGTATAGCGAACACATTTTGCCTGTCCCTTGGCCCTCGTGATATGGTGGTTCCACTGTAATCCATTCTATGGATTTCGTAATGCTGATTATTAAGGCATGTGAACGTCAATGACGGGAGGACAAAAACCATGTTATACATCGCTCACCACGATCCATGTTGTCTTCAAAGTGGCAAAAACGAAATTTTAAACACCCATCGTGAACACAAGACAAAAGAAGTAATGTTTCTAACTGAAAACATGATGAACTTTTATTGCACGGTTTCTCAATTAAGTATTAATGTCCTCAAAAGCTAATAGCAAAAACTAGAAAGGGTGTTAAACTAAGTTTCCAGACACATTGACATATTTCGCGATTCTCTTTCTCTTTTGCCATTTTGTTTATTTGTTTGTTTGTTCATTTTCTGCCATAAAACGTTCGTATCCTACCACTTAATTAATATGATGAACACTGGGATTGAATCTCAAACTAAGCGTGGCTTACACGTTAGGTGTATTTCGTGTCCTTTCAAGCTTTCTCTAAGAAGAGTATTCTCAGGGTCCTATGGGTCTTGCTGCTTCCTCAAATACCAATATTTCCAAATTTCAATTCAGATGGAGTCAAAAAAGACGAGCCATAGATTTGTCAGCTCTAAGCATGCAGCAAATTTCAACTGTAAATACTTTTCTATACGAGCGAGCTACTAAGATGCCTCCTAGTGTCCAGCCATACGTGGAAGGCTTAACTTGGTTGCCTTTTTTTAAAAACATATTTTTAGAGATAAGTCTTCTAAACTCTTTCTTTACATCTCTTTTGAAAAAAGCATAAGCCAGGGGGTTAATTGCCGAATTTAAAACCAAGACAGGAAATTTGTATTTTACATCGTTGCATGATGCCATTCCAGTAGTGTCGAATAGTATTAGAAAACTACAGTGCAAATACATTCCGTAGGTAATAACAAACACTCCGATAACAATACCCATCATTATTACAGCAGACTTCTCGCCGTGATAGGTTTTAAGAGACACACAGCGATGATTATATCGTAGCTGTTTCGATAAAGTGCGTGCTGACCCATAATGCTTGCGTACACGAACTATTATTGAAACAAAACTGAATACCATCAGCGTAGATGGGAGAAACTCGAGAAAAATTACATCCAGCCAGCAAAAAATAGCATCAACAAGTCTCGTTTTTAAACTAACACGAAGTGAAAACTGCAGCACCTCAAAACCAGCTGTTGTAGTCCACGAGAAGAAAATAACTTGGATGATGTGACGGCGAGTCATAAAAATAATGTATTTTAGAGGATGGACGATGCCAATAAAACGATCCAGTACTAAGACGCATAAGTTTACAACAGACGTGTAACTAAACAACCACCTTACAAAATTTACCCAAGACAGCCAATGTTGAGGCCAGTGGCAGGTGTTTGTAAAGTCGCATAAAAACAGAGAAGGAATAACACTCAAACCGACACAGAAATCCGCCACGGCAAGTGAAACAATAAACGCGTTGGTTTTGGTTCGGAGATTTCGTCTGCAGCAAACGAGGAAGATTATAAATCCATTTCCAATGATAGCCAGAAATGAAAGAACCCAGCCGAGAATCCAAAACCAGATCTCCATCTTAACTGTTAAAGGAAGTCCTTACTAACTATAGACCATAAACAACACCTTGCATAAATATCAGGCGGCATTTATTTTTTACTATCCCGAGGGGGGAGGGCACTCAACGAAGTTTTATACAGGGAGGCTGTGCGCGATGTCCAATCCCCCTTACCCTTTTATATACCAGTTAACCCTTTTGTATTCCTTCTAATGACAGATAGTAATCCTCTCATATACCTAGTTTAGACGTTAATTGCTTTATTTGCACCTTCTTTTGAATATAAATCAATCACGGAACTAGGAAGTTTTCTTGTCTCTTTCACATCCAAAAAAATATGTTTGTCCTTTTTTTGGTTCTATTACTGACCAAAAGGACAGATTTCCAAAGTTTTTCCTATACTTAAACTAATGAAACCCTTGACCTTTCATATATTTACCTACTAAAGCCTGAAAAGGTACCCCCCTTGGGCGGAATATCCCCCGTATAGGCCACTATAGGGAGTATCACTCCCCCGCCCAGGCGGTACTAATCGTTTTCATTTTTACTAACGGTGCTCATGAATGTCATGATAATTTGTATTGTGCAGAGCCGTGACAATCAATTTGCATCAAGAAGAAATATAACTGCTTATAATTATAAGTAGTTTAATGATGAGGAATACATTTCAAACAACGAAAATAGTATACAAAATGTATTCAGTTGGTAAATTCTAGGAATCTACTACATCACACAAAATTCGGCTTTTATCAATTTCAAAGTTTTTTGTTTATTGTTGTCATGGTATATCGATTTTAATAAAAACTATATTTTCATCTTAGTTCAATCCACAGCAAATTACAGGTGAAAATTTTATAGCGATCAGACAAGGAAAAAAACACTTTTTAGACGATTGAAAAATATCGGTATGGCCTCTGAAAAACTGTATCGAAACACCTTAAGTCAACTTAAAAAGTAATTATATTCTAAGTCAAGCGCTGTCACAGATGATCGTGAGATTTCTTTAGGATGAACTTAACTTGTTGAAGATCGATCCAGTTAAGAAATTAAATCGAACGTTTTCTCACTAAAATGTCTTTATATAGTTACAATTAACATGTGACCGTAACTGGCGTTTTTTTCTGACAGCCCGCTTAAGGACAATCGGTTAGTTAACGGACATTATGGCATGTCCCCTTGGTGGGTTCCGCTGTATCTTCCCTTTGTTTGATTCGGTCAAGGTTAATTCCTATTGATATTCATTCAAAAAATTTCTTGCTGCAGAATAAGGCACCGCAGAAACAAGAAGGCCTGGAGATTAGGATGAGCTTTTTAGTGCTTAAGACAGTGGCGGAAATTTTTACACATTGCGAAGAGGAAAAAGCCAGTACTTAGTACTGCCCGAGCAAGGACAGCAAAAATAAAGCTTCACGGATCACAACAGTGCAATTTGAAGAATATCTGATGGACTAAACATCCCATTAAAGACTTAAATCTTCCCAGCTGTATTTGCCGAGGAACAGAGAAATGAAGATGGAAACTTAAGAGGCCCTGCCAGGGAGGGGTCCCACGTCGCTCGTCTGAAATTTTAAAACGTGTCGTGTCGGTGTTTAGAAATGCTTCATGTCGCTGTCGAAAATTGAACGAAAATTCTCTGTCTTAGTCCAAATTTTAGAAAAGGGGATAGTGATGCGTTGTGAAGAAACCATTACAGTTCTGCAATTTCTCAGTTAACATGTCGCGTCTATACATCGCCATTCACAATTGAGTGATCCACGTTCAACATTTTAAGACTAAAGGTGAATTTTTTGCCGTGCGTACGCACGTAAATTTTACGCGCGTAAAAAGAAATAGAGTCTATGTATGAAAGGCCACGCATAAACGTAAAAGTTGAACCTCGCTCAACTCTTACGTTTACGCGTGGCCTTTCATACATTGCCTCTATTTTATTTACGCGCGTAAAATTTACCAGCGTTCGCACGGAAAATTTACGCGTCAGTGGAAATCAACCCTAACTGACCTGATCAATCGTGAAGGCACGGTGGTCTACTCTCTGAGAGCAGTTGGAAGGTCGGTAGTTAGGTTACCTGCTTCCTGGTCTCTCCACCGTCGTCACCGTGGTGTTGCTATAACAGACTGCGTGTTTAACTTAATCTCGTTTGCAGTTTAATTATATTCCATTTCCGAGTCGTTTGTCTATTTGTGTTTCAAGAGCAGAAGGAAAAATACCTCATGCTTTCTGTTAAAGAGAAGTCGGCCGCAATTTGATTTTAATCACTAACGAGTGACCGGTCAAGTTGACCGGTCATAGCCAAGACAGAAATCGGATTTTTGCGCACTGTCCTATGGGTCTTGCTTCTTTCTTAAATACCTATTTCCAAATTTCAATTCAGCAGGAGTCCAAAAGGGCCACATATTGGCCAGTTCTAAGCTTGTCACTCTCTTTATTCCACTTCAATTAATGTTAAGACCTACAGTGTAGAAAATGAGTCCAACACATACGTGCGAGGGCTTCACTTGGTTAGCTTTCTTTAAAAACTTTTTCTTTATGACTGCCTCTTTTGAAAAAGGCATAAGCCAGCTGGCAAATGGCCGAGTTTAAAACCAAAACAGGAATTTTATAGTTTTCATCATTACATCGTGATGAGGGTAGTGTTAGAAAACTACAACGCCGGTTCATTTCATAGCAAACAAGAAACACTCTTATCACAAGACCCATCATTATTACTGCAAACCGCTCGTGAAGAGTTTCAAAAGACGCGCGATGGTCCGGTGGTTAAAACGTAACTGTTTTGCTATTAGGTGCGTGCTGCCCGATCATGCTTGCCTACACGAAAAATCATTGATACAAAACTGGCTATAATCAGAGCACATGGGAGGATCTCGAGTGAAATTACATACAGAAAGTTCAAAGGAGCAGTGACAAGACTCGTTTTTAAACTAAAACGAAATGAAAACTGAAACACCACAAATCCAAATGTTATAGTCCAAAAGAAGAAAATAGCTAACAGGTAATTCGACGACGAGTCATAAATTAAAGAAATGCGCTTTAGAGGATAGACGATAGCAATCATACGATCTAGTTGTAAACTGTATAAGTTTCCAACAGAAGTTTTACTAAACAGCCACCTTATAAAACTCACCCAAGATAGCAAATGTTGAGGCCAGTAGCAAGCGTTTTTGCCGTAATGTCGCAGAAAAATAGAGGAGGAGTTACGCTCAACTACAACACAGAAATCTGCCACGGCAAGGGAAAGAATAATCGCGTTAGTTTTGGTGCGGAGATTTCGTCTGCTGCAAATGAGCCGAGGAAGATTTTCAATTTATTTCCAGTGATGGTCCGTAATGAAAGAAACCAGCCGAGAATCCAAAACCAGGTCTATCAACCATAGATTATAAACTAGTAATAACTAAAGGTTACTGAGTGCGGGCGGCAACGATGGAAGGTTAAAACGCTTTTTCTCCATCACTGTGCTTAAGTGTGCTTTACGTGCGTTTCAGATAGTCAAAACACGCGTGATCAGATTACGAGTAACAGAAGGTCCAAACGCGCGTGATCAAATTGTCTTCTGTATATTCCATTCATACTTTGTGGAAGTCCAAACGAATGCTGGCTACATACATCTGACGCATGCGAAATAACTAGTGACTAGTAATAACCAAAGGGTATGGAGTGCGGGCGACACGATCGAAGGTCAAAACGCTTTTGCTCCATCGCTGTCCTTTGCGTAAGTTTCGCGTGACATATGGTCAAAACACGCGTGATCAGATTACGAGGGGCAGAAGGTCGAGACGCGCGTGAACAAATTGCGCTCTGTTTACAGCGGTCTTACCCAAGCGAGTATAAGAGGGATCGGTAGGTACTTCATGTATGGGGACATATATTGTACCGCTTTTACCTAATTAACTTATAACTTCACTCTTTCTGCTTGGTTCCTTGTTGCCTTGAAACTTTGTTCTCTGTTAACTTGTTGCTCTGTTACCTTGTTTCCTAGTTACTCTGTTACTCTGTTACCTTGTTACTCTGTTACCTTGTTACCTTGTTACCCTGTTACCTTGTTACTCTGTTACCTTGTTACCTTGTTACTCTGTTACCTTGATACCTTGTTACTCTGTTACCTTGTTACCTTGTTACCTTGTTACTCTGTTACCTTGTTACCTTGTTACTTTGTTACTTTGTTTCCTAGTTACTCTGTTACCTTGTTACCTTGTTACTCTATTACCTTGTTACCTTGTTACTCTGTTACCTTGTTACCTTGTTACTCTGTTACCTTGTTACCTTGTTACTCTGTTACCTTGTTACTCTGTTACCTTGTTACCTTGTTACTCTGTTACCTTGTTACTCTGTTATCTTGTTACCTTGTTACCTTGTTACCTTGTTACTCTGTTACCTTGTTACCTTGTTACTCTGTTACCTTGTTACCTTGTTACTTTGTTACTTTGTTTCCTAGTTACTCTGTTACCTTGTTACTCTATTACCTTGTTACCTTGTTACCTTGTTACTCTGTTACCTTGTTACTCTGCTACCTTGTTACCTTGTTACTCTGTTACCTTGTTACCTTGTTACTCTGTTACCTTGTTACTCTGTTACCTTGTTACTCTGTTACCTTGTTACCTTGTTACTCTGTTACCTTGTTACCTTGTTACCTTGTTACTCTGTTACCTTGTTACCTTGTTACTTTGTTACTTTGTTTCCTAGTTACTCTGTTACCTTGTTACCTTGTTACTCTGTTACCTTGTTACCTTGTTACTTTGTTACTTTGTTTCCTAGTTACTCTGTTACCTTGTTACCTTGTTACTCTATTACCTTGTTACCTTGTTTCCTAGTTACTCTGTTACCTTGTTACTCTATTACCTTGTTACCTTGTTACCCTGTTACCTTGTCACCTTGTTACCTTGTTACCTTGTTACTCTGTTACCTTGTTACCTTGTTACTCTGTTACCTTGTTACCTTGTTACCTTGTTACTCTGTTATCTTGTTACCTTGTTACCTTGTTACTCTGTTACCTTGTTACCTTGTTACCTTGTTACTCTGTTACCTTGTTACATTGTTACTCTGTTACCTTGTCACCCTGTTACCTTGTTACTCTGTTATCTTGTTACCTTGTTACCTTGTTACTCTGTTACCTTGTTACCTTGTTACCTTATTACTCTGTTACCTTGTTACCTTGTTACTCTGTTACCTTGTTACCTTGTTACTCTGTTACCTTGTTACCTTGTTACCTTGTTACTTTGTTACTTTGTTTCCTAGTTACTCTGTTACCTTGTTACTCTATTACCTTGTTACCTTGTTACCTTGTTACATTGTTACTCTGTTACCTTGTTACCTTGTTACTCTGTTACCTTGCTACCTTGTTACTCTGTTATCTTGTTACCTTGTTACCTTGTTACTCTGTTACCTTGTTACCTTGTTACTCTGTTACCTTGTTACATTGTTACTCTGTTACCTTGTCACCCTGTTACCTTGTTACTCTGTTACCTTGTTACCCTGTTACCTTGATTCCCTGTTACCTTGTTACTCTGTTACCTTATTACTCTGTTACCTTGTTACCTTGTTACTCTGTTACCTTGTTACCTTGTTACTCTGTTACCTTGTTACCTTGTTACTTTGTTACTTTGTTTCCTAGTTACTCTGTTACCTTGTTACTCTATTACCTTGTTACCTTGTTACCTTGTTACATTGTTACTCTGTTACCTTGTTACCTTGTTACTCTGTTACCTTGTTACCTTGTTACTCTGTTACCTTGTTACCGTGTTACTCTGTTACCTTGTTACCTTGTTACTCTGTTATCTTGTTACCTTGTTACTCTGTTACCTGGTTACCTTTGTAGAGAAGAGGACATTTCGTGTCGTATTACATGATGTAAAACTAGGGCTAGGACCTCGTGGTCAAAAAAAAAGAGTAAAGTTTGAGTAAACACGGTCGAGACTATTACGACGACTCTTGCCTTGATTTATTACATTGGTGGCAGCGAACTGGGATATAAAGATGGAAGAAGATGGAACTCCAGCAGGAGCCGAGGGCGGGTTACCGAAACTAGATGAAATGTCCGCAGGCGCCGAAGGAGGGTTACCGAAACTTGAATCGACAGAACCCGTGCTGAAACAACAACAAAAGAAGAAACCACCGAAAGTAGAGCCACACGAAGGGGGCAGTGACCTGCAGCAGCTCGTAAATACCCTGTCTCAAGCTCTAAAGCAGAGTATGGTGGCGTCAAGCGAACAAAGCGAAGTTAGGAGGAACGTAAGAGCTCCACGCGTTTATTCGGTGGGCCAAAATTTCAAAACGTGGCTCTCGCAGTTCATGCAATACGCAAGTCTCGTGCACATCAAACCGGTGGATCGTCGAGCGTATTTGCTTACATTATTGGACCAACCGGCCTACAAAGCTGTTGAGTTGCTCAAGCTCTCGGAATCGCTACCGTTCGAAGAATTTAATGATCAGTTGGCTCGAAGATTTGATTCGGGGAAGACGAAAGAAGATTACAAATTGCAGTTGCGGGCACGATGCCAAAAGCCAAATGAAGATTTCGATGGATTTGCGGATAGCTTGATGGAATTGATCGAAAATGCGTACCCAGAGGCGGCCTATTCGTTTAAAGTGGAACTGGCAAGGGACCAGTTTCTTCAAGGTGTAGCAATTAGTGATGACATTCGTGAGAGAGTTTTTATGAGCCAGCCGAGTTCGCTCGTGGAAGCTGTGCGTGTTGTTCGCCAGTTGGAAAGTGCTCGTAAGGCTTGTCGCGCAGCTCCTGCCGTTGAGAAGAAGAAATCTGTTAATGTGATTGGTGCCTCGGCTGATAGTGAGAAGATTTCATCTGAAATACGCGAGCTCAAGGAATTAGTTCTTGGCATGAATGAGAAAATTCGTGAGCTGGAAATGAAAACGGAAGCAAAAACCGTGACAGCCCCACGGCGCCGAAACGAAGTAGTGTGTTACAATTGTCGTAAACAGGGTCATTTTGCACGTGATTGTCCGACTAATACAACGGGAAACGGAGCTCGGGGCCTGCCAAAGGCCAGACAGTCCCCGTAGGACCAGTACGTGTGGCCCTGTCAGACAGTGATGTCCGTGAGGTAAATTACAATACAACCACGAATGACAGTGTAATTTCAGCCATATCTGATTCCGGGATCTATATTACTGGACTCGTGAATCATTGTTTAACTTGTGTATTGTTGGACACTGGCGCTACGGTTAGTGTGTTGAGCGAGGACACATGGAAGAAAAGTGGATATGTTTCTAAACTTAAACCAGTGATAGGAACATTAACGACAGCAAATGGCAATGAACTGACTGTCTTAGGAGAAACCCAAGTGAGATTTCGCATAGGAAACATGGATTGCTCCTGGCCTGTCATGATTGCGCAAGGTCTAGCACATGATTGTATTCTTGGTTCAGACTTTTTTCAGCAGTATGGATGTCAAATTCACTATGACACGGGAACCTTTGTGGTAGGAGATGCTGAAATTCCTATTAGATACTGCAAGGTCACACCTAGTGTTTGTAGACTTTATCTGTGTGCTGAAGTAGAAGTAGAGCCGGGGACTGAACAAGTGCTAGGAGCTAGATTGGAAGAGGGATATGAACAAAATACGGGAAGCCCTGGGATCTTGGAGGGCTCAAAGGAACTAAAGGGAAAATCGGAAATTTGCATAGCTCGTTCCCTTGTGGTTCCAAGGGCGGGACAGGCCCTTGTTCGAGTTGCCAACTTCTCGGATAGACCAATCAAGATACGGTCAGATGTTCCTATTGCCGAATATCACCCTATTAGCAGCGTGAATGGTAGTATAATTCCCATTGGAGTTGACTCAGAATCGAAAAGTACCTCTCGGCCACATGCATTCTGTTCGACCATTGACAGCACAGTGGGGAAGAGTGAGCAGACAAAAGGAGAGGGAGAAAAGTGGAGGACAATCTGTGAACAACAAAACCTGGAAGGGCTTTCGGAAGGTCAAAAGGAACAATTCTCGTCTCTGGTGAAAGAGTATGAGGACATTTTTGCTATGAACAGTTCGGATTTAGGGAAATCTGATCTCATGGAACATGAAATTAATACGGGTGATTGTACACCAATTAAGCAACCACCGCGACGTATTCCCCCTCACCAAAGAGAAATCATTGACCAACAGCTGGATGAGCTCGTAGCTAATGGTAGGGTTGAACAGTCCCAAAGTCCCTGGAGTAGCCCCGTTGTGTTGGCCCGGAAACATGATGGAACTTACCGTATGTGTATTGACTTTCGGAGACTTAACCAGTACACACAAAAAGATGCTATCTCGCTGCCTAGGACTGATGATGTCTTAGAGGCCCTGGGCGGTGCTCAGTGGTTCTCGTGCCTTGATTTGGCCTCTGGATATTGGCAGATGCCAGTGAAGGAGGAGGACAAACCCAAAACTGCGTTTTCAACTCATCGTGGACAATTTCAATGGAGGGTTATGCCATTTGGTTTGACAAATGGGCCAGCAAGCTTCACCAGATTGATGAATCTGGCACTCAGTGGACTCACTTGGACACATTGCCTTGTGTACTTAGATGACATTATCATCTGGGGCTCTACATTCGAAGAACATCTTCACCGCCTGCGGTTGGTCTTTGACAGAATACAAGCAGCGGGTTTGAAATTAAAGCCAACCAAGTGTCAGTTCCTGAAGAGAGAAGTTACCTTTCTGGGTCATGTTGTTTCCGGTGATGGAATAAGGACGAATCCAGAGAAAGTTAAAGCAGTTGAAACTTGGCCAACACCGCTGGACGTCAAAGAGCTTCACAGCTTCCTCGGTCTGGCTAGTTATTATCGGCGGTTTATTGCCGGATTCTCCATCATTGCGGAGCCACTCTATAAACTGTGTAGGAAGGACACGCCTTTTCATTGGCAACAAGAGCAACAATCTGCCTTTGAAGAGCTCAAACACCGATTAGTCAGTGCACCAGTCCTAGCCTATCCAGATTTTAACGCCGGTGCAGGGTCATTCATACTGGACACAGATGCTAGCCAACATTTGGGAATCGGGGCAGTCTTATCTCAGCTGCAACCTGAGGGGACAGAACGAGTAATTGCATACGGGAGTCGCTCTTTGAACGAACATGAAAGAAATTATTGCACTACTCGGTTGGAGATGTTAGCTTTAGTCACCTATGTTGACCATTTCCGTTATTATCTGCTTGGACGGCGGTTCTGCCTACGAACTGACCACCACTCGTTAACCTGGTTGATGTCCTTCAAGGAGCCCCAAGGGCAAGTGGCCCGCTGGCTGGAACGCCTGCAAGAATACGACTATACAATTGAGCACCGGCCGGGGAGACAGCATGGTAATGCAGACGCCTTGTCACGGCGACCAAGGCGTCATCATGGAGAGTGCCCATCGTGTGTTCCGTCAGCCCGACCCCAGGTAGCCGCTGTGGCAGGGTTGCCAACGGTTCATAAGCAGTGTGAGGGGAGGGATATATGGTCGACTGCAGCAGTGGCACAAGCACAAAGAGAAGACCCTGATATTGGCCCGGTGGTAGCGCAGTTGTCACAAGAGTGGAAGAAACCGACGACTGAGGAACTTCAGCCCATGAGTCGAACCACTCGGGCAGTATGGGCGCAACTTGACCTGTTGCAGCTGAAGGGAGGAGTGCTCTATCTTCAGTCGCCTACAGACACCTCTCCAACTAAGCAACGGATAGTTTTGCCACAAAGCCTGGTTAGGCCAGCGCTTACTGAAGTTCATGATGGTCCTGCAGGTGCCCATTTGGGGAGAATGATAACCCTGAAGAAAATGAGTGCGAGATTTTGGAAGCCGGGCTTGACAAAGGACGTGCATCGGTACTGCGATGGTTGCCTTACCTGTGCCAAGTGCAAGTCTAGACCAAAGCCAAGAGCACCTCTGCAGCCATTGGCCACTGGGAATCCCATGCAAAGGATCCACATTGACATAGTTGGACCATTACCTCGGACACGAAGAGGAAATCGCTACATTTTAACCGTGCAGTGCAGCTTCACCAAGTGGGCTGAAGCGTTTGCAATTCCTAACCAACGTGCCACAACTTGTGCAAAGGTGCTTGTGAGGAACTGGATTTGCAGATTCGGTGTGCCCGACAGCATCCACAGTGATCAGGGGCGTAACTTTGAGTCGAAGGTTTTTGAAGAGATGTGCCACTTGCTAGAGATCAACAAAACGCGGTCAACTGCTTACCATCCAGAGGGCAACGGGCAAATTGAGAACCTACACAAGACCCTTAAGAGCATGTTGAAAGCTAAAGTTGGAGGTAAACCTCAGAGCTGGGATGAACACCTGGATTATTGCATGATGGCCTACCGGAGTAGCATCCATGCCTCCACAGGGCACACTCCATTTGAACTGATGTTCGGAAGAGAGATGAGGATACCCTTGGACGTGATGATGGGTGGGGTTAAGGACTGTGAGTGCTCGTACACTGAATTTGCTGCTAATCTACAGGAGGATTTAGAAGGTGCATACCGGGATGTACGGGAGAATCTGAAGGTTGCTCAGCGACGCCAGAAAGATGCTTACGACAAGGGAGTGAAGCACACGGTCTATCAACCTGGAGATTTAGTCCTGCGCTACACCCCACAGCTAAGGCCAGGTGAGGCAAGCAAGTTTCACCGACAGTGGGATGGTCCGTTCGAGATCGTATCACAAGTCACCGAAGTTACGTACTGTGTTAGAAAAGTTGCAGGACGTTCTAGGAGGTCCAAGGTAGTCCATTTCAACAACTTGAGGTTGTACCAGAGAAAACAGGAGAAGGCAGTGGGTGAAGTAGTTACTGGTGGTTTGGGCACTGCACCTGCAGTGGAGACTGTTGAAGAAGGACATGCACAGTCGATGATACAAGCAAACCAACTCAATCTGACCCACCTGACCTCAGTGGCGAGGAGGAAGGGAGTGAACATGAAGGTGAAGGACTGGAACCGGAGCCTACTCTCCAGAATCGAAGACCGGTGCGAGTGAGAAGACCCCCAGACCGTTATGGAGAATGGGTTATCAGTAGTCTACAGCAAATTGTAGATCGCGTACAAATGCTGGAGGACAAGCAGACCATGGAAAAAGATCGGATTAAGAAACTGAGACCGAAATTGTTAAAGAAGGCTCGAGCACTAAGAGGATATTGAGACTATGATTTGTTATGGACAGTTTTTTTTTGTATTAGTTTTCTTTCCTTTGCTTGTGAACTGGACTGGTTACTTTGACACTGTTACACTTTCAAGTGTTGTCCGTGAATCCGGAGACTCACCCTTTTAATTAGAGAGGGGATAGTGTAGAGAAGAGGACATTTCGTGTCGTATTACATGATGTAAAACTAGGGCTAGGACCTCGTGGTCAAAAAAAAAGAGTAAAGTTTGAGTAAACACGGTCGAGACTATTACGACGACTCTTGCCTTGATTTATTACACCTTGTTAGTTTGTTACTTTGTTTCCTAGTTACTCTGTTACCTTGTTACCTTGTTACTCTATTACCTTGTTACCTTGTTTCCTAGTTACTTTGTTACCTTGTTACCTTGTTACTCTATTACCTTGTTACCTTGTTACTCTGTTACCTTGTTACCTTGTTACTCTGTTACCTTGTTACCTTGTTACTCTGTTACCTTGTTACCTTGTTACCTTGTTACTCTGTTACCTTGTTACCTTGTTACTTTGTTACTTTGTTTCCTAGTTACTCTGTTACCTTGTTACTCTATTACCTTGTTACCTTGTTACCTTGTTACATTGTTACTCTGTTACCTTGTTACCTTGTTACTCTGTTTTCTTGTTACCTTGTTACCTTGTTACTCTGTTACCTTGTTACCTTGTTACTCTGTTACCTTGTTACATTGTTACTCTGTTACCTTGTCACCCTGTTACCTTGTTACTCTGTTACCTTGTTACCCTGTTACCTTGATTCCCTGTTACCTTGTTACTCTGTTACCTTGTTACCTTGTTACTCTGTTACCTTGTTACCTTGTTACTCTGTTACCTTGTTACCTTGTTACTCTGTTACCTTGTTACCTTGTTACTCTGTTATCTTGTTACCTTGTTACCTTGTTACTCTGTTACCTTGTTACCTTGTTACCTTGTTACTCTGTTACCTTGTTACATTGTTACTCTGTTACCTTGTCACCCTGTTACCTTGTTACTCTGTTACCTTGTTACCCTGTTACCTTGTTTCCCTGTTACCTTGTTACTCTATTACCTTGTTACCTTGTTACCTTGTTACATTGTTACTCTGTTACCTTGTTACTCTGTTACCTTGTTACCTTGTTACTCTGTTATCTTGTTACCTTGTTACCTTGTTACTCTGTTACCTTGTTACCTTGTTACTCTGTTACCTTGTTACATTGTTACTCTGTTACCTTGTCACCCTGTTACCTTGTTACTCTGTTACCTTGTTACCCTGTTACCTTGATTCCCTGTTACCTTGTTACTCTGTTACCTTGTTACCTTGTTACTCTGTTACCTTGTTACCTTGTTACTCTGTTACCTTGTTACCTTGTTACTCTGTTATCTTGTTACCTTGTTACCTTGTTACTCTGTTACCTTGTTACCTTGTTACCTTGTTACTCTGTTACCTTGTTACATTGTTACTCTGTTACCTTGTCACCCTGTTACCTTGTTACTCTGTTACCTTGTTACTTTGTTACTTTGTTTCCTAGTTACTCTGTTACCTTGTTACTCTATTACCTTGTTACCTTGTTACCTTGTTACATTGTTACTCTGTTACCTTGTTACCTTGTTACTCTGTTACCTTGTTACCTTGTTACTCTGTTACCTTGTTACTCTGTTACCTTGTTACCTTGTTACTCTGTTACCTTGTTACCTTGTTACTCTGTTATATTGTTACCTTGTTACTCTGTTACCTTGTTACCTTGTTAGTTTGTTACTTTGTTTCCTAGTTACTCTGTTACCTTGTTACCTTGTTACTC
>OZ038004.1:14107208-14182208 GCA_964035705.1 Porites rus | reverse complement strand
GAGGTGCTGTTATCCCATAGCATTTCGGAGAATCCAGGAAATTTGAAATTGTTGTACAATTTCGTTGCCCAATCTGATAGCGTTAAGGCAATGTTATTACCCATTAGTGTCAAATCTACCTTACAAATTGCCGCAAAAATAGCATATGAGTAAATTCCATGAAATTTGAAAAAGTCTGACAATGGACTAATCTTGTAACGGTGTAGTCAAGATACGTTCAAAATTTTAAGTGGCACTCCCTTTTATAGTTGCCGACATCACGAGGCAAAAAGCGATAGTGACAATCTCGACTGAATGAATTAGTGACCTTCAAACTATATATCGGTGTATTACGTATCGCACAGAGTTAAGTGTTTGTTTAATTTTAATTTTCAGTCGTGCCACTGTACGGAATCCAACTTATCTTGATACAACTGATATCGCCCATTGTATTATTCCTTATAGCCGCAAAAGTTACAATCAATTCAGATATAATGATTTGGCTTATAAGGTGATCCACAGTTAATGTAAAAAATGAAAACGGTGTTGAAAGAAAAAAGAGAAAAAACGATTTTGCTTTGATCTGCATAATGAAAAGTGATCAGATATCAGTTGCATTGCATAAACCTTAATGTTGGACGTAACAGATCTGACCTCGAGATCAGGCAAAGCCAAGAGTTGGCAGTTAGGTCTGACGTTAAGGTTTGTACAACTGACCTCTGGAAGTCTCAAAAAAACTTGAAGACTAAATCGG
This sequence comes from Porites rus, assembly GCA_964035705.1. Classification (NCBI taxonomy): domain Eukaryota; kingdom Metazoa; phylum Cnidaria; class Anthozoa; order Scleractinia; family Poritidae; genus Porites; species Porites rus. Next base: position 14,181,475 of record OZ038004.1, on the reverse strand, counting down.
TAGATGGAGGAAACCAGCTTGGAGTTATCTGGTATTTTATGCAAAACTTAACTGATCTACATTAGTTACTCGATTTCCTCGTGTTGTGCGATTTTTTACGATTGTCTCGATAACAGATAAGGTATGATTAAAAAACGAACGCAATAAAACTTTAGCCTCACTTGCGTGGTATTGACTAAAAGTATCCAAACGTTATACCCGTTGTAGCACCCTGTCCCGTTGTTAAGTCATTTTAAAAAGGCGCCTTAAGACTCAGCGTTTTATGCAAAATATCTGATCGTAAAAATATTACCCAGAAATTTCGCTTACATTTTTTGGAAAATCATGATAAAAGTATAACAGCCAAACGAAACTATAAAAAGCTTCAGGTGCTATAGCATTGAGACACAGAGCCTTCGTCATTGTCCAAGCGCTGTTCTCAAAAAAGGAAACTTTTGTTTGATTTCCGTCAAAGAGAAAAAATGTACCAAATAAAGCTGATTGCTGCTAATTACCATAAACGAAAAACGAATTGTAATGCAAACCATTCAACCACGACCATACTCCAAAAGAACGCGTCCAATCGGGAAAAACCAATTGCGACTTGTCATACAAAAATAGACTAAAATTTAGACAACAGGGTAACAGAGTAACAAGGTAACAAGGTAACAGAGTAACAAGCTAACAAGTTAACAACGTAACAGAGTAACAAGGTAAAAGGGTAACAGAGTAACAAGGCAACAAGGTAACAGAGAAACAAGGTAACAGAGTAACAAGGTAATAAGGTAACAAGGTAAAAGAGTAACAAGGTAACAGAGTAACAAGGTAACAAGGTAACAGGGTAACAAGGTAACAGAGTAACAAGGTAACAGAGTAACAAGGAAACAAGGAAACAGAGTAACATTAGGTAACAGAGTAACAAGGTAACAAGGTAAAAGAGTAACAAGGTAACAAGGTAACAAGGTAACAGAGTAACAAGGTAACAAGGTAACAGTAACAAGGTAACAGAGTAACAAGGTAACAAGGTAACAGAGTAACAAGGTAACAGAGTAACAAGATAACAAGGTAACAAGGTAACAGAGTAACAAAGTAACAAGGTAACAGAGTAACAAGCTAACAAGGTAACAGAGTAACAAGGCAACAAGGTAACAGAGTAACAAGGTAACAGAGTAACAAGGTAACAAGGTAACAAGGTAACAGAGTAATAAGGTAACAAGGTAACAGAGTAACAAGGTGACAAGGTAACAGAGTAACAAGGTAACAAGGGAACAGAGTAACAAGGTAACAAGGTAACAAAGTAACAGAGTAACAAGGTAACAAGGTAACAGAGTAACAAGGCAACAAGGTAACAGAGTAACAAGGTAACAGAGTAACAAGGTAACAAGGTAACAGAGTAACAAGGTAATAAGGTAACAAGGTAAAAGAGTAACAAGGTAACAGAGTAACAAGGTAACAAGCTAACAGGGTAACAAGGTAACAGAGTAACAAGGTAACAGAGTAACGAGGTAACAAGGTAACAGAGTAACAAGGTAACAAGGTAACAAGGTAACAGAGTAACAAGGTAACAAGGTAACAGAGTAACAAGGTAACAAGGTAACAAGGTAGCAGAGTAACAAGGTAACAGAGTAACAAGGTAACAAGGTAACAAGGTAACAGAGTAATAAGGTAACAAGGTAACAGAGTAACAAGGTGACAAGGTAACAGAGTAACAAGGTAACAAGGGAACAGAGTAACAAGGTAACAAGGTAACAAAGTAACAGAGTAACAAGGTAACAAGGTAACAGAGTAACAAGGTAACAAGGTAACAAGGTAACAGAGTAACAAGGTAACAAGGTAACAGAGTAACAAGGTAACAAGGTAACAAGGTAACAGAGTAACAAGGTAACAAGGTAACAAGGTAACAGAGTAACAAGGTAACAAGGTAACAAGGTAACAGAGTAACAAGGTAACAAGGGAACAGAGTAACAAGGTAACAGAGTATATTATAACAAGGTAACAAGGTGACAGAGTAACGAGGTAACAAGGTAACAGAGTAACAAGGTAACAGAGTAACAAGGTAACAAGGGAACAAGGTAACAAGGTAACAAGGTAACGGAGTAACAAGGTAACAAGGTAACAGAGTAACAAGGTAACAGAGTAACAAGGTAACAAGGGAACAAGGGAACAAGGGAACAAGGTAACAAGGTAACAAGGTAACAAGGTAACAGAGTAACAAGGTAACAGAGTAACAAGGTAACAAGGGAACAAGGGAACAGGGTAACAAGGTAACAAGGTAACAAGGTAACAAGGTAACAGAGTAACAAGGTAACAAGGTAACAGAGTAACAAAGTAACAAGGTAACAAGGTAACACAGTAACAAGGTAACAAGGGAACAGAGTAACAAGGTAACAAGGTAACAGAGTAACAAGGTAACAGAGTAACAAGATAACAAGGTAACAAGGTAACAGAGTAACAAAGTAACAAGGTAACAGAGTAACAAGCTAACAAGGTAACAGAGTAACAAGGCAACAAGGTAACAGAGTAACAAGGTAACAGAGTAACAAGGTAACAAGGTAACAAGGTAACAGAGTAATAAGGTAACAAGGTAACAGAGTAACAAGGTAACAAGGTAACAGAGTAACAAGGTAACAAGGGAACAGAGTAACAAGGTAACAAGGGAACAGAGTAACAAGGTAACAAGGTAACAAAGTAACAGAGTAACAAGGTAACAAGGTAACAGAGTAACAAGGCAACAAGGTAACAGAGTAACAAGGTAACAGAGTAACAAGGTAACAAGGTAACAGAGTAACAAGGTAATAAGGTAACAAGGTAAAAGAGTAACAAGGTAACAGAGTAACAAGGTAACAAGCTAACAGGGTAACAAGGTAACAGAGTAACAAGGTAACAAGGTAACAGAGTAACAAGGTAACAGAGTAACAAGATAACAAGGTAACAAGGTAACAGAGTAACAAAGTAACAAGGTAACAGAGTAACAAGCTAACAAGGTAACAGAGTAACAAGGCAACAAGGTAACAGAGTAACAAGGTAACAGAGTAACAAGGTAACAAGGTAACAAGGTAACAGAGTAATAAGGTAACAAGGTAACAGAGTAACAAGGTAACAAGGTAACAGAGTAACAAGGTAACAAGGGAACAGAGTAACAAGGTAACAAGGTAACAAAGTAACAGAGTAACAAGGTAACAAGGTAACAGAGTAACAAGGCAACAAGGTAACAGAGTAACAAAGTAACAGAGTAACAAGGTAACAAGGTAACAGAGTAACAAGGTAATAAGGTAACAAGGTAAAAGAGTAACAAGGTAACAGAGTAACAAGGTAACAAGCTAACAGGGTAACAAGGTAACAGAGTAACAAGGTAACAGAGTAACGAGGTAACAAGGTAACAGAGTAACAAGGTAACAAGGTAACAAGGTAACAGAGTGACAAGGTAACAAGTTAACAGAGTAACAAGGTAACAAGGTAACAAGGTAACAGAGTAACAAGGTAACAAGGTAACAGAGTAACAAGGTAACAAGGTAACAAGGTAACAGAGTAACAAGGTAACAAGGTAACAAGGTAACAGAGTAACAAGGTAACAAGGTAACAAGGTAACAGAGTAACAAGGTAACAAGGGAACAGAGTAACAAGGTAACAGAGTATATTATAACAAGGTAACAAGGTGACAGAGTAACGAGGTAACAAGGTAACAGAGTAACAAGGTAACAGAGTAACAAGGTAACAAGGGAACAAGGTAACAAGGTAACAAGGTAACAAGGTAACGGAGTAACAAGGTAACAAGGTAACAGAGTAACAAGGTAACAAGGGAACAAGGGAACAAGGTAACAAGGTAACAAGGTAACAAGGTAACAGAGTAACAAGGTAACAGAGTAACAAGGTAACAAGGGAACAAGGGAACAAGGTAACAAGGTAACAAGGTAACAAGGTAACAAGGTAACAGAGTAACAAGGTAACAAGGTAACAGAGTAACAAAGTAACAAGGTAACAAGGTAACACAGTAACAAGGTAACAAGGGAACAGAGTAACAAGGTAACAAGGTAACAGAGTAACAAGGGAACAAGGGAACAGAGTAACAAGGTAACAGAGTAACAAGGTAACAAGGGAACAAGGGAACAAGGTAACAAGGTAACAAGGTAACAGAGTAACAAGGTAACAAGGTAACAGAGTAACAAGGTAACAAGGTAACAGAGTAACAAGGTAACAAGGTAACAGAGTAACAAGGTAACAAGGTAACAGAGTAACAAGGTAACAAGGGAACAAGGGAACAAGGTAACAAGGTAACAAGGTAACAAGGTAACAAGGTAACAGAGTAACAATGTAACAAGGTAACAGAGTAACAAGGTAACAAGGGAACAAGGTAACAAGGTAACAAGGTAACAAGGTAACAAGGTAACAAGGTAACAGAGTAACAAGGTAACAAGGTAACAGAGTAACAAAGTAACAAGGTAACAAGGTAACACAGTAACAAGGTAACAAGGGAACAGAGTAACAAGGTAACAAGGTAACAGAGTAACAAGGGAACAAGGGAACAGAGTAACAAGGTAACAGAGTAACAAGGTAACAAGGGAACAAGGGAACAAGGTAACAAGGTAACAAGGTAACAGAGTAACAGGGTAACAAGGTAACAGAGTAACAAGGTAACAAGGTAACAGAGTAACAAGGTAACAAGGTAACAGAGTAACAAGGTAACAAGGTAACAAGGTAACAGAGTAACAAGGTAACAAGGGAGCAGAGTAACAAGGTAACAGAGTATATTATAACAAAGTAACAAGGTGACAGAGTAACGAGGTAACAAGGTAACAGAGTAACAAGGTAACAGAGTAACAAGGTAACAAGGGAACAAGGTAACAAGGTAACAAGGTAACGGAGTAACAAGGTAAAAAGGTAACAGAGTAACAAGGTAACAGAGTAACAAGGTAACAAGGGAACAAGGGAACAAGGTAACAAGGTAACAAGGTAACAAGGTAACAGAGTAACAAGGTAACAGAGTAACAAGGTAACAAGGGAACAAGGGATAAGGTAACAAGGTAACAAGGTAACAAGGTAACAAGGTAACAGAGTAACAAGGTAACAAGGTAACAAGGTAACAGAGTAACAAGGTAACAAGGTAACAGAGTAACAAAGTAACAAGGTAACAAGGTAACACAGTAACAAGGTAACAAGGGAACAGAGTAACAAGGTAACAAGGTAACAGAGTAACAAGGGAACAAGGGAACAGAGTAACAAGGTAACAGAGTAACAAGGTAACAAGGGAACAAGGGAACAAGGTAACAAGGTAACAAGGTAACAGAGTAACAGGGTAACAAGGTAACAGAGTAACAAGGTAACAAGGTAACAGAGTAACAAGGTAACAAGGTAACAGAGTAACAAGGTAACAAGGTAACAAGGTAACAGAGTAACAAGGTAACAAGGGAGCAGAGTAACAAGGTAACAGAGTATATTATAACAAAGTAACAAGGTGACAGAGTAACGAGGTAACAAGGTAACAGAGTAACAAGGTAACAGAGTAACAAGGTAACAAGGGAACAAGGTAACAAGGTAACAAGGTAACGGAGTAACAAGGTAAAAAGGTAACAGAGTAACAAGGTAACAGAGTAACAAGGTAACAAGGGAACAAGGGAACAAGGTAACAAGGTAACAAGGTAACAAGGTAACAGAGTAACAAGGTAACAGAGTAACAAGGTAACAAGGGAACAAGGGATAAGGTAACAAGGTAACAAGGTAACAAGGTAACAAGGTAACAGAGTAACAAGGTAACAAGGTAACAGAGTAACAAAGTAACAAGGTAACAAGGTAACACAGTAACAAGGTAACAAGGGAACAGAGTAACAAGGTAACAAGGTAACAGAGTAACAAGGGAACAAGGGAACAGAGTAACAAGGTAACAGAGTAACAAGGTAACAAGGGAACAAGGGAACAAGGTAACAAGGTAACAAGGTAACAGAGTAACAAGGTAACAAGGTAACAGAGTAACAAGGTAACAAGGTAACAGAGTAACAAGGTAACAAGGTAACAAGGTATCAGAGTGACAAGGTAACAAGGTAACAAGGTAACAAGGTAACAGAGTAACAAGGTAACAAGGTATAAGAGTAACAAGGTAACAAGGTAACGAGGTAACAGAGTAACAAGGTAACAAGGAAACAAGGAAACAAGGAAACAGAGGAACAATTAAGTTAACAGAGAACAAAGTTTCAAGGCAACAAGGAATCAAGCAGAAAGAGTGAAGTTTTAAGTTAATTAGGTAAAAGCGGTACAATATATGTCCCCATACATGAAGTACCTACCGAGGGATCGCACAAATGCATTCATTACCATTTCGATAGAAGTTTCGACAACTAACGGTTATGGCTGCTCCAGCTGCTAACGAAGCCCAGCCCCAAGGACCTCAGGTACCTCGTGTCCCACAGGCCAATGTGGTCCGGCACATTCTAGCCGAACGACCTCCGCAAAAACTAATTCTCGACACCAACGGGCTTGAGGTAATGTGTCTACCGTTTTTTCATACTTCGCTAGCGCTGCTCCCGCTTTTCGTGTGCACGTGTCGGCATGTTCTCATTTGTCCCTTCCCTGCGTTTACCTGCGTAGTGTTCGTTCTCCACTCCATCTAGCCTCCTGGCTCCTGGTTTGTTTGTTTCCTCATGACCGATGTTATTTATTTTAGTTTTTCCGGCATGAGAAGTTCTTTGGTTTGTTTGTTTGTTGCCTCATGACCGATGTTATCTATTGTGTCCCCTTTGCCAGTGCATTTTGCTTGGTTTGTTTCCGGCTGGAGAGGTTTTATTTCTTGTTACCTCGTAGCCGATGTAATTCATTGCACTGTTCTTCTACCTGGTTTTTTTGCAATTAGCATTTCGCTTCGGGGTTTACCGGTATTTAGTTTATCTCCAATTGGCTTTGTTCCTCGTTACCGGCGTTTTATCGCATTGTTATACATTTTCTCTAAAGCTGCTACTTTGCTTCAGTTTTCCCGGCATGAGAAGTTCTTTGGTTTGTTTGTTTGTTTCCTCATGACCGATGTTATTTATTGTATTCCCATTGCATTTTGCTTGCTTTGTTTCCGGCTCGAGAAGTTTTCTTTGTTGTTGCCTTCATAGCCTATGTAATTCATTGCACTTTTTCTGGCTTTTTTGCAATTAGCATTTCGCTTCGGTTTTGTCGGTTTTTAGTTTATCAATTTGTTTTGTTCCTCATTACCGACGTTTTATCGCATTGTTATACATTTTCTCTAAAAGCTACTACTTTGCTTCAGTTTTCCCGGCATGAGAAGTTCATTTATTCGTTTGTTCCCTCATGGCCGATGTTATTCATTGTATTTTTATTACTTTTGTACACAAGAAATTTTGCCTGGTACAATGGCTTTAGCTAGCTTTTCGCTTTGCTTTTGCGTGCCGGCATCTAGTTTATTGTTTTGTCATTATTACCGGTTTTTTCATCGCGTTACTACACTTTTTACAGCAAACTTTGCTTTAGTTTTTCCGGCATGAAAAGTTGTTTATTTGTTGTTGCCCCATGGCTGATGTTTTTTATTGCTTTGTTGCTGCGGTTTATCACGAGGGCATTTTAATATATTTGTTTTCCCGGCTTGAGAAGTTCTTTTATTCGTTTGTTCCCTCATGGTCGATGTTATTCATTGCATTTTTATTACTTTTTATACCACAGCGTTTAATCCTTGGTACAATAGCTTTAGTTTTTCGCTTTGCTTTTACCGACATCTAGTTTCTTTACTATCACACTTTGGTGTAGTGAAAACTTTGCTTTACTTTCTCCGGCATTTTAAGTTCTTTAAATTGTTTGTTGCCTCATGGCCGATGTTGTTTATTCCTTGATGTTGCTGCTGTTTATCTCGTAGGCTTTTTATTTATTTGTTTTCTGTTTGTTCCATATGACTGGTGTTTGTCACATTATTATTATGATTATTATGATTATTTTTTGGTGACAATTTTGGTTTAGTTTTTTCCGGCGTTAGAAGTTCCTTAACTTTGTCTGTTACGCTTTCCATAGTTACGACACGCTTTACTAAAATGGAGTGGGCATTTTACTTAGCCTCAATTTCATCCTATTACTTCGAGTCGTTATTACTCCCTCAGTAACGTCTGAATCGACCGGCCGTTAATGCCGTCCAGTGACGTCACTACTCCTTGACCTTTGCTTTAATTCATGCAAAAAGCAAAACACGATTTTCAAGTGGCAAACCGAGAAATATCGTTTGGAAATTCTGCAAGATACAGAACTGCTTTATTTTTTTCGATTGTAGTTCATGTTTAACGTTCAAACTATCAACTGCATGCGGTACAACTCTGAACCGGTTGTACTAAATTCTATGATCAAACTCGATCGCAATCACGCAATGAAATAAAAACACACACGGAACACTAGCTAACACTTAGTTCAAAAACAAAATGATTTGCTTTAATCGAAAAGAAGCTATTTGGTCCTTAACGAAGAAAAAAACAAGGAGAAAAGAAAGAAAAGCTAACAGAATCATCACACTTGACGGTAAAAATAGCAAGAAGGTCGAATTATAACATTGATCTCAGAAAACTTCGCGTAAACAAAATCACCGGCCACCGAAACCACAAAGCGGCTCTGAATGAAAACTCACCTACCGACTCGCCGCGATGATTCTTCATTCGCAGTTCAATTTAACATTTCAGTTTCGAAGACAAGGGCAATTTTGCTGTTTAAGATAAAGATTAAGCCCATAGAAATGTTTGAACTAACCGAAAGAATGCCAGGGATGCGATCCGCTGAATATCAAATGACAATCCCGCTAAAATTTTTCATAATTATATAGAGGATATTACACGGTGGCGAGAAGATATGGATTTTATGTTCGAGTGGTAAGAACAATATCTCACGAGTGAGCGAAGCGAACGAGTGAGATATTGTTCTTGCCACGAGAACATAAAATTCATATCTTCGAGCCAACGTGTAATGTTCTTTTTATTATATGGAGAAACCAATTCAACAAAAGCAAAAGGCGGGAATCGTGACGTCATTGAACGATACGACACTCACAAAGGTGACATACGGAAAATACGCCACTCGGGTCCCGGATGAAGTGGCGTATGGAATCTACGAGTGGTTTAGTTCCCAGTAAAACACTCTCCTCCATATAATAAACATAATTATGCGAATGTTTAGACAATCAACCAATCAAAATCACTACCCGGTTTTCGGGTAGTGAGTGACGTCACTGGACGGCATTAACGGCTGGTCGATTCAGACGTTGTTGAGAGGAGAAAAAGACTCAAAGCAATCGGATGAATTTCAGGCTACATTTTACTTGGTTTGCTTTCAGACATGACAAGTTTTATTAACTTGTCCCATGTACTTCATTGTCCTGTTATGGAATTTTGGTCAATCGGTGTTTTAATTTTATTTCTTCGTCCGTTGCCTCGTTTTGCAGCGTCTTCTTACATTGTAATTAATCGATCTTGTTCTTTTGTACTCCGAGAATTTTGTTTAAGCATTTGCCGCAAGATAAGTTCCCTTGTGGGGAAGGGTTGGTGAAGTTCCCCCTCCTCATTTGGTTATACCGTTTATGTAATGACAACTGTTTTCTCAAATTGTGCATCAAGGACATGCCATTTCAGCTTGATTCCCTTTTACGGCTCCCTCCAATGTAAAAGAGAATAAAATATTGTTTACAATTCTCAATTTGAAGTTCACGTATGTACAAGCAAAAAGAATCTACATGAAGGTAACGTCGTGGGCCCAGTTGTTCGAAGGTCGATTAGCGCTAACCCAGGGTTAAATTTTAACCTGGGTTTCTTTTTTCTTTTGTTCAAAAGCATTTTCCCGGACTATTTTGTCGATTCTTTTAAGAGCATCCAATCATCAAATTGTAAGGAAAAAGAATAAAACTGAATTTACTTTTTAATCTCTCATATCTGAATTCAAATTTCGCACTAACCCCGGCTTATCTTTACCCTGTTTTGAACTGCCCGGCCCTGTATTTTAGTCTTAGTCTAAAAAAAAAAAAAAAAAAAGTTGGACAAAAAAAATGTCCGGCAGTGCCTTCCACTGTCTAGCTGAAAAGTAAGAAAAGCAGTTAAGATCGTAGGTAGTTCTTTTAGGTTTACTAAGTGAAAGAATGTAGTGGCCGCGAAGATCATAGGAAGAGGTCCGGATGGACAACTTATTCTTCATATAAGCAGGAAAATGAGCGAAACACAATTTATTATATGACAATATGAAAAATTCTGAACGCGCTTGTTACATCACGAAGTAGAGTTGACTTTTGAAAGAAGAGTGGTGTATGGATACGAGTAATCTTCAATTATAAATCTAAGTATTCTTTTATTTAGTGCTTCAAGCTTATCCGCTTTGCGCGCTCCTCAAAAGTGCCAGACAGATGAGGTAAAATATTACGCTTTATACAGTTTAAATAAGATTTCCCTGCGTATGAGTTTTCGAAAGCGCATCATAACATTTAATTGATTGTTAATCTTTTTGCATACATTTTATATATGTCTAGAAAAATTCAGTTTCTTAACTATTTCCATTCCAAAATCTCTAAAGTGTCCTTTACTGGGCAGGAAAATCCATGATGTCTCCGTATCACCTAGGACTAGACCCTGATGCTTGCTCTCATTAACTAACATCCTATTTTCATGGGACCACTGATTGGCCACCACCACATTATGAGATACGCATGCTTCTAAAGCTGCCGGATCGAGGTGGGAGTCGTACACCTGATGATCGTCCGCATCGGTATTCAACTTGGCCTTCTTTACGAGGAAGAAAAGATGGTTAATGAAAATGCTGAATAGCATAGGTCCTAGCACACTCCCCTGCGGGACCCCACGCTTTACGCTTTCTCAGGTTTAAAAGGTGTCTCCAACTTTAACTCTCTGAGTTCTGCCAAAGAGATAGTTTCTAATTAGGGCACAACTTTTGTCGTCCATACCATAGGTCCTTAGTTTCGACAGGAGGAGTGGATACTGAATAACAGTAAACGCTTTGGAGAGATCCATAAAAACTACCGCAACGAGCTCCCCCCTGTCGCGCATCATCCTCCAGTCCTCCGTCAACCTTTGCAAAGAGGTCTAGCAACTACGAAACTTTCTATGAGCGCTTGTGAAGTCTGATAAGAGCCCAGTGTAAAATTCATACATCTGCCCTGATAGAAACCTTTCAAAAATAATGTTTAGAGTAGGGAGCACAGTTACGGGCCTATAGTTGATCTTACGAAACTCGTCGTCTTTTTTGTACAAAGGAGTCACCGTGCACACCTTCCAACTAGCAGGATAACAGCAATGAGTAAGTATATTTCTGAAGAGAATGTGCTAATTTTCGGTTTAGTCTGTTCACATAAGTTTTCTACATCGGTTCGTTACCTTTGACTTTTTGTTATTCATAGTGTCGTATCCTACTGTAATGAGAATGTGTCACGCGTGATTATTGAAATTCAGTTTCTTTTTACATCTCCTGTCTCTTTTTGTCTCCCATATCATACCCCTCTACCCATTCTTCCTTTTCTCTAGGCTCTTCCTTCTGTTCCGCGTTTTTTCGTTCCAGCAGTTCCGTGCCCATCTTGTCGCTATCCCAATGGCCATGTCTTCAAGTTTTGTCAAAATTACTGTTATGTTAGGCGTTGTGTTCACTAAGCCGTTCCCAGTTTCGTCCTCCCTGCTTTTGATCTGCGTATCAGCTCTTTCCAGTCGGCAAGTCTATCGTCCGCTTATTCCCGCAGAAACAATCTTTAAAGGCCGAGCTTGAAGGCTTTATTTACGCCCTCCCTGACAATAAAAGCCTTTTTGATGCCATCCCCCTAAATGCTTGCCGCTTTTTGGTTTTCAAGGACTCAAAAGGTAAAGCCCAAGTCCATAACATGGGATGTCCACATCTTGGTCAGCGGGGTTCTTTCCCTTGCAAGTACCCATTGCGACTGGCCTACTCCACCGTTGACTGATACATTGGCAAGTTACGCTCTATATTTTCCGCCATTGGTCGTCTAGGCGACTGGCGTGGGACTCTCCTTATTGGTGATGATTTGTCAGTAAAGCAGTACCTCAAAGAGTTCTCCGCTGAGCAACTCCGGGCCAGGGGGCCCGTTTCTCGAAAGTCCCGATAATTAACGGGCCCGGTAAGCTGTCTCCGTTTACATTAAAGATCGAGGTTCCAATAGTTTTGCATCTAAAAAGATAAAACTATCAGTTAATGAAACAAAATGGAGTAGTTTGCTTGCCAGGACCCCCGCTCTTATTTTTTATATTTCGATTTGAATATTTGATTCGGGGCCCGAAAAGTTACCGGGACTTTCGAGAAACGGGCCCCAGCTTCGCTCCCAAGCAGGCTGTGCCGCCTTTTGCTGACAAATTGCTTTTGCTTTCTCGACACATCGAGAAAACGTCTTCTCCTCTCGTCCCTCTTGCCAACCGGACATGTTTGTCACCGCCAGAGATCAAGCGTTCTTCAAGGCTCTTTTCTCTTCTGATGACCGTGCATTGTGGGGATCTGGGGCAAGTTAAGATCTTGGATACTGCTCGTTTCCCTGATGGGAATGGATTCTTATCACATTTGGGGGAAGACTTTGAGGGATGGCGTCTGCAACCTCTTTAGCATGCGCCGTCACCCCAACCCAGCATTATGCCCTATTAAGGGTCTCTAAACTTATGTGTCGGTTGCTCATGAACTTGGCATTAGCCTATCTCCTGGATACTTGTTTCGTGCGACAAATCATCTGGGGCATATTTTCGATAAACCCCTTTTAAGCTCCGAGGTCGACTCCCACCTTAGAAAAAAAACTCGTGATGCCAACATTGACAGTGGGGAAACCCTTCACAGTTCTCGTTCCGGTTGTGCCCTTACTCTGGCTTTCTCCGGTTCCCCTTTGCCTGACGTTATGTCTCACGTTGGCTGGTCAAGTTCCAAAACAGCTTTTAATTACCTCAAGTTAGCTGACGTTTTCACGGCTGGGGCTCCAGCTGACCTACTTGCTTCTGCTCCTTCGCAGTCTCAGGAGGCCTCTGGCATTTATGACGATTACAACTCCTTAAAGGATTTTGTCTCTGCTTTCCCTGTGTCCAACTCGTCTTCATTCAAGCGTGCTCTTTCACCTTTATTTTCCCTTTGTCTCATGGCTTCCTCTAGCTTTCAGTTTTGGGGCGTTTAGTATGGGGTTTTCATTGAGATTGGGCTGTTGGTCTCCGCTTTTTGGGTACCTGGCGTTCTACATGTCATTGTTCTCTGTGGCCGCCAGACTTCCATACCTCAATAGGAGTGCGGGTAAGATCGGTGTAAATAGGATACTAATTGTTCTGCATTTTATCTGAAGGTGGCCGCCAGACTTCCATACCTCAATAGGAGTGCGGGTAAGATCGGTGTATATAGGATACTGTGCGTTCCATTCATTCTTAGTGGAAGTCCAAACTAATGCTGGCTACATACATGCGAGGGAAGCGTAATAACAACCTGGAGATTAGGATTGCGGGCTCCTCTTGTAGCCCGCAATAACGCTTTTGCGTAAAAAGCAGGGTCACATTTATCAAATTGACGTATTTCTAAGTTAGCAAGAGCCAGAGAAAACGGGGACCGTCACGTTGCAATTGGCTAAAACATTTGTCAGTCAAACGGTACAAAGTCAACTTATTGTCAACTTGGTTCACTAAGTAATTGCGAGGTCATTGTATTCTTATTTGTGACAGTTCTTGATTAGAAAATGCGACAGGTGTTACAAATTACGGCAAAAGTTAGGCAGCAATTTATTAGACGAAGTTTTTTTCGTTTTCGCTATCCAATCAAAAGCGAGTAGGTAAAATTGCATGACAACCGTCGAAAAAAAATACATATATATAAGATGCTACAAGAAGTTAAACTCAAAGCAAAGAAACAGCTTGGAAACTTGTTTGCTAAAGAAAACGATGGCCTTTCTCGTCATGAGAAATAAAAGTACTCAGACCTATGTATGGTCGATGCAGATCGTACTAACGTTCTTAAACAAGTTATTCAGGGTAAGCTAAATTGATCGCAATAATTTGCATCTGGAAGATAAATAAACTACTACCAGAAACTCATAAGGGGTTGAAATGTGTAACTCTCATATGTTTGCTTTGTCCGATGCTCGTGATTATTCATTTTCGAAAGTACCATATTTGGAACGAGAAGAGATAACTGACCAATCAAACTTCGTAAACAACGTGAGGTAATTTTCCTTCAGGTTCCAGCGCCCGCTTAAAAAAATGGCCGACAAACGGGAGAAAAAACAGCCGAAAGCCGAGAAAGCTTTCAAAGGTTGAAACCAGGAATATTACCGAAACAATGAGCAGGATATTATTGCCTTACCACCCTGGCCAAACGTAACATTATGAAACCCATTGACGGCCTCGCAACTTCTTGAAGTTGTCACTTCAAAAAACGATGCCTCGTTGACCCTCTGCACAGTAAACTTATACTGCAAATAGGCTCTTAAAATTCTTATGTTAAAAGTGTAGAATAAACAGTGAAAAATATTTTCGAATAAAATTCATTAGCTGCGTATTGAAAAGTGTCCAAAACCTGAACCTGACATCTTCGCAAAAAGTGATGCTTGTAATGAATGTGAGAAGCATTTTAAAAGCTTAAATTAAACTTAGATGTTGTAGTCACGATCGTGTTTTGCGTTTTGAGCTAATTTTATGACTGAACAAACTCAAAACAATAGACAGAGAAGCCGTTTCTTGAAAATTCTTATTCAAAGTCCAAAAAGTTAATCCTTTAGAGCAATTTGGAAAACACTATCTGGATCGTGGATCCGTTCACGCAAGTGACATCGGCTAAGCACATGGCAAAATTCAACACAAATCCATCTCAAATCAGGGCACATTTTGGACTTTTTCTTTAGCGCCGTAGAGAAAAATTTATAAAACGTCTATGAAACATTTAAAAATACATAAATTCCCTTTCAAAAACGTAATTGTCTTGGCCATAGAGTGCAAAATGTACCTGAAAATTCAGCAAAGACTTCGCTGACTTGGTTGCATTTCAAAACAGACCATGGGCTCCGCCGTGAAGAAAACAAGGTTGCATTCCTCGAAGGACGATTTCTTGATGAAAAGCTTCCCTTTCTTCACAAAAAGAAAGCTGAGCATTCTTTTGAACTTTCTCTTTCCATTTTTTTGTCTTTTAACGGTGTATTTTAACCTTGAAATGCAGAACTCTTGTCTTAAAACATCTGCATGGTGATCGCGCAGCAGCCATTTTGTTGAAAATGGATATCCGTCACTAAGATTTCCAAATATGGTCAAAATGAATATTCACAAGCATTGAACGCGAGTTACACGTTTCAACCCCTTATGGGTTTCTGCTACTACTTAATTCACCTGCTCTTTTTTAACAGTGCGTCAAAATGGTGAAAGTGAACCAAGTGTCTGCTCGCAGGATGTGAACATAAAATTATACTCTCACGATGTGATATTAAAGGTTCCATCTGATAAGAACTTTCGCCTCCCACCACTGTGTGAACTTGATCCCAAGTCCTTTCCCTAATATTTTACATTCTCTTAGGGTCCAAAGGTTCTTGTTTTCTCTCCTCATACGCCTGGTTTTTTTTCCAAATTCCAATTCGCTTTCAGTCAAGAGTCACAGATCCATCTGGCAGTCTCTTCTCAATCCTTTCATCGTCCTTTAAGTCCTACATCCTCCAAAATTGATTCACCGGTCCTGGGTAGGGTTTAGTTAAAATTGATGTATTTTCTTTAAAACACACCGCCAACAAGTCTTTTAAACTCTTTCTTTATGTCTCTTTTGAAAAAGGCATAGGCCAGCGGGTTAATGGCCGAGTTTAAAACCAAGACAGGGCTTTTGTACTTTTCATCATTACATTCTGATGACAATAGTATTCGAAAACTACAACGTAGATACATACCATAGCAAACAAGAAACACTCCTATCACAAGACCCATCATTATTACTGCAGACCTCTCGTGGTGGATTTTAAACGACACCTGATGGTTAAAACGTAACTGTTTTGCTAATGTGCGTGCTGAATGATCATGCCTGCATACATGAAATATCATTGATACAAAGCAGAGTATTAATACAACACATGGAAGAAACTCCAAAATTATGGTCAGCCAAATAAAAGGGACAGGTATTTTTTTGAAATAAAAGATATAAAGGATAAACGTTAGCACATTATAACTAACTGTTAGAACCCAAGAGAAGAAAATAACTTGAATAGTTCGACGGCGAGTCATCAAAGTAATGTATTTTAGAGGATGGACGATGGCAACAAAACGATCCAGTACTAAGCCGCATAAGTTCACAGCAGACGGGAGACCAAACAACCATCTTATAAAACTCACCCACCAATAATAAGGCCAGTCGTCGCAGGTGTTTGTAATGTCGCATGCGAACAGAGAAGGAATAACGCTCAAACCAACACAGAAATCCGCTACTGCAAGTGAAACAATAAATGCGTTGGTTTTGGTGCGGAGATTTCGTCTGCTGCAAACGAGGAAGATTGTAAATCTATTTCCAGTGATAGTCAGGAATGAAAGAACCCAGCCAAGAATCCAAAACCAGGTCTCCATTCTTAACAGTTAAAGGAAGTTCTCATCAAATGTAGAATACAACCAACATCTTGCATAAATATCTGGGACACATGTCAACTGGTTACTATGAGGCGTTTTTACATGACGTCACGGCGGCCATATTGGTGTTTTAAAACAATGAAACGGCGGCGTTGTTAGCGTGCCAACCAATCCCGTGGGAGTTGACTGAACTCTTCTCTTCTGTAAACGCTCTCTTTTGTTCCAATAAATTTGCATAGTTGCCGGCCACGTGAGTGAAAACGCTCTTCTTGTTCTTTTAATCGTCTTTATTTGCAATAATTTGCTAAATACTGTCTTAATAATTTGTCTTGCGCTGTGCTATAACAAAAATTTGCATCAGGACGATAATATATTAAATACCTAACGTTTCTTTGCGTGTTTGATAATAAAATAAGTACAAAATGTTTTAATAAATTCTTGGAATCCAGGAGCCCACTGTGGAATCTAATACATTGTTAAAGATATAAAAGTCATTCTTTCCTTATCGCTTAATTTCGAAGATTTTATCATGTAGCGCTTTTTAATGTACCGTTCAAGAAGTAGACATCTAGTCTACTCTTGTAGGGTTGCCCGCCGGGGGCGGGGGGGGGGGGGGAGGGGTTCTTCAGAAATTTTCGGGTGGTAATGTGTCGCTGCGACACTGGAACACCTAGCCTGTACTTCTGGTTCAGCTGAATTTTGCTACTCTTTACTAAACTAAACTTCCCAAATTCCTCCCTATCCAAGAGTTTCTCTCTGATTTCTATACCCAGTCCCAGACTTAGCTGCTTGAACACCATACCCTATAAAGCGGCACATTATATATCCCATCTGGCAGTACCCACCTCCCCCGGGGGGATAGGATGCCCACTGAATTCTTTTATCACAAATTTTAACGAATCTACAGAACAATATACATACATATACATACATGTAGCTGTAATAAAAAAAATACATTTTTCCTTTCTCCTTGATAAATTAAAGCCTGCTAGTAATTTTATATTTTAGACTTTCTGAAGATTTTATGTTGGTTGTTTCCACCTCTTGGCCAATAAAGAGGATAACTGTTTGCACATCAGTTAGATAATTTACACAATTAAACAAATTTAAAAAATTACTACCCAAGACTATAACACACCACAGATGACAACCACTTTTTTGCCATTTTTTGATGGATTACACATCCCTTAAATCGCCCCTGTATTTGCCGCCAGAACAGTCAAAACTTTAAGGCATCGTTTGAGGTAAGCATACTAGGTAGTTTACATATGAATATTTTGAAAGGAATGATAAAAACAATTATTGAATTCGGCGTTTGTATGGTCTGAAGAATTATACAGATCTATTCAGCCACATTCAATACTTGTTATTATTTCTCAGCTGTCAGTCACGTTAAAATTTTAACCAATTTCCAGCTGCCATTTAACCCATCCCATGGCCTTCTCAGTTTTTTGTAGATTAAATTTAAGAATCTTTTATCGGTGAGCTTCAAAAACAAAATATTTAATTTCACATCACTCAGGATACGATTCATTTTATCTCGATTACTTGTTCTATCGTTTTCCACAGCAATAAGAAAATAAAGGAAAGAAGTAAACAACACGCTGCCAACAGCGTGTACTCAAGCTGGCTACTAAATATAAGTGGAATCTAATAACTAATTCAGTAACTTTCAGCATTTGTAACTACAAGCAATAAACCCACGATTGAGCTATAAGAGACGTCACTGTTTACAAACATCCTTTAATTGTTAGTCAAATTTCTAACGAGTGAAACAAACGAATTTTTAGTGTAAGAACCAAGGCGCTTCTGGTCGGCACATTAACATTAGGCACATTAATATTAGGGACCTTAGTAACGACAAAGGCAAAGGGAACTTCAAAAAACCAATAGGTTTATTAAGTAAAACAACGACTTTGCACGTACATCACGCTTTTTTGTACATTTCTTTGCTGTCACTTCACGACTACGAGGTGAAAATGCCTAATTCTTACGTTTAATGGAGTACGTAAACAAGTGACGACAAATTTGTCTTTCTCTTTCTAAACTTGAGTGCGGTCTCCAAGTAATCAACTCCAGGGAAATTCGCCTGCATTTAACATTTTCAGCGAATTGGAATAAACTCGACAGAGTTTCTAAAAAGAGTGAATCCATTTAAAAGTTGCGTTTTCGCTGCCGTCGCCATGGTCGATGGCTAAAGCTCCCTATTATTAGGTGACGTCAGCGTGAGTATTGCTTTACCATATATGCGGTCTGCACGTCCTGATCAACTCAATGTTATTTTACATAATATTTTTTCTCACCCGGGGAACGCAAAACTACGGCTATGTTTTGACGGCAGTTTTTCTCAAAAAATAGCGAGTGTATTTCTGTGCTGCAGTAAAGTACCAACTGGAGCATTATAAGAAAAGAAGGGGAACTGTTATATTATCAATGCATGGGGTATTATAAATGGCCTTGAATATAAAACCAAAAGTGAACAGGAGGGTGTTCGTTCAGTACTGGTGTCGTTTACGTTTTATTTAAATCACTAAATCACTTGCCGATGTCCGTATTTTATTTATTAATGAGATTGCATACTTTTAAAGGTGTTCCTATTCACAAGCTAAGCCTTATTGGCTTCCTTGGGCTCCCTTGCCTCTTTTTTTTTTTTAATTAATTTTATGGCAAAATGATAGTACAACAATGAAAAACAGTTTCTACCAAGTTATTGACAAATTGACCGATGAAACCTTTAGCCGATGAGGACAGGACTATGTCAAACGTTTTGTTTTTGGACCAATCAGAAAGAATAGAATTTGGATATTTTACATATATTAATCTGACAAACAAATGGTTTATACCCTCCTTCCAGGGAGAAAAACTAATATCAATAATAATAAACTTCTTAATAAAAGGGGATTTTCAAGCATCAGTGAAAATTATCATGACACCTCATGCTAAAGTAGTAAAATTAAATTGTGGAAAAAAAGCTGCAAATCTTAGAACAATTTATCGTATGAGAAGTTTCAATTTAATTCATTGTACAAATTGATTGTTGTGTAAATCGTCACCGTTCCCTCTTGGAAAAAACGTATTCATACATTAATCAATACGTATTTATGTTGCTTTTCCCATTTCTCTTCGGCTTGAGGATCAGTTTGCTGTTGTTTCTTCTTTTTTTCTTTTTTTAGTTTTTTTCTTTTTTATTTTATTTTATTTCATTACGAGGAGCAAGAGGATGTGCCGTTGTCATGGCAAATGTTCATTTTTCAGATCTTCCCTGTTTGGTTAAGCAGGAGAATCCATGGGGTCTGAGATCAAAAGTCCGATTGTGATTCTAAAAAAAACGTAACCCTGAAATTCATCTCGTACAAAATGAACTAAGCAAGGAAGCATTTATTTATATTTTATGCATGTAATTATTCAATGTATTTTACTGATATATATTTATTTTTAGTCAGGTTTGTTAGTAATAGTATTGTCAGTGAATTTGAGTCATTTGATCATGTTAGTTTAGTACGTTAATTTGCGTAATATCAATATCATTAAGTGGAAGGCTCACCTGTTTATCTTCCTTTTTCAAAAACAATGCCGATAATTAAATTCTTCAAAAGGTATTGTGGTCAACTATTAAAATACCATCTCGACGATTGCCCGCGTCGAAGAAAGATAATGCGTGGGCCGGCTGCAACGTTGCTGCAACGCAGGCTATCTCGGCGTAATTGTCTGGTTGCACTTTTATTAATTATTGGCCATGATAGAACACGTGTAAAAATTACAATACTTAAAATATACACAATGGCATAAGAAACCTAGGAGTCTCGATATGACCTCAAACAACTGTTCTGCAAAATTATCAATATATTTTTATCTCAAGGTAAAATTTTTCTGTTGTACTTTCATTTCTTGTCGCTTAATTTTTCGAAAATCTTACTGAATATCATAGCGTTCCAGCGGTGGACAACTCTTCCCCTGTTTGATGTTGGACTGCCTAGTGAGCAACCAGCCAACAGTCAATTTTGTGTCACGATTTATACAGACTATGAAAAGAAACTCTTTTCGTTCGTTTAGTTTTTATTTAGCATGGGAAATTAGAAGTTGACAAATTTTGCCTAAAACTATAATGAAACATGCATCATTTTTTCCCCTTGAAAAAATCATTTTACTTCGATCAGACTTAATTCATAAAGATTTTATGCTGGTCCTTTTTCTCTCTTGACCAATGAACAGCGCAACTGTCGCTTTAATAACAACTGTCATAATTAACAATCATAATATTTCAAAGGCTCCCGAAAGGCACTCATTATTAATTTTTAAAGTTGAATCACAGGTGGCCCTGCTCGAAATTTGACCATGGGCAATGTTGTGTAACGTTCCAATATAGCTATTTGTATAATTGGAGAAAAAAGATCACTTCTTCAGGTTGCGAATGTGAAAGGATTTATTTTTTTATTTTATTTTATTTTATTTTTTTTTTGACGTGTGTTTCTCCTTCTTTCTTCATACGAGTTAATCTCGTAAGATCCTTTCAGGAATAGAAAATGATTTATTTTGTACATAACTACACGTATTTTCATTTAGTTATCTTTCATCGCCTGTTCGATCATCTAGTACAGTGGATTACCCTCGATATAAGGAAACGTCCGGGTATAGCGAACACATTTTGCCTGTCCCTTGGCCCTCGTGATATGGTGGTTCCACTGTAATCCATTCTATGTATTTCGTAATGCTGATTATTAAGGCATGTGAACGTCAATGACGGGAGGACAAAAACCATGTTATACATCGCTCACCACGATCCATGTTGTCTTCAAAGTGGCAAAAACGAAATTTTAAACACCCATCGTGAACACAAGAAAAAAGAAGTAATCTTTCTAACTGAAATCATGATGAAATTTTATTGCACGGTTTCTCAATAAGTATTAATGTCCTCAAAAGCTAATAGCAAAAACTAGAAAGGGTGTTAAACTAAGTTCCCAGACACATTGACATATTTCGCGATTCTCTTTCTCTTTTGCCATTTTGTTTATTTGTTTGTTTGTTCATTTTCTGCCATAAAACGTTCGTATCCTACCACTTAATATGATGAACACTGGGATTGAATCTCAAACTAAGCGTGGCTTACACGTTAGGTGTATTTCGTGTCCTTTCAAGCTTTCTCTAAGAAGAGTATTCTCAGGGTCCTATGGGTCTTGCTGCTTCCTCAAATACCAATATTTCCAAATTTCAATTCAGATGGAGTCAAAAAAGACGAGCCATAGATTTTCCAGCTCTAAGCATGCAGCAAATTTCAATTGTAAATACTTTTCTATACGAGCGAGCTACTAAGATGCCTCCTAGTGTCCAGCACGTACGTGGAAGGCTTAACTTGGTTGCCTTTTTTTAAAAACATATTTATAGAGATAAGTCTTCTAAACTCTTTCTTTACATCTCTTTTGAAAAAAGCATAAGCCAGGGGGTTAATTGCCGAATTTAAAACCAAGACAGGAAATTTGTATTTTACATCGTTGCATGATGCCATTCCAGTAGTGTCGAATAGTATTAGAAAACTACAGTGCAAATACATTCCGTAGGTAATAACAAACACTCCTATCACAATACCCATCATTATTACAGCAGACTTCTCGCCGTGATAGGTTTTAAGAGACACACAGCGATGATTATATCGTAGCTGTTTCGATAAAGTGCGTGCCGACCCATAATGCTTGCGTACACGAACTATTATTGAAACAAAACTGAATACCATCAGCGTAGATGGGAGAAACTCGAGAAAAATTACATCCAGCCAGCAAAAAATAGCATCAACCAGTCTCGTTTTTAAACTAACACGAAGTGAAAACTGAAGCACCTCAAAACCAGCTGTTGTAGTCCACGAGAAGAAAATAACTTGGATGATGTGACGGCGAGTCATAAAAGTAATGTATTTTAGAGGATGGACGATGGCAATAAAACGATCCAGTACTAAGACGCATAAGTTTACAACAGACGTGTAACTAAACAACCACCTTACAAAATTTACCCAAGACAGCCAATGTTGAGGCCAGTGGCAGGTGTTTGTAAAGCCGCATAAAAACAGAGAAGGAATAACACTCAAATCAACACAGAAATCCGCCACGGCAAGTGAAACAATAAACGCGTTGGTTTTGGTTCGGAGATTTCGTCTGCAGCAAACGAGGAAGATTGTAAATCCATTTCCAATGATAGCCAGAAATGAAAGAACCCAGCCGAGAATCCAAAACCAGATCCCCATCTTAACCGTTAAAGGAAATACTTATTGACTATAGATTATAAACAACACCTTGCATAAATATCAGGCGGCATTTATTTTTTACTATCCCGAGGGGGGAGGGCACTCAACGAAGTTTTATACAGGGAGGCTGTGCGCGATGTCCAATCCGCCCTACCCTTTTATATACCAGTTACCCCTTTTGTATTCCTTCTACTGACAGATAGTAATCCTCTCATATACCTAGTTTAGACGTTAATTGCTGTATTTGCACCTTCTTTTGAATATAAATCAATCACGGAACTAGGAAGTTTTCTTGTCTCTTTCACATCCAAAAAATATATGTTTGTCCTTTTTTTGGTTCTATTACTGACCAAAAGGACAGATTTCCAAAGTTTTTCCTATACTTAAACTAATGAAACCCTTGACCTTTCATATATTTACCTACTAAAGCCTGAAAAGGTACCCCCTTGGGCGGAATATCCCCCCGTATAGGCCACTATAGGGAGTATCACTCCCCCGCCCAGGTGGTACTAATCGTTTTCATTTTTACTAACGGTGCTCATGAATGTCATGATAATTTGTATTGTGCAGAGCCGTGACAATCAATTTGCATCAAGAAGAAATATAACTGCTTATAATTATAAGTAGTTTAATGATAAGGAATACATTTCAAACAACGAAAATAGTATACAAAATGTATTCAGTTGGTAAATTCTAGGAATCTACTACATCACACAAAATTCGGCTTTTATCAATTTCAAACTTTTTTGTTTATTGTTGTCATGGTATATCGATTTTAATAAAAACTATATTTTCATCTTATTTCAATCCATAGCAAATTACAGGTGAAAATTTTATAGCGATCAGACAAGGAAAAAAACACTTTTTAGACGATTGAAAAATATCGGTATGGCCTCTGAAAAACTGTATCGAAACACCTTAAGTCAACTTAAAAAGTAATTATATTCTAAGTCAAGCGCTGTCACAGATGATCGTGAGATTTCTTTAGGATGAACTTAACTTGTTGAAGATCGATCCAGTTAAGAAATTAAATCGAACATTTTCTCGCTAAAATGTCTTTTTATAGATACAACATGTGACCGTAACTGGCGTTTTTTTCTGATAGCCCGCTTTATACGGACAACCGGTTAGTACGGACATTATGGCATGTCCCCGTGGTGGGTTCCGCTGTATCTTCCCTTTGTTTGATTCGGTAAAGGTTAATTCCTATTGATATTCATTCAAAAAATTTCTTACTGCAGAATAAGGCACTGCAAAAACGAGAAGCCCTGGAGATTAGGATGAGTATTTTAGTGCTTGAGAAAATGGAGGAAAATTTTACACATTGCGAAGAAGAAAAAGCCAGTACTTAGTACTGCCTAAAAACTAGCAAGGACAGCAAAAATAAAACTTCACGGATCACAACAGTGCAATTTGAAGAATATCTGATGGACTAAACATCACTTTAAAGACTTAAATCGTCCCTGTATTTGCCGAGGAACAGACAAATGAAGATGGAAACTTAAGAGGCCCTGCCAGGGAGGGGTCCCATGTCGCTCGTCTGAAATTTTAAAACGTCTCGTGTCGGTGTTTATAAATGCTTCATGTCGCTGTCGAAAATTGAACGAAAATTCTTTATCTTTATCGGAATTTTAGAAAAGGGGATAGAGATGCGTTGTGAAGAAACCGTTACAGTTCTGCAATTTTTCCGTTAACATTGCATGTCGCGTCTCAAATTGCCATTCACAATTGAGTGATCCACGTTCAACATTTTAATTTAACAATTTTTTCGTGCGAACGCTGGTAAATTTTACGCGCGTAAAAAGAAATAGAGGCTAAGTATGAAAGGCCACGCATAAACGTAAAAGTTGAACCTCGCTCCACTCTTACGTTTAAGCGTGGCCTTTCATACATTGCCTCTATTTTATTTACGTGCATAAAATTTACCAGCGTTCGCATGGAAAAATTACGCGTCAGTGCAAATCAACCCTAACTGAACTAATCAATCGTGAACGCACGGTGGTCTACTCTCTGAGAGCGGTTGGAAGGTCGGTGGTTAGGTTACCTGCTCTGGTCTCTCTGCCGTCGTCACCGCCGTGTTGCTATAACAGACTGCGTGTTTAACTTAATCTTGTTTGCAGATTAATTATATTCCATTTTGCGAGTTGTTTGTCTATTTGTGTTTCAAGAGCAGAAGGAAAAATACCTCATGCTTTCTTTTAACGAGAAGTCGGCCGCAATTTGATTTAAATCACTAACGTCTAGTTGACCGGTCATAACCAAGACAGAAATCGGATTTTTGCGCACTGTCCTATGGGTCTTGCTCCTTTCTTAAATACCATGTTTCCAAATTTCAATTCAGCGGGAGTCCAAAAGGGCCACATATTGGCCAGTTCTAAGCTTGTCACTCTCTTTACTCTACTTCAATTAATGTTAAGATCTACAGTGTAGAAAAAGAGTCAAACACATACGTGCCAGGGCTTCACTTGGTTAGCTTTCTTTAAAAACTTTTTCTTTATGACTGCCTCTTTTGAAAAAGGCATAAGCCAGCGGGTTAATGGCCGAGTTTAAAACCAAGACAGTAATTTTATAGTTTTCATCATTACACCGTGATGGGCTAGTGTTAGAAAACTACAACTCAGGTACATTCCATAGCAAACAAGAAACCCTCTTATCACAAGACCCATCATAGTTACTGCAGACCGCTCGTGAAGAGTTTCAAAAGACCGTCCCGATGGTCCGGTGGTTAAAACGTAACTGTTTTGCTATTAGGTGCGTGCTGACTGATCATGCTTGCCTACATGAAAAATCATTGATACAAAACTGGTTATAATCAGAGCACATGGGAGGATTTCGAGTGAAATTACATACAGCCACTTAAAAGGAGCAGTGACAAGACTCGTTTTTAAACTAAAACGAAATGAAAACTGAAACACCACAAAACCAAATGTTATATAGTCCAAAAGAAGGAAATAGCAAACGGATAATTCGACGACGAGTAATAAATTAAAGAAATGCACTTTAGAGGATAGACGATAGCAATCAAACGATCTAGTTGTAAACTGTATAAGTTTCCAACGGAAGTGTTACTAAACAGCCACCTTATAAAACTCACCCAAGGTAGCAAATGTTGAAGCCAGTAGCAGGCGTTTTTGCCGTAATGTCGCAGAAGAATAGAGGAGGAGTTACGCTCAACTACAACACAGAAATCTGCTACGGCGAGAGAAACAATAATCAAGTTGGTTTTGGTGCGGAGATTTCGTGTGCTGTAAATGAGCCGAGGAAGATTGTCAATTTATTTCCAGCGATGGTCAGTAATGAAAGAAACCAGCTGAGAATCCAAAACCAGGTCTCCTTCCGTATTAACAGTTAAAGGAAGTTCTTATCAACTATAGATTATAAACTAGTAAACTAGGTTACTGAGTGCGGGCGGCAACGATCGAAGGTTAAAACGCTTTTTCTACATCACTGTGCGTACTTTGCGTGTGTTTCACGCGAGAGATAGTAAAAACACGCGTGATCAGATTACTAGTGATAGAAGGTCCAAACGCGCCTGATCATATTGCCTTCTGTATATTCCATTCATTCTTTGTGGAAGTCCAAACGAATGCTGGCTACATACATGTGACGCATGCGAAATAACTAGTAACTATTAATAACCAAAGCTTAGGGAGTGCGGGCGACAACGATCGAAGGTCAAAACGATTTTGCTCCATCGCTGTGCTTTGCGTAAGTTTCACGTGACATATGGTCAAAACACGCGTGATCAGATTACGAGGGGCAGAAGGTCGAGACACGTGTGATCAAATTGCGTTCTGTGCATTCCATTCATTCTTAGTGGAAGTCCAAACTAATGCTGGCTACATACATGCGACGCATGCGTAATAACAACCTGGAGATTAGGATGCGGGCTCCTCTCGTCGCCCGCAATAAGGCTTTTGCGTAAAAAGCAGGGTCACATTTATCAAACTGACGTATTCCTAAGTTATTAAGAGCTAGAAAAAACGGGGACCGTCAGGTGGCAATAGCGCGAAAACATCTGTCAGTCAAACAGGACAAAGTCAGTCACGTGAGTTATCCCTTTACTGCAATTTATTGTCAACTTGGTTCACTAAGTAATTGCGAGGTCATTGTATTCTTATTTGCGACAGTTCTTTATCAGAAACTGCGACAGGTGTTACAAATTACGGCAAAAGTTAGACAGCAATTTATTAGAAGAAGTTTTTTCGTTTTCGCTATCCAATCAAAAGCGAGTAGGTAAAATTGCATGACTGTCGAAAAAAATACATATATATGAGATGCTACAAGAAGTTAAACTCAAAGCAAAGAAACAGCTTGGAAACTTGTTTGCTAAAGAAAACGATGGCCTTTCTCGTCATGAGAAATAAACTGGTACTCAGACCTGTATGGTCGATGCAGATCGTACTAAAGTTCTTAAACATTTCATTTAGGCTAAGCTTAATTGATCGGAATAATTTGCATTTGGAAGATAAATAAACTACTACTTAATTCACATGCTCAAAAATGATCTTACTCGATTCTCGATTCATGCAGAATATTTCTTTTTTTAACAGTGCGCCAAAATGGAAAAAGGAAAACCAAGTGTCTGCTAGTAGGATGTGAACATAAAATTATACTCTCACGATACTAAAAGTTCCATCCAGTAAGAACTTTCACCTCCCATCACTGTGTGAACTTGATCCTTTCCCCAATATTTTGCATTCTCTTAGGGTCCAAAGGTTCTTGTTTTCTCTCCTCATACGCCTTTTTTTCCAAATTCCAATTCGCTTTCAGAGTCACAGATCTATCTGGCAGTCTCTTCTCAAGCCTTTCATCGTCTTTTAAGCCCTACATCGTCCAAAATTAAGTCACGCGTCCTGTCGTAGGGTTTAGTTAAAATTGTAGTATTTTCTTTAAAATACAGCGGCAACAAGTCTTTTTATATACCTCGGAATCGTTTCAAGAAAGCACCTGACTTATACTGGATTGTATTCTTATCGTCCTTTGGTTCTTGTACCCTCCTTAAACACCAGTGCTTCCAAACTATGATTTGAGACAAACCGACAGGGAATTGCCGGCTCCAAAACTGCCGCCCGCGATGCCTGACACAATCCGCTATCGAAGGCAGTTCTGCCAACTAATATTAAGATCTCTGTCCTTCAAAAATGATCTAACAATGAGTGGAAGGCTCTACTTGGTTACGTTTCTTAAAAACCACCTGACCGATTAGTCGTCTAAACTCTTTCTTTATGTCTCTTTTGAAAAAGGCATAAGCCAGCGGGTTAATGGCCGAGTTTAAAACCAAGAAAGGAATTTTGTAGTTTTCATCATTACATCGTGATGAGGATAGTGTTAGAAAACTACAACGCAGATGCATCCCATAGCAAACGAGAAACGCTCCTATCACAAGACCCATCATTATTACTGCAGACTTCTCGTGATGGATTTTAAACGACACCTGATGGTTAAAACGTAACTGTTTTGCTAAGGTGCGTGCTAACTGATCATGCCTGCATACATGAAATATCATTGATACAAAGCAGAGTATTAATACAACACACGGAAGAAACTCGGAAACTATGGTCAGCCAAATAAAAGGGACAGGTATTGTTTTGAAATAAAAAATACAAAGGGAAGCCTTTAGCGCATTATAACTAACTGTTACAACCCAAGAGAAGAAAATAACTTGAACAATTCGACGGCGAGTCATCAAAGTAATGTATTTTAGAGGATGGACGATGGCAATAAAACGATCCAGGACTAAGCCGCATAAGCTTGCAACAGACGTGTTACTAAACAACCACCTAATAACATTCACCCAAGATAGCAAATGTTGAGGCCTGTAGCAGGTGTTTGTAATGTCGCATGCGAACAGAGAAGGAATAACGCTCAAACCAACACAGAAAGCCGCTACTGCAAGTGAAACAATAAACGCGTTGGTTTTGGTGCGGAGATTCCGTCTGCTGCAGACGAGAAAGATTGTAAATCCATTTCCAATGATAGCCAGAAATGAAAGAACCCAGCTAAGAATCCAAAACCAGGTTTCCATCTAAACAGTTAAAGGAAGTTTCTATCAACTATTGATTATAACCAACATCGATCCCTGCAAAAATATCAGGGCCACATTAAATAATCTTTATTTGTTATGACAACGGTGTTAATTAATGCCATAAAAATTTGTATTGGACTAAGCTATGACAATTGAAAAAAAATAAAAGAAAAAAGAAAAATAACTACCTAACTTTTTTGTGTGTTTATTAATTAGAAATTAATTATAAAAAAGGAAAATAGGTAAAAAATGTTCTAGTAAATTCTAGGAACCTACTTAATTGTTACGGTAAAATTATTCTTTTTCTTATCGCTTAATTTCGAAGATTTTACTATGAAGCGTTTTGTTTAATATAAAACGTCCCAGCGTTGGACAGTTCGTCTACTCTCTCTGGGTTGGGCTGCCTGATCATGAGCAACCAATCAATACTGAGTTTTTGTCACGAATTCAAAAACTCACTGTATATTCATGAAGAAAAACCATATCATTATTTTTTGGTTGTCATAATGAATTTTAATTATGCCGAGAACGCCTTAAATTTAAATCTTAATTAAATAGGATCCATCAGCCACGAGTCAAGAAACGTAAAATTGCAACAAGCAATGTTTACTTTCTCTAAATGATAAATTTTGGTAAGAAAAAATTTATGCTTGTTTGACGTTTATTACGACTAACGATTAAAAGTTTCCACTTTTACTTCTGGCGACTGAAATTTGTGACTCTTTTACGGCTAACGGCTAATTCCATCGAGACCCTCCTAAAAGTAGCAGCATGTATTTACCTTCCCTTTCTTTTCAATT
This sequence comes from Porites rus, assembly GCA_964035705.1. Taxonomy (NCBI): domain Eukaryota; kingdom Metazoa; phylum Cnidaria; class Anthozoa; order Scleractinia; family Poritidae; genus Porites; species Porites rus. Next base: position 14,151,925 of record OZ038004.1, on the reverse strand, counting down.
GATTCGCTCAAGGTTGAATCCTGTTGCTAATCATTCAAAATATTTCTTACAGTAGACAAAGGCACTACAACCGAGAAGCCCTGGGGACTAGGTTTTGCGAAGAAAAACTAAAACATAGCGAGGGCAGCAAAAAGAAAAATCCACAGATCACAGCTGCTCTTTAAAGAATATATGGTGGACTAAAGGTTTAAATTATCCAGTATTTACCGAGGAATAAACAAATGAAGACAGAAACTTTACGGCATCGATCAAGGTAAGCATAGGTAGTTTATGTCTAGACGTATGAATAATTTTGAATGAATAATGAGAAAATTATTTATTTCGATCTCCTTTCGTATGATAAGAAGAATTATTCAGATCTACTCAGCCTCATTCAATAACTGCTGATTATTTTTCAGCTGTCAGCTAAAAATTTTGACCAATTCCCGGCTGCCATATAACCAATCCCAGAAGCTCCTTAGTTTTTCTGAATTTAATCTAAGGAATTTGTTAACGGTGAGCGTTAATGACACAGTTTTTAGCTGACAACAGGAGGACACGATCCATTTTATCTTATATTACTTTTTCTATCGTTAGCCTCAGCAATAAGAGAAGAAAGGGATGTAAACAAGACGCTGCAAGCAGCGTTTACTCGGGCTTGCTACTAAGTGCTATCAGCCTGAAACTCATAAGGGGTTGAAACAGGGCGGATAAATGTTGGGCGGTGAAACGAGCGCTCCGCTCTTCATTTAATGTGTGATGCGGAGTAAGACTGGCACGAGCGCTCTTTCCGCGCTTCCGGTGCGCTTGAGGGCCGGCGGAATTTTCCTTTTTGCAAACCGGAAATCCTATTTTCTTTCTGCAATTTCAGGCTACAGTGCTGAATAGATAAATTTCTTTGATAACAATATCAATGAACAGTTTCATATGTTTGTGTTTGCATGCCTATAAGTCAAACTTGTTGGTTGTATAATGCCAAAATTTGAGTTTAATTTGAAAGTGTTGAATACCTCCTCCTTCCACTAAATATCGCATAATCGTCTTCCACCGTTTCGTTTGCAAAAGCTTAACACTTCTTAACCTCAATTTTTACACATGTTAAAGGGGGATAAATTTTATATAACATAACAAAAAATTAGATTGATATATTTTGATATAGTGGCGTTGTACTGATTCAAACTTTGCTTCTCGAGTGCAACGCGCCATGGCGATTCGCGCAATGCGTCGCAAATCCGGCAACCGAATGTAAACAAAATTTATTGACGTTAGTTATAAGGTTTTTCCCCCGTTTTTCTCTCTAAAACAAAACAAGGTAAACAGTAAAAACTGAGGGGAAACTAATTTTGAAGTTTCGAAGAACCAGAAAGGCATATGAGATGTTTTTTTCAAAATTAAAAAGAAGGGTGATGGTGATTGAAATTACCATAATTTCACCTTGCACGAGCTGCACGCATTTATAAAATACACGTCATTTAGTTATGAAACACGATCTGCTGTCTTTTAGTTTTGCCATGGATGACGTGGATGAGATTTTCCCTCGTGTTTTAGACAGTACTTAGTTGTTTTTGTTTTGGAATAACAACGACATTGGCGAGTAGGAGAACGAGAATATTATTCAGTGGTAGAGTCATGGAAGTAATAAGAGAAACCCTTTGAAAGAGATGTTTGTCTACGCCAACTAATTAAACCTCCCGCAAAAAATAGCAACGTTTGCCTCTCGGAGACAGCGTACCAGCACAAAGGAACGAGGAAGAAGTGCAAGAAAACAAATCAAGCTGCCATAATTCAGTCTTACGGACAAACCACATCGCAAGCCCTGACCGAAGTAGAAAACAAGCGACATTTCTAAGCAGAGTCCCAGTCCACTGCATCACACCTTTTCGCTCGGACGCGCTCGTTTCACCGCCCAACCTTTATCCGCCCTGGGTTGAAACGTGTAACTCGCGTTCAATGCTCGTGAATATTCACTTTTACCATATTTGGAAACTTTCGTGAAGGAGATCCTTTTTCAATAAAAACAGCTGCCGCGCGATCACCATGCGGTGGTTTTAAGACCAGAGTTCTGCATTTCAGGGTTAAAAGTACACCGTTGAAAGACGAAAAATGGAAAGAGCAAGTTCAAAAGAATGCTTTTATTTCTTCTTGTGGAGGAAGGGAAGCTTTTCAACAAGAAATCTTCCTTTTGTTTCCTTCACGGCAGAGGGCATGACCTGTTTTGAAATTCAAGTAAGGTAGCGAAGTTTTTGCTGAATTTTCAGGTACATTTTGCAATGTATGGCCAAGAAATTTACGTTTTTGAAAGGGAATTTATGTATTCATAAATGTTTTATAGACATGACATTGACATAATAGTTCCCTGCCATGGAGCCTTAAGGAAAGGTTTTATCAGCACCAGTCCAATGTTGGTTAAACTTCGTATTTAGTTCCGATTTGTCCTTAGATAGATGAAAGTTTCTTCCCAGTTCCCGCAGGAGGGAGGAGGGCATTCATGGCCATGCGCACGATACGATAAATACATGCCCATGAGCTGTCCTAGTCCTTGTTCGTACTGGACATTTGAGTTATTCAGCTCTGCTTTGGAAAGGTAGCCCAGGACAAGGTGAACATCGATCACAGGGGCGGATCCAGGGTTTTTCGAAGGAGGGGGTGCACTACTCGGAATGGCGTATCTGACTGATGACGTAAACAAATTTTAAAAGCGAAAAACAGAATACCAGTTGTATTAGAAAGCTGCAGGTCATCTAAGGGGGGGCGAGGGGGTGCGCACCTGCTGAACCCTCCCTCTATATCCGTCCCTGAATCATTTCATTCACCTTCTTAATTATAGGATTTTTGATAACTGCTGCTTCTCAAGCAATATGCCAGCAACAGTTTAATCTCTTCCTGGGTCTTTGTGCTCAAATTAAATCGGGTACCATTCAGGTAGAGAATCGCTTTCCCTCAAAAAGACTTTACAGTGCAAAGGCCTAATTTCTGACTTCCTTGAGAGAAAGAAGGTCACAATAGGGAGGTGCAATCATTAGCCGGTCTTCTAAATTTTGGATGTTCAGTTATTCATCCAGGCAGAGCCTTTTTGTGCAGACACATTGATCTTACCATTGATCGACATCCAATCACCGTAACATTATATTCGCCTAAAAAAAAAGGTGAAGGCTGATTTAAGAGTTTGGAATGATTTTTTCGATGAAAATAATGACAAATCCTTTTTCCTTGAAGATTTCTGGTATACTTCTGAGCCCTTGCATCTTTACACTAGGTTTTGGTGCTCTTTTCTAAAATCATTGGTGCTATGGGTCCTGGCCACCATCCATGGCCAGCTGGAGCACGTGAGTATATTACATTGCTGCTTTGGAATTTTTTCCTATTGTGCTCAGTTTGTCTATTTAGGGTAGTCATGAGCAACCTCTGTATTCTCATTCGAGGTTGGACTCTTAATCGAATAAATACGGTATTTGCAGAAACATAAAAATCTTTCACAAATCCTTCTGTTTCTCCGATGATCGTCATGCGTAATGTAAAACACAACAATGTTCTTTTAATTGAACTTAATATTTCACTCAATCAGTGAAATGATAACAGAGACGGTACTTTGCATGATAATGAACGTAAGGTAAAATGATCTTATTATTAAATGTTGCTCCCACTGTTCTATTTCAGAAGGAATAAAATAAATCCGATGCAAACCGGTTAGACTGGTTTTGATAACTACAGTATATTCTAGTGTCACTCAAAGAAAGATATCTACTTTTCAGACAACTAGGAAATGCAATTTTAGCTAGAAATTTTACTAATGAAGAGAAAGATAAATATACACTTAGGTAAATATAACTATATAAGACGAGCTATTATCTCTTGCTGGAACTCTCTTAATATGGTTGCTTCTAGGCTCTACGACGTTAAGACCAGTAAAACATTAGCAGCATGGGCTCATGCGACGTTTTACATAAAAAAAAGCGCATTAAAAAACGTATAAAAGAGTACCGAAATCTGCCGCTAATTCCATAGACCTAATTTTTTAATAAACTTCAAGATAGCAGCCAACATGGCGGCCTTTTTTTATAGCGTCATGTCCTATATAGATACATATCATCGTCAAGAGGTTATCTCAGATCATTCATTTTTCCAGTTGTTATTTTTTCAAACCGCCCCCGCCCCACCCGTAAATAGAAACACCTAACTAGTGACTGTTTTTCTATGCAAAGTACGGACCAATGTACAGCAGTGGGGTATTCCCAAAAATTGAAATTACTTATGTTTAACTTAGAGGCTTACAATAACACATCATCCCCCCCGCGCGCTTTCTTTTTCCCTCTCCTTGCGACACAATGAGGCCTCTGCGGGGGAGAGAGATAACACATGCAAAGAAAGAAAAGCTTTAAAGAAAGAAAGAAAAGCTTTAAACAGGTGATACAGATGTCAATGCAAGCCAGAAAAGCATTAAAAGTATTCCTCCTCCTCCTGGAAAGGCTAACCAGCCAAGTAAACGCCCATAATAAAATGTGTATATTACCATATATGCAGCACCGAATTCATACGTTCAAGTCCTCTATATTTGCGAACAACTGGTTGTCGTAAATGTGCATGTTGATCAGCTTCTGTGGGTGAAATAACATTTAGCTCAAATTTCCAACTTGTTTTCTGATTATCAAAAAGATCTTTAGAAAAGTGACTCTCTCGTCCGTGTTCTATACAAAGTCATGCACAATCTCTTTAGTACAGTCTTTAACGCTTTCCCCTTATGGCGAGAAGAACTGTGCATGATAGAAACGTTTCTGTGAGCATCCGTTTTCCCCAGTCTGAACTTTGTCACCAGCTGCTTATCATCAGAATGTTTGGTCCGAAATTAAATGGAGGATCCGTTTTCTCAATTTTCCGTAAGTTTCTCTTACAAGTTACGGCTTTTCACAATAAACCACATTCGCGCCCCTACTAGTGATTATATATTATGATACGAAATATGCAAGTTAAAAATTATTTAGGAAACGGCTAGCAAGACATGGGAAAAGATGAAAGAGACCCATACAGCAACATATGTAATGGGAAAAGTTTCTGGGGTATCGTAGACAAAAATGGGAAAGCAATTAATAACAAAAGATACGTTGGTTCATAATATAATATGTATCAATGGGAAATCCAAAAACAACCTTACAAATATAACTGTTACTAACTGTTTTCTTGGTATCGAGTAGCCTGATTCTCAGACGTCCGAGGTCGTTCGCGGTCCCTTTCGCTTCCCTCCCTAGGGAAGCGAAAGGGACCGCGAACGACCTCGGACGTCTGAGAATCAGGCTAGGTATCGAGCACCTTAATTTATTTAACAGTCCAGAATATCCCTAAATTTAATGAGAGGGCCAACTGGTCACGTGACACTTTTCAACCAATGAGAAGGCGCGCTTGTGCTCATCAACACACAAATCAAAACATCGCCCCAGTGATCAAAAATTTTCACAACAGCGGACGGAGTCGGACAGAATCAGTCATCGTCTCGAGGCTCTCAGGCATATTTTTAAGACTTTTCATGAGGCATACACAAGTTTTTAGGTTGACAGCGTATCGGAAGCCATATTGGAAGTGTCTCGTGAAATATTCAGCACATTTTGTGGCTTAGTCTTCTTTTAAAAAACGCGATGCATAGGCGAGATTTTTTGCTCGGTTTTCAAGGTAGGTGAACAAGTATCTATTATTTTTTCAATTCAAATATTTTTTACGAAGTTCTATATATTTTCCTCGATTTTCATATCGATTAACTTTTATCATGTTGAATGTGGGGGTGGCAGACAACCTAGAATTTTGGTGGACAGTTTTTGAATTCCGAGGTCCAAACCACGTACGTTTTCCTCTCCCAGGTTTCTCACATAGCTGTGTTATTACTTTTTTTCGCATTAGCACGAGCCTTTGCCAAAACAAAGGCCAAAACAACTTTATTAGTCTTATGGATATTCACTTCCAACATCTCGCCTCACTTTGCCGAATTTGCGGGGATCAAATTGAAGATCATAAGCGCAAGGTATATACTAACCGCTTTGCTTCTAAAATTCACCAAATCTGGAAAGATTTATTGTTGTTGGATTCTACAATTGTTCATCCACAGTTAAAAAACCAACCAAAGAAAGAGGGCAAATTTCAACTGTAAATGATGTACTTCGCTACTCATTGAACATGCACTGATTATCTGGGATAACAGTTAAAACATTGCAGGTACTACAGCAAACAAAGAAAGTACCAGTTGCGTGAAGTCAATACGAAACAACACAGAAAAACAAACAAGAAAAATTAATAAATTTGAACTACTTTTTATGCTTGTTATGATGACTGGTTCTTTGATTCTTGGCCTGTAGAAGTTAATAGGTAGTACCAATCCTATTTTGTACGATCTCAACAAATTTTCACACTCTCTCTAAGGCTATTTTTACACGGGACCAGTTTGCTTCTATCAAAAATCTTGCAAGCCATGCCAGTGAAGCCACTACCTCTGCGATCGGTCCGGAATCAGTTCGAACACCCCAATGATTCCTTGCAATGAATAATGCTCTTATTCTTTACATGAAATGTTTTCTTTGAAATATTAAATGTAAAACCTGGACGAGTACTGTAAGCTCATCTTTAAATCTGTCCGGCTCAGTCCACTGTTGTGAAAATTTTTTATCACTGGGGCGATGTTTTGATTTGTGTTTTGATAAACACAAGCGCGCCTTCTCATTGGTTGAAAAATGTCGCGTGACCAGTTGGCCCCGTCCTTAAATTTAGGGATATTCTGGACTGTTTAAAGCCATCAGACAACTTGGCTAAGAATACTCTTCCCTGGATATATAATGAGCATTAAAGAAAAATAATTGTTGTGATTGATGATGTCCTTGAAAGAATTTGTATGTCACTAGGTACCGACAACCTCACCTTATGTTGGTTTTCCATATCCTTCAGCTGCTTCGCCAAAGCGGTGAATGATGGTCTCGCTTTTGGCTCATTTTGCCAACAGATCATCATGACTTGATACCTGGGGGAGATAATATCATTTCATATGAATTTGTTTTATCGATTCCTGGGTTATGGTTCGGATCTTACATGTCAAAGATCTATCAGCTACCATAAATGACCTCTCGTCATATCTTATATAAGGGCCTGTTTACATGGAGGTGGGGGACCATAGGTAGGTGAGGTAATACGCTTAGGTGAAGTAACTAATCTCTTATATGCTCACCCCGCCTATCATGTTAACGTGATCAAATTAAAATGAGAGATTATATGGACAGGCGGGTTACCCCACCGAAGCGAGTTACTTCACTTACCCGGGGTCCCCCACCTCCATGTAAATAGACCCTTGATCAATTAACAATTTTAAAAAAAGAAGTGACTGGTTAATGAAACTTTGGGTACTACACTACACTTTTGTGCAAAAAATATATATATATTTTATGGCGGAGCCCCATAGTTAAGGAAATGTGGTAATCTATCCATCCGAGAAAATTTAGCAATCACGTGACTGTACACCGACCGACCGACCGCCCGCCCGCCCGACCGTCCGTACCACAGGCATACCAATGTAAAATAACTTAATCAACAGGTATGGCAACCCAAATGCAACTCAAGGTTTTATTTGGAAGGAAATCACATGGCCGCCCGGCCTTTTAGAAAGAAAAAACAACAACAAAGTCGTGTCTTTTCGGCGTTATTTTTTATGTTTACACTACCGTGGATAGAGAGAGAGCTAGAGCGAGGTATTGAAGACAAAGGAGACGAATTTCGTAGGAAGAAAAACATGGAAATTCAAAGCGGCGGTGAGAAAATGAAAAATTCTAGCGGTTAGCAAGGTGAAAATGGGCGGCAGTGAAAAATAAAAGCGAACATGAACACAGGAAACAAAATATTGGGTAAGCACATACGACAATTCCTCCATAAAAATAATGTGTAACTAGGAAGTTTGACGTTTTAGACCCTGTTTACATGGAGTGGGGGACCCCGGTCTAGTGGGGTAAGTTTCTTTTGTTTTGTGTCCCCCAGAGCGTGAAAGCAAAAGAAACCAACCCCACTAGACCGGGATCCCCCACTCCATGTAAACAGGGTCTTAGTCGTACAAAACAGCGTTGTAGTCGTGCAAAACAACGGCAAGGGAAAGAGAAAAAAGCGTGCTGCACGTGCAAATTTGTTTTTTGCTAATTAGAAGAAAAAGTGTGCTGCACGTGCAATCTGTTTTTTTGCTATTAGTCTTGAAGCCATTTTCATTGTCATCCCCGTTTAGCGTTACACGATATAATTTTTTTGTTTACACGTATTATTACCTAGAGCTTCGCTTTTAGCCCTAGCTAAATCTATATATTATAACTATACGTTTACAATTTCTCATCCACGTGCTGCGGCTTGGGCATCCTGTATCCTTGTTGAAGTAAGCTTGCAATTTTCTTGCCATCCATTCGCGGATACGGACAACCACCTGAAAAAAAGGAAATTCGAACAAACTACGTCTCCAGAACCTGTTGCCAAGGAAGTTTCCACGACAATTAGGCCATTATCGTTAATCAGGAAAAAAATTTACTTACCTACAGTGAAAATCTCATAAAGAACAACACCACAGCTCCAACTGCAAATATATGGAAGCGTTGATTTGTTTGTGAAAATAACAAAACAAGAACTACTTAGAATTTGCAAACATCTTAAATTCGATTGCCAGGCAATCTGTATTTACTCACACGTCACTCTTGGTGGTATAAGTGTTAAACATTAATGCTTCATATGCAGTCCACTTGACTGGTAGGCGTCCCTGATGGTTACACAATTAAAAGTAAAACAAACATCTATTGTAAAATTTCTTACACAAAATGAAGTATATAGTGCTTTATTCAGAAGTCAATCGCAAATAAGTGCGATAACGAGTTGTTTCCGTTTTGTTTTTTTACCTTGATCAGAGAATCAAGCAAAACAAGTTCGTAATATATAGATTTAGCTAGGGCTAAAAGCGAATCTCCCATTAATAAATTTATAATTTAAATCATAGTTAATAGAGGAGACTGATTAGGAAAGCCGGCAAACATCAAAAGTTGAAAACAACGGTGCTGTAGTTTATTTGGAAGCTCCCTGATCGTGCACAATCCTTTGTGTCTGAATAAACTAAAGCGATGTTCTTATTGGTCAGTAAGTTCAAAACTATGAGAATGCTATTGAACTTTGTGCACGGTCAGGTCCAAAAAAGCTAACAAAAAGATAAAACAAAAAAAGTCTGTGTCTAAATCAAACAATAAATTTGCAATCCACAAATCAGTTAACTTAAGGGCACATTAATGTGACTTTTGAGGGAAAGGGTAAGTGATTTTAGAGAAAAATAGATTGCAAACAGTCCATGAGTGAAACAAATCTTACATCGAGTTAATAGTCTTATATGTACACCCAAAAAATAGCAATCACCTTCGATCACAGTCAAGAACAAAAATGAGATTGAAAATAGAAAATGAATAAATAAATTGAAATCCTGTGATTAGATTTGGAGTACAACAGTTCATCATAAATAATCTCAGTTAAGTTAGCCAAACTCAGATACCCTTGTCTTTCTTTCATAAATGTTCTCCTGTTGGACATTCCTGGCCATTCCAAAGTCAGTCACTTTACATGTTTCTCTTTCTCCAACCAACACGTTACGAGCTGCAAGATCTCGGTGAATGATCTATAAGAAACCGTTTACCAATCAATAAAATTAGAACTGGCAGGAAAGAATTGAATTCAGGGCACGATTTGTACCTTTTCTGGACCAATGGCATATTAATGAAGCACTCTTTCATTGATTCATTTGTTAATCATCACACCCACACATTAGTTTGGTAGTATAGGTGGCATGGTTTATTGCCTATTTTCCACAGGAATCTTGAATGAATGTCGCTAATGTTAATAAGACCTTCATTAAGATCAAGGCAGTAATTCATTGTTCTATTTGCATTGATCACCATGAGCAATAAAGCTAATTAATTAAGTTAGATACACGGCATTCATAGAAAACGGGTCTAGTTTTGTGTAATTATGAGTAGTGTTCGAATTTTTACTGAAGAGACGTCTGTAATTACGTATTAAGAGGGGGACATTGGGGTTTACGGTATTAAGGTATTCCGCTTTATTTAAGAGTGGTTGTCAGAGAAAACCGGGCAAAATGTTAAACATGTCAACGGAAGGGGGTCTACAGAATCAGTTCATACTAACATCATAGATAGGTTAGGTGGAGTAATGGACAAATATAATGAACATAGGTTCTTCCTTGCTCTTGTATTACAGATACGAGCATTACTTTATTCGACTCCCTCGGACGCCATTTTTATAAGCAAATTTTCACCATTTTCTGAAACTCACAGAACCCTCAAAATTTAACGAGCGAAGTTTATTTTTTGTATACGATACAACACATCACAGAACTACTTTCTAAAACCATAAGATTTGTTACACAGCCACGGACAAGACTAAAATTTTCTTATTTTATCTGACCTAAACTCAGTGCCTTCAAACGAGCAAAAAATCTGGCATTTTTGAATTGATCTACAGCGCACAACTAAAACGACAGAACAACTCTGACAGCCAAATTGCAGTCTACTATCATCCATGTAACCAAAACACTAACAATCATTTTGGGCTATTAAAACAGGACGAAATTAGAAAACTCACATTTGTTATACTTTCCAAGCTTTTTCTTGCAAACAGGCCGATCCCTTCGTGTTTGTTTTAAGTCCTCTTCGTGAATTTTCTTTCATATTTCGCTGTAAAGTATGTTCAGCAGCTGGAGGAAATATCAAAAATCTCGAAATACTGCCTAGGTTACATTTTGAAGGGTAAAAAGTGCGGAACGATAGGATGAAACTAGAAAATAACAAAGCGACGCCATCTTGAAAATTCAGCACTCAGGAAGGACTGGCACTAGTAGCTCCGTTCGTGGGCTCTTGATTACCAAGCTTATCAGCGACCTACTCCAGTCTTATTTCTTCTTCAATGACTTCTTTTAGTTGAATGTGCTTGTTTTTCTTTCAAAGTAAAAAACAAAAAAAAACGCCTGATCGCAGGTTAATGGGTGATTAACTGGCATTGCTTCATTCCCTCCTCATTTAGAGGTGTCCCGTGAATGTAGATAATATTGAAGATCTATTTTGTCTCTTTATAAATCACTTAACTTCGCTATCATGCGAGCTAGCTAGACTTGCTATATATCAACCTCGCGAGTTTCGAAGCGTGCGGGCTAACTGCGGGCTGTGGATATTGCTTGCTGTAAAATTTGCAATAATTATTATTACCAACTGTTTATTAAAATAGGCATAGTAAATACAGTTGAATCAGTATGCGGCGCAAAGCGACCAAGAGAGCCAGCGGACGTAGTACTTTATTGAAAGTAAGCCTTCTAACTGATGATCTCATCGCTGTCACTTCGCATGCATTTCCATAAGGTAATAGACCTTCGAATGTTGACAAGAGCTGTCAAAATAAACCATTCATAGGGTTTACCAGAATCTGGTATACCGGAAGGATCCGGAAGGAGCTTTTGTTAAAAAGTACCATTAAAGGAGTTCAACCTCGTCCCCAGGGCTTTTCCCTTGAAAAATGGGACGAGGTTGAAAGAAGTTCTTACGACTCTCACTCCGTACCCCATCCAATCATTGTTTTTCCTGCTCATGTCTTTTTCAGAATGCCCTTTGCACGGTCCACACAAGATAAACGCCACGTTTAGAGGGAACGTGCAAATTCTTTTACAGATTGCAGTACTGTTTGCAGCTCAAAAACTTCACGGTTCCGTGGGTCGCATGTAAAGAAAAGGCGGATCCGTGCAAGTTTTTGGCCGTTCAAAAATTTGTAAAAGGGGTCTGAGTGTTAACTCGAGTTGGTACCTTTTGCATCATATTGATCATTGATAGAAGTCGTACACCTGGAAGATTACAGCCACTGGGTTCCTTTTTGTTTACTGGTGTAGCTGTGAAAGAATTGACATCTCCTACATCTCTTCGTCACTGGATTTGTCAAAAACACTCTCACTGCGTTGTTTAACATTAGCAGTCCTCACATTTAGAGAAATTGTCAAGGTCTTGCCTTAAATTCAGAGGAGGCAATGATGACAGAAATGGAATTTATTCATCTCCTAAGGAGGTTATTTTCAACGCCATTTCGTTTGTTAATCTTTTCCACAGCGCTGTTGCAAAAAATGCGCGCGCGAGTCACACGAGATGGCACAAAATGTGCTAAAAATAGCACATTTAATGGCTATGATATATATTTCAGGGGCACCCAGCGACAATTCTCGGAAGATATCTGTTCGGAAGACGATTTGCGATCTAGAATTTTCGGAACATTTGTTGGAAAATTTCTTGCTCGCCTGCCTCTAGTAGGATTTTCGACCATCTGAAAAATGGTATAATTGCCCATTTTTAACGGATTTTTACCCTTAAAAGGTCACCTAGAATTCTCGGGAGCCTTTTTTCTGGCGAAAATTTTCGAAAAGGTAAGTTTTGATCCCTATAATTTTCGGATCACTAGACTTTCAGCTAGGAAATCCGAACAGTTGAAAAATTTCTAGATGAAAAAAATATGCCTATATCTACCATTTAAATACCAACAATGCCATTTTTAAGTGGTTTTGAACTATCTTCTCGTTGGGTGCACCTGATATTTCGATGAAGTCAACTCCATCCCTGGAAAAGGTATCCAGTTACGGTCTACTACCCCGATTGAGATATATATGGCTCCTGATAGAGTATAAAAACGTAATTTTGTGCAATTTCGCAGCGTAATTAGCGTTGCTAGATAACTCTGTCCTCCATCAGGACCCCGTAAACCACAATTAAAACCAAAAAATGTATGAGTAAAGACTACACATCAATATTAATATTAATCTTGTAAAAAGTCTAGTATGAGCCATTAAGATTGCTGAATGACCTTCTTCACCTTAGGCACTCGTGTCAGTTGATTGTGAATCAAAGTCCTCCATTTTGCCTTTTTGTTCAAAAAATCCTCTGACCTGTATTGTATTGTAAATCTTTATTTAAACACGGGAAATCATCAGTTAAGCTTAAGTTAAAAACTAAAACTAATTACAACTGCTTTACATGATTGCCGTGTGGGAATCCGATATATCAGCTACCTTCTTGATATTTCGCTTAAAATGCTCAACGGATGCAGCATTTTTTAAGTTTTTGGGCAAGTTATTCCATAACATGGCCCCGCTGTAAGAGAAGCTTCGTTTCAAATAATTGGTGCTTGGTTTGGACAGGGTCAGCCTTCCCTCAGAGTTTCTTAAGTTGTAAGCAGAGTGACGCTGAGAGAAAAGACTTTGTAGATATTCTGGAGCAAGGTCATTCATGGTTTTATACATCATTAAGGCTTTTTGTTTCTTTCGTCGAAGAGATAGCCTCTCCCAGCTGAGGGTGGAGAGAAGGTGGTTTGAGCTCGCATCAAAGGGTGATTTAGTAATAACTCTGGCTGCACGATTCTGTAATTTTTGGAGCTTATCACCCAAGTAACCACTCAAACAGTCCCAGACGGGGCTGCAGTAATCAAAATGAGGCATAATTAAAGCGTTATAAATTTGAATTGCAGTTTCTTTCTATTTGGTAATTGATCAGATTGTGGACAAGGTAGCTACTAGTGCCAGTCCCTCCTGAGTGCTGAATTTTCAAGATGGCGTCGCTTTGTTATTTTCAAGTTTTATCCTATTGTTCAGTACTTTTTGCCCTTTCAAAATGTAACCTAGGCAGTATTTCGAGCTTTTTGATATGTTCTCCAATTGATGAACATACTTTACAGCGAAATATGAAAGAAAATTCACGAAGAGGACTTAAAACAAACACGAAGGGATCGGCCTGTTTGCAAGAAAAAGCTTGGAAAGTATAACAAATGTGAGTTTTCTAATTTCTTCCTGTTTCAATGGCCCAAAATGATTATTAGTGTTTCGGTTACATGGATGATAGTAGACTGCAATTTGGCTGTCAGAGTTGTTCTGTCGTTTTAGTTGTGCGCTGTAGATCAATTCAGTGGTCTTTTGAGAATAGAGTAAAACTAAACAGTGAAAAATGTAAAGAGCTTAGGATTTCATTTGCAAAGAACAAACCACAACTCGCGCCTATAGTAGTAAATAATCAAGTGCTAGAGTGTGTTGAAAGCACCAAATTACTAGGCGTTACGATCTCCAACAACCTTACATGGAATATGCACATTGATCAAATCATAAAGAAAGCTTCTAAACGTATGTATTTCCTAATACTATTGAAAAGGGCTAATGTCGCAAGGCATGAATTAATTCTTTTTTATACATCTTGTATAAGGACGCAGTCATGACCTACGCATCGCCTTCGTTTTTCTACGCCCTGCCATTGTATTTAAAGAAAGATCTAGAGAATGTAGAGAAAAGGGCACTATCAATCATTTGCCCGGGACTGGCCTATAGAAAGCTTAAGGCCTTAGAGCTTTCAAATATTATGTCTATCAATGACTACATCGCTATAGCTTATGTAAAAAGACCTTCCTCTCGATTGCTAATGACCCGGCCAATCGCTTACGTAACATGCTTCAATCGTCAGGGCCGTCGTGTTATAATCTTCGGTGCAAAAGGCGTTTTGCGATTCCCAAATGTAAGACCGATCGTTTCAAAAGTAGTTTTTTAGTAAGATCATGTATTGATAACGAATTTTAGCGCTCTGTGAGTTTTGTAAATGAGATCGATGACGTTGTATATATTTTAACAGTTTTAAGCTTTTTTATATTTATAGGATGTTATTATTTATTTAGGACTTTATCATTATCATCTTATAATACTCACTATTGTAAGATTCTGTTATATTATATTATATATTATATTGTAAATACACAATTCAGCTTAGTAGCTGCAAGCTTTTTAAAAATAAACTATCTATCTATATCTAAAAAATGCTCAAGTTTTTGCTCGTTTGCAGACACTGAGCTTTGGTCAGTTGAAATAAGAAAATTTTAGTCTTGTCCGTGGCTGTGTAACAATTCTTATGGTTTTAGAAAGTATTTCTGTGATGTGTTGATGTATCGCATACAAAAAATAAACTTCGCTCGTTAAATTTTGAGGGTTCTGTGAGTTTCAGAAAATGGTGAAAATTTGCTTATAAAAATGGCGTCCGAGGGAGTCGAATAAAATGATGCTCGTATCTCTAATACAAGAGCAATGAAGAACCTATGTTTGGTATATTTGTCCATTACTCCACCTAACCTATCTATGATGTTAGTATGAACTTATTCTGTTGACCCCCTTCCGTTGACATTTTTAACATTTTGCCCGGTTTTCTCTGACAACCACTCTTAAAGCGGTATTTCGGTAATTTTGATTTTAATGTGCGGTATTGCGGTATCATCTAGCCCTGCGGTATGCGGTTTTCATCCTTTTGGTTAACGGTATTCGGTAAAAGAAGATCCTCCACGGTATTGCGGTACCATTTATTTGCGCTCTCCTGTCTAATACTGGTCAATACAACTGCAGCACCAACCACAGTAAGCTAAATAGGTTAATAAAAGTTAACATTTTTAAGATTTAAGACTTAATGGTAAATGATTATACAATCTCAAGAGAGAACGAGGTAAGAGAGCGAATCCCTGTGCCCCATGATAATTATTTTCAAACTTTTTTTAGTTCGCGCCATGCTGCGAGGGTTATTTTTGAATTTTGTTCCCATGACCACGCGGTCTAGTTTCACGTAGATCATTAAGGTATCAGTTGTCACAGCTCGCTGTGTGCGCTGCGTGGACGTCGAATGTAGTTGGCATGAAATCGTCTATTTTTCCAGTTTACTGATGTAGCGGGGTTCATTAGAAATGAGAACACGTGAAAAACTTCGCGATTTTTTGAAAAGAAGACGCTCTGATGATATTCCCAATAAAGATGAAGTTCCATCAGAGAAACAGAAGAGAGCAGCAGAAGGTAAGAGATATTCCTGTAGCTTTCAGTATTGAGATCTTTAATTCTGCAAACGTTTGTTGGCTCTCTAACCAAAGCTTGATATGTTATTGTTTCTTGATTGATAGAGCCTTGTATCAGCGAACCAGAGAATGAATTAAAAGCCGATGCAAATAATTCTGGTTAGTGAATTGCTTTGGAGTTTTTCTCAGCTTTAACCTAGAAGCCGAGCCGACCATGTGCCTTAACCATGTGCTTTTTAATTATTTGTATTTATATCTCAACACAGCACAAAATAAAGAATAGTTTGATTTTAACTTCCCGCTTTTCATGTAGTCTCTACTTATGTTTAATTTATTAGGTACTACTCCATCACGTCCATTAAAGCACTCAAGACGTCGCTCGTCGCTCCAATGACAGGGCTTTTCGATCGTTGTACTGATCAAGGTCCTCTAACGTTTTCTTACAATGTATGAGGTTGATTTCTGCAGCATACATACTTGAGATAAACAAACTAACGCGAGATGGATACAGCTTTAAGTAAACGTGACCGATCATAAATGCGGTATCAGTATTTCGTCGATTTTTGAAACGGTATTTCGGTATTTGCCAATTTTTCTTACGGTATTGCGGTATTGGGTACCCCCCCCCCCCCCCCCCCAAGGTCCCCCTCTATTAAGAGGGACGGTCAGGAAAAAAGAGAGAGTTGAAAAATCAATTTCTTTCATTTTTGGTTCATAGAAAGCTTTTAGGTAGGTAAGGAACCTAATGTAGATTGTTTTCGCCAAAAGCCTTTTATTTGTAAGAAAAACTAGAAGATCGGTTTTCGATGTCGGAGTCTCAGACTGCCCTTATTTTTAACATGAAATTTGCTAACATCAACTTTCCTCGGGTTCGCAAACGAAGCCGTATGGAGAAATTTGGACACTTTCCACGAACAGAAAAACTATTTTTCTTCCACAAGAAGATACTCTTTCAGGGCAATAGCGAAGCTCGTCATACTGAAATAATTCAAAAATCAGGGATAGGTTTTCAGGATAACAAAAACTTAAGTTCGTTACTCATTATCGACGGCAATCAGTTTAACACGTGGTATAACTCCAAATTCTCTTTATGCTATTTAAATCACACATTTAGACATTCATTAAAAACATACCTGGATATTCGCTTGGGTTATTGAAGGAAATCTCTGTAAGACACCATCGAAGTTCAGGAATTTTCATGGTAGGCCGACGGCAATTGTGTAAACACTTCCAATTTCGAAAAGCACAAATACAGAAGGTTACAGCCTAAAGGCTCGTTTTTCGTAGTTCTTGTAGGTTTCCCCGTTGCAAAGTTGCTTATTTCAATCAAAGAGTGGAGTTAAAAGGTGAAACTGGGTGAATTTTAGCCATTTTGCAGGGGCACCCAACGAGAATACAGTTCAAAACCACTTAAACTAGCATTGTTGAACGTATTTTAGTATTTAAACGGTAGATATAGGCATATTTTTATCCCCTAGAAATTTTTCATCTGTTCGAATTTCCTAGTTGAAAGTCTAGTGATCCGAAAATTATACAGTCAGAAAAAAGGCTCCCGAAAATTCTAGGTGACCGCTAAAAATGAGCAATTATACCATTTTTGGGGGGGAGGGGGGGGGGTTCGAAAATCCTAAGAGAGGTAGGCAAGCAAGAAATTTAACAACAAATGTTCCAAAAATTCTAGATCTCAGATCGTCTTCCGAACAGATATTTTCCAAAACTCGTTGTTGGGTGCCCCTGATTTTGAAACGCTGAACTCCACTAGCCGGCGACTCCGGGTAACAATCTCTTCAGTGACAGCACCTGCCATAAGGTTAACGTTTGAAGATCAGAGACGGTGTCGTCAAAATGACAGTCACGGAAATCACGGTAGTAACGCAACGCAATTCTTGAAAGAGTAACATTTTCGGTGCCGATAGTATTTTGAAGAAGGAAATAATCACACGCGCTAGTAATGTGGTACTCACTGTTTATCGAAAAATAAGGACTTTAACAATGGTAATTCGCTAAGGATGACGGAACAGGAATTGTCGGCGGTTACTTTACGATCGAGGAAACTTGGAGCTGTTAAATAAGTTATTTTGGTCACTCTTCACTATATTTACCCGACTTCGATGCTTTCGTTTGGAGGCTGCCTTCAGGAAGCCGAGCCAATTCTCTGGTATGTTTTAGATGAATGTCTAAATGTGTGAATAAACGAGGACTGGGAAAATTTGGAGCTATACCACATGAAGAATAATGCCGCAGAAAACAACTACTAAATTAAAGTTTTTGTCACCGTAAAAACCTGTTCTTCGTTTTTGAATTATGTCAGATCAACGAGTCTCGATATTGCTTTGAAAGTACCTTCTATTGAAAGAAGAAGAGCTGTTCTGTTGATAGGAATTGTCCAAATTTCTCCTTACGCTTTATTTGCGAACGCGAGAAGAGTTGATGTTAGCAAATTTCGGGTTGAAATACGGCCATTTTGAGACTCCGACCACGAAAACTGATATTTTAACTTTTCTCGCAAATAAAAGGCTTTTTGCGAGAATAACTTACATCAGATAACTTATCTACCTAAAAGCTATTTATGGACAAAAAGTGAAGGAAATCGATCTTCCAACACTTGCCACTCGATGGTCGATATTTCCTAACCATCGCTCTTGTTTTGTTATTAGAAATTATATTGTAGTTGTATTTTATATTGTACCGACCTGATGATTGTGTTAAAATGAAGATTTGATTGATTGAAAGGTAAAACGGAGGTTAAACCTGGCCGCATAATACAACCACGATATGTCGCTTCCAACGTAGTTTACATTTTGTGTTTTTAAATACATTACTTAAACCGGTGTGTTAAAATAACTACTTGCAAATAGATAAAAACAAAAACAAAAAGCTACGTACAGATCTTGATGACAAGTAACTCATTCCATCAGCAATCTGCCAAGCAAACTTCATCAGTTGTTCTGACGTCAGACGTGATTGTGGTTTGTTATCTGGGTCCTTGTAATAAGTATCATCGAGTCCACGGCTCTTTCTCAGGTAGCCCAGGAGATCTCCATATGGGACATACTCGATTAAAACGAATAGTGGGTCTGGAAAATTTGTTGAAGCCAACAACGTTTCAGCTAAACGGGTTTTTCTATAATAAAGGCTATAATACAGGAAATTTGGAGGTAAACTGTCAAGTTCTACAAATGTGTGTACAATTGTGTTCATTAATACTTCAAATATTTTACCTGTTTCGGTAACACATCCCAGTAGTCGTATGACGTGTGGATGAGGTTTCAGCGTCTTCATTACTTCGAGTTCGGATAAAAGATCCCTTCTGTCAGACTCAGGAGCGGAAGCTAAAAATAAACGATCACTGAAATCTAAACAATATGGACCTAATATCCTTTGAGAACACTACTGAATAATATTCCTATGTTTTTGATAATGTTCTACCCTTTAACTGTTTTAGTGAAAAAGCGCGTATACAACTTTCTTTTCCTTCCGTTATTTCCCGTTACGTTAGACTGTTTAACTCCACATTAATCCTCCAAAAGGTACATATACCATTTTCAGCAACAGATGCTAGGTGAGGATTACCTTTAAGCATTTTAACAGCTACTGCAGTCTTTCCTGCCCTTCCTCGAAGATCTGTTGCGGTTCCCTTGGCAACCTGACCAAAGGCACCTCCGCCGATGATCTTTTCTATGGTTACACTGCTTCGTGGAATTTCCCATGAGCGTGTGGATGGATGAAGAGGCTCGTAATCAGTTCTTAGGGATGAACGTTCCACCTGTGACATGCCGATTGTCACTTCTTCTTTACGCTCACTTCCAAATGCAGGTACCTCATTTAGGTCCATGTATTCAGGCTTGTGTTGACGAGAATGAGATGGTTGGACCTCATCTAGTGTTGTTTCATTCTGAAAGAATTTATTTTTCTTCTAAATATATTGCACTTGTCCCAAATAAAATGAAGAGTATTCCATGACTAAGTCACTTAAATTTCCAACAATGGCCTATGTGCCGAGATATAATCAACGTAACTCGAACCTCGGTCTTATATTTTCCGACGGACTAGGGACCAGATGAAAAGAATAAGTTTAACTTACGCGATAAACCTCTGCATCGTTGTGTGGCAACGTATATGGTCTGAGAATAAGAAAAGAACCAAAAATTACATCAAGCCTTTTTTGTACTTTATTTGCAATTCAGAAGTCGCAACAGCTGTTATTTTCTTTGCAGCCGTTTTTACTCCCAAAGTTTATGACAACATGATGCCACTACCCACACAGTTAAAGTTTTTCTAGTTTGTTGTCCAATCGTTCTCTCCGCTTTTCGCGTTCACTCATTTTTCTCAAATGTAACGGTTATTTCTTGGTGTTGCGGCAAGTGCAAACGACGTAATACAAAAGACTGAAAAGACACAAAACGATACCAACACCACAACACCAAGAAACAGTCAAGTTAACGAAAATTGTGTTTATATTTTGCGTGCTAAGAAATACCTACAAATTTCTTTGAAGTTCAAACTTCTATAAAGTAAGGTGAGATAAACCTGTACAAAAGGTTTCATTGGCTGCCTGCGAGCATTGAACTCCCGACGTTTGGAAGGGATCACAGCTGTTGTTTGTGGGACATATTGGGACGTACTAAGACATCTATACTGGGAATCTAGACGGCAGAAGAATATTTTAGGTCTCATACATACACCTATTTCAAAAAATGTTGTCGGAGAGAACAGCGAATGGCAATTGTCGAACGGAGATTGTACGACCGAAAGGAACTGTGGGCTTGAATATTGATGGTAATTAAAATAATCACCTATCTAAGCCAGGCAATGGTGCCGGCTCCATTTAGTAAAGACTTTCGATGGCGGGTTATATGGTTTGTCCATGTTCTTCAGCATTCAGTGCAGAGGCTTCATTTTTCCTGGGCGTCTCTGAAAGACAGAGTTGAGCGCTATATTTCAAAATTTTCTTGTGACTGGCGATCATGTAAGGTCCGAGATAATTGGCCGTTCATACGAGGAAACCAGGAACGTCTTTCAATTGAAAGAAGTGTGAGTTTCTTTTGTCTTTAGTGTCAAGAACGCTCAAACAAACGTTCATAGTTGGTGTATTCATTTCCACGCAAAGTGGAACGCAACTAATAACGAAATTTTGCTGATCAAATAGCGTAACCAAAGTTGTAACCTCCGTTCGACATTCGCCATTCTCTCCGACAACCTTTATTGAAATAGCTGTATAATCCAGAGGCTGGAAGAGCTCCTAGACGGACAATTGCACCTGTTCAAACTTTACGTAACACTCGTACCTTTCCTGCCCTCTCGATCCTATGAAGGAAGACCACCACATGTTAATACCACAGTAGATTTACTTAACTTATTACTTATGTTTTCACTCTTTTTTCTCTCTCATGGATGTGACATCCCGGATAAGGATGAAACACTCGTGTCAGTACTCAAGTCATTTAGTTCCAGTTTTACCATTGTGTGTGTTTTTTTTTTTTGTTTTTTTTTTTGGTTCTGTTTTTGGTCTAAATAATATACCTGAAAAAGTTTCTCGAATCTGACTGGCTGCGGGTATTTCAGGTTTTAGTAAGCAGTAGGCACATGCAGAAAGGCAAGAAATATAACGGAAAAATGAGAAAATGAATATATATTCTCAGATAATTAATTTCAGTGAATGTATGTAAATGGTTAATTGTATGTGACAATAACCTTCCACAACAATTCGGTTATTGCTGCAAGTGGGTGAAATAAACGGGATATCTATCTATCTATCTATCTATCTAATCTAATAAACGATAAAAATATGAAAGAACCAATCTGGTGCTGCAACCAGCAGTTTCTAGGGCCTTGACTTTCAGAATCAGTGCTCGACACTAACGCTAGTCTACTAGGCCAGGGCCAGTGAAAATTCTCGCTGGGCTAGTAGAAGTGTACTCCTTTTTTACCTGCCCCTAGACAAGTAGATTAGTGAACAAAATTTTCTTCATTTTTTTCTAAAACGCTTTATCAGTAGTTAGTTTTTTAGCTGAGTATCAAATGTAAACCAAAGGACTCCGTATTCATTTAGTTGAGGTATTGTAGCGATTGATTCGCAAAACGGACGCCATGTTGGAAATGCGACTACGTCCTCGCTTCCACGTCACCCAATAAAGTAGGGGCCTGGGTCGGGTTGCAAAAAAACATCTGAAGATTAAGGGAACTCGTAAATATTATTTCAAAACAATAGGTTATTGTTCCAGAACAAAAGTTTTAACTTTTAAAAGAGCTCTCTTGTCTTAAGAGGGTTTTATGCAACCTGGCCCTGGATAAGAGCCGTCATTAAAGTCGGGTCTGCCATGTTGGAGTTTTCTTCAGGAATGAACAAGATTTCAAGCTTTTTTAACAACTTGCCTTCGAGAAAGCGTCCTTCAACGGTCTTTCGACTCAAACAAGCATATTCTCAAACACTTACCGATTGCCGCTTTATGGAAGGAAAGCTTTTTGTAGGAGTTTTTAGTCCTAGTTCGATATCCTTCAATGACAACATCGTAAGAAATTTCACTCTTCGAAGCTTTTCAAAGAACCGTGCTCGACCTGTAGTCAAACATATCATTCTGATCATAGCATAACTGAGCCAATAAACTAAACATTACAACGTGCAATCATTTCCATGTCTTCCAACACGGCACAAGACATTCAGATTACCTCTTGAACTCTGGACTGACACGAAACAAACAACATAAGCCATTCGTTTTATTACCGTTGATGTCTTTTTGCCTCTTAAGTTGGATTTTCATAAAAACTGATCTATAAACTGTTTTAGTTAAGACCGGTGGCTTGTCCTTCTGGTCTAGTGATTTATTTCACTCAGTAGCCCATCGGCCTAGTGTCCAAAAAAGTTAGTGTCGAGCATACCCGAGGGTATATTTTAGGAGATTTCCGTCGGTGTTATGTTATATTCATGAGAAGAAAAAAAAGTATATTGTATGTTGTACATTACGAAAAATAATCAGCGAGCATTTTAAGTAAAATGAGAGAGCTTTTATGTTTACCTCTTTTATGCAACCAAAGTATTAGGATAATAAGAATGATGATAAAAAATATGAGAACTCCAGTAAGTGCTTTCCAAACCACCTCATTACACTGGCAGCGTTCAGTTTCTGTAAAGAGGATTAGAGATGGAAAGTGAAAAGCAAGAATGCACACAATATTAAGGAATATTCAGGCGTAACGTTATTGCTTTTGCTGTCTATTAATGGCTGGAGGTCGTGGCAAGAGCACTAAAATATAAACATTTTGTTTACAAAAAAGGTTTCTACAACAAATATGTCAATAGAAATTCTGAAAACTGCTGAAGTCACCAACCCTTAGATATGAAATTCAGTATGTACCAAGATATAGTCTGTAGTTTTCATCTCACGTGGTAATACAGCTTTATGTCGCAAAGACGTCTATATTATAGCCATATTAAACTCTATCCTAGCGGTTCCTTTACAGAATCGGATACTTTCCTAGAACGAACAATCTGAGATTTTCCCTGCCTATCTAATACCATGCGAAATAATTTCCAAGAATTCTCGGGAACAGGGTAAATATCAAGAGTTTCTTAGAATTCTTGAAAAAGCTTGCGACGTCATAAAATTCTTGGAAATTCTTGTGAATTCCCGGACGTTTTCAAGGGCTCGTCTACCAGAATTTCACACCTTCATGGAAATTCCCAAAAATTCTCGAGAATAATGTGAATATCAATTTGACAACTCTCGGGAATCATAGTCCCGCTGACGCTTAAATCAAATACCCATCTTTCTGTTAAGATCGTTAATACACTCTTATAAATATTTTGCAGTGTCTCCTGTTACTCACAGCGTGGCTCGGGTTCAATCGGTCATCGCATCGAGCTCTCTTAATTAATATCTCCAAGTTGTTAAGTTGCAGCTATTAAGTAATTCCAAACTTTCTGAACGAATATCAACTTCTAAAATTTGTACGGACATAATTTATTACCATATTTTTGACACAAATCCGTAGTTATAATAACCCTCAGAACCGGATACAATGATCACTTAGTCAGTGCCAGATGCAAAGTAATCCTGACTGTAGAAAACAACACATAGTGCAAGCTAATTAAGGACTCACCTCTTTCTCGTTGCATGATAAGCATGCATCGCTATCTTTCCTACATATCTGTTTAAAAAAATGGATTTGCCTTATTCGCTATATCAGAGTTCTGACGCGCGTAACTATAAAGCGAAGTGCGCTGCGTTACCTGGTGAGGCCAGACTATTGTACTGTGTAGTTTAAAATTTTACCGGCAATGACTGTACTGACATGCGTTCGTCTCAAATGGGATGATTTATATCCTCTACTAGTTATAGCTATCGCTAAGTGCCAACGAGCAAAGATTTTACCTATAAGCGCGCGCTGTTGAATTTTAGAAATGTCATGAAATACAGTATTTGATGAAAATAGATTGAGCTTAATTCGATTGCATTAAAAATGAAGCAAACTTAAAGCAAGGGGCACACATACACAAACCCACGGCCGGGCCAGTACCTCACGCATGCGCACAGCTATATCACGAGGGCAGTGGCAGCCACAGACAGCTGTTTCGCCCTTATTGGGGCCCACCAGCGTGGCAAAGGCGTTGGGTTAATGAACGGGGAAAACCCGCGTCTCATAAACCCCCAACTGGTGAGGTGAGTGCAAAGCCGTCTATCGCGAGTTACCAGTAAATTAAAGTAAGGGGCACATATACACCAACCCACGGCCTGGCCATTACCTCACGCCTGCGCACAGCCATATCACGCGGGCAATGGCAGCCATGGACAGCTGTTTAGCCCTTACTGGGGCTCATCAGCATGGCATAGCCGTCGGTCAGTGACCGGGGAAAGCCGAGGCGAGTCCTTTAAGTGCCAGCTCCACACAACACATTAGGAAGCTGTTGGCTGGGAACCGCACAGCAGTTCTCCCACGACATGCGCAGGGAAGGCGGATCATGGGTTTGGTGTATGTGTGCCCCTTGCTTTAATTTGTCTTTTGAAATAGTGAACTAAACTGTTCTACAGCATGAAGAATTTGAAATCCCGACTTTACGTAGCAAATTTTTCGAGATACTGAAGTTCGTGTTTATGTCCGAAGTTGCGAACAAGTCATTTTGCATAAAATGTTAGTGGTCTTATGAGCAAACTACATTACACTATGTTACATCGATTCGAGATTTTTTCTGCCCCTGGAACAATCGCTCACGGCTATATTCGGCTGCCGCCTCGCAGCCTCGCCTCTTCGCGAGGCTGCTTGTTGGCAATAAAAGTACATGTCACTTCTGCAGACTATCTGGACACGTAGATTTTGTTTTCACCCCGCAACAAAATGTATTTGGATCGTTATTTACTGGGATAACTTTAAGCAGCCTCAAGCAAAACGGATAAGTCAATGGACGTCAAGCAGTTGCACAGAGTTACAGCGACAGCAATGACTAATCGAATGTGAGGTTTGCGTCCAGTGAATTGTAAGTAGGGCAATGAATATTCCTTCTTAGTATAACTTGTAACTGACAGGTTGAAGCATTCGCTCAAAATTTGGGTTTACGCTATGTCGAAGATTACTGACAATGTAACGTCTCGCAACAGTCGAGAGTTGTCACGTTGAGCGTCAAGTCGTTTCTATTTTGTCCTCTCTCGAATCTTAATTTAACTTTAGAACTAGCGCAAGTTCTAAGCCTTGCACCCTTCTTAATTATATTACTGCAATAAGACTGTGATAGTTCTTGTGATAATTTATGTAGTTACGTTTAAATTCTGACAATTCTTGGCAATTCTTGAGAATTCTCGAAACCTTGTCATTTTTGTAATCTCTATTCTTAAAAATGCTTCTGTTTCCGGGAATTGCCGAAGAAGGAAATAATTTCTGAGAATTTTCGAGAATTTTTAGGCCGTTTCTATTCCAATTTTATCCCGAGAATTCTCGAGAATACTCAGGAACGAATGTTGGTGCAAATCAATAGCAAAAGAATTTTCCGGGAATTCCCGGGAATAATTCTTGGAAATTTCGCACGGGAATGGAACGTTGTCTTTGACTCTATTAGGTGGGTATTTCTTAAAAAGACGCACATTTAGTGCCACGGTCCCAAATTTATCACTTTTATATATAGTTGAGAGGACATGCACACAACTCACCTGTTGGTAAAGGCACGGATGAAGTATGTGGAATCGAAGTTGTTATAGGTACAGCTGTAGGTAAAATCTTTAAGCAGCATACACTGAAAGGACCAATGATTCCTATTATCAACGCTTCCGTTAGTTCAACAAGCCCTTTGTTTGTAGAAACAGGAGTTTTAAAGTATAATACCAACGACACAATCACACTGCCTTCCCTGTTAAAAAAAAGAACAAATTATCTCAAATAACTGGGGAGGCAGCAAGATGCCGAAATTCCAATGCTTCCAATCTTTTTAAATAGGTGTGAGCGGCTTACCATTTTCCCCAGTTTTATAGACCTACCAACGAAGATTTTCTTTTCCCGAACTTTGACACAACAATGTTTAATAATACCAACCTAAGCTTGGTAACTTGTGATCTGTCAAAGTGTGGGTTATTTTCGTATTTCTTGTTTACCTGAAAGGTATAAAATTAATTCAAACTGAAACAGGTTCCTCCTTAAAAACATTTTTTGTGTCGATGATGTTTTTTTGGTGGTTGTTTGGTTGTTTGTTTATTTGCTTTCATGAGAGAAGGCCTGAAAAATTTATTACCACCGGTTCGGTGTAAAATTCAAACAGACATGAAACATTATTCTTCAAATATGATAAAAAGCAAATTGCGAAAATTATACATGATGTAAAAAATGTAATTGAAAAACGTGACCATACCAACTAAATTACAAAAATAGACGCATACATCTTAAAATATTCAAGCAACCCGGAACAGAAATAAGTAAAGTACTATGTAGAAAATACTAGTCTCGGTCTAAGAGGTTTCAGTTGAATGGTAATAGAGAGATTAAGATTCCCTTTTACGCCAAACGGCAAACGTGAATTTGCACCACGTGACCAAGTTTTTCCCTTAATTGTCATGTACTGTTTATTACTTCTTCTCAAAAATAAGTAGTTTCACGCCAGTTTTATCCGTAAGAATTGTTCAGGACAGTTTTTATCTGCTTACTTTCTATTCTGAGAAATTCTCAACTTAAATCTAACGTCTGTCGTTTGCCGTAAACGTTAATCTTAATCTCTCTAATGCGATAGGATTTCATTCACAGATTTAAGAGTCAGAATGACAAATCTCCCCGCCATAAGAAGGATGCATTATTGCAATAAATTCATACTACTGAGACGTTGAAATCTACTATGTTATTAGTCATCGGGTTCTATTTATGGTTAATTTGATAATATGAGAACAATATGAAGGCTACCTCCAAAACAAATTTGTTAACAAAGGCTTTTGCGAGTGTACTGTTCAGATTCAAGTAGTCTGGCTGGTATACTATCTTCTTTCCATTCAGCATGTCTATTGTAACTTCCAGTGGAATGAACTTTCCTACGAAGAAAAATAAAAACCTTCGATGGTACTCCAAGTGCAGTACTACAGTTGCGAAAAAAGTTTCTATACAGTTCGTGTCATCTGTGCAAAAAAGCTGTGCCTACATCTCCTTATTCTGGACACATTTTTCTAATTTGCCTTTGTATTTAGTTAAGAATTAAATGGTAAATGTTTCAACTGTTATCAACCGTTAGGCGCAGAACTAGCGTTGACCATGATCGGACAATTGTACATCCTTTGAGCATAATCAAATTTTCATGACAGTTGAGCAAAATTATCTAGGAATATACAAGAAATCAAAGAATACAAAATTGGCACGTTTGGCCTTTCTGTTTTTTTTTTTTGTACACTTTAATATTTTAAAATACTGAAAAAAACCTACTTGTGATCGTAATAAAGACACTGTGCTTATCAAATCCCAGGATATTTGTTGCTGTGCATGTGAATGTGTAGTTTCTGCCATCCAGGTCTTCAACATTTTGGATACTCAAATACCTCCCATGGGTTTCAATTTCACCAGCTGCGTTTGTCCAAACATACGACACAGGTGGATTTGCTTCAGCTAAGCATTCCACAATAACGCTTTCTGAATGCTCTGCTTCAATTGCTGAAGAGTTACAATCAGGGACAAAAGTAGTTGACACACTTGTTTAAAACGGGTGCTTTTAGCAAACATTTAATTCATCTATTATTTCATTCTTTTTAAAGGCCGTAAATCCCCTCACCCCCCGAATCAATGTTGTCTGAAGTAAAAAAAAGACTTGAGGGTCCAAAATTCAACATTGATTTTGGGGGGGAAGGGGTTGGGGTAGACAGGGGAATGGGATAAGTATATCCACTATGCAAAAAGGGGCCATTTTACGGAAGTGTGCCAACACTTTTGTCCCTCATTGTCTGAATGCAAAATTGTGCTACTGCACACAAGTTGAGCCGTGCATGACACTGATTTTAACTGAAATTAAAGAAATCAAAGACATAATTATGTTATTGGTGGTGGGGGTGACATTGACTTATTCACGACCGAATTATAGGGCCAATTGGAATTACGTGATGACGTAATAAAAGGGCTGCGATATCCAGAATTAACGTCGATATGGTTTACAAGCTAAAAACTAACGCTGAAACTCGCGCACATGTACAACTTTTGATGAATTTCAAGGGTACGCGTACTGAAAATGTTTTTAATAAAGTGAATATTTCTCGTTCTTCACTTTATCCGATGGTTAAGGCGCAAACAATCACGGGTAGGGTAAGGATTGACACGTAGTGGGGATAGTCACTGGCCGGCCACGGAAATATGGAGCGTTAGTGCGGAGCGGCCGTCACTGCGTTCAATATCGAAACTACGGAAAAGTGAAGGTAAATTCATGGCCAATTCAATAAAAAACTAAGGACAGCGTAGCAAACATTGCAAGTGTCCACGAAAACAATTACTTTCAATCCCACCTCGTGACACCATGAGTGACATGATAACGCAACGCAAATAGCGTGACATGAGCGCATATGTCTGTGTATTTGGACTGTATTTCTCAAGCGAAACCCTGTGTTTTTGTCTATTGTCGGCAGAGAAAATGAAAAGAGAGCTTTGAAACGTGAACTGGTATTTGACTCTCAAAGAAAACGACAGCTCAAACTGAGGAAAACACTGTTTCCTTCGTGTTACAACGGTTAACCACGTTTCGGAAAACGAAAAGTAAAATGAGTCTGTTATGACCTCTTAATGTCCATATGTATTCTAGTGGTTAACCGTTGAAACTCCTTATTTGCACCACATCGCTGGAATTTTTCTTGCCAAGAATACGTATTGCGAAGTACTTTCTACATAGCGGAATCTTCTTTTGCCTTTCGTGAGGAATTAGCGCATAAAAAAGGAAAATTTTCCAGCGCACGGCCGTCATTGATCACATGTTATCCCGCTTTCCTTGTCATCAAGTGAACTTCTGGGCAAAAGTAATTGCTGTTTTGGCGATGACGCAAACTGGTGTGTCTATCTTGAAAACAATTTCTTTGGTATTCTGTGATTTACGAGCTGGGAAATGAAATAGTTGTCCATCCAACATCAATAAAAAAATTATGCCACTGAATAAATGGCAGGCGGTCATCTAAAATCATTACAAAAGTACATTCCAAAACCTGGTCTAACCTGTTCGACGCCTACCTACGCTAAAGGTTTGGATCACTTAGGTTTGAAAAGGTCTCCAAAAAAACACACATCTATATATAGGACATAGCACAAACGGCTGGCCCATCATTTATGAGGTTCATAACCTGTATATTGTTCACGTCCTTTCACTAATGGCACAAGTCAATGTCAAAAATAATGCATGTCCCCTCAGTTACTCTGCAGTACTTCATTCGCTTAAGTTAATCATTTACCAGAACAATTTCCATTGCACCTTAGTGTTTCCATCCTTTTTCCACTATTGATAATACTTGTGAAAACATTACATCCGCTGCAACGGCATTGATCATAACACAAATGATTTCCTCTCGACCCCACAGGGTATCAGGAACGCGCGCGGAAGTACAAGATTAAGTGATGACATACGCTTCGTACATTTTACTCTACGTATACTACAAATCAGGACGAAACTTTACAAATTGTTGTTTCTAAAAAAAACAATTTGGCCCATAGAGTAACGTCATCGCACAAAAATTCAGCAGCGTCAAAAATCTAGCCGGAAAACACAGATACATATTTCAGACAATCAGGGACAAAAGTAGTTGACACACTTGTTTAAAACGGGTGCTTTTAGCAAACATTTAATTCATCTATTATTTCATTCTTTTTAAAGGCCGTAAATCCCCTCACCCCCCGAATCAATGTTGTCTGAAGTAAAAAAAAGACTTGAGGGTCCAAAATTCAACATTGATTTTGGGGGGGAAGGGGTTGGGGTAGACAGGGGAATGGGATAAGTATATCCACTATGCAAAAAGGGGCCATTTTACGGAAGTGTGCCAACACTTTTGTCCCTCATTGTCTGAATGCAAAATTGTGCTACTGCACACAAGTTGAGCCGTGCATGACACTGATTTTAACTGAAATTAAAGAAATCAAAGACATAATTATGTTATTGGTGGTGGGGGTGACATTGACTTATTCACGACCGAATTATAGGGCCAATTGGAATTACGTGATGACGTAATAAAAGGGCTGCGATATCCAGAATTAACGTCGATATGGTTTACAAGCTAAAAACTAACGCTGAAACTCGCGCACATGTACAACTTTTGATGAATTTCAAGGGTACGCGTACTGAAAATGTTTTTAATAAAGTGAATATTTCTCGTTCTTCACTTTATCCGATGGTTAAGGCGCAAACAATCACGGGTAGGGTAAGGATTGACACGTAGTGGGGATAGTCACTGGCCGGCCACGGAAATATGGAGCGTTAGTGCGGAGCGGCCGTCACTGCGTTCAATATCGAAACTACGGAAAAGTGAAGGTAAATTCATGGCCAATTCAATAAAAAACTAAGGACAGCGTAGCAAACATTGCAAGTGTCCACGAAAACAATTACTTTCAATCCCACCTCGTGACACCATGAGTGACATGATAACGCAACGCAAATAGCGTGACATGAGCGCATATGTCTGTGTATTTGGACTGTATTTCTCAAGCGAAACCCTGTGTTTTTGTCTATTGTCGGCAGAGAAAATGAAAAGAGAGCTTTGAAACGTGAACTGGTATTTGACTCTCAAAGAAAACGACAGCTCAAACTGAGGAAAACACTGTTTCCTTCGTGTTACAACGGTTAACCACGTTTCGGAAAACGAAAAGTAAAATGAGTCTGTTATGACCTCTTAATGTCCATATGTATTCTAGTGGTTAACCGTTGAAACTCCTTATTTGCACCACATCGCTGGAATTTTTCTTGCCAAGAATACGTATTGCGAAGTACTTTCTACATAGCGGAATCTTCTTTTGCCTTTCGTGAGGAATTAGCGCATAAAAAAGGAAAATTTTCCAGCGCACGGCCGTCATTGATCACATGTTATCCCGCTTTCCTTGTCATCAAGTGAACTTCTGGGCAAAAGTAATTGCTGTTTTGGCGATGACGCAAACTGGTGTGTCTATCTTGAAAACAATTTCTTTGGTATTCTGTGATTTACGAGCTGGGAAATGAAATAGTTGTCCATCCAACATCAATAAAAAAATTATGCCACTGAATAAATGGCAGGCGGTCATCTAAAATCATTACAAAAGTACATTCCAAAACCTGGTCTAACCTGTTCGACGCCTACCTACGCTAAAGGTTTGGATCACTTAGGTTTGAAAAGGTCTCCAAAAAAACACACATCTATATATAGGACATAGCACAAACGGCTGGCCCATCATTTATGAGGTTCATAACCTGTATATTGTTCACGTCCTTTCACTAATGGCACAAGTCAATGTCAAAAATAATGCATGTCCCCTCAGTTACTCTGCAGTACTTCATTCGCTTAAGTTAATCATTTACCAGAACAATTTCCATTGCACCTTAGTGTTTCCATCCTTTTTCCACTATTGATAATACTTGTGAAAACATTACATCCGCTGCAACGGCATTGATCATAACACAAATGATTTCCTCTCGACCCCACAGGGTATCAGGAACGCGCGCGGAAGTACAAGATTAAGTGATGACATACGCTTCGTACATTTTACTCTACGTATACTACAAATCAGGACGAAACTTTACAAATTGTTGTTTCTAAAAAAAACAATTTGGCCCATAGAGTAACGTCATCGCACAAAAATTCAGCAGCGTCAAAAATCTAGCCGGAAAACACAGATACATATTTCAGACAATCAGGGACAAAAGTAGTTGACACACTTGTTTAAAACGGGTGCTTTTAGCAAACATTTAATTCATCTATTATTTCATTCTTTTTAAAGGCCGTAAATCCCCTCACCCCCCGAATCAATGTTGTC
The DNA here is from genome assembly GCA_964035705.1 of Porites rus. NCBI lineage: Eukaryota > Metazoa > Cnidaria > Anthozoa > Scleractinia > Poritidae > Porites > Porites rus. The sequence continues at coordinate 14,119,642 of OZ038004.1, read as the reverse complement.
TGAAGTAAAAAAAAGACTTGAGGGTCCAAAATTCAACATTGATTTTGGGGGGGAAGGGGTTGGGGTAGACAGGGGAATGGGATAAGTATATCCACTATGCAAAAAGGGGCCATTTTACGGAAGTGTGCCAACACTTTTGTCCCTCATTGTAGGTTTGGTAATTTTAGGGGGATCTAACCAGCGTTGAGGAAAAAATAAGGAGAGAAAATAAAGTAGCAGTTAAAACTGTCAGTTGATGATAGAAATAATAAAATCAAAACTAATTGTACCTTCCAGAAAGTGCCAACGAGGCGAATTCGTTGATCTTTTATGGGGTGTGCCTAATGGTTCTTCGCGATTTAATGCATAATTTTAGAGGTTTTAAATTGATTTCTCTATAGCAAAAACATGAGGAGTACATAAAGGAGAAATTAATATGTGTCTGTTTTTATAGAAGAGAAAGTCGGTTTTGAAAAGGAAATTTATCAATTAGTATTGTGTTATAGACATTTTAGTCGAACTGATGTTAAATTCAGTGTCCTATAAACCGCAGCCTCCTGATCATCAGCGTATCTGTAATCTTAGGAAGGTTGCCGTACAGTTCTTTGTTGGTTTGATGCTCCTTCCAGGAAACTCCAAGAACTGCTCTGAGCATTCTTGTGTACGTACCATTCAGTCTATTCCTCATCTTTCCTGCAGTCATCGTCCAGCATTCATCACCATGAAGCAGTACACTTCCAACTGTGGCCCGAAAGAAACCTACGTTGAGATGGTTTTTTAGGTTTGATTTCCACACTTTCATCATTTTGTTGAGTGCACTCCAAGCTTGTCCAATCCTTATATTCATGTCCTTTTCACTGGATTGTATCCACGAACCAAGATATTTGAAGTTATCTACTTGCTTCAATTTGTTTCCTCCAAGTGTGACAAGATCTCCTATAGGTTGATTGTACAGCTTGTATTCCGTTTTCTTGTAGTTTACATGTAGACCCACTGTTTTCGCATTAACCTCCAGGCTTAATAAGAGAAGTTGCGCCTCTTCAAGCTACTCAAAAAATTAGGGCAAGATCATCCGCGAAATCAGTGTCGGTGATGTATGTTGCTACGTTAAGGGAGCTCTGCCGTGGTGTAAGCGTGAACCCAGTGCGTGTTTCTCTAGTAGCTTCTCTGAGGGCATAATCCAGGGCTATGATAAATAGGAAAAATTCAAAGAATTCCGTATCACCATCAGGAGTTATCACCTGTGCTTCGGTGTCCTTGTAGAGTAAGCTGGTGGCATCCACTATCTTCGTTGGAATTCCATATGCCTTCAAGATCTCCATCAATTTCCCACGATGTGTCGAATCAAAGGCTTTACTGAAGTCTACGAAAGTCAATATTGCAGGTAGCTGTTTTTGTTTTATCCCCTCTATGAGCCTACGCAGAGTTAAATTTGCGGTAGTTTTGATCTACCCGTACGAAATCCATTTTGGTTCACTCTGAGCAGAGGATCCAGATGAGGTCTTATTCAGTCTAACAGAATCTTGTTATAGATTTTCGCGGCTGTGACAGTTTGGGATATACCACGATAGTTTCCTGTGTCACCCAAGTCACCTTTCTTTGGTAGTGGTATTATTCCACTTTTAACCCATATATTCGGTCGATCACCATTGAATGTTTTCTTGCAGATGTCAAGCAATTGTTGCGAGTTTAAGGCACCACTGTTGGAGAAAAAGGATGAGGTGATAAGTGAACTACTTCTCTGGGAACCAAAGCACGGCGCAAGAAAGAGAGGAAGACCAGCAACAACATGTAGACCAGCTGCGAAATGATACTGGTTTGAGCATTGCTGAACTGAAGAACATCATGGGAAACCGGAAGGAATGGACTGAAGCTAGTTAATGGAGTTCGAGTTCGCTCAAAATAAGCAAGCAGCAAGATGTTAAATTCAAGCCCATTATTTAGGAAACACGCTCAGATTCGAGGCAGCTTTGTTGAGTAGTTTTCATTGCATCGATTAAAAATTTTAGTTGAGTTACGTACGGACACATTATGCTAGAATTGTAAAGCAAATTTAATTTGAGCTCGGAAACATTTGGGTTCTCAAATAAATTTTTCAAAAAATGACTTCTCTGTTTATTACTTTGCTTATTTTCACGATTTATAACAGTTATTCCACTTAACGGTCGTAAAACAACAGCACGCAAAGAGAAACGAAGTTTGGCATAGATAGCAAGCTCAGTTAATACAGATAACCGGGGATCATTCTTTAACTTTGCAACGACATGGCGGTGAATGGATCCACGTTGGCGGTACAGCGTATTCATAAAGGTATACCAATGCCAAGAAGCACCTGATGAATCATGTAACCAATATTCTGCAAAACGATCAGTTCTTTCAGTGAAAAGCCAATCCCAAATGTGAGGATTTTGGAGAACCTTAGATTGCCTTTCAGTGGGTGATAGTTCCTTAACAGACTTATTTTCAAAAAGAAACTATGGCCAGTGATATTCTGTGCATGGCAAAGTAAAGAATATTGTAGGTGTCCCAACTTATGAGATTATTGCCTTCAAGTCATCCTTTGCTTTATGCCAGTAAGCATCACTCCCTGTGAAATTTTCTGCACAATGCATCAACTTAGACATAACTACTGAATAAATGTTTGAATGAAGCATTTTCTTCCGTTCTTCTACGGAACTGTGCATGTTGAATGCCCATAAGCAAATCGAGGATGTGCTGTAAACCTATTCTGCCATTTCTCATCTTTCTTTGCACCAAATTTTATTAGGTGCTTAATTTTTTCACCAAAAGTTGAATCACGTTTTGTTGCCGAGTTAGTGGGATCTCGTTTGCCATCAGGAAGAGAGTTGCTTGGGAAAGCCATTGTTGCTAAGCATTCACCTTTAAATTCACTCACATGTGTTTAGCCCCTTTCAGGCCATCTAATCTTATCGTGCTGCAATATTACATCTTTTATGATTTTTTTTTTCTGTTGCAGCTTGGATTTCACAGGATTTAACAACACACTACTCAGCTCTGTACCTTCGTTGTTTGGTAGGTCGTCAATATCAAGTGGACCTCTATCTGAATCTAATTCATCGCTTCCACTCACTTTTTCACACCTTACTTTTGTAAGATCAACTGGAATATCTTCTAAGGGAAGTTGGGCTAAACATTCATAATCAATCTGAATGTTTTTGTAAGCAGGCTTGTGTCTGACCAGCCAGTTCAAGGCATCTGATACTTTTTCTCGCGGCACAATTAGATATTTTGACTTATCGTTTCTACAATCAATGGTAAGTATAATAATTGGTAATTCTTTTGGATGTCTAAGAAAAGTATAAAAAAGCTGTTAAACTTCTTGGGTAAAATTGATGCAATGGCCTCGATAAGCTCTCTGCCCTTCTGGCTTAGTACACACACTCGGCTCATAACAGAGAACACTGGCTATGAACATTTCTTCCCTCTGCGTGAAATTTTGAAGTTCTAGTGGCACGTGAGATGGTAGCAAGCTGTTTTCCAATGAAACTTTTTTTGTGTGTCATTCTTGTCTCTTAAGCACCTGGTACAACTATATGGTTCCTTTTTATTATTTAATATGAAGTGGCGAGCATGCTTCATGACAGCATTGATGGGACATAAAGCTATTCGTAACTTCATCGAATTATGAAACGTTTGCATTGCAAGTTCAGTTGTTGTGCCCACTCTTGTTAGTGAAGTTCTCCACAGTTACTTGTTTTGAACTTAGATAAATACATTTCCTGGCGAAAAACGCCATTTTTCAGACTTGTTACTCCTCCATTCATTTCACTTCTATCTGCATTGCTTTTTTTCTTAAACCTGTAGGCCCGCATGTACAACTGCGTTCTTTCCTTCATTTCACTAGATTTTTGTGAAGACCGTCTTCTTATCTTCTTTTTAGATCCTTTAATGTTTTCATCTGCACAATAAGTATCACTTAAAGAACTGACGCTTCGACTTTTCCTCTTCATTTTAAAGTTAATTACTCAGACAATAATCATTTCTTTGGTATTCAATTCTTATACATACTTCTAAATTGTCCCTTTTGTTTACTACGTCAAGTTCGGAATTAGTTTTAGCTCTGTACTTCTGCATGTAAGCATTATTTTTTGCCTTGACCTCAACTCTGTTCTCCTTTTTATAACTTATAATTCTTTGGTCTAACTTCACTTCCTTCGTACTGCAGGAGTCTTTTTGTGATTTGCAAACAACTGGATTTAACACATAACACACAACACACCGTTATGTTTTACTCCTTACTTACATCTTACATCAACAACTGCGAGGCTTGTAGCAGGAGTGCCATATCCATTATCGGCAGTACACTTGTAGGACCCCACATCGTCTACGTTTACGTTAACAAGATCTAACTTATGACCAGAGACATTAAACTGTGCTGCTGTTCTACCCTCTTTAGTCCAAGCGATATTGGGGGTGGGGTCACCAGATGCATTGCATGTCAATGTAAAGTTTGTTCCAAGAGTAATTCTTGACTACCTTGCAGGGAGGACAGTTATTCTTGGAGGCACTGAAATATGATATAACATTATAATAACCAGGCCCCGGTTGTTCAAACGTTGTATAAGGCTATCAATCGGATAAATTACTATCCTTCGGATAGTATTGGGAAAAACGATAGCAGTATCCGCTGAAAATAGATTTATCCACCGGATAGCGTTATCCACGTTTTAAACAACTGGGCCCAGTTCAACATGTAGATGGTAACATTTATACAACTCCGTGATTGAGAAAACTGAAAAATATAGTTACTTCATACATAGCCCCATATTAGAAGAGTTATGGAGTAATGTGTCACCGATTGTAATTGCTTTGTAGGACATGCTGTATTCAAGTCTTATGACCTAATTATGAGCAACAAACACAGGAGAAGATAATGATTGCATCAGGAGAAGTTAAGTACCTCGCAGACAACTAGACCAGATTATTCATATTTGCAACAGTCCTGAGGTATAATGAGCTGGGACTTGTTTCAACACATTATTCAAAATGACGGCCTTGTCCAGCATGGTTGTTGGGCAAACAGGGAAAGAACCGGTTTTGCAATATAATGAGTTGCATGGCATGGAGATGCATACTAGGGGAAAAGAGAATGCAGTGAGGGAGCTTGCGTGCTTTTGTTATTTTATTTACGATTTTATTAAACGAGTCGTTTGTCTAAATCACAAAGCAAATTGAATGTTTTCAGTGATGTATCCCGATAAGTCTTTTAGTATCCACAACCGACTTATCGTAAATGTTTTAAAAGTCGTTATACAAGTCCCCAGTTTTGTTAAATTTATAAGTATTATGTATTAGTGTCAAATCAACCTCGTCCCCTGAAGGCGCTTTTCCCTGGCTTTGGAGGTGGGGAAAAAGGAAAGCGCCCTGGGGACGAGGTTGAGTGTCAAATAAGATCAGGACGCTTTTTAACTTTCAACTAGTAATAGTTGACACTACAGCTGCCCCCGCTTTGTATATTGTCGGTCAATAGTATTCTTGCTCGTTGTGTAGCTCTTTGAAATATACCGATTCATAATGAAGATTTTCACAAATATTCCATACAATAGGTGAGATAAATACAGGAAACGCAATAAGGTTCCATGCACAGTTTCAGTTTGATTTACACAGCTTTGATCAAAACATTCTCAGTTTCGAGAATAGTGTTCTAAACCATAAGAAAATTAAGAATTTGTTCATGCTTAGCGTGCGTATATCGAGTTATGGATGCACGCGGGAAGTTTGGAGAGCACGAAAGATGCGTAAGAGTTGCACGAGGCGATAGCCGAGTGCAACTCTAGCTTCTTGAGTGCTCTCCAAACTTCCCAAGTGCATCCATTCTTTTATAACATAGCTGACATAAATGCTTGCTTTTTGATTAACTGCAAAATTCTCGTAACGCGCGACACAATAACAAACGGTTCTATTGGCTGATTACGAACACACCACAATCGTCTAGTTTGAATGAAAATATTCTTTCTGTAAAAGTGAGAAAGAAAATTTGCTTCTTTATTGTTAACGATCAATGGAAACTAAGCAGAAACAAAGGTAAAAGAGTCTTAAAGTTCACCTAAAGTTAAAATACTAACATGTTCGTAAGAAGTCGTGTAGTATGGTTTGGATTTGCTGAAAAGATGTTTACGCTTTGCTCGGCGAAATCCAGAAAACATGTTTTTAAGCAAAGACTACTGTCATCCTTCTTTAAACTTATATTCATTTACGAACATTGGCTGGTCATTACAGATTCTTGAGAAGACCTGGCAGCAGTTGTTTTTGTGAGTAATAAATTTATGTCTTCTTGTGTAATTTGTGTTGTTATTGCGAGATAAATCTTCCTGCTTAAGTCGGATTGTACGGAGATAACAAAGTGCATAACAAATTTAAAAACAACAATAAAACGGAGATTTTGCCTTTAAATGTTGTTGATGACCAGTTGGTGTCTGTTCTGTTCCCAGTGAATGTCTTTCAGCCAAAATTTGCTGCAGTTCGTCTTCGACAAATTTGCGAAACGCTCAACTTGCAAGTTTTTTTTAATTCGGCTTTATTTTTGCTGCTTGTTGGATCGGGACCTAAAAGGTCAATGCCGATAGAAAAATTAGGCAGTTCTTCGCTGGTTTCTTCCATATGTTAAAGAGAAGGAAAAGTGCACTGCAGCTTAAAAGACAACAACTTTCCAGCCAGGTAAAAAAAAATGCTCACGTCATCTTATTTACGCACGGGCGTGCGTAAATAAAGATTTTGTTCATAGCGGCTCAATAGGACTTTATACAGGGCAAGCACGCGCGCTATGTTATAAGATTAATTAGAAGTTGAATTTTTCGCTATTTCTCTTTCACTTTTTACATTCAGTTCATTTTATTTGCCGGAAAGTAATTAAAAGGACGTTTGATCAATTCGCGCTCACGCATTCTAGTCTTATTTTCAAACTTTACAGCGGAAGGACACTGTGAGCAGGTAATAAGTCAGCACAGAATTTGATTGTCGGCGAATTTCTGTAATCGTCTATCGTTCTGCTAGTGATAAGCTAGCCGTTGCTCACTCGTCTTGCTTGTTTGGGGCTCCAGGGGCTGAGTCTTATTCCGGTCAAAGGTTTCCAATCAAAGATTTGTGAACTCGTGTCTGGCAAACTCTCCAAGTGTATATATACACCTATTTCAATTAAGGTTGCTTCGGCGAAGAATGATTCATGATGCATGATCCATATTTCATAGCCTGCAGTGCATTGTGGTAGATCGCTTTGTAGGCGGCCGGGGAAGTTTAACTTCGTGTTTTCCTGTGCACAGTAACCAGCGAAATGGAGACAATAAACATCTGTCTCAAAATCCTAGCGGAAAATAAGAAAGCTGTGAAAGAAAGTTTTCAGTTAAAAAAAAATTCCAAAATTTGCAAGTGCCGTTGAGCTAAAGAATTATATTGTAAGCGAGAAAGTCAAAGCTGCCAACGTGGAAAGCCTGGAAATAGGCTACTACGGCCCTCCGAGAGGTACTCGCTTTGCCATTATTGATGAAACTACCCTGGCTGAGGCGTATTCCACCGAAAAGCAAGAGTGGATAGTGATATGGGTATGGACCCCACCAGATCGAGTGGCCAACAAACGTCAAAGTCAAAGTTCCACGGCAGTCGCCAGCAGCAACGCTAAAAGATTGCGCCTATCAAGTAGGTGTTAAGAACCTATTTTCCTTTAAACTCCGTTTGCATTGCTAGTTTTTGTTCGTTGGTTTTCCGTTTATCTGCATGCCTTTTAAATTTTAAGGTGAACAGCACGATGGGGAGGACGACTTTTCAGACATGTACAAAAGATTGGTGGAAAAACATGGCTCGGAATTGCCCGATTTTAAGCTCCGAGTGTGGGCCAGGATGCTGGTAAGTCCAATAAAACAAACCAATTACCTTCTGATGTCAACCTTTCAGCTCTAAAAATACTAAATAAACTCTTAATGTAAAGTTGTTTATTATTGTACGACTTGTACACAAGCCTAATAAATGCAGATGGAAAGAAAGGCGGCGACAAGGGCTGCCAAAATGTTGCATAAAAAGTGGATTCGCGCTCTGACTATTAATCTTCATCGCGATTATTCCAATTCTCTTACTTCGGTAAAAGTAGGCGAACTCTCTTAGAGTTAAACTCGTAAGAACCTTATTCAAGTTAAGAAAGAGAAAGAACATTTTGCCGTCGCTTGCTTACGTACTCTACAAAACGTTAAATTTAGCATTTTGACGTGGTAGTCGTGCAGTGAAGGCAAAGAAATGTACCAAAAAACGTGATACACGTGCAGAGTTGTTATTTTGCTAATCACTGAACCTATTGTTTTGTTTTACGTTCTTGTTGCAGTGTTGTTATTTTGCTAATCACTGCACCTATTGTTTTGTTTTATGTTCTTGTTGCCATCGACTTCGTCGGATCCTACCTGATGTGCGAGGAAAAGAAGATTCGTTGAAAATTTGCTTCAATTCGCATATTTACACAGGGAAAAACCTGGACTTAAATCTGGCAGTAAAAATGGCTTTAGCAATGGCTTTAGCATTAGTAGTTTGAAATTTTTGCAGGACCAATTAGCGGTTTCTGATGGAACAATTTTTGTGGTTTACAAGATGCTTGTCATTTGTACATTCTGTTCTTTTGGCAGGCAAATAAAGTGTGGAGCAGCGAAGAAGAATGTCCTCAGCATTCGTTTTTTATTGGCAAAAAGCCGAAGCAACAGCAGGGGCCTGCGGCACACACCGCAAACCAGAACAAGGTGAAGTATTACCCAAGAGTCACGGCCTTAGGAATTTTTAAAAGTTAATAACATTTGGGGGGGGGGGGGGGGGGGCGGGAATAAGATCCACAAATATTGAAAAAGGTGTCGTGAATTAAATAGGTTAGGAATACGATTATGATAAAATCCCCCCTCCCCCATAAACTGAGAAACCTTTAAACGAATGTATTGCTTTTGCCTATTTCAAGAATTATAAATTAGGAATTTACGCCTTCTTTTCAGGTGCAGCTTCGTGGAGAAATCCTAAGACAGTTACGGGAACTGAAAGATTTAAAGGATGCTGATGTCTTGGACTCCACACAATTTGAGAATCAGAAGCGCATCCTGTTAACGGAGCTGAAAGGGCTCCAGTAAGGGACCGGTCATTATTTATCGCCTGGGGGGGGTCGGAGGATTTTGGGCTAAACACGATGAAATTTAGCCGATCCCCCCTTTAAATGTTATTTTATTGAAGTGATCCCCCCTCATAACTATATATAACTTTCGTGATCCCCCCCCCCCCCCATGTCTTTGTACCCGTATTCACCTTTCGACGTGTATATTTAGTGCTTTAAACGTTCATATACAGGTAGTATTTCTAACTATGATGTACTTACAGCATAATAAAGCCGTTATCGCGCAGTCTTTTTTAAAAGTGTCTCTTGATCCGTGTCTTTTTCTAGTCTGGATCCAGACATCTGAATTCAGTTGACATACAAGCAATCTTGCTTAAAACTGCAAAGTGCTTGAAACTGCAATCAGTGCTTGAAACTGCAAAGTTCCTTTTTTTAGAGTGCCAAATAGCAGTCCGCCAAGTCCCTATCAGCAGGTCATATTTAGCGACAATTCGGCCATCTGGAAGGGCTAGGATCGGCCACTGTTCCTGTCTCCTTTTTTATTTTCATCTATAGTGTAATAGATCAGCCTTTGTAGCTTGGCTCACATTTTTATAATTTTTTTTTGTTCGTTTTTTTGTTTGTTTTCTCTTTGTTTTCCTTTTTTTTTTCATCCAGTGTTTGCTTGTACAGTAACTTCAGCTATTTGCTCATCTGGTACAAAAGTTAAAACTGGCATACGAACAGTTGACTGTTCATCGAGATCAGCAATGACAAGATCATCTTCGCTATCCTCGTCATCATCTTCTCTGTCGATAGTAATGGTAGCGAATTGCCTTTTTCTTGTCCAGCTTTATACCAACAGTGGTCAGGCCATGATCCTTAACGTACAGGTCGAGCTGTCTCACCTTCAGCTTTTCAACTTTGCCATTGTCAATAAGTATGCCCCACTGGTAGTCCTTGTATGTTAGTTCCTCTTCTAACCTTTTTTTCTCCTTAGCCTCTCTTGTTCTAATATCCTTCCTGATGTTGATATCATTTAGATGGCCTAGGTATTCAATGACATACTTTTTAATTTCCTCGACACTATAGGTTGCACAGAAAGCAGCGATGGTATTTGGATTGCCCGCAGAGATGGCGTTTTGTTCGTACACTTAAGTCCTTCAGACATTTCCTCGGTTGATAATCGTCTGGAGCACGACCTGTTGTCGGCGTTTCGTACACATCCATAAAGTGCCCGGGATTTTGCTTGTCTGGCACAGGCTGAGGGATTCTTTCTGTTACTGGTCCCACCCATCTGTTGTTGGTACACCAGAAACAGAGTGTGGAGCTTGCATCGCTTTGCTTATTGCAGGCATCCCGACAAAATTCAAAAAAGAGCTCTTCTCGGACGTAGTGGTCCTCAATAAAACTCTCTATTTTACAAAGATATGCCGCACCGGGTATTTCGGCCTTACTGTTTTCTGAAGCATTTCGGTACGTATTTAACTCAGAAAAAACAAACAAACACGCTTTTTACAATGTTTCGGTTATCAGAGGTTTATATAGTTCACAATTTAGAATTCACCTGTCATGTTTAAAGATGAATAATAGCTAAGTCATGAGCACGTTATAAAAGGAAAGATATATTTGTTTTTGTGGGCGTAATAATCATGAATAATAAAAATCGTGAAATTGCGTGAAAAAACTCGGCTTTTATTTCTTGGTCTATCAAAAACAAGAGTTAAATGTCAATCGTTCACAGCCTGGCCTAAATCTTGCCACTTTGTTCAGGGAGGGTTAATATACATAGTGGCTTGTCGTCGCCGTTGGGCCACTGAGGCAAGAGGACGGGACCCGCTTAAGTACAAATTAAGCACGGCAGGCCTAAAACATAGGTACTAGTGGGCTAACAGGTCAGTTGTAAGGGCTGGTTGACTAATTACGTCCCTGTAGAGTGCATGTTAGTTTACAGATATTCTGAGTGTCGAATGTAGTTTCGCACTTGCTCGTCGAAAACGCTTAAAAATCCTTCCATGACCATGTTTTCGGGTTGATCACACATTCGCCATTCTTGATCATTTTCTCTGATCCACGACTTCACTTGCGAAATTATTCCCTCACACGGCATGAAGTCGGGGCTGTATGGAGGGAGGTAGACGAGTAGAGCACCAGTGGCGTTTATTGCCCTCACAACGTCGGCAGTATGGTGAATTGCAGCATTATCTGTTTTCAAAATAATAACAGAAAGGATAAGGTTAATAACTCAACTTTTGTTTTCAATGCATCTGCGCCTGGCCGAAATCCCTCTACCAAAATTACAGCTAACGCCTGTTTAACGTTCATTTTCCACTTGTTATTGAACAGGGTATTGAGCTTGGTATCTCTGTAATGATTCTTAAGTGGGCTGGCTGCTTTTGTGAGATAATAATCACTATATAAAAGTAAAAAGAATAGTAAGGTATCAGTCTGCATGGTTAATTGAGCCTATACATCTTTTTCCAAAGAACAATGAACTTACCCATTACAACGATCGAGCGCGGATTTATCCCGTTAAAAGGATTGACATTAGGGGCCAAGTGGTCATGAACAAAATCCAAGAAGACATCACTGTTAACATTTCCGCGATAGATCCCTACATCAAGGAGGCCTTCTGTTGAAGCGATGGGAATGGCTGAAATGCGTGGACCCCAATTAGCATGTGGCCGCACTACCTCCGCCCGCATTCCGCGAAAACTTCGGCCGTACTTTCTGCTGATCCGCTTGTCCTATGAATAACCAAAATAACCCAAACATGCCTTATTCATCAACGTTACGCATTGGGAAAGCGATTCTCAGGGTTTCGTTATCTTACAGAAATGCAAGTCAAATGGACCTTTTCGGCTTGTATGTTTTGTTTTCCCAATGCAGACCTCGAGCTGTTCTCAAGAGAATTTGCATTTTGTCGTCTCAAAATTATGCTTTCATGTGTTGAACACACGCACATAGGATGATACAAGGTTAATGTAGCCCGCAGCTCCAATGAGCGAAGTATAAAACCACAACAACAATGAAAACAACAACAGGATTTCAGTTAAGCCCAGTGACTTGTATTGGAGAACGGAAAAAGCAAGTGAAACAAAAACTCACTGCACTTTGCACATTAAGCTAAATAATTTACGAATTTTTTGAGTAAAGAGAAAGTGGTTCAAAGAGATTTGACAAAAAATTTTAATAACATTCCATGTTTGCTGAGGCAGGTTTTGAGGCAACAATTTCTTTGGCGTCAAATTGGCCAATTTCGGGACAAAAGTCAGCTATGTCATCAAAATAGTTTATTCTAAGTATTTGTGGGATTTCCTTGGCTGGTGATCAACACTTCCAAAAAGAAAAATAAATTTTGATGCGATATGACTGTACATGTATA
>OZ038004.1:14089708-14102208 GCA_964035705.1 Porites rus | reverse complement strand
CTATCATTTTTTTATTACCTTCTTCAACATAATTTTTAGGCAAGCATGATATTGACTCATCCTACGCTCGATTTATATTCTAATTACCCTCGCATCTAGATATTAACATAAGAAGGTTAGCATGAAGATTACTATGTTATGCCGACTCTTCTAAAATGGCGGAAGCCTCGCAAGAGGCCTGAAAATCGATCAACAACACGAAGCATTGTTTTCCCACTTTATCGAATACATAAAAAAGACAGCGGTAAATAACTTTTGTCTTTTTTTACTTCATAATGCCTAGAGTTTCGTTCAGGGACACAGTAGAAGAACAAACACTGAATGGAATCGCGGTTAAAATCTGGAGGATAAACTGAAGAATGCCCTGTCACTTCGAAGCACAGAAAGCAAGATTGTTAGACTTACCGCGGACGATAACTGTCACTTCGTCATGTCTCTCTCGTGGGACGTCACTGAAGTCGTCGTAGCTGACTTGCAGGCTATAAATATATTCCTCGGTATCATCAACGTTCAACAACCTCAACGTTGCTGGGAGCATCGCTCTGTACTCGGTTTCGAAGCTATTGCTCGATAGAGTGAAGGCAGTGGAGGACTTCCTCGATGCAATTGCTACTTGATTGACATCCCCCGGCCTCTGTCTTGTCAAGAAAAGGACTTGAACAAGTTCGTTGTTGCCTGGAAGAATATTCCATATGAGATCCACATTTGTGCTGTTCACTCCTTCGACTACGATTGTTGGGTTATCAGGCCTTCTACTGAAAGTCAATGACCCTAAAAATAACATTAAGAAGCAATAAATGCATCACGATTTCCCTTACAACAGAACGACATCTTTCCTTCCTTATTAAAGGCCATTTTGTTCAAATCGAATAAGTGAAATTCTCCGTGAAGTTAAGGAATTACCAGACTGCTGTAACAATAATGAGGCGACAATCAAAACAATGGACAATTTCCAGCATGGAGTGATCCATCGATGAGCTTTCATCTTGGTTGTTTTGGATAAAAGTAGGAAATTCTTTCGCTGTCAGGTTCACATTTAACGAAGCGCTTTATACTGAATCCCAAATATGGCGTCAGACCGGGGACAAAATCGATACTCAGATTAACACTTCTTCGCTTCGGAAAACTGTTCTTCGACAGCCTAGTCCCTAGGCGTTCTCTCTTGATACGTTGTTCGCGCGAAGTCTGGAAGAGAGCGGGCGAGAGAACTCCTAGCCGACCGCCTAGCCAATATTGCCAAAATACCCCTGATTTTAGCACAATTTTACCCCTGGTCACAATTTTCAAGTTTAAACGTCTGTGTTTTGCAAAAGCTGCTCTCCGATGGTATGGAAGTTTCAAGAAATGCCAATCTTTCAGCTAATTATTGCATATACCTGAGAATGCAATTCTTACTTTAATTAAATTGAATAGTTAAATTTGCTTATTTGAAAAGCTCCAATTATTTCATCATTGTTACGTACACAGCAATTTTAAACTATGCAACCGTAACAGTATACAGCCTCATTATAGCCTGAAATTCATCCGATTGCTTCGAGTCGTTTTCTCCTCTCAACAACGTCTGAATAGACCGGCCGTTAATGCCGTCCAATGACGTCACCCACTACCCAAAAACCGGGTAGTGATTTTGATTAGTTGATTGTCTAAACATTGGCATAATTGCGCGGGATGACGTAGTCAGCCAACGTCTTAAATTCGGGAGCGCATTCCTTTCGTTTTCTTGGGAGTCAAAAATTGCCTTTGTTTTTAACTTTTCCGTATCCCGTGCCCGTCCCGAAAAATTGTGTGATTTTTATTGGCTGCAACTTCAAATCACGTGCAAGTCAGGTTGGATTGCACAAGCACAAAAAAGATACTGCGTCAGCAAAGAAGGGAAAAGTAAGATTACAGCATAGAGGAGGACGAAGACTCAAGTCTGTGCTCTAGATCTAACGGCGCAAGACTTGGCCTCGGGCGACTGAAAATATTGTCTAGGTGGCCCAGCCGGGCGACTTGCTGGTGTTGGTGTCTTGTTTCTGTTGATTTACAGTCAAAAAGCTAAGAATGTCTAGAATTTATTACTTGCGAAATCGTAGCTCGCTCGGTGGCTTCGCGGCCTAAAAAGCACGCTCCGCTCGCTAAGAAACTCTTGAGGTCGACTTGTAAGTAGCAATAAGTAGCATGCCGGGGACTGGGAAGAGCATCATGGCCGACAGTCGCAAAAAAATCTCTCTCTGATTCCTTCATTCGGAAAGGGACAGACGCCGCTATATAAACACCCTCTGATCATATAATCATCTTTAAAACAATGTCTAAACGGAATCAACGTGAAACACGTTCTTCGAGTTCATCTTCTTCACAATATCAATTATCGCCGAAACGCTTGCTCCGCGATGGGACGCCAGGTAAGGGCGACCATCACGTCTCACTCTGCAACATTATGAATAAGTTGTGTCATTTGGAATCTCGAATGGAAGACCTCTTCGGCAGTCTAAAATCCGAGTTATCATGTCTTAGACATGAACTCAACGAAGAAATTGAGAAAGTAAAATCGACACTGAACGATATGGAAACATCATTGAACGCGGCGTGGGACACAATCAAAGATCTCCAAGATGAACTAAAAATACACGCAGAATTCCGAAAGAAACATAAAGAAAGTTTGGAAAAACACCTCGAGGACAATGGTGCTTCACAAAGCGCTAAAGCAAAAATTGCTCTGCAGGAGAGTCAAATCAACCTTTTAAATACGAAGCTATCCGAGGAACAGGAAAAAATCATCGCACTGGAAAACTACTCTCGCCGAGAGAATCTCCGATTTATGAATATACTGGAGCAAGAACACGAGAACTTCACTGACACCGTTTATGATATCGTCGAGAACGGGTTGAACATAAACACACAGAATATATACTTTCATGCTGTCCACAGAGTCGGTAAGCCACGTTCGCCTGAGGACTCCCATCACCATCCCCGACCCATCATTGCGCGTTTTCTCTGCCGGGAAGATAGGGACCGTGTTTTTAAAGCGAAAGGAAGATTGAGACACTCGACGAATTATCCAGACGCGTATATAACTAAAGACTATGCAAAGGCGATACAGCTTGAAAGAAAGGAACTAATTAAAGCGATGTTCATAGCGCGGAAGAAAGGCATGAGCGCGAAAGTAGTGGACAGAAATCTAGTAATAATTAAATGATAACGTTTATCATGTTGGTAACATATATACCCGACGAACTTAAACCTGCAGCTAAATCTACACGCTCGTAGAAGTTTTCTTTACTCAGGTCAGTGTTATTCGATTTTTCTCAGTTGCCTTTGCATTAATTGCTATTGCAACCTTTAAGACCGAGACTAGTACTCCACGTTTGCTTCGCCGTTTGCACACAACGGATTCTTTCCTTTTGTATATTGTTCTAAAGTTAAACTATTTGGCGTTCCGTCCTTTCCGGATTCGTCGATCTTTCTGTTTCAAGGTATGTTCTCCCTAAGCCGCTTAAATTTTACCTTTTTTTTGTTTTCCTTTATAGTTTTATGTTTCCAGTGTAGCCGTTGTTTTGGTTTTTCGGTCAGTAGAAAATATTTTTCAGTCCTACGAAGTGTTAACTATCGTAATTTGCATTTTGTTTCTGCATTCCAGTTCACTACTTTTAATCATCAACAAGTTGCCAATTGACGAATTGATAATCTGTTCTCTTAATGTGAGGGGCTTATCCAACAACCTTAAGAGGCGAGAAACCTTTCGTTGGCTTAGAATGAAAAAATTTGGAATATTCTTTCTTCAAGAAGTCCACTGCACAAAAGAAAAAGAACGACTGTGGTCATCAGAATGGGGCTTCTCAGCTATTTTTAGTAGTGTTTCTAGCTCAAGTGCAGGGGTATGCATCCTGTTTAAGAACAATTTTCAATTCGAAATCAAGAAACAATTTTCTGATCCAGATGGAAGATTTATTTATAGAGAATACTTCATGGAAAGTGCTGGCGTACGGTATTTACGCACGAGTTATTGACGTATCAGAAATCGAACGAGTGAGCGCAGCGAACGAGTAAAATTTCTGATACAAAAACAACGAGTGCGTAAATACCGTACGCCAGCACTTTCCATGTGGTATTGTGTTTCTTATATACATACTGAGACATTCATCATTTTGGGGGCTTTTTTATTTTAAATCTTTCAAAAGTGTTAAAATTTGCCGCTACACACTTACCGCAAAATGACAACGAAAACGAAGTATCAGCATTTTAGTAAAAACGTTTGTTAAAAACATAAATGACGGTGAGGATATGAGGTAATCCAAGAACTATAAGTAATCTTAACTGTTTGTTCTCAATGTACAATTGAAAATGAGTGAATTTAAGTAAAATGGCCGGTTTCAATATAAGCTTAAGCTTAAATGAAAGGCAAAATAGCTCCGACAAAAAGCACAACAAAAGCTTACGTCTCGTTCTGTTTATCCCTTTCCGTTGTTGTTTCCCCGGCTCTCTACCGTTTTCTTTATCGTCAGTGAAACAAACGAAACTATTCTACTCCATTTCCGAAATGTTTTTCACTCTTTTAGCGAGAAATACTCTTTGAGTACTAAAAAAACTTTTCTCGTTGAATGTGTGCGAAGCGGCGCTGCAAGCTGCAATAAAAGGCGGGAATTTTGGCGCGAAACTCACACACCTCTGTGGCTTCTGATTGGATGTATCATTTTTCTCACACGTGAAAAAACATCGTTCGCGATTCTGATTGGACGTATCATTTTTTTCACGTGTGAAAACCATCGTTCGCTCCTCTGATTGGCTAGAACTAATTTGCGTACCAAAATTTACGACATAGCTTTTTGGTGAGTATTTCTCAGTATGTATATAATAATAGTAGATTTGAAACTTGAAAATAAGACTATAACCTTGGGAAACATTTATGCGCCAAACGATGACAACCCGAATTTTTTAAAAAAACGTTCTCAGCCACCCCCTCTCTTTCGAGTGCGAGGACATTATCCTGGGTGGCGATTTTAATCTAGTATTGGACGTCCAAAATGATAAGAAGGGAGGAAGACTGACCACTCACAAAAATTCTTTGAAGTAAGTTCAGAACATAATAAATTCGCTAGACCTTATCGACATTTGGCGGGTCTCCAATCCGGATATCAGAAGATTCACTTGGAGAAGAAGCAAGCCCGAAATTCACTGTCGCTTAGACTTTTTCTTGACGAGTAATAGTCTAAGTTCGGTAATTACAAAAGCTGATATTTTACCAGGATACAAAACAGACCATTCTTTGATAACGCTCCACCTTGCAAACAATACCAATCCCAGGGGCCCGGGCTTCTGGACGTTAAATACGTCCTTTCTATCAGACAGTGAATATATTAATTTGATAAAAACAACAATCACTGAAGTTGCAAATGAATACCAAAATAACACTGAGGTTGATGCCGTGCTCCTCTGGGATACAATGAAGATGCAAATTCGTTCAAAGTCAATACAATACGCAAAACATAAGAGAGGCAAAATGAAGTTAACAGAAACAAATCTGGAGTCTGTCATAACTCCCTACAGAGGAAACTGGAAGAAAATGACTTATCTGAAACCAACAAGACCACTATATATAATGAATTAGAAGTTAAAAAATTACAGTTAGAGAACGTTGTCCAGCGTCAAACTCGAGGAGCCATGATAAGATCCAAAGCCCGCTGGCATAACGAAGGAGAAAAAAACACGAAATACTTCTTAAACTTGGAAAAAAGGCATTTTAATACCAAAACCATAAGGCAACTTCAGCTTGAGAATAGTAGCGTCATCAAAACAGATGAGGAAATCTTAACAGAAGCAAAATCTTTCTATCAAAACTTATATGCATCACGCGTGCCTGATATCTCTGCTCATGACGCTTTTTTCTTCTCCGAAGAATCTAAGGTAAAACTCGACCAACACGCGCAGGAAGAATGCGAAGGGCCCTTAACAAAAGAGGAATGCCTAAATAGTCTAAAAACGATGGCATCGGACAAAACTCCTGGGACTGATGGCCTTCCAGCCGAATTTTATAAGGTTTTCTGCGAAGAAATTGAAGGCTACTTACTTAATGCACTAAATGGTGCATATGAAAAACGATGTTTATCAATTTCTCAAAGAAGAGGTCTAATTACTCTCTTACCAAAAAAGAACAAACCGGCTAACCTTTTAAAGAATTGGAGACCTATAACTCTTCTCAATTGCGACTACAAGATTGCAGCTAAATCTATAGCAAACCGCATGAAGAAATTTTTGCCGAACATAATAAATAATGATCAAACCGGTTTTTTGAAAAACAGATTTATAGGAGAAAATATCAGACTTATTGAGAGCATTATTAACCACACAAATATGGAACAAATCCCGGGCCTGTTGTTATTTGTAGATTTTGAAAAAGCCTTCGATAGTATAGAGTGGTCTTTTATAGAGAAAACACTAAGACACTTTAACTTTGGAACATCCTTGGTAAGCTGGGTTAAACTGTTTTATACGAACATAAGTAGCTGTGTCCTTAACAATGGATGGGCATCCGACTTCTTTTCTTTACATCGTGCAGTAAGACAGGGGTGCCCACTGTCTCCCTATTTATTTATCTTAGGTGCTGAAATCTTGGGTAACACAGTGAGAAGGGATACAGAAATTCGCGGTATCAAATTGGGTAACTCAGATTGTAAACTGTCCCAATATGCAGATGACACAACAATGATCTTAGATGGCTCAGAACGCTCTTTTTCGAGAACATTATACGTACTAGACATATTTGCAAATGTATCAGGTTTGAAAGCAAACTATGAGAAAACTGAAGCCCTCTGGATAGGTTCACACAAGAATACTAATGCTATTATTTCTTCGAGTAAACCTATCCTTTGGGCAGAGGGAAAGGTCTACGCCTTAGGAGTTTGGTTCTCGACATCGAGGCCAGCCAATATTGACAATAATTTCACTGAGAAAATCGAAAAGATTAAAAAAATCCTCGGGAGCTGGTCGGCCAGAAGACTCACACTTATGGGTAAAATTGCCATTCTAAATGCTCTAGCAGTATCTCAGATTGTTTACGTTTTATCCTCCCTTCCGACACCGAAAGGGGTCATAAAGGAAATTAACGCTCTGTTATACGATTTTTTTTGGGACAATAAAGGGGACAAAATAAAAAGAACAGAAATGATCAACGATTACAGTAAGGGGGGGCTAAAGATGATCGATATTGCTAGTTTTAACCAGGCCTTAAAAATGAAATGGGTAAAAAGCTATTTAGATGATCAAGATACAGGGAAATGGAAGCTTTTTTTCAATCATCGACTAGCACAATTTGGAGGGAAATTAGTTTTCTGGGGAAACTTAAGCCCTAAAGACGTTCGTTTACTTAATCTGCGAGATCCATTTTTAGCTGAGATTATGGAATATTGGACGACCCTAAATTATAAGGACAACAATCTAGATTTCACGTCAGCTCAGATCTGGCACAACTCCCTTATAAGAATAGAGAACAAACCAATTTTCTATAAATCTTGGTTCACCGCAGGTGTGAAAGATGTTAAAGACAACTACTACGGAAGCCGAGAAGGGACAATCCAAAAATATTTTGCCAATCCCAAAAAATATTTTAAATCGCAATATTATTCTCAAATCACTGTCGAAAAGTTTGACAAATCTAAAAAACTATTAAAAATCCTAAGAAAATTTGTGGATCCGCAAATAACTTTCTCAATATAAATCCGAAAATATTTTGCAAATCCATAAAATTATTTCAAATCGCAATTTTTGTACAAATCATTATTGAAGAGTCTAGCAAATCTAAAAAACATTGCAAATCCTAAGACAGTTATTGGATCCGCAAATAACTTTTTAGAAAACTCTAAAATAGTTTACAGTCCAAGAATCGTTGTGAAATCCAAAAAAATATTTTGGAAATCGAAAAAACAGTTTTGTCACGTGCTACTTGCGCCAGCAGTCAGCCAGCGTTATACCGGCGTTTTCCCGCCATTCCATCCCGCGTTGCCAAAAAATGGCGGCGTTTTGTGTCTCTTGTGGCAGTAAGGTGAACTCTGGCGACAAATTTTGTTTTAAATGTGGCTCAAAAGTTCCAGAGACATCGCTGAGTGGAAGAGGCAGTAAACTGGAAGAAGAACAAGCATCTTCATCTTCGTCGACGAGGTCATTGTCCCAATTCCTTGCCGCTAAAGTCGAAGAACGCAGCGGATTCAGCAAGCCAAACAAAGGTTTTAAAAGGAAAGCGAACAACACAGGATCCACTTCCAAAGGCAAAAGAAGTATTGACAACAGAGTTGTAATTCACGTTGGTTTAATCAGTGAAAACGAAGAAGGAAAGTTGGCGATAGCAAGAGGGAGCAAAGTGGCGTTGAGAGTGGGTAAAGATTTTGGAGCCCGGGAGGTATGCGAAGCTGCCGTTAAAAAACACTCTGATCATGACCAATTTTTCTGTGGAGACGAAGACTACATTTTGTTGTATCCAGATCAGAAAGCTGTTGTTAAAGTACCAGGCAGTGATGAAAAGTTCTCTGTAGCGAAATACAAACAAGAACTAGCAAAACCATACTCGAAAGTTGATCTGTTCATTTGCAAAGAGTCAGACTTTACGAAGAATAGGGAAATAGAGGATCAGGATCAGGATCGAGACGTTGCAGACCAGGAAAAGAAAAAGCCTTGCAAGGAAGATCTGATCGACATACAATCAGATGATGACAGTATGTTTGATTATTCAGTGTTTGATGGTCCCTGTACTGCTGATAGTAATCAGATTTCTCAAGTGACAGCCAGCTGTGGATCCAGTTCCTGCGGGCAACATGCCTTAGCTACTTCTTCTAGTTCTCGAGAGGAAAACAATGGGAGATGCACAAATGATCTGGAGATGTCATCCTTTATTGATCATAATGATTTTGAAGGTATAAAATATTTTTTCTAATCCCTCATTTTAGGAATGGCCTGACAAAGAAATTTCCCCTAAAATTTTTGTTGAAATCATGATGCTGGTGATACATCAGAAGTTTTCACCATAACTGTTATATTATGCCTTTTTATGACATGAGTCCCAAGTTCTGTCTGTTATTGTTCCACAGCTTTGCCACTTCTTGCAAGTCAAGAGATATCTCATGGAGAACGACCATTAAAGCCTGTGACTGTTCACAGGGCTCTGCTAAAGGGTGAAATGATTGATATTTTCAGGGATCCAAGTATACTAGAATATGAAGTTGATTTTACTATCATTGGACACACTGGCATAGAAGAGGAAGGAAAAGGGTCAGGAGTACTCAGAGAGGTTTTAACAAGCTTTTGGCATGAATGTTTCAGTAGTTTGACTGTTGGTGCCTTACAAAAAGTTCCTAGTGTCAGGCATGATTACCAGAAAGGGGAGTGGGAGGCAATTGGCCGATTAATTGTGTATGGCTATTCATTTGCTAAGTATTTCCCCATTGCCCTGTCCCCAGCTTTTGTTGCAAGTGTGTTTTTTGGGGAGGAAAGTTTAACACCTGAGTTTTTAATTGAATCTTTTAAGTCATACGTGTCTCAAGATGAGAGTAAGGTTTTAGAAAAGGCTCTTGGAAATGACTTTGACCCCAAAGATGAAGATCTGCTAGATTTGCTAAGTAACTTTAATTGTTACAAAAGTCCTGCCAAAACCAACATTTTCAACATAGTACATGACCTTGCACATCAAGAATTGGTACAGAAGCCTCGATATATTGTGGATTGTCTTGCCCCAATAATAAATAGAATGAGGGTCAACACACCATTCCAAACTATGGAAGATCTGCAAAAACTTTACAATGAGAAGAAGCCTACCGCCAAAAGGGTAATTAATTTGCTGTCAGCAAATCCGACACCAGGGGCTGAGCAAAACAGTTTGGAGCATTTTAAAAGGTTTGTGAAGAGCCTTAATGGCAATGATCTTGGGAGCCTTTTACAGTTTTTGACAGGGAGTAACATTATTTTGTGTGAAACAGTTACTGTTACCTTTACAACTCTAGAACGCAAATCTCGTCGGCCTATTGTCCACACCTGTGGACCATCACTAGAGTTACCTTCAACATACCAGTGTTATAAATATGAACTTGCAGAAGAGTTCACAGCAATTCTCAATGCCAAGGATTCCTGGTCATTTAATATTATTTAGGTTTGACTTCACTTTAATGGCAATGATCTTGGGGGCCTTTTACAGTGTTTGACAGGGAGTAACATTATTCTGTGTGAGACAATTACGGTACTGTTACCTTTACAACTCTAGAAGGCAAATCTCGTCGGCCTATTGTCCACACCTGTGGACCATCACTAGAATTACCTTCAACTTACCAGTTTAATAATGAACTTGTAGAATAGTTCACAGCAATTTTCAATGCCAAGGATTCCTGGTCATTTTTTAGGTTTGACTTCACATAGTTTTAGGGCTGGGATTGTTGCCGTATGGACTTCAGTCACCAAGGTTTTTTGGTAGTTTTTGTTTCCATTATTGATGATTAGAAGCATTTTGTTGTATGCTCATGCTCTTTCATGCTAAGGGTAAGAACCCCTCACCATTTATTCATGGTTGTTGGAAAAGTTAGCCTAAAGTTATGACTTCATAATGTGTTAGTGACAAGCACATTTTTGTATATCTCCTCTACAAAAAGTCAAGCACTTTATTGTTAATATTACTTTAGCAGTTCAAGTTTTACCTAAGAAGCAAATGTTAACCTTTGGGCACCTTCCATAAGTAGCAACACTGATAGGCCTTGGCAGATATTTGTACTACGTATAAATCAAAACTGTCCAGCCAGTTTTAAAAGTACACATGTAGTGACTTCTAAATGAGCCAAAATAATGTGAACGGTTTTCATTGAAAGCATGTACAGCTGTATAAAAAGCCTATTTCATTACTGAATTTACTGGTTCAGCCAACCATTTTTTGCCTTTTGGTAAGTGCCCTGACATGATCTCTCAAACATAAGAGAGGAAATGATGTTTCAAATTCAGTTATTGTTCTTGGCTACAGACTGTATGGAGTCAACGTGTTGTTAATGTTCTTGCAATAAACTAATAAACCTTGTTAACCCTGACCTGATGCTTTTTTCACCTATCTTTTTTGTGTCCTTTACTTTCACAGAGTCATAAGTTGAGGGGCAGGGGGTTTAATAAGATTAATTGGCAAAAGAATGTGTAATCAAGTAAATATTTTTGTGCAACAAACAGTCTTGAATTTGTTAAGCTCAAAGTTCTTTTTTCCACATACCTTTATGGTCTGTTTATTACCTGTCAGCTCTCCCTGCTGACACCTACTAGCTACCTGCTAACACCTTACTTATAACCTCTGATGGGAAGTTTCGACCAGGCTAATAGCCCATTTTTTGAAATTCCAAAAACTCACTTTCAAAAAATGATGCTAAGTGCTTAACCTTTCTTGTGAAAATGAGTTCTATTTGCATGAGAATAACAATACGTTTTATATGAAAATCTTCCACTTAGCCTTGTTTTAAAACAGAGGCTCAAGTCAACTTGAAATTGCATCACCATTTTTCAGCCCTTTTACATAAGTGACACAAAGAATTAAAACCAGAAATTCACCTTTGGCAAAATTTAACATTTATTTAAATGTATTCAAACTCAAACTAACTCTTCGTCATCAGCTTTTAAGGTTTTCTATAATCTGAAGCACAAGGCTATAAAGAATTTCTGCCTCCTAATGGTTTAGTACTTTGTCCACCTTATTTGCAGCACTAAACACCTTTCATCAAACACCCATTAAAATAATAAAATAACAATATAAATGTTAACAGAGAGAATCAACAAGTTTTAACAGGATCTGATAACAAAGTTTGACACAATTATGGCTGCCTCTATCCTGTAAGGTGTTGTAGCACCTTGCTTCCTGAAAAAGTGGGTTTATGACTTCATGTTCTTGGGCCTCAGTGCAGAGCTTGAGCCCAGTGTAGATGACATTACAGCATCAGAGATGAGAGACGTGATGGAAAAGGTACATGTATGTAAAAGGGAGCAATATGAGTGTTATTGCCCATCATAAATAGGCTCCTGTACGAAACGCGCAGCGCTGTTGCAGCGCTGCAGAATGGCTTCAAGAAGCGCTGCAGAATAGCTGCAGAGGCTGGCTGCAGCAGTCGCAAATTTTGGCTGTTCGGGGCAGCGCTATGAAGCCGTTTGAAAGCGATAAGCAGCGGTTTAGCAGCGGTGGAAAGGACACACAAAAACGCTGTCAGCGTTGACAAATAGCTGCAAACGTGTACAAAAATTCAAAGAATTATGGCATTTGCCTGATTCGATAATGCGGTTTGGCAATTTAGTGCCATCACGCAACGCAGTCCGGAAACCGGCTTAGTAGCAGAGTAAAAACCACTAGAAAGTCAAAATGCAACTTATACTTAGTATAAGTACTTACTTATAAGTACTTAGTATCCACGCGTACACGTTACAAAAGCACGTGACATAGAACAAATCTGCAGCAGTCTCGCTTTGTAAATATTTAGCAATCACGGTCACTCATCTGAATGTAAGACCGGCTTAACTACAGAATA
>OZ038004.1:14007208-14084708 GCA_964035705.1 Porites rus | reverse complement strand
CCTTAAACAAATCCATTGCCTTCTCTCCTCTTATCTGTCTTGGACTAATTGCTGCGGAGCGACCGAAGGGAGCGAGCAGCAACATAATCAGGATTTAAAGGAAATATATAAGGGACGACGAATTCTCGAATTCATCACTTTTTACCACAATGCATTGCATTTAACCACACTTTTAACCACAATGCATTGCATTTAACCAGAGTGCATTGCGCCACGAACAACTCAAATAAAAACACCAGGAAGTTCGGTGGGTGAGAGAGTGCATCGTTCGCTGCTCAGACTTAGAGTTTTCTTTGTGGCAAATTTTCTACAGCACGGTTAGAGGTCTACCAAATTTTAAGACACGCAGGAGTCTTTCAGATGAGTACGATGGTTAACTTGGGGTTTGGATTTCAATTCAAGAGCCTTTGACTCGTCCAGGTGTTAAACCTAACTAGAAGATGAGTATTTGCTCTTCGACTCCGCAACACGGGGGATATACAAATTTCAGCTTGCTAGAAGGTGATGTGACAGTGAGAAAATGTCATGCAGTGCTATAATTCTTAAGAAACTGTATGAGCCGAAAATGGATGTGATTTTGACCATTCGCTTCAAAATAACAGCGGACATCGAGATAACAAAACATATGTTTTGTGTCCTACTTTGCAGACGAGGGCGTGTATCGGCGTTTTGAAAAGCATAATTATGTTCTTTCATTCATTCATTGCCATGGAATATGCGTTTACATTTTTCATTTTTCACTGTTAATAGCTCGGTTAATGCGGCTGGAGATCATCTTGCCGGCGGAAGTTTCATGGAAAAGGAATAAATCAAGACTTTTCTCCAAGATTACGTAATCAGCCTCTGTGGTGTAGTAGTTAGGTGTAGTCACGGCGAGCCGAAGGTGCAGGGTTCGAGTCCTACCGAATTCTATATTCCTTCTTTCTTTTTTTTTTCCGTTTTTTGTGTTGTTGTTTTCTATAAATATATAGCTAAATAACAGTTACTTAATAAAGTGCAACAAACAGCAAGAAAAGTATTGTGTTTCCAGAGAAAATATCGTGCACCGTATATTAAATATATGGATAAACAATCTGAATTTCTATTATTTCCTACAATTTACTGTGGGAAAACCAGAGTTATAACCACTTGATCATTTTCTAAACAACGTTCCCACGAGTTCTTTCTATAGACTGATAGTAATTATTCTCGTACTTTCCAACATGTAAATAGGACATTCAATATCATTTTCGATTCTTTTAAGTCTCACTGCCTAACTAATGCCAGTATCAACAGAATGTGCCGCAGCATTACTATCTTTTAGATACCCTAGTTGATAATACCTCTGATTTATTACTACATCACCTTTTCCTCATCGCCAAACGATATATTTACACATGTAAGTTAAATAACTGCAACCCTGCGCTACAGGTTTATATACAAACCGTTATGAACTCCATGGAAATTGAAAAAGAGATTGCCTCTAATAATAACAATATGTCTTCCTTCAAAAACAAATGGAGCCCTCTTAAACTTTGCCCCTCGGACAAATAAACTTGCTGTTATTAAATAATTCCAAAAGTTCCAAAAGTTAAAAGTGATGCAGAAACAAATGCAAATGCAAATCACCTTTAAGTTGGTAGGACAGACTCCTTATGTTTTTGTTGTATCGTGTTTTATTTTGCAATTTTGCAAATAGTAGCCAATTTTGTAAAACTTTTTTAGACTTAATTAGTTGCAAATGCTGTAACATCGTATTTTTCCTTTATCTCTTGTACGTTGTTTTTATTTTTCCTCCATGTAAATGTAAGTATTGTCATTAGAAGTGTTGTAACCAAATACATGTTATTAAAAAAAAAAAAAAAAAAAGTAGCATGCCTATCCAAAAGCTTTAAGAAAATGTTGTTAAATCGGGCAGCGGGCACGCGTTGATGTTCAAAGGTCGTTTCACGTGAATTCATGTGTAACATAATCCTTGAGTCCTATGAACGTAACAAGCTGCACAGTTTTCGATAGTAACAGCTTTTCATAATACAATAGAAATTTTTTTTTCGAATTAGGATGGTTCATTAGTTAGTTTTTCAAAACAAATTGTTACTTTTGCTCTGACAGGCTAGGCGTAAAGTACGGTCGGCGACGCAAAACGATAGTTTTGTATTTTGAAAAATCGCTGAATAAACAAGGCAGTCGGTCTTTTATATTAATTAGATATTTTTACCTTCTTTTTACTGCTGTGTCTGCGAGGCTAAAACATAACTAAGATTGTTATTCCAGTAAAATACGATGTATAAAAAAAGAAAAGAGACGACTATCATTGTAATTGTTCTAGAATCGGGTATAAATCAATAAAATCCCGCATTGTCTTTCGTGTCGTGACAAGGCATTACGTATCACGTTCTAAAAATAAATACGCAAAAGCTTACGGAATCCACATTTGTCCTGAACATTTCACCGATAATATAGAAAGAAAATACTTCCGTTCTGCGCTTAAACGATGACTTTACAACAAGATGATCTATTCAAAAGAGATAATAGTTTTGGGGCGGCCGGGAGGGCGGGGGGGGGGGCACTTCCTTATAAGAGGCTAATGGAGATGTGCCGCGGGATAATAATAATAATAATAATAATAATAATAATAATAATAATAATATACAATATTTATAGAGCGCTAATTCCCAATGGTCCAGAAGCGCTTTACATAACAAAAAAAAAAATCCTAAACCTACAAAACTACAAAACTACATTGTCATCCTATAAAAATTCCCAATGGTCCAAAAGCGCTTTACATAATAAAAATAACAACAAAATCCTAAACCTACAAAACTACAAAACTACATTGTCATCGTATAAAAACATCATCTTTCTATATGACAACATCATAACCAATTTTAAAAAGCCAAGTCTTGAGCTTAGATTTAAAAGAAGAAAGGTAATTACAAGATCTAAGTTCGAATGGAAGTGCATTCCAAACAGAAGGTGCAGCAATAGTAAAAGACCGGCCACCTGTAGGTGAAAAGTAAAGTGTTCTTCATTCAATTTATTAAGAAATGGGTCAATTCATTTTTTAATGAGCTATTTAAAGGATTGATAAGGTAGATACATAGATAGAAAGTGACTAAGTTGGGATCGCAAAAATTACATATTTGCCCAAGAGTGACTAATATGGGGTCTACAATTGGCCACAGAATAGACTATAATGGGGTAGGGGCTGTGAGAGGCCAGCGGCACATACCCAGCAAAAATTAATCCAAGTAACCACCCGGGGGGCACCGCGGTTTCGTTGAAATCATAACAGTTTTCCTGGGAAGCTCCACGGGGTCTCAGTCAATCTTAATGAGCGAATTTTCTTTTCAATATAAATCAAAATGATTAGTAAAAAGAATAGTGCTCTTATTTTTGACCCCATTTTTTTTTCATAAAAAACATATAAACAGACCAGAAATATTCGGCGGCGTTGTTTCCATGTTTCTAATATGGCGCGAAAACTTACTTTCATATGACAACATCCGGGTTTTTTTTTTTTCGCACGCTCAGGAGGTCAAAGGGCCTATTTTTCATGAAAAAAATATATTCACAAATTCTGCTTGACTTGTTAAGAAAATAATTTGTTTAATTTTTAAGAATTAACTAACAGCTCATTGATTTATTAATTTGGGCGACCAACTTGGAGTCCCGGGCACCCCAGCTAAAAATGCCAGGGGAGCCCGAAGGGCTCCCTTAAATTTTCCCTAGAGCACAGCCTTGCACCCCTGTAGTTATTGGAAGTATGATACATTATATGCTATTGTTGAATGTGGAAGTGCATTTTTGAGGATATTAGTAAAGGGATGCAAATGTTAGTGAACTACCCCATACTCCAAAAATATATGGTGGTAATATTGATGTAAGTTTTGTTTTGAGTAACAAAGAAACCCTTGTGTTTAACTCATCTTATAGTGTATTAGTCCTTAACAGAACATCCGTCTCTCCTGCACACATTTGTTGCATACACTACTCAACTTCCATTGCCATTAAACATACTGGTAATTCTTTCGTACACCAACACATCCCGCGTAAACGCCTTCGGGTGTCTTCTTGTTATGTATAATTATTAAAAGTTTTAGCGGCATTGTAGCTTGATATTCAGCGGATCGCATCCCTGGCATTCTTTCGTTTAGTTCAAACATTTCAATAAGCTTAATCTTTATCTTAAACAGCAAAATTGCCCTTGTCTTCGAAACTGAAATGCTAAATTGAATTGCGAATGAAGAATCATTGCGGAATCATTTTTCATTTAGAGCCGCTTTGTGGTTTCGGCGGTCGGTGATTTTGTTTACGCGAAGTTTTCTGAGATCAATGTTATAATTCGACCTTCTTGCTATTTTTACCGTCAAGTGTAATGATTCTGTTAGCTTTTCTTTCTTGTCTCCTTGTTTTTTTTCTTCGTTAAGGACCAAATACCTTCTTTTGAATTGAAGCAAATCATTGTGTTTTTGAACTAAGTGTTCTGTGTGTGTGTTTATTTAATTGCGTGATTGCGACCGAGTTTGATTATAGAATTTAGTACAACAGGTCCAAAGTTGCACTGCATGCAGTTGATAGCTTGAACGTTAAACACGAATTACAATCGCAAAAGAGAATAAAGCAATTCTGTATCAAGCAGACATTTCCAAACGTTATTTCTCGGTTTGCCACTTGAAAATCGTGTTTTACTTTTTGCATGAATGAAAGCAAAGGTCAAGGAGTAGTGACGTCACTGGACGGCATTAACGGCCGGTCCTTCAGACGTTACTGAGGGAGTAATAACGACTCGAAGTAATCGAATGAACTTCAGGTAAGCGTCATAATAAATTGCCAATATTTCGTTTTTTGATCCCAGTGGGTTTTATATTGGGACAGACAGAAAAAGAGGGGAGGCAAGGAGGGTGAGCTTAATGGGGGTGTGGTGCATTCTATATCAAGGGACATGAATCTCATTATCTTTTAAACTAAGGGTCCGAATTTCGTAGCCTTTGTTTAAAAGATTTTCCGAATCATAGGTCGTTGACCTAAATCAAACCAAGGGTCCGATTTTCGTAGCCCTTGTTTAAGGTGATTCCCTGGTTTTGCATTGCGCATCTCTCACGTCTCTTACTGCGCATAACAAGATGGCCTCCGTAAAAAAGAGCATGTGAAGTAACATTATTAAAATAAAGTTGACCGAAGAGAAACTCTATTGCAATTTTTGCTTGCGGTTGTTTCTTGCCGAGGTGAGACTCAATGTGGTGGGAATGTGCATAGCAGTACGCGTGTTGCTGAGTTCGACTTCCTCACGGAGAACCTCGATAGTGGATGTTTAATTTGTGCTTATCCACTTTGATTTTCATTGAAACGCTTTTTTTATCACATTGTGTCCTAAATGTGATATCTCGATGTAAATTCTGTACAAACGGATTTTTTAATACTTTCTTCCCCCTTTCACATACATTCTATTTTGAAACTGGCCCCAGTCCTCTCTCAAAAATCAAGGAAAATGCATTTGGTGCGCACTTTCTGCAGCTCTACCGCAAAAACGAGTAAGGTGGCCCCCATTTTTTATCTCATTATTTTAATAAGGACAGTGCTTCCTTTCGGTGAGAAAAAAGTTGGCACAAATCTATGTTCAGTTTTTTGTCAATTTTACTAAATTGTACGGATTGAGCTATCACGTGTCGAATAGCGCGTGTCCAATTTAATTCTACTTTGGAGCGTAAAGTAAAAACAAGGGCATTAAAAGGCATTTTTATGGTACGTAAGTGGATAAACAATACATTAAAGTCCAATTCTGTGCGATACCACATGCATCATTGAAAAAATCTCTCCTTTTTGTCTAGTTTTGGGCTGCGCGCGGTTTTTGTCAAAGGGTCCAAAATAGCCGTATTTGTCAGCATTGTGACGTCAAAACGAGCATGGTGACCCCCACTTTTTATTACTTTTTTATCATCTTCTTGACTTGTTACATCAGTGTATCAAGTTTCATCTACAATCTATGTTAGGTTCTTTTACTAGGGAATCACCTTAAACTGAGATTTTCCGAACCATAGTCATTGACCTAAAATCATTTATCTCAACCAAGGTTCCGAAATTCGTTGCCCTTGATTAACACGTACTTTCGTAGCCTTGTAGGAAATAAAAATTATTCACTTAATTGTGTGTGAAATATTGTGCTTTTACGAGGAGTAAAATTGGTCGTCCGCTCAAATAGCATTTTTTGAGGGGGCTACAGATAACACGATTTTTCCGTGTCCGCTCACTAGGGGGTATTTCGCCGCATTAAAAAACCATAAAAATGGTTATCCTCCAAAAGTGAAAGATTTGAGAGGTGCTTTTTTAATTGCAATTTACGCTAAAAGCATCGAATATACTGACAGTTTGCGGAACAGATGTTTTGTTCCGGACTTTATGGCTTAAGAAACATGTTTTCCCGGAATCATTCCTCTAAAAGCGATAAAATATCCTGTTTTATTCGTAAAATCGGTAAAATGGAAAACTGAAAATAGAATGTAAAGCGTTATAAATATGTCATAAAATATTACATTTTTTAAAATACCAACGTTCTCTACTAGATCATAAAATCTTATTCAAATTTTATTAATACTTTAAAAGTATTAAGTTTCTTGAAGTGAATTGGAATGGTTGGAAGTTTCTTTGTGGTTTGAAGGACCAAAACTAATGTTACTTCCTCATCATTTTCTGTGCGGTGTCGCTTGATTGAGTGATTAAGGTGAACATTTTTTTCCACACCCTAAAATCTTTTGTAT
This sequence comes from Porites rus, assembly GCA_964035705.1. Classification (NCBI taxonomy): domain Eukaryota; kingdom Metazoa; phylum Cnidaria; class Anthozoa; order Scleractinia; family Poritidae; genus Porites; species Porites rus. The sequence goes on along the minus strand of OZ038004.1, from coordinate 14,077,971 downwards.
CCATTTAAACAATTTTAGCGACAACAACTGAAGTCACACAGTCTTTCCTACATCTTCAGTATAAATTGAAAACTCTCACGTAATCTTATCGGCCTGGCTCCCAGTAAATCACAAGATGGATAACTCTATCCATGCACTGGATATATGTCTATCCACTGGACAGCACAATTGCAGGGCTCGGTAGTCCTGGACAAGTAACTTTTGAAGTTCAATTAACCAATGGGCAAGTTTCCAGGTAAGCAAGTCATCCTCTAAACAAAGACCCACAAGAAGTGTCCCCGGGCAAGCAAAATGTGAGAGCTGCTTACCCAAAGAACAAGCTGGAATTCAAGGTTTTTTTGAGCCTTGAATTGTTGTCCCTAATTCTTATCAGGTGGTTAGCGCTATCCAGCGTTTGAACATCTGTCGCCGCAAGGCCGCAAAGCTAGCCACTTTGCGGTAACCGACACCTGAAGGATTTAATGGCACTTTGTTATCGTGTTATATGCAACCTTTAAGTGTCATTATTTCATACAAATTTTTTTTGCCGCTGTTTTTATCTCTACTCTGGTGTCCCTGGCAACTGCAGACGATTCGCCCTGTTGTCTCGCCCTTGTACTGTCTCTATCGACGCTCGGGGTGGGGGTAAGTCTTGTACTCTGTGTTGGGAATCACTAAACCTTGATTGCGTGTTGCGGTTGGCGTAGTAGGACTGGGGCCCATTTCTATTATCGCGCATGTCCTGTATCCACATGCGTTCACCAGTTGTTTTGTTAAAGGCGTACAATTTTCCCGTAACTATGAAGGAAAGATAATGAAAAACGTTAAAACTACCTTCAGCTATAATTGTCGAACAAACGATACGCCCTCACAAATTCAAACGAACCAATTAAAACTCGAAGAAATAGGGGCCGCTCGTTTTGTTTTGAAGGTGGTGCGAGATTTTTCAGCCAACTAAAAAGCGTAAAAGAATGCAATTTCCATGTATTTCCAAGGCAATGTCCGCTGTGTAATCCTTTTATCTGTGAATCTTATTCTTAAATAATGCCAACCAAGTTTATTGCAGTTACCTGGGTCAACAGCTTTGCCGTCAAACCTTTTCCCATCTGGAGGAGCCTAAGGAAAAAAAATTGTTTGAAGGAGCAGTAGAGATGAGGAGTTAAAATAAAAACCGGAAAACAACTAACGTGTATCAATACAAATGGTAAATAAACAGGTTGTTTGAGTAATAATAGGGAGCTTAGGCAACAACGACGGCGAAGGCCACGAAAACGTCACTTAAAAAGTGAATTTGCACTGCTTCAAACTTTATCGCGCTTATTGTATCTCGTTCATTTCGTCCAATGTTGGCAATTTATTCTGGAGCTGAATTCTAAAAGACTGCATCAAAGTTCAGGAAAAGAAATAGAAACTCGTAGTCTTGTGTTCACGTCCTCCGAAAAACGTGAAATTAGGCAGTTTCACGTCGTAGTCGTGCAGTGACGGCAAAGAAATGTACAAAAAAGCGTGATGCACGTGCAAAGTTGTTGTTTTGCCAATCTAAACTAATTGCTTTTTTGCCGTTCTCGTTGCCGTCGACGTCGTCGTTGCTTAAGCTAATTAATATAGAGACTGAGAGACGGCATGTCCAGTTATATAGTTACATCCATACCCCTTAATTATCGTTTTCTCACTCACCCTCCTCTCCCCTTCCCTCCCTCAAAGGGGCTACAACAGAAAACTACTAACAATTTGATTGTCGATCATTGTGGGTGATATCATCTTGTGTTGTTTGATTTTTCCTTGGGAGAAAAAAGAAAAAAATAGAGTTAAAAGTTTATACTTTTCATGAAATTATCAATAAACCTACCAGTAACACAAACCTTTGTAGAAACCCTTCTCTCCATTCACCAAGCCTCTGTTTGGTCTCAGATGAGGCTCGCGAGATTCTAACATGCGCACTCTGCAAGAAAACGCCGGGCAAAAATATCAAACTGTTTAGTAGACGTAGAATTAATACATACTACTTATTAACCGTAAGTGAGGTCATTACGGGGTAATCTCAGCCCGAGGCCTTGATGTATTCTTGATCGAGCGATAGCGATAACATAAATGACAAGTTGAAAAAATATATCTATGTGTAAAACAAACTAATAAAGTTATTATATGGATAATTGGATATGTTTTGCATTTTGTCTTCTCCGGATACTTGCTTGAAGATTGGTCTTTCTAGCTAAGATAGCTAATTTTCTCTTTCAAGAAAAGCAACTTCCTTAAAAATGTTTTTACACCAGTCTATGGTTATTCAAAATGCCGAAAAACGAACAGAATCCTGGGAAACAGTAGCCTTATCACAAGCATACCGGCCATATTCTTATAAATTCTAATAAAATCTTCTAATCGTCAGTAACCCGGTAGGCCGAGGAAGCTACCGTCCGCGGATATCGGGCAGTTTATGATGTAATGTCACGGTGTTTTCATGTCATACCTCTTCTTTGCATGTCTTCTCCATAGTAAAACAGTAACAACCGCTAACAGCACTACTACGCAAGCAGACGCCATGATAATTATTCCCTCAGTTGTCTTGTAAAATGGAGTGGGTGGGAGGGGGGGGGGGGGGGTGGTGGGAATCTCGGGCACAGCTGGCTTGGCTGAGCGAATATTAAATACCTAAAAACAACAACAACAATAAAACAACGTGAAAAGCCATTTGGTTATAGACCATTTTTTACATTACTATATATTCGCCATCTTAGTGTCCCGAGCCAATCCTGCAGGAGTTGAGCTTTTTATGTAAAAAAAAAGAAAAAACTTTCTTTTGTTCCAATATACCTGCCCAATAGCTGCTGGCCAGGTGAGTGAAAACACCCTACACGAAAAGTTTTTGAGTTAGGCCTTTGTATATTATGCTCGCGTTGTTTTGAGCATTTTAGTGAGGCAAAAAGGATCAAGCATTATTCGGACATTTTAGTGATTTTTTTTCACAAAATAATATTTTTTTTTTAGAAAAAATGAAAATAAAAAAAAAGAGAAATTAAACACGAAATCTCGTAAATCAAAACAAAACTCAAATGTCACCAAAAACATTAACTCAATAAAAACGTTAACCTCTATACGTTATGTTGTTTTATTTTATAAGTACTGAGATTTATCCGCACAGATGACAGTGACGAAAAAATCGTTCTGTTTTTAGTCGCAGCCAATCAGCGACGCGAACGATGAAATTTTACTACTGAAAAATCATCGTTCGCGGCGTCTGGTTGGACGAACGATGTTTTTCACTAGTGAAAGGTGATCGTACGGCAAGCCACATCATCCTTGGCGCGAAAACTGGCAAGCCGCCTTTCCATTTTCGATATGTCGGAAAGGTTTGTTCGGTTGACAATTTTATTGCAGAACAAGAAAACAAAGCCACATTACAAAAAACACAACGAGATGTAAAACTTTTGCAAACCTTTTTTAGGAACCAGGAATGAACTTAGAAAAGTTGAAGAAATTCCAGCATTGGAGTTAATCGAATACATCTGCGAGTTTATCATTTCGGTCAGAACCAAAGATGGGAAAGATAATGAGCCTTCTTCGCTCCGAAGTCTATTGGCAAGTTTTAAACGACATCTAAAAAAGAAAAGCTACTCTGCCAGTATCATGAATGACCTCGTATTTGAGAAAACAAGAAAAGTCCTCCTGTCCAAACAGAAAGAGTTAAAGAAGAAAGGAAAAGGAAACAGGCCAAACGCTTCGATAGCAGTGACGGTGGAGGACAATGACGATGAGTAAAAACATTGCTATGATATGAATATGTTGTTATGTATCACTAGCCTTAAAATTTTCTCTTTTCCCTTTGCTGAAATTTTGAAAAGAAAATGTTGAAGTTTTTACGCTTTCGAGTGAATAAAACTCATTTCATTGTCTAAAAATTTTGAAAAGATGTTGAATTTTTAAAGAGCGTATGAGTAAATAAAACTCATTTCATTGTCTTATCGCTGTTAATTGTCATTATTGTTTGAAAAAAATCTCAGTACTTATAAAATAAACAAATAACTTCATGGTTGGTTCGCTTGTACGATTTTTATTCACTTGCTGTGAAGAATCGCAAACTCACTCGTTCACTGCGCTCACTCGTTCGTTTGCGATTCTTCACAACTCGTGAATAAAAATCGTACGCACTCACCAACCATGAAGTAATCTCTGTGTACTCAATGGAGCATTTACGGTGGAGTTTTTTAGTGGGAAAACAAAAGCATAATGTACAAAAGCCTAGTTTGATTCACGGCTGAAATTATTAGTACCTTTCTAATTGGCTAACAAATCTAGACAGAGCGGGCATTTTTGGCCATTTGCAATAAAAATAAAATAAATCGTGACATGCTTTCACCAGTTTTCCCGCGCTTGGCGCACATGACATGTATTGGGTTCGATCTTCAGTTGATCATTCTGCGTTGACCGCGCTTTTGATTTTACGCGTAAACAAAACCTGCGCTAAGCATTACATCCTACCTCCAACTCTTTGTTATTTGTCACGCTCGGACTAAGATTTCCGTCATCGTCTAAGAGAGCGTCTAAAATCTCATCTTTTGTCAGATACTCTTTTGCTCTGGACAACTTTTCGTTTAAATCTGTGTTGTTACCAGATGGATTTTTAACCGCGTAAATGGTGACCACAATGCTGAAAAGAATATAATTATTATTAGCAAGTAGGTCGGTTGTTTGTCTTATAAAATAATTCGATTCAATCACCAAACAAATACTATCAAAACCTCAGAGAAAAAATGATACCCTAATGATACCTCCTAAATAATTCCACCAACCTATGGAAAGTAATTCCAAATTTCAAAATCCGAGAACTTTTTTCTCGTGGAATCCAGAATCTGGCCATTACAATCTGGAATTCAGCACTAGGAATCCGGAATCCCGCTAACAATTGAAATCCGGAATCCAAGTTCCGCCGACTGGAAAAAGGAATCTGGAATCCACGGTTCCACGACTGTCTTGGATTACTATGGCTGATTTTGCAGAAAATGTTACAGCGGTCATGTTGGTTGACAAGAACAAGTGGGTTCAGTCCTCCACTGGGCCTTTGTTTTCTTACCGTTAATAGAGTGACAAAAAAAATTCAAACGTAATTTCAAATTAATAGAGAGGAGAAGACTTTACGTCACATTGCCATGGTAGCGAAATTTTTGGAAGACAGCAAACCGAAAAAGTCACTTACAGCAAGGAGCCCAAAAGTGTGACCGCTTTTAATTTATTCACATTCTTTCGTGCAGATTTTGACCAATCAGAAGCCAGCTGGAAATTGTCCTCGACTTCTCACTGGTTTATGTCTTCATGAAAGAATGTGAATTTATTAAAGGAGGTCACACTTTTATGCTTCTTGGTAAAAGTCTATTCCCACTATTTCAAACTTCACCGATCTCATTCAATTTCATTCAATTTGGCAAATCTTGGAAAAATTTTCCTTGAGACCATATCTATCGTTATCTAAGTTTGGAAAAAGAAGTCGACAATTTTTTTGTTGTGTTCACCTGCTCCATAAAGCGGGCTCGTGAAATTAGGAAGTTTCATGCCATAGTGCGACGCCAAAGAAATGGACAAAATAGCGTGTTGCACGTGCAAAGTTATTGTCAGTTATAAACATATCATTTTGCCTTTCTCCTTGCCGTCGCCGTCGTCGTTGGTTTTGTTGTCATCCAGAAATAGTGCTACCGTGGTAACGTGACGTCACACTTCTCCTCTCCATTAGTTACCTTTCTTACCGTTTTTTAGTCTCCCTCTTCCTCCTCCGCGCTTCTGCCTCCCCAGGGACCGTGTAATCTGTTATACTAACATCAGCACCTAAGTATCTTGAAAGCTCCTCCTCAAACTGCTCATGTCTCGCTTCGAACTCTTCCGAAATTTCTAGAAATTTCTAGCTCTATTTCAACCATAACCTCATCCGCTTTAATGGTATCAATGCGTACGGAAGCCACGGTACTGGTCAGCGGTGGGGAACCTTTGTCTTTAGCGAGCACGCCTAGCTTATACGTTTTTCCTGTTCCAAGGACAAAACAAGCAAATTGAACAAAAAGATAAATTACAAACAATTCTCTAGTGCTCTAGTACTTATAGTAATGTTATTTTATTACTTAACATTTTTTTTCTTTTCCCCCGTGAAGATATTAGCTTTTGAGCTATTCTGTAAATTCGACGTAAAATAAAGTCAAGTATTTATGTATGTGTGTGTGTATGTATGTATAAGACACAGCTGGTTTTCTGAATGGAAAATTAATTAATTAAAAGGAAAAAGTATAAATTGTTTGCCAGGAGGCAGGCTGACAAAGGTGAGGGGGAAGGGGAGGGAGGGAGGGAGGTACACTGTTTAACGAATTCCTCTCTTAAGCTGGATCGGAGAGGCCTTTAGAACACCATATAGAAAGTTTAAAAGTGTAAAAAGGGAGGTAAACATTTTGTATAAGAGAAGAGATAATTGGGAAGTCCACTATAAGAATTTAACAAACATTTATTCTACACTTACTCAGAATTCCTGTCACTGTTAGTACTCTGTAATGTTCGGAAGCTGCTGTCGAAATGCAACATCGGAAACATCGAGAGTGTTCGAAATACCTGGCATCAACTTTCGTTTTCAACGACACCACGGGATGAATAAATTGTAAAGTAACTTAAGGTACGTAAAGAAAACGATGGACTATACTGAGTGTATTCAACAGATGAGAAGAACTTCGGCAATGTTCGGACGTCTTCGAAATACTTCGTAAGAGTAGAGAGAAGAACCTACCACTGGGTGGAGTGGCTTTGAGGCGAATTCCACCATCAGTATTACCCACGGTAAAGAAATCAAATGAATCCTAAAGCTCATAATCCACTTTTCCATTATCACCTGAGTCCATGTCTGTTGCTTTTACTATGATGAACGGTGGGGAGTCCAAAGAGCGATCATGGCGAATGCTGGCTTCGTAGAAGTCTACAAAAATAAAACCGTAAGGCAGAACATTTGGCCGGATTTGATGACGCCTTTGTTCTCTACACGACTCTCAAACTTTGCAACTAAAAGGTTTCTTTTTTCCAGTTCGTTATTAATACCATAAATGACCTAATAGACGCCCACTTCCAAATAAACGTCTCCTATCTAATAAACGCCCTCTCTACACTGTTCAAATTATATTAGACGTCCTTCTCCAATAAACGCCCACCGTCTAATAGACGCCCCCTATGAGAACTACTCTAAAATACTAGGAATTAGCAAAAGGCGCAAAAACACTCTTTATTCAATTTCTTGCTTTATTAACGAGGCTTTGCGTATTTCATCTTGTTCAAGATTCTGACATCGATGTTGGGATCTGAAAGACCGATATAGATATCTAGGCGTTCTAGACGTATCTATTGTTGGATTGAATATTCCACTATTTCTAAACTCTCTTGATATTTTCGCCGAAAGCATACTAGTTTTGTTGAGCTCGTTACAGTAATGAGAATAAACTCCTCCTATCTATTAAACGCCCCCGCTTAAACGCCTAAAATTAATTACACGCCCCGGGCATTTATTTAGGTCATTTACGATTATTTCCATGATAAACTGACTATATTTTTGTCTGGCCTTGATATTGTTAAGGAGAAGAATTTTTTTTTAATTCAGTGATACAAGCGACTTGGAAGAAATAATCGACTGAACTTTCCAAACATGATTTGGACCTAAGCTACGGTTATAAGACCTTATAATTATTATTAAATAATAAATGAGAATGGTTATGATTATAGTCATGTTTGTTACAAAGTCTACGAGAATGATTATTTGAATTTGATGAAGATTATAATTATGTTTGGTACTGAAGTGATAAAACTAACCTCTTTCAAAAACCGAAGTATTGTCGTTTACATCTTCGATAAACAAAAACAGCGTCACTGATCCACTGGGAACGCCGTTGTCCTGTGCAGTTATGGTGACATTGACAATCTTAACCTCTTCATAATCAAACACACTCTTTACAGACACTTCTCGTGTAACACTGTTGATGTCAAGGTACTCCATCGAGGAATTTTGGGTAATGCTGTACGTCAGCTCCGCATTCGCATCTCGATCCGGGTCGTCAGCGGTTACCGTGGTAACAGAAGTCCCGGATACGGTCTTTTCCCGAACGGAAGCGTTGTAAAATGGAAGGGCAAACCTAAGTGAGAAAGAGAAAGGTCCGTCTTAAGGTAGTTAAATGAAAAACAAGATGTGGAATTGAGTATCTTAAAGCTACTGTAAAACTGGCAACAAAAACGTACAACTTGTTTTACAACATTGCTGCAAAACGCGTTGAATAGCGATGTTACGTGTTACCTTCTACTTTCTTCAACAACTTTTCGCATGTAACCTATAACGACCTAATTTGTTGCGAGACAGGTTTGACGTTGGTGGTAGCACACGCTATGCTCTACTGACTGAGCTAATCCTGCCGCAGTAATCCCCTATACAAGCTATATAGGAATGTGCCGCCCCATGGGGTAGGGTTTTTGCGTCGCTTTCGTCTGAAAACGGGTATACACTTTGCCCATTTTGGTCTGGAATCGGGTATTGTTTTCGGGGGAACTGCAGGAGTGTATGAACGTATTTATCATTTCAATTCCAAATGAATAAGAAAGAAGGAGAAATTGTTTTTGCAAACATTTTTTGCTTGATTTACCGAACCTTAAAAGACAGCCTATTCAGTTTGTCACAACTGTTTATATAACAGTTGTGATTTTGAAAGATCCAACGGAAAGGCAGCAGAGTCTGAAACTTTAACTTTGATCCCGTAATCCTTCACAGATTCCCTATCTAACATCACAGCCGTGTACAAGATCCCTGGAAGTGGATGTATGAAGAAATGATTGCTGTTCTCGCCAGACATGATTGAATACACCAGTTCCGCGTTTGTCCCATTGTCATTGTCTGTGGCCTGAACTCTACCAACCGATGTCCCCCCGGGAAGGTTTTCGGTGACGACAAAATTATAATCCGCGTTACTAAATTCCGGCACGTTGTCGTTGGCGTCTGCAATTTTGACGTTTGTTGACGAGGCTCGAACGGGCGTTCCAGCATCTTCAGCCTTCACCATCAGAAAGTATTCGGGCGTGGTTTCGCGATCAAAAAATCCTGTTACAGGGAATTACAATTTGACATTTAACTCAAACATTTATAAAGTTGTAGTCAAAACAGTTTAGAGGTAGTATGATTCCTCGTTTTCCTTAGACAACTGTGGAAATGATAAATATAAATACTTTTAATGGGTGTCAAAATATTGAGCACGAAAGTACTTATTGAGGTCACTATTTTACGTTTCCTTCTGAAGACGGGACAACCATTTACGGAGTCATCCGAGCCTCGCGAAGTTCTAGCCCTTCGCAGGGCAAAGAAAGTACCCTCATTTCTTAGTTATTTTAAGACCTTGAGTATTGGTCCGGCCCCGGGAATCGAACCCGCGACCTCCCGCTCTGCACTCATCAGGTGCTCTACTGATTGAGCTAATCCTTGCTCAGTAATTGAAAGAATAATGCTTTCTTGACTCATGAAGTATTTCATCAGTTTCTGTGATTGGAAATCAAAGTCCTCTGCAGAGTCTTCTCTGTAACTATAGAAAATATCTTGCACTTTTGCTCCTTTACAATGCAAGAATACTAGCTGCTCTTTTTGTTTTTCATCCTAGTTAATATTCATTGCGACCGCGTATACTTCATACCTAGTGCAGTCATTTGACCTCACATCACTTACCCACACTATAAAGCGCTCCCGTTAACGGATCTATCGCCATTACATTTCCAATATTGCCACTCATAATAGAAAACGTTAGCAGAGCATTGTTACCAATATCGGCATCTGTTGGGGTAATGTTTAGAAATCTTGAACCAGTGGGGAGACTCTCCGACGCTGTAACAGCGAAAGCAGACTGGTTAAACTGCGGTGCATTAAAAAGAAAAACATCCTCTTCGCCAAAACATCAGGGGGTTCTCAGTTATTCAAGATGCCTGTTACTAGACTAAAGTCCTTTTCATTGTTTTTCTTTGTCTTAAATTTGGTAATTTCTCAAGTGTTTTTCGCAGTAGGAAATTAACCGAGCTGTCGCCACACAGTTGGTAGGAAAATGAGGATTGTCGAGTGTCAACGGCGCAAACTTAACCGCTGTAATTCAAAGGATGAGCGCTTTCCATTCGACATAAATTCTGGTTTGAAATGTTAGAAATTTCACATGCCCAATGGAATTCTACATTCCGGTTACACCGACAAGACCCAAGCCACCGCGCGTTTGGTTATTGTTCTTGAAAAAAAGTGGCGCTGGAGACAACAACTTTTTTGAATGGGAACTGGCACACTTCGGTTCGACCGACCGAAATAAGCGGACCAGTCAAAGTGGACCACCTTCAAAGGCAGTCCCAAATATTGCGGTCGGACCGAACCGAAATGGTCTGTTCCATTTGATTTCTATCTGAAATTTCCGGAATTTTGGACTGAATGGAAAGCGCCCGATGTGACCTGTTAGTCACGTGAGTAAGAGTTGGTTCTAGGTACGCTTTCCAAAAGTCAGAACTGATAGACAAGATCAGTCCCTTTGAAAATAAAGTAACAGTTGTTTTTGTTTTTTTTTTTTCAAGATTTTTCTTAATTCCAACACTGCCGATGTTAACGTGTATAAATAGCTCTGATCTGGCTGGATAGTCGTTCTTAATTGGAGTGAAATTCTCTTTACAACTAAAACAGTCTGGTCGGTCAGTTCTAACAAATAACCCGCGACCTTAGCTGATTAAAAAAATGCACCTTCAATTTTTGCTAAAATGCGGCAGATAGTTCTTACAAATGGCGACAGGTATTACCGAAAATTGCGACAAAATTGCAAATTAATTACCTCGGCTACGAATTGCGACGGTTCACCAACGGTTACAACGACCGAACAAGGTTTTGTATTCGGCTTTCCTTAACATCTCGATGGAAGTGAATTTTAGAGTTATACTGAAACAAGCTTTGACTACCTCTCGCCTCCTACCTCTGACAAATCTTGATCAATGAAATGACACTACTTCATGAAAATCATTCGATATTTATAGGTACTTCAGCAGTTACTAAATTTGCCTGAGTAACTTTCAGCCGTTGTCGTTAACCAATCAGAGGCGAGGAAATAAAATTACAAATCAATTAAACAAGACATATATGAGCTTGCAGCATGCATGTAGTCTGCGTAGTCGCTTGAAAAGCTGAAGAAGAAAAGATGGCTTTCGAGGTCATGAAAAATGAAAATACTTTTGTACGTTACCTGCGTGCGGATCATGCATTCCGTGCTTAGTTCTTTCAGTTTTCAGTCAAAGGTGTACTCGCAGACTATGCTCACCTGATAGCCTGCCAAGCAAGCGTTTCCGTGTGGTTTTGGCCGGAGCAAACAACGAGGAACGAGAGTCAAAGACCGCGCGAAAATCCTTTCCTCGGTCCCAGCTTTGCTCCGAAACAAAACGGAAGCGCTTGCTGCGCAAGCTTCTCACCTGACACTAATGGGCAAACTCTTTGACTGTTTAATAATAAAAAGTTTATATAATATTTCATGTAAACGAAAATAGTAACAAAAAAAAAAGCTCCAGCTACATACTAAACAGAGTACGCGAAGTTATTTACTGAATAAAGCAAGGAAAAAGCAATATACTGATCACGATGGGAAAAACAAATGTTAGAGAGAAATTTCGTCACGGCTCAGGAGCGTTGTAAACCTTGAGTTTGATTCTCACAGTCCCGTTATTACTCGTGATTAGTTCTAAGTCAATTTACATTTATTTTAAACCTTTTCCGTTGTGCAGAAGTAAATTATGTTGGTGGAAGCCTTTAATTGGCACTCTGTCTATAAAAACACAATGTTGATAGGTTTTTAAAGGCAGTTGTCATCAACTGTGCAAAAAAACACCCTCTTCACCAAAACATTTTGTCTAGTAACCGTTAATAGTTATTTAGGGACGGACCATTAGAATGGTTATGTGGTGGAGGGGAATTTTCGAGCCGCAGGAATTTTTTTTCGTTATCAAATTCCTTGTATGAATACTTTTTAGGCCAAAGCATGAATATTTTTTAGGATTAATTGGCGTGCACGAATTTTTTATAAAAGCACAGTAGGTAAAGGAAAGCAATAGGGGGAAACTGAATTCCGATATAAAAACTGCCCTCCCGGCAAAACTAAAAGATAATACAATTAAAAGAGAATGTCTAAGTACTGTGTATAACTGTACATTATATAAGAAAAAAAGAAACTAGAGGAACTACTTAGATAACTAACAAAAAAGGAGAAAAATCCAAATACAGTAAGAAATAATAGAATGTGACTATTAACGTAACGGTTAAAAAATGAACATTTAAAATAGTTTGTCCTTGCTGCTCTAGACCTGCTTTTAAACTCATGGTTACTTCTAGTTCTTGTTGGGCCAGTCAGATCCACATATGTGATAATGGTACATCACAATAGCCATGAATTATCTTGTAAAGTTGAACCAAGCAAAGGTATTTCCTTCTGAAATCCAATGTTGACCAGTTTAGTTTCGTGAGCCTTTAAGAGTAAGATTTATCAGATCCGCATATCAATCGAGTAGCGCGACGCTGGATGGATTCAATACCGACTATGTGTTTAACCAAATATGGGTTCCACACGGGGCAGACATATTCCAGAATAGAACGAACTAAAAAATTAAAAGCTGTTTTTATTGCCACAGGATCTTTTATTTCGGACCCAAAAGTTTTCCTTCTTCTCTCCTAATGCGACATTTTTCCAAATACCAATTCGCTTAGAGTCCAAACGTAGCTAAACGTCACAGATTTTATCAGTCGTAGCTCAAGCATTTCACACAGTCGTTTATATATTAAGACCAACATCCTACAGGAATGAGTTACGCGCGTTAAGTGGTAGGCTTTAGTTAACATTCTTATTTTCTTTAAAACACAGCGCTGACAAGTCTTTTAAACTCTTTCTTTATGTCTCTTTTGAAAAAGGCATATGCCAGCGGGTTAATGGCTGAGTTTAACACCAAGAAAAGAATTTTGTAGTGTTCATCATTACATTTTTTTTTGATGAGGATAGTTTTAGAAAACTACAACGTAGATACATACCATAGCAAACAAGAAACACTCCTATCACAAGTCCCATCATTATTGCTGCAGACTTTTGTTGATGGTTTTTAAAAGACATCTGATGGTTAAAACGCAACTGTTTTGCTACGATGCGTGTTGAACGATCATACTTGCGTACATGAAATATCATTGATACGAAGCAGAGTATTGATACAACGCTTGGAAGGAGCTCGAAGAAAATCGTATTCAGCCACATAAAAGGGACATCCCTTGTTTTGAAATAAAACATCCAAAGGTTTACTTTTAGCGCATTAAAACTAACTGTTAGCACCCAAGAGAAGAAAATAACTTGGGTACTTCGACGGCGAGTCATAAAAGTAATGTATTTCAGAGGATAGACGATGGCAATAAAACGATCCAGTACTAAGCCGCATAAGTTTACAGAAGACGTGTTACTAAACAGCAACCGTATGATAGCCACCCAAGGCATCCAAAGTTTAGGCCAGTGGCAGGTGTTTGTAATGTCGCAGAAAAACAGAGAAGGAATAACGCCCAAACCAACGCAGAAATCCGCCACGGCAAGTGAAACAATAAACGCGTTGGTTTTGGTGCGGAGATTTCGTCTGCTGCAAACGAGGAAGATTGTAAATCCATTTCCAATGATGGTCAGAAATGAAAGGAACCAGCCAAGAATCCAAAACCAGGTCTCCATCTTAACAGTTAAAGGAAGTTCTTATCAACTGTAGAATATAACCAACATCTTGCATAAATATCAGGGACACATGTCAGCTGGTTGCTACGAGGCGTTTTTACATGACGTCACGGCGGCCATATTGGTGTTCCAAAACAATGAAACCGCGGCCTTGTTGGCGTGCCAACCAATCCTGTGGGAGTTGACTTAACTCTTCTCATCTATAAACGCTCTCTTTTGTTCCAATAAATTTGCATAGGTGCTGGCCACGTGAGTGAAAACACTCAATTTGTTCTTTAAATGGTCTATATTTGTAATAGTTTGCTAATTAATGTCATAATAATTTGTCTTGTGCTGTGCTATAACAAAAATCTGCATCAGGACGATAATATATTAAACACCTAACGTTTCTTTGTGTGTTTGATAATAAAATAAATACAAAATGTTTTAATAAATTCTTGGAATCTAATACGTTGTTAAAGATATAAAAGTGTTATTTTCTTATCGCTTAATTTCGAAGATTTTATCATTTAGCGCTTTCAATGTACCGTTCAAGCAGTGGACATCTCTTTTAGGGTTGCCCGGCGGGGGCGGGGTGGGGGGGAGGGGTTCTTCAGAAATTTTCGGGTGGTAATGTGTCGCTGCGACACTGGAACACCTAGCCTATGCCTTCTGGTTCAGCTGAATTTTGCTACTCTTTACTGAACTAAACTTCCCAAATTCTTTCCTATCCAAGAGTTGCTCTCTGATTTTTATATCTAGTCCCAGACTTAGCTGCTTGAATACCATACCTTGCGGCACATTACATATCCCATCTGGCAGTACGCCCGCCCCCCCCCCCCCCCCCCCCGCGGGGGGGGGGGTTAGGTTGCCCACTGAATTCTTTTATCACAAATTTTAACGAATCTACAGGAAAAATATACATTCATATACATACACGTAGCTGTAATAAAAAAAATACATTTTTCTTTTCTCCTTGATAAATTAAAGCCTGCTAGTTATTTTATATTTCAGACTTTCTGACGATTTTATGTTGGTTGTTCCCACCTCTTGGGCAATAAAGAGGATAACTGTTTGCACATCAGTTAGATAATTTACACAATTAAACAAATTTAAAAAATTACTACCCAAGACAGAAACACACCACAGAAGGCATCGTTCGAGGTAAGCATACTAGGTAGTTTAGGTATAAATATTTTGAAAGGAATGATAAAAACAATTATTGAATTCGGCTTTTGTATGATCTGAAGAATTATACAGATCTATTCAGCCACATTCAATACTTGTTATTATTTCTCCGCTGTCAGTCACGTTAAAAGTTTAACCAATTTCCAGCTGCCATTTAACCCATCCCATGGCCTTCTCAGTTTTTTGTAGATTAAATTTAAGAATCTTTTATCGTTGAGCTTCAAAAACAAAATATTTAATTTCACATCACTCAGGATACGATTCATTTTATCTCGATTACTTGTTCTATCGTTTTTCACAGCAATTAGAAAATAAAGGAAAGAAGTAAACAACACGCTGCCAACAGCGTGTACTCAAGCTGGCTACTAAATATAAGTGGAATCTAATAACTAATTCAGTAACTTTCAGCATTTGTAACTACACGCAATAAACCCACGATTGAGCTATAAGAGACGTCACTGTTTACAAACATCCTTTAATTGTTAGTCAAATTTCTAACGAGTGAAACAAACGAATTTTTAGTGTAAGAACCAAGGCGCTTCTGGTTGGCACATTAACATTAGGCACATTAATATTAGGGACCTTAGTAACGACAAAGGCAAAGGGAACTTCAAAAAACCAATAGGTTTATTAAGCAAAACAACGACTTTGCACGTACATCACGCTTTTTTGTACATTTCTTTGCTGTCACTTCACGACTACGAGGTGAAAATGCCTAATTTTTACGTTTAATGGAGTACGTAAACAAGTGACGACAAATTTGTCTTTCTCTTTCTGAACTTGAGTGCGGTCTCCAAGTAATCAACTCCAGGGAAATTCGCCTGCATTTAACATTTTCAGTGAATTGGAATAAACTCGACAGAGTTTCTAAAAAGAGTGAATTCATTTAAAAGTTGCGTTTTCGCTGCCGTCGCCATGGTCGATGGCTAAAGCTCCCTATTATTAGGTGACGTCTGCGTGAGTATTGCTTTACCATATATGCGGTCTGCACGTCCTGATCAACTCAATGTTATTTTACATAATATTTTTCTCACCCGGGGAACGCAAAACTACGGCTATGTTTTGACGGCAGTTTTTCTCAAAAAATAGCGAGTGTATTTCTGTGCTGCAGTAAAGTACCAACTGGAGCATTATAAGAAAAGAAGGGGAACTGTTATATTATCAATGCATGGGGTATTATAAATGGCCTTGAATATAAAACCAAAAGTGAACAGGAGGGTGTTCGTTCAGTACTGGTGTCGTTTACGTTTTATTTAAATCACTCAATCACTTGCCGATGTCCGTATTTTATTTATTAATGAGATTGCATACTTTTAAAGGTGTTCCTATTCACAAGCTAAGCCTTATTGGCTTCCTTGGGCTCCCTTGCCTCTTTTTTTTTTTTTAATTAATTTTATGGCAAAATGATAATACAACAATGAAAAACAGTTTCTACCAAGTTATTGACAAATTGACCGGATGAAACCTTTAGCCGATGAGGACAGGACTATGTCAAACGTTTTGTTTTTGGACCAATTAGAAAGAATAGAATTTGGATATTTTACATATATTAATCTGACAAACAAATGGTTTAAACCCTCCTTCCAGGGAGAAAAACTAATATCAATAATAATAAACTTCTTAATACAAAGGGGATTTTCAAGCATCAGTGAAAATTATCATGACACCTCATGCTAAAGTAGTAAAATTAAATTCTGGAAAAAAAGCTGCAAATCTTAGAACAATTTATCGTATGAGAAGTTTCAATTTAATTCATTGTACAAATTGATTGTTGTGTAAATCGTCACCGTTCCCTCTTGGAAAAAACGTATTCATACATTGATCAATACGTATTTATGTTGCTTTTCCCATTTCTCTTCGGCTTGAGGATCAGTTTGCTGTTGTTTCTTCTTTTTTTCTTTTTTTAGTTTTTTTCTTTTTTATTTTATTTTATTTCATTACGAGGAGCAAGAGGATGTGCCGTTGTCATGGCACATGTTCATTTTTCAGATCTTCCCTGTTTGGTTAAGCAGGAGAATCCATGGGGTCTGAGATCAAAAGTCCGATTGTGATTCTAAAAAAACCGTAACCCTGAAATTCATCTCGTACAAAATGAACTAAGCAAGGAAGCATTTATTTATATTTTATGCATGTAATTATTCAATGTATTTAACTGATGTATATTTATTTTTAGTCAGGTTTGTTAGTAATAGTATTGTCAGTGAATTTGAGTCATTTGATCATGTTAGTTTAGTACGTTAATTTGCGTAATATCAATATCATTAAGTGGAAGGCTCACCTGTTTATCTTCCTTTTTCAAAAACAATGCCGATAATTAAATTCTTCAAAAGGTATTGTGGTCAACTATTAAAATACCATCTCGACGATTGCCCACGTCGAAGAAAGATAATGCGTGGGCCGGCTGCAACGTTGCTGCAACGCAGGCTATCTCGGCGTAATTGTCTGGTTGCACTTTTATTAATTATTGGCCATGATAGAACACGTGTAAAAATTACAATACTTAAAATATACACAATGGCATAAGAAACCTAGGAGTCTCGATATGACCTCAAACAACTGTTCTGCAAAATTATCAATATATTTTTATCTCAAGGTAAAATTTTTCTGTTGTACTTTCATTTCTTGTCGCTTAATTTTTCGAAAATCTTACTGAATATCATAGCGTTCCAGCGGTGGACAACTCTTCCCCTGTTTGATGTTGGACTGCCAAGTGAGCAACCAGCCAACAGTCAATTTTGTGTCACGATTTATACAGACTATGAAAAGAAACTCTTTTCGTTCGTTTAGTTTTTATTTAGCATGGGAAATTAGAAGTTGACAAATTTTGCCTAAAACTATAATGAAACATGCATCATTTTTTCCCCTTGAAAAAATCCTTTTACTTCGATCAGACTTAATTCATAAAGATTTTATGCTGGTCCTTTTTCTCTCTTGACCAATGAACAGCGCAACTGTCACTTTAATAACAACTGTCATAATTAACAATCATAATATTTCAAAGGCTCCCGAAAGGCACTCATTATTTAATTTTTAAAGTTGAATCACAGGTGGCCCTGCTCGAAATTTGACCATGGGCAATGTTGTGTAACGTTCCAATATAGCTATTTGTATAATTGGAGAAAAAAGATCACTTCTTCAGGTTGCGAATGTGAAAGGATTTATTTTTTTATTTTATTTTATTTTATTTTATTTTTTTGACGTGTGTTTCTCCTTCTTTCTTCATACGAGTTAATCTCGTAGGATCCTTTCAGGAATAGAAAATGATTTATTTTGTACATAACTACATGTATTTTCGTTTAGTTATCTTTCATCGCCTGTTCGATCATCTAGTACAGTGGATTACCCTCGATATAACGAAACGTCCGGGTATAGCGAACACATTTTGCCTGTCCCTTGGCCCTCGTGATATGGTGGTTCCACTGTAATCCATTCTATGGATTTCGTAATGCTGATTATTAAGGCATGTGAACGTCAATGACGGGAGGACAAAAACCATGTTATACATCGCTCACCACGATCCATGTTGTCTTCAAAGTGGCAAAAACGAAATTTTAAACACCCATCGTGAACACAAGACAAAAGAAGTAATGTTTCTAACTGAAAACATGATGAACTTTTATTGCACGGTTTCTCAATAAGTATTAATGTCCTCAAAAGCTAATAGCAAAAACTAGAAAGGGTGTTAAACTAAGTTCCCAGACACATTGACATATTTCGCGATTCTCTTTCTCTTTTGCCATTTTGTTTATTTGTTTGTTTGTTCATTTTCTGCCATAAAACGTTCGTATCCTGCCACTTAATTAATATGATGAACACTGGGATTGAATCTCAAACTAAGCGTGGCTTACACGTTAGGTGTATTTCGTGTCCTTTCAAGCTTTCTCTAAGAAGAGTATTCTCAGGGTCCTATGGGTCTTGCTGCTTCCTCAAATACCAATATTTCCAAATTTCAATTCAGATGGAGTCAAAAAAGACGAGCCATAGATTTGCCAGCTCTAAGCATGCAGCAAATTTCAACTGTAAATACTTTTCTATACGAGCGAGCTACTAAGATGCCTCCTAGTGTCCAGCCATACGTGGAAGGCTTAACTTGGTTGCCTTTTTTTAAAAACATATTTTTAGAGATAAGTCTTCTAAACTCTTTCTTTACATCTCTTTTGAAAAAAGCATAAGCCAGGGGGTTAATTGCCGAATTTAAAACCAAGACAGGAAATTTGTATTTTACATCGTTGCATGATGCCATTCCAGTAGTGTCGAATAGTATTAGAAAACTACAGTGCAAATACATTCCGTAGGTAATAACAAACACTCCGATAACAATACCCATCATTATTACAGCAGACTTCTCGCCGTGATAGGTTTTAAGAGACACACAGCGATGATTATATCGTAGCTGTTTCGATAAAGTGCGTGCTGACCCATAATGCTTGCGTACACGAACTATTATTGAAACAAAACTGAATACCATCAGCGTAGATGGGAGAAACTCGAGAAAAATTACATCCAGCCAGCAAAAAATAGCATCAACAAGTCTCGTTTTTAAACTAACACGAAGTGAAAACTGCAGCACCTCAAAACCAGCTGTTGTAGTCCACGAGAAGAAAATAACTTGGATGATGTGACGGCGAGTCATAAAAATAATGTATTTTAGAGGATGGACGATGCCAATAAAACGATCCAGTACTAAGACGCATAAGTTTACAACAGACGTGTAACTAAACAACCACCTTACAAAATTTACCCAAGACAGCCAATGTTGAGGCCAGTGGCAGGTGTTTGTAAAGTCGCATAAAAACAGAGAAGGAATAACACTCAAACCGACACAGAAATCCGCCACGGCAAGTGAAACAATAAACGCGTTGGTTTTGGTTCGGAGATTTCGTCTGCAGCAAACGAGGAAGATTATAAATCCATTTCCAATGATAGCCAGAAATGAAAGAACCCAGCCGAGAATCCAAAACCAGATCTCCATCTTAACTGTTAAAGGAAGTCCTTACTAACTATAGACCATAAACAACACCTTGCATAAATATCAGGCGGCATTTATTTTTTACTATCCCGAGGGGGGAGGGCACTCAACGAAGTTTTATACAGGGAGGCTGTGCGCGATGTCCAATCCCCCTTACCCTTTTATATACCAGTTACCCCTTTTGTATTCCTTCTACTGACAGATAGTAATCCTCTCATATACCTAGTTTAGACGTTAATTGCTGTATTTGCACCTTCTTTTGAATATAAATCAATCACGGAACTAGGAAGTTTTCTTGTCTCTTTCACATCCAAAAAAATATGTTTGTCCTTTTTTTGGTTCTATTACTGACCAAAAGGACAGATTTCCAAAGTTTTTCCTATACTTAAACTAATGAAACCCTTGACCTTTCATATATTTACCTACTAAAGCCTGAAAAGGTACCCCCCTTGGGCGGAATATCCCCCGTATAGGCCACTATAGGGAGTATCACTCCCCCGCCCAGGCGGTACTAATCGTTTTCATTTTTACTAACGGTGCTCATGAATGTCATGATAATTTGTATTGTGCAGAGCCGTGACAATCAATTTGCATCAAGAAGAAATATAACTGCTTATAATTATAAGTAGTTTAATGATGAGGAATACATTTCAAACAACGAAAATAGTATACAAAATGTATTCAGTTGGTAAATTCTAGGAATCTACTACATCACACAAAATTCGGCTTTTATCAATTTCAAAGTTTTTTGTTTATTGTTGTCATGGTATATCGATTTTAATAAAAACTATATTTTCATCTTAGTTCAATCCACAGCAAATTACAGGTGAAAATTTTATAGCGATCAGACAAGGAAAAAAACACTTTTTAGACGATTGAAAAATATCGGTATGGCCTCTGAAAAACTGTATCGAAACACCTTAAGTCAACTTAAAAAGTAATTATATTCTAAGTCAAGCGCTGTCACAGATGATCGTGAGATTTCTTTAGGATGAACTTAACTTGTTGAAGATTGATCCAGTTAAGAAATTAAATCGAACGTTTTCTCGCTAAAATGTCTTTATATAGTTACAATTAACATGTGACCGTAACTGGCGTTTTTTTCTGACAGCCCGCTTAAGGACAATCGGTTAGTTAACGGACATTATGGCATGTCCCCTTGGTGGGTTCCGCTGTATCTTCCCTTTGTTTGATTCGGTCAAGGTTAATTCCTATTGATATTCATTCAAAAAATTTCTTGCTGCAGAATAAGGCACCGCAAAAACAAGAAGGCCTGGAGATTAGGATGAGCTTTTTAGTGCTTAAGACAGTGGCGGAAATTTTTACACATTGCGAAGAGGAAAAAGCCAGTACTTAGTACTGCCCGAGCAAGGACAGCAAAAATAAAGCTTCACGGATCACAACAGTGCAATTTGAAGAATATCTGATGGACTAAACATCCCATTAAAGACTTAAATCTTCCCAGCTGTATTTGCCGAGGAACAGAGAAATGAAGATGGAAACTTAAGAGGCCCTGCCAGGGAGGGGTCCCACGTCGCTCGTCTGAAATTTTAAAACGTGTCGTGTCGGTGTTTAGAAATGCTTCATGTCGCTGTCGAAAATTGAACGAAAATTCTCTGTCTTAGTCCAAATTTTAGAAAAGGGGATAGTGATGCGTTGTGAAGAAACCATTACAGTTCTACAATTTCTCAGTTAACATGTCGCGTCTATACATCGCCATTCACAATTGAGTGATCCACGTTCAACATTTTAAGACTAAAGGTGAATTTTTTGCCGTGCGTACGCACGTAAATTTTACGCGCGTAAAAAGAAATAGAGTCTATGTATGAAAGGCCACGCATAAACGTAAAAGTTGAACCTCGCTCAACTCTTACGTTTACGCGTGGCCTTTCATACATTGCCTCTATTTTATTTACGCGCGTAAAATTTACCAGCGTTCGCACGGAAAATTTACGCGTCAGTGGAAATCAACCCTAACTAACCTGATCAATCGTGAAGGCACGGTGGTCTACTCTCTGAGAGCAGTTGGAAGGTCGGTAGTTAGGTTACCTGCTTCCTGGTCTCTCCACCGTCGTCACCGTGGTGTTGCTATAACAGACTGCGTGTTTAACTTAATCTCGTTTGCAGTTTAATTATATTCCATTTCCGAGTCGTTTGTCTATTTGTGTTTCAAGAGCAGAAGGAAAAATACCTCATGCTTTCTGTTAAAGAGAAGTCGGCCGCAATTTGATTTTAATCACTAACGAGTGACCGGTCAAGTTGACCGGTCATAGCCAAGACAGAAATCGGATTTTTGCGCACTGTCCTATGGGTCTTGCTTCTTTCTTAAATACCTATTTCCAAATTTCAATTCAGCAGGAGTCCAAAAGGGCCACATATTGGCCAGTTCTAAGCTTGTCACTCTCTTTATTCCACTTCAATTAATGTTAAGACCTACAGTGTAGAAAATGAGTCCAACACATACGTGCAAGGGCTTCACTTGGTTAGCTTTCTTTAAAAACTTTTTCTTTATGACTGCCTCTTTTGAAAAAGGCATAAGCCAGCTGGCAAATGGCCGAGTTTAAAACCAAAACAGGAATTTTATAGTTTTCATCATTACATCGTGATGAGGGTAGTGTTAGAAAACTACAACGCCGGTTCATTTCATAGCAAACAAGAAACACTCTTATCACAAGACCCATCATTATTACTGCAAACCGCTCGTGAAGAGTTTCAAAAGACGCGCGATGGTCCGGTGGTTAAAACGTAACTGTTTTGCTATTAGGTGCGTGCTGCCCGATCATGCTTGCCTACACGAAAAATCATTGATACAAAACTGGCTATAATCAGAGCCATGGGAGGATCTCGAGTGAAATTACATACAGAAAGTTCAAAGGAGCAGTGACAAGACTCGTTTTTAAACTAAAACGAAATGAAAACTGAAACACCACAAATCCAAATGTTATAGTCCAAAAGAAGAAAATAGCTAACAGGTAATTCGACGACGAGTCATAAATTAAAGAAATGCGCTTTAGAGGATAGACGATAGCAATCAAACGATCTAGTTGTAAACTGTATAAGTTTCCAACAGAAGTTTTACTAAACAGCCACCTTATAAAACTCACCCAAGATAGCAAATGTTGAGGCCAGTAGCAAGCGTTTTTGCCGTAATGTCGCAGAAAAATAGAGGAGGAGTTACGCTCAACTACAACACAGAAATCTGCCACGGCAAGGGAAAGAATAATCGCGTTAGTTTTGGTGCGGAGATTTCGTCTGCTGCAAATGAGCCGAGGAAGATTTTCAATTTATTTCCAGTGATGGTCCGTAATGAAAGAAACCAGCCGAGAATCCAAAACCAGGTCTATCAACCATAGATTATAAACTAGTAATAACTAAAGGTTACTGAGTGCGGGCGGCAACGATGGAAGGTTAAAACGCTTTTTCTCCATCACTGTGCTTAAGTGTGCTTTACGTGCGTTTCAGATAGTCAAAACACGCGTGATCAGATTACGAGTAACAGAAGGTCCAAACGCGCGTGATCAAATTGTCTTCTGTATATTCCATTCATACTTTGTGGAAGTCCAAACGAATGTTGGCTACATACATCTGACGCATGCGAAATAACTAGTGACTAGTAATAACCAAAGGGTATGGAGTGCGGGCGACACGATCGAAGGTCAAAACGCTTTTGCTCCATCGCTGTCCTTTGCGTAAGTTTCGCGTGACATATGGTCAAAACACGCGTGATCAGATTACGAGGGGCAGAAGGTCGAGACGCGCGTGAACAAATTGCGCTCTGTTTACAGCGGTCTTACCCAAGCGAGTATAAGAGGGATCGGTAGGTACTTCATGTATGGGGACATATATTGTACCGCTTTTACCTAATTAACTTATAACTTCACTCTTTCTGCTTGGTTCCTTGTTGCCTTGAAACTTTGTTCTCTGTTAACTTGTTGCTCTGTTACCTTGTTTCCTAGTTACTCTGTTACTCTGTTACCTTGTTACTCTGTTACCTTGTTACCTTGTTACCCTGTTACCTTGTTACTCTGTTACCTTGTTACCTTGTTACTCTGTTACCTTGATACCTTGTTACTCTGTTACCTTGTTACCTTGTTACCTTGTTACCTTGTTACTTTGTTACTTTGTTTCCTAGTTACTCTGTTACCTTGTTACCTTGTTACTCTATTACCTTGTTACCTTGTTACCTTGTTACTCTGTTACCTTGTTACCTTGTTACTCTGTTACCTTGTTACCTTGTTACTCTGTTACCTTGTTACTCTGTTACCTTGTTACCTTGTTACTCTGTTACCTTGTTACTCTGTTATCTTGTTACCTTGTTACCTTGTTACCTTGTTACTCTGTTACCTTGTTACCTTGTTACTCTGTTACCTTGTTACCTTGTTACTTTGTTACTTTGTTTCCTAGTTACTCTGTTACCTTGTTACTCTATTACCTTGTTACCTTGTTACCTTGTTACTCTGTTACCTTGTTACCTTGTTACTCTGTTACCTTGTTACTCTGTTACCTTGTTACTCTGTTACCTTGTTACCTTGTTACTCTGTTACCTTGTTACCTTGTTACTCTGTTACCTTGTTACCTTGTTACTTTGTTACTTTGTTTCCTAGTTACTCTGTTACCTTGTTACCTTGTTACTCTATTACCTTGTTACCTTGTTTCCTAGTTACTCTGTTACCTTGTTACTCTATTACCTTGTTACCTTGTTACCCTGTTACCTTGTTACCTTGTTACCTTGTTACCTTGTTACCTTGTTACTCTGTTACCTTGTTACCTTGTTACTCTGTTACCTTGTTACCTTGTTACTCTGTTACCTTGTTACCTTGTTACCTTGTTACTCTGTTATCTTGTTACCTTGTTACCTTGTTACTCTGTTACCTTGTTACCTTGTTACTCTGTTACCTTGTTACATTGTTACTCTGTTACCTTGTCACCCTGTTACCTTGTTACTCTGTTACCTTGTTACCCTGTTACCTTGTTTCCCTGTTACCTTGTTACTCTGTTACCTTATTACTCTGTTACCTTGTTACCTTGTTACTCTGTTACCTTGTTACCTTGTTACTCTGTTACCTTGTTACCTTGTTACCTTGTTACTTTGTTACTTTGTTTCCTAGTTACTCTGTTACCTTGTTACTCTATTACCTTGTTACCTTGTTACCTTGTTACATTGTTACTCTGTTACCTTGTTACCTTGTTACTCTGTTGCCTTGCTACCTTGTTACTCTGTTATCTTGTTACCTTGTTACCTTGTTACTCTGTTACCTTGTTACCTTGTTACTCTGTTACCTTGTTACATTGTTACTCTGTTACCTTGTCACCCTGTTACCTTGTTACTCTGTTACCTTGTTACCCTGTTACCTTGATTCCCTGTTACCTTGTTACTCTGTTACCTTATTACTCTGTTACCTTGTTACCTTGTTACTCTGTTACCTTGTTACCTTGTTACCTTGTTACTCTGTTACCTTGTTACCTTGTTACTTTGTTACTTTGTTTCCTAGTTACTCTGTTACCTTGTTACTCTATTACCTTGTTACCTTGTTACCTTGTTACATTGTTACTCTGTTACCTTGTTACCTTGTTACTCTGTTACCTTGTTACCTTGTTACTCTGTTACCTTGTTACCGTGTTACTCTGTTACCTTGTTACCTTGTTACTCTGTTATCTTGTTACCTTGTTACTCTGTTACCTTGTTACCTTTGTAGAGAAGAGGACATTTCGTGTCGTATTACATGATGTAAAACTAGGGCTAGGACCTCGTGGTCAAAAAAAAAGAGTAAAGTTTGAGTAAACACGGTCGAGACTATTACGACGACTCTTGCCTTGATTTATTACATTGGTGGCAGCGAACTGGGATATAAAGATGGAAGAAGATGGAACTCCAGCAGGAGCCGAGGGCGGGTTACCGAAACTAGATGAAATGTCCGCAGGCGCCGAAGGAGGGTTACCGAAACTTGAATCGACAGAACCCGTGCTGAAACAACAACAAAAGAAGAAACCACCGAAAGTAGAGCCACACGAAGGGGGCAGTGACCTGCAGCAGCTCGTAAATACCCTGTCTCAAGCTCTAAAGCAGAGTATGGTGGCGTCAAGCGAACAAAGCGAAGTTAGGAGGAACGTAAGAGCTCCACGCGTTTATTCGGTGGGCCAAAATTTCAAAACGTGGCTCTCGCAGTTCATGCAATACGCAAGTCTCGTGCACATCAAACCGGTGGATCGTCGAGCGTATTTGCTTACATTATTGGACCAACCGGCCTACAAAGCTGTTGAGTTGCTCAAGCTCTCGGAATCGCTACCGTTCGAAGAATTTAATGATCAGTTGGCTCGAAGATTTGATTCGGGGAAGACGAAAGAAGATTACAAATTGCAGTTGCGGGCACGATGCCAAAAGCCAAATGAAGATTTCGATGGATTTGCGGATAGCTTGATGGAATTGATCGAAAATGCGTACCCAGAGGCGGCCTATTCGTTTAAAGTGGAACTGGCAAGGGACCAGTTTCTTCAAGGTGTAGCAATTAGTGATGACATTCGTGAGAGAGTTTTTATGAGCCAGCCGAGTTCGCTCGTGGAAGCTGTGCGTGTTGTTCGCCAGTTGGAAAGTGCTCGTAAGGCTTGTCGCGCAGCTCCTGCCGTTGAGAAGAAGAAATCTGTTAATGTGATTGGTGCCTCGGCTGATAGTGAGAAGATTTCATCTGAAATACGCGAGCTCAAGGAATTAGTTCTTGGCATGAATGAGAAAATTCGTGAGCTGGAAATGAAAACGGAAGCAAAAACCGTGACAGCCCCACGGCGCCGAAACGAAGTAGTGTGTTACAATTGTCGTAAACAGGGTCATTTTGCACGTGATTGTCCGACTAATACAACGGGAAACGGAGCTCGGGGCCTGCCAAAGGCCAGACAGTCCCCGTAGGACCAGTACGTGTGGCCCTGTCAGACAGTGATGTCCGTGAGGTAAATTACAATACAACCACGAATGACAGTGTAATTTCAGCCATATCTGATTCCGGGATCTATATTACTGGACTTGTGAATCATTGTTTAACTTGTGTATTGTTGGACACTGGCGCTACGGTTAGTGTGTTGAGCGAGGACACATGGAAGAAAAGTGGATATGTTTCTAAACTTAAACCAGTGATAGGAACATTAACGACAGCAAATGGCAATGAACTGACTGTCTTAGGAGAAACCCAAGTGAGATTTCGCATAGGAAACATGGATTGCTCCTGGCCTGTCATGATTGCGCAAGGTCTAGCACATGATTGTATTCTTGGTTCAGACTTTTTTCAGCAGTATGGATGTCAAATTCACTATGACACGGGAACCTTTGTGGTAGGAGATGCTGAAATTCCTATTAGATACTGCAAGGTCACACCTAGTGTTTGTAGACTTTATCTGTGTGCTGAAGTAGAAGTAGAGCCGGGGACTGAACAAGTGCTAGGAGCTAGATTGGAAGAGGGATATGAACAAAATACGGGAAGCCCTGGGATCTTGGAGGGCTCAAAGGAACTAAAGGGAAAATCGGAAATTTGCATAGCTCGTTCCCTTGTGGTTCCAAGGGCGGGACAGGCCCTTGTTCGAGTTGCCAACTTCTCGGATAGACCAATCAAGATACGGTCAGATGTTCCTATTGCCGAATATCACCCTATTAGCAGCGTGAATGGTAGTATAATTCCCATTGGAGTTGACTCAGAATCGAAAAGTACCTCTCGGCCACATGCATTCTGTTCGACCATTGACAGCACAGTGGGGAAGAGTGAGCAGACAAAAGGAGAGGGAGAAAAGTGGAGGACAATCTGTGAACAACAAAACCTGGAAGGGCTTTCGGAAGGTCAAAAGGAACAATTCTCGTCTCTGGTGAAAGAGTATGAGGACATTTTTGCTATGAACAGTTCGGATTTAGGGAAATCTGATCTCATGGAACATGAAATTAATACGGGTGATTGTACACCAATTAAGCAACCACCGCGACGTATTCCCCCTCACCAAAGAGAAATCATTGACCAACAGCTGGATGAGCTCGTAGCTAATGGTAGGGTTGAACAGTCCCAAAGTCCCTGGAGTAGCCCCGTTGTGTTGGCCCGGAAACATGATGGAACTTACCGTATGTGTATTGACTTTCGGAGACTTAACCAGTACACACAAAAAGATGCTATCTCGCTGCCTAGGACTGATGATGTCTTAGAGGCCCTGGGCGGTGCTCAGTGGTTCTCGTGCCTTGATTTGGCCTCTGGATATTGGCAGATGCCAGTGAAGGAGGAGGACAAACCCAAAACTGCGTTTTCAACTCATCGTGGACAATTTCAATGGAGGGTTATGCCATTTGGTTTGACAAATGGGCCAGCAAGCTTCACCAGATTGATGAATCTGGCACTCAGTGGACTCACTTGGACACATTGCCTTGTGTACTTAGATGACATTATCATCTGGGGCTCTACATTCGAAGAACATCTTCACCGCCTGCGGTTGGTCTTTGACAGAATACAAGCAGCGGGTTTGAAATTAAAGCCAACCAAGTGTCAGTTCCTGAAGAGAGAAGTTACCTTTCTGGGTCATGTTGTTTCCGGTGATGGAATAAGGACGAATCCAGAGAAAGTTAAAGCAGTTGAAACTTGGCCAACACCGCTGGACGTCAAAGAGCTTCACAGCTTCCTCGGTCTGGCTAGTTATTATCGGCGGTTTATTGCCGGATTCTCCATCATTGCGGAGCCACTCTATAAACTGTGTAGGAAGGACACGCCTTTTCATTGGCAACAAGAGCAACAATCTGCCTTTGAAGAGCTCAAACACCGATTAGTCAGTGCACCAGTCCTAGCCTATCCAGATTTTAACGCCGGTGCAGGGTCATTCATACTGGACACAGATGCTAGCCAACATTTGGGAATCGGGGCAGTCTTATCTCAGCTGCAACCTGAGGGGACAGAACGAGTAATTGCATACGGGAGTCGCTCTTTGAACGAACATGAAAGAAATTATTGCACTACTCGGTTGGAGATGTTAGCTTTAGTCACCTATGTTGACCATTTCCGTTATTATCTGCTTGGACGGCGGTTCTGCCTACGAACTGACCACCACTCGTTAACCTGGTTGATGTCCTTCAAGGAGCCCCAAGGGCAAGTGGCCCGCTGGCTGGAACGCCTGCAAGAATACGACTATACAATTGAGCACCGGCCGGGGAGACAGCATGGTAATGCAGACGCCTTGTCACGGCGACCAAGGCGTCATCATGGAGAGTGCCCATCGTGTGTTCCGTCAGCCCGACCCCAGGTAGCCGCTGTGGCAGGGTTGCCAACGGTTCATAAGCAGTGTGAGGGGAGGGATATATGGTCGACTGCAGCAGTGGCACAAGCACAAAGAGAAGACCCTGATATTGGCCCGGTGGTAGCGCAGTTGTCACAAGAGTGGAAGAAACCGACGACTGAGGAACTTCAGCCCATGAGTCGAACCACTCGGGCAGTATGGGCGCAACTTGACCTGTTGCAGCTGAAGGGAGGAGTGCTCTATCTTCAGTCGCCTACAGACACCTCTCCAACTAAGCAACGGATAGTTTTGCCACAAAGCCTGGTTAGGCCAGCGCTTACTGAAGTTCATGATGGTCCTGCAGGTGTCCATTTGGGGAGAATGAAGACCCTGAAGAAAATGAGTGCGAGATTTTGGAAGCCGGGCTTGACAAAGGACGTGCATCGGTACTGCGATGGTTGCCTTACCTGTGCCAAGTGCAAGTCTAGACCAAAGCCAAGAGCACCTCTGCAGCCATTGGCCACTGGGAATCCCATGCAAAGGATCCACATTGACATAGTTGGACCATTACCTCGGACACGAAGAGGAAATCGCTACATTTTAACCGTGCAGTGCAGCTTCACCAAGTGGGCTGAAGCGTTTGCAATTCCTAACCAACGTGCCACAACTTGTGCAAAGGTGCTTGTGAGGAACTGGATTTGCAGATTCGGTGTGCCCGACAGCATCCACAGTGATCAGGGGCGTAACTTTGAGTCGAAGGTTTTTGAAGAGATGTGCCACTTGCTAGAGATCAACAAAACGCGGTCAACTGCTTACCATCCAGAGGGCAACGGGCAAATTGAGAACCTACACAAGACCCTTAAGAGCATGTTGAAAGCTAAAGTTGGAGGTAAACCTCAGAGCTGGGATGAACACCTGGATTATTGCATGATGGCCTACCGGAGTAGCATCCATGCCTCCACAGGGCACACTCCATTTGAACTGATGTTCGGAAGAGAGATGAGGATACCCTTGGACGTGATGATGGGTGGGGTTAAGGACTGTGAGTGCTCGTACACTGAATTTGCTGCTAATCTACAGGAGGATTTAGAAGGTGCATACCGGGATGTACGGGAGAATCTGAAGGTTGCTCAGCGACGCCAGAAAGATGCTTACGACAAGGGAGTGAAGCACACGGTCTATCAACCTGGAGATTTAGTCCTGCGCTACACCCCACAGCTAAGGCCAGGTGAGGCAAGCAAGTTTCACCGACAGTGGGATGGTCCGTTCGAGATCGTATCACAAGTCACCGAAGTTACGTACTGTGTTAGAAAAGTTGCAGGACGTTCTAGGAGGTCCAAGGTAGTCCATTTCAACAACTTGAGGTTGTACCAGAGAAAACAGGAGAAGGCAGTGGGTGAAGTAGTTACTGGTGGTTTGGGCACTGCACCTGCAGTGGAGACTGTTGAAGAAGGACATGCACAGTCGATGATACAAGCAAACCAACTCAATCTGACCCACCTGACCTCAGTGGCGAGGAGGAAGGGAGTGAACATGAAGGTGAAGGACTGGAACCGGAGCCTACTCTCCAGAATCGAAGACCGGTGCGAGTGAGAAGACCCCCAGACCGTTATGGAGAATGGGTTATCAGTAGTCTACAGCAAATTGTAGATCGCGTACAAATGCTGGAGGACAAGCAGACCATGGAAAAAGATCGGATTAAGAAACTGAGACCGAAATTGTTAAAGAAGGCTCGAGCACTAAGAGGATATTGAGACTATGATTTGTTATGGACAGTTTTTTTTTTGTATTAGTTTTCTTTCCTTTGCTTGTGAACTGGACTGGTTACTTTGACACTGTTACACTTTCAAGTGTTGTCCGTGAATCCGGAGACTCACCCTTTTAATTAGAGAGGGGATAGTGTAGAGAAGAGGACATTTCGTGTCGTATTACATGATGTAAAACTAGGGCTAGGACCTCGTGGTCAAAAAAAAAAGAGTAAAGTTTGAGTAAACACGGTCGAGACTATTACGACGACTCTTGCCTTGATTTATTACACCTTGTTAGTTTGTTACTTTGTTTCCTAGTTACTCTGTTACCTTGTTACCTTGTTACTCTATTACCTTGTTACCTTGTTTCCTAGTTACTTTGTTACCTTGTTACCTTGTTACTCTATTACCTTGTTACCTTGTTACTCTGTTACCTTGTTACCTTGTTACTCTGTTACCTTGTTACTCTGTTACCTTGTTACCTTGTTACCTTGTTACCTTGTTACTCTGTTACCTTGTTACCTTGTTACTTTGTTACTTTGTTTCCTAGTTACTCTGTTACCTTGTTACTCTATTACCTTGTTACCTTGTTACCTTGTTACATTGTTACTCTGTTACCTTGTTACTCTGTTACCTTGTTACCTTGTTACTCTGTTATCTTGTTACCTTGTTACCTTGTTACTCTGTTACCTTGTTACCTTGTTACTCTGTTACCTTGTTACCTTGTTACTCTGTTACCTTGTTACCTTGTTACTCTGTTACCTTGTTACATTGTTACTCTGTTACCTTGTCACCCTGTTACCTTGTTACTCTGTTACCTTGTTACCCTGTTACCTTGATTCCCTGTTACCTTGTTACTCTGTTACCTTGTTACCATGTTACTCTATTACCTTGTTACCTTGTTACTCTGTTACCTTGTTACCTTGTTACTCTGTTATCTTGTTACCTTGTTACCTTGTTACTCTGTTACCTTGTTACCTTGTTACCTTGTTACTCTGTTACCTTGTTACATTGTTACTCTGTTACCTTGTCACCCTGTTACCTTGTTACTCTGTTACCTTGTTACCCTGTTACCTTGTTTCCCTGTTACCTTGTTACTCTATTACCTTGTTACCTTGTTACCTTGTTACATTGTTACTCTGTTACCTTGTTACTCTGTTACCTTGTTACCTTGTTACTCTGTTATCTTGTTACCTTGTTACCTTGTTACTCTGTTACCTTGTTACCTTGTTACTCTGTTACCTTGTTACATTGTTACTCTGTTACCTTGTCACCCTGTTACCTTGTTACTCTGTTACCTTGTTACCCTGTTACCTTGATTCCCTGTTACCTTGTTACTCTGTTACCTTGTTACCTTGTTACTCTGTTACCTTGTTACCTTGTTACTCTGTTATCTTGTTACCTTGTTACCTTGTTACTCTGTTACCTTGTTACCTTGTTACTCTGTTACCTTGTTACATTGTTACTCTGTTACCTTGTCACCCTGTTACCTTGTTACTCTGTTACCTTGTTACTTTGTTACTTTGTTTCCTAGTTACTCTGTTACCTTGTTACTCTATTACCTTGTTACCTTGTTACCTTGTTACCTTGTTACATTGTTACTCTGTTACCTTGTTACCTTGTTACTCTGTTACCTTGTTACCTTGTTACTCTGTTACCTTGTTACTTTGTTACTTTGTTTCCTAGTTACTCTGTTACCTTGTTACTCTATTACCTTGTTACCTTGTTACCTTGTTACCTTGTTACATTGTTACTCTGTTACCTTGTTACCTTGTTACTCTGTTACCTTGTTACCTTGTTACTCTGTTACCTTGTTACCTTGTTACTCTGTTATATTGTTACCTTGTTACTCTGTTACCTTGTTACCTTGTTAGTTTGTTACTTTGTTTCCTAGTTACTCTGTTACCTTGTTACCTTGTTACTCTATTACCTTGTTACCTTGTTTCCTAGTTACTCTGTTACCTTGTTACCTTGTTACTCTATTACCTTGTTACCTTGTTTCCTAGTTACTCTGTTACCTTGTTACCTTGTTACTCTATTACCTTGTTACCTTGTTACTCTGTTACCTTGTTACCTTGTTACTCTGTTACCTTGTTACCTTGTTACTCTATTACCTTGTTACTTCGTTTCCTAGTTACTCTGTTACCTTGTTACCTTGTTACTCTATTACCTTGTTACCTTGTTACTCTGTTACCTTGTTACCTTGTTACTCTGTTACCTTGTTACCTTGTTACTCTGTTACCTTGTTACCTTGTTACTCTGTTATCTTGTTACCTTGTTACCTTGTTACCTTGTTACTCTGTTACCTTGTTACCTTGTTACTCTGTTACCTTGTTACATTGTTACTCTGTTACCTTGTCACCCTGTTACCTTGTTACTCTGTTACCTTGTTACCCTGTTACCTTGTTTCCCTGTTACCTTGTTACTCTGTTACCTTATTACTCTGTTACCTTGTTACCTTGTTACCTTGTTACTCTGTTACCTTGTTACCTTGTTACCTTGTTACTCTGTTACCTTGTTACCTTGTTACTCTGTTACCTTGTTACGTTGTTACCTTGTTACTCTGTTACCTTGTTACCTTGTTACACTGTTACCTTGTTACTCTGTTACTCTGTTACCCTGTTACTGTTATCTATTTGCTGGCGATACTAGTATAATACTTGCAAATAACAACCTAAAGGAACTCGAAACACTTGTTAATCGCGAGCTTGGCAACGTCAACGAATGGCTAAAGGCCAACAAACTGTCCTTGAACATAAAAAAATCAAATTTTGTAATCTTTCGTCCCCGGCAAAAGAATATGCCCTTCATACCTAGGATTAGAATTTTTGACTCCGTGACTAACACCTACGCAAACCTTGAAATGAAAGATTATGTAAAATATCTTGGCTTAATGATTGATTCAAATCTTTCATGGAAATACCACATCGAATCTATCTGTCACAAAATCAGCAAGTCGATAGGAATTATAGCTAAAATTCGACATTATGTCCCGCGTCGTGTTTTACTTTCAGTTTACAACTCATTAATTGTCCCTTACTTGACTTATGGTATTTGTGGTTGGGGAAATTGTGCCTTGACATTTCAAAGAAAGATCGTAACTCTACAAAAACGGGCCTTACGTCTCATTTACTTCAGTAAGTCTAAGGAACACGCCGTACCCTTCTTTCTCAAATCAAATTGCCTTCCCCTGCTTAGCATATTTTTCAGAGATTGTAGCTATTTATTGTATGATATCAACAGACAGACAGCACCAGTTAGTATTCTCAATCAGTTCGTTAAAACAAGTCAGATTCATAACTACAGAACAAGATCTGTCTCTAGCGACTCGTTTTATGTTAAGTTCTCTAGAACCGATAAAATGTATGCCTTTTTCACGAGAATCGGTGCCCAAATTTGGAACTCTATTCCGTATTCGATTAAAATACTTAAACGTTCGTCCTTTCGTAAAAAAATAAAGGAATTATTACTAAATTTTTTGCGGTCAGAAGATGATTATGTCGAAGTCTCCCGTCTTATTAAGTTATTTAATACTTTAGGTTAGCCTCTCTTCGTAATCGTTATGTACATGCCTTGTTTTATGTTAGTTTAAATTCTATTTACTGTATTGTAGTGTCTTCACTGTTATTTAGTCCATCTATATATAAATCTTGTTTTGTAAATTGTGTTCAGCTCCCCCCGCCTCGATTAGTTCATAAGCTATTTGCGGGTGGGAAAGTAATGTAATTAGTTATTTTCCAATTTTCAATAAAATTTGTTGTTGTTGTTGTTGTTTGTTTTGTTGTTGTTTGTTTGTTGTTGTTGTTGTTGTTTAAATTTTGTTGTTGTTTTGTACTCTGTTACCTTGTTACGTTGTTACTTTGTTAATTTTTTAGTCTGTTACCTTGTTACTCTGTTCCCTTGTTACCTTTTTACCTTATTACCCTGTTACCCTGTTACTGAGTTACCGTCTTACCTTGTTTCTCTGTTGCCTTGTTACCTTGCTACTCTGTTACCTTGTTACCGTGTTACTCTGTTACCTTGTTACCGTGTTACTCTGTTACCTTGTTCCCTTGTTACTTTGTTAATCTGTTAGTCTTTTACCTTGTTACTCTGTTTCCTTGTTACCTTCGTTTTACTTCGTTAGTCTGTTACCTTGTTGCTTCGTTACTTTGTTACTCTGTTACCTATTACCTCAAGATATCTAGGAATGTGTGTAGACGTAATACGTCACATGCACACTTGTCAGAGTTAAAGCGCACTTGCTATTGAGATGCCTAGGGCGCCGGGATCAGTCAGTACCAGATTGTGGTAATGTTTAACTTCCCCCGTGGCCTTGTTTGACGGTTTGTATGGTATGGCGTGGCAGTGCGTAAAGAACTGTAAAAGAAAAAAAAATGCGATATATATGTCCAGGAACGATCTTGTTAGCAAATTCTCTCCGCAATTTTCGCAAAGAAAATAATTCACCGAAAATTTTGTGAGACAATCACTTGCAAATATCGCATGAGTAGAAAAACCAATAAAACAAAATTCTAGACTTAGGAAAAAATCGCAAAAGTAACATGCAGATATGGCCACTCTGATTCTGGACTATTTTGGTTAAGAAACTGGATTGAAATTAGGTAGCCGTGCTATTATCTATGATCTAGTATCAGATATGGACACATATTGAACTTCTTTTATTATTCAGTAATTTATTTATGAAATATTATTGGGTTAATTGTTGAAACACTCAGACTTCTTAGCTGTAAGTCAAACGTTTTAGCCGTATTTAATTTATTTAATGGATTTGAATATTATGATGTCTTGCAAAGGTGTACAAATCATAACATTGCAGTATTCTAGTGCTCCGCTACCCTTCAGTTTTTACGTAAATTTAATGTCAATTGTCCTTTGAAGCCGTTCTTTCAGTTCAAATACGCTACTGAAGTGTTAACGTGCATTTGTTTTCTTCAGAATTTTCAGCTTCTGGTGATTCTGTGAAACAGACAATCAAAGCCAAAAGATGCAACTGTGGAAAAAACCGACGAGGAACCAAAATTTCTTGTGTCTCTGACATCTGCCCCTCCAAAAAGAATGAAAGTCCTTGTACCCGTGATTGCCGATGTCATAATTGTAGAAATGTTAACCATATCAGCAACACAAGCGGAAGAGAAAATGGAATGGATGAAACTGCTTTCAACAAAGGTTGTCGATGTGGACAAGGAAACAAATCTAAAGACGACGACCTAATGCAAGAGTCGTGTCGAGATGGCAGTCGAAAATTGAGATGTCCGTGTGTTGCAAGAGGTATTGGATGTACAAATCTTTGTAGGTGTATAAACTGTGCAAACATCATGCAGGCTCACGTCGCCCAAGTAACACCAATGAAGCAAAGGAAAAGAAAGAGAGAATTAGTTTCTCCCTACAAAAGGAAAAAAAAGGAAAGGAGTTTATGGACGACCAAAAAGCATCTATCAGTTCAGGGACCTGGAGAAATCTAGAAACATTTTGTTTGATAGTATGCCAAGAGGTGCTGTTATCCCATAGCATTTCGGAGAATCCAGGAAATTTGAAATTGTTGTACAATTTCGTTGCCCAATCTGATAGCGTTAAGGCAATGTTATTACCCATTAGTGTCAAATCTACCTTACAAATTGCCGCAAAAATAGCATATGAGTAAATTCCATGAAATTTGAAAAAGTCTGACAATGGACTAATCTTGTAACGGTGTAGTCAAGATACGTTCAAAATTTTAAGTGGCACTCCCTTTTATAGTTGCCGACATCACGAGGCAAAAAGCGATAGTGACAATCTCGACTGAATGAATTAGTGACCTTCAAACTATATATCCGTGTATTACGTATCGCACAGAGTTAAGTGTTTGTTTAATTTTAATTTTCAGTCGTGCCACTGTACGGAATCCAACTTATCTTGATACAACTGATATCGCCCATTGTATTATTCCTTATAGCCGCAAAAGTTACAATCAATTCAGATATAATGATTTGGCTTATAAGGTGATCCACAGTTAATGTAAAAAATGAAAACGGTGTTGAAAGAAAAAAGAGAAAAAACGATTTTGCTTTGATCTGCATAATGAAAAGTGATCAGATATCAGTTGCATTGCATAAACCTTAATGTTGGACGTAACAGATCTGACCTCGAGATCAGGCAAAGCCAAGAGTTGGCAGTTAGGTCTGACGTTAAGGTTTGTACAACTGACCTCTGGAAGTCTCAAAAAAACTTGAAGACTAAATCGGTAGATGGAGGAAACCAGCTTGGAGTTATCTGGTATTTTATGCAAAACTTAACTGATCTACATTAGTTACTCGATTTCCTCGTGTTGTGCGATTTTTTACGATTGTCTCGATAACAGATAAGGTATGATTAAAAAACGAACGCAATAAAACTTTAGCCTCACTTGCGTGGTATTGACTAAAAGTATCCAAACGTTATACCCGTTGTAGCACCCTGCCCCGTTGTTAAGTCATTTTAAAAAGGCGCCTTAAGACTCAGCGTTTTATGCAAAATATCTGATCGTAAAAATATTACCCAGAAATTTCGCTTACATTTTTTGGAAAATCATGATAAAAGTATAACAGCCAAACGAAACTATAAAAAGCTTCAGGTGCTATAGCATTGAGACACAGAGCCTTCGTCATTGTCCAAGCGCTGTTCTCAAAAAAGGAAACTTTTGTTTGATTTCCGTCAAAGAGAAAAAATGTACCAAATAAAGCTGATTGCTGCTAATTACCATAAACGAAAAACGAATTGTAATGCAAACCATTCAACCACGACCATACTCCAAAAGAACGCGTCCAATCGGGAAAAACCAATTGCGACTTGTCATACAAAAATAGACTAAAATTTAGACAACAGGGTAACAGAGTAACAAGGTAACAAGGTAACAGAGTAACAAGGTAACAAGTTAACAACGTAACAGAGTAACAAGGTAAAAGGGTAACAGAGTAACAAGGCAACAAGGTAACAGAGCAACAAGGTAACAGAGTAACAAGGTAATAAGGTAACAAGGTAAAAGAGTAACAAGGTAACAGAGTAACAAGGTAACAAGGTAACAGGGTAACAAGGTAACAGAGTAACAAGGTAACAGAGTAACAAGGAAACAAGGAAACAGAGTAACATTAGGTAACAGAGTAACAAGGTAACAAGGTAAAAGAGTAACAAGGTAACAAGGTAACAAGGTAACAGTAACAAGGTAACAAGGTAACAGTAACAAGGTAACAGAGTAACAAGGTAACAAGGTAACAGAGTAACAAGGTAACAGAGTAACAAGATAACAAGGTAACAAGGTAACAGAGTAACAAAGTAACAAGGTAACAGAGTAACAAGCTAACAAGGTAACAGAGTAACAAGGCAACAAGGTAACAGAGTAACAAGGTAACAGAGTAACAAGGTAACAAGGTAACAAGGTAACAGAGTAATAAGGTAACAAGGTAACAGAGTAACAAGGTAACAAGGTAACAGAGTAACAAGGTAACAAGGGAACAGAGTAACAAGGTAACAAGGTAACAAAGTAACAGAGTAACAAGGTAACAAGGTAACAGAGTAACAAGGCAACAAGGTAACAGAGTAACAAGGTAACAGAGTAACAAGGTAACAAGGTAACAGAGTAACAAGGTAATAAGGTAACAAGGTAAAAGAGTAACAAGGTAACAGAGTAACAAGGTAACAAGCTAACAGGGTAACAAGGTAACAGAGTAACAAGGTAACAGAGTAACGAGGTAACAAGGTAACAGAGTAACAAGGTAACAAGGTAACAAGGTAACAGAGTAACAAGGTAACAAGGTAACAGAGTAACAAGGTAACAAGGTAACAGAGTAACAAGGTAACAAGGTAACAGAGTAACAAGGTAACAAGGTAATAAGGTAACAGAGTAACAAGGTAACAAGGTAACAAGGTAACAAGGTAACAGAGTAACAAGGTAACAAGGTAACAAGGTAACAGAGTAACAAGGTAACAAGGGAACAGAGTAACAAGGTAACAGAGTATATCATAACAAGGTAACAAGGTGACAGAGTAACGAGGTAACAAGGTAACAGAGTAACAAGGTAACAGAGTAACAAGGTAACAAGGGAACAAGGTAACAAGGTAACAAGGTAACGGAGTAACAAGGTAACAAGGTAACAGAGTAACAAGGTAACAGAGTAACAAGGTAACAAGGGAACAAGGGAACAAGGTAACAAGGTAACAAGGTAACAAGGTAACAGAGTAACAAGGTAACAGAGTAACAAGGTAACAAGGGAACAAGGGAACAAGGTAACAAGGTAACAAGGTAACAAGGTAACAAGGTAACAAGGTAACAAGGTAACAGAGTAACAAGGTAACAAGGTAACAGAGTAACAAAGTAACAAGGTAACAAGGTAACACAGTAACAAGGTAACAAGGGAACAGAGTAACAAGGTAACAAGGGAACAGAGTAACAAGGGAACAAGGGAACAGAGTAACAAGGTAACAGAGTAACAAGGTAACAAGGGAACAAGGGAACAAGGTAACAAGGTAACAAGGTAACAGAGTAACAAGGTAACAAGGTAACAGAGTAACAAGGTAACAAGGTAACAGAGTAACAAGGTAACAAGGTAACAAGGTAACAAGGTATCAGAGTGACAAGGTAACAAGGTAACAAGGTAACAAGGTAACAGAGTAACAAGGTAACAAGGTAACAAGGTAACAGGGTAACAAGGTAACAAGGTAACAAGGTAACAGAGTAACAAGGTAACAAGGTATAAGAGTAACAAGGTAACAAGGTAACGAGGTAACAGAGTAACAAGGTAACAAGGAAACAAGGAAACAAGGAAACAGAGGAACAATTAAGTTAACAGAGAACAAAGTTTCAAGGCAACAAGGAATCAAGCAGAAAGAGTGAAGTTTTAAGTTAATTAGGTAAAAGCGGTACAATATATGTCCCCATACATGAAGTACCTACCGAGGGATCGCACAAATGCATTCATTACCATTTCGATAGAAGTTTCGACAACTAACGGTTATGGCTGCTCCAGCTGCTAACGAAGCCCAGCCCCAAGGACCTCAGGTACCTCGTGTCCCACAGGCCAATGTGGTCCAGCACATTCTAGCCGAACGACCTCCGCAAAAACTAATTCTCGACACCAACGGGCTTGAGGTAATGTGTCTACCGTTTTTTCATACTTCGCTAGCGCTGCTCCCGCTTTTCGTGTGCACGTGTCGGCATGTTCTCATTTGTCCCTTCCCTGCGTTTACCTGCGTAGTGTTCGTTCTCCACTCCATCTAGCCTCCTGGCTCCTGGTTTGTTTGTTTCCTCATGACCGATGTTATTTATTTTAGTTTTTCCGGCATGAGAAGTTCTTTGGTTTGTTTGTTTGTTGCCTCATGACCGATGTTATCTATTGTGTCCCCTTTGCCAGTGCATTTTGCTTGGTTTGTTTCCGGCTGGAGAGGTTTTATTTCTTGTTACCTCGTAGCCGATGTAATTCATTGCACTGTTCTTCTACCTGGTTTTTTTGCAATTAGCATTTCGCTTCGGGGTTTACCGGTATTTAGTTTATCTCCAATTGGCTTTGTTCCTCGTTACCGGCGTTTTATCGCATTGTTATACATTTTCTCTAAAGCTGCTACTTTGCTTCAGTTTTCCCGGCATGAGAAGTTCTTTGGTTTGTTTGTTTGTTTCCTCATGACCGATGTTATTTATTGTATTCCCATTGCATTTTGCTTGCTTTGTTTCCGGCTCGAGAAGTTTTCTTTGTTGTTGCCTTCATAGCCTATGTAATTCATTGCACTTTTTCTGGCTTTTTTGCAATTAGCATTTCGCTTCGGTTTTGTCGGTTTTTAGTTTATCAATTTGTTTTGTTCCTCATTACCGACGTTTTATCGCATTGTTATACATTTTCTCTAAAAGCTACTACTTTGCTTCAGTTTTCCCGGCATGAGAAGTTCATTTATTCGTTTGTTCCCTCATGGCCGATGTTATTCATTGTATTTTTATTACTTTTGTACACAAGAAATTTTGCCTGGTACAATGGCTTTAGCTAGCTTTTCGCTTTGCTTTTGCGTGCCGGCATCTAGTTTATTGTTTTGTCATTATTACCGGTTTTTTCATCGCGTTACTACACTTTTTACAGCAAACTTTGCTTTAGTTTTTCCGGCATGAAAAGTTGTTTATTTGTTGTTGCCCCATGGCTGATGTTTTTTATTGCTTTGTTGCTGCGGTTTATCACGAGGGCATTTTAATATATTTGTTTTCCCGGCTTGAGAAGTTCTTTTATTCGTTTGTTCCCTCATGGTCGATGTTATTCATTGCATTTTTATTACTTTTTATACCACAGAGTTTAATCCTTGGTACAATAGCTTTAGTTTTTCGCTTTGCTTTTACCGACATCTAGTTTCTTTACTATCACACTTTGGTGTAGTGAAAACTTTGCTTTACTTTCTCCGGCATTTTAAGTTCTTTAAATTGTTTGTTGCCTCATGGCCGATGTTGTTTATTCCTTGATGTTGCTGCTGTTTATCTCGTAGGCTTTTTATTTATTTGTTTTCTGTTTGTTCCATATGACTGGTGTTTGTCACATTATTATTATGATTATTATGATTATTTTTTGGTGACAATTTTGGTTTAGTTTTTTCCGGCGTTAGAAGTTCCTTAACTTTGTCTGTTACGCTTTCCATAGTTACGACACGCTTTACTAAAATGGAGTGGGCATTTTACTTAGCCTCAATTTCATCCTATTACTTCGAGTCGTTATTACTCCCTCAGTAAGGTCTGAATCGACCGGCCGTTAATGCCGTCCAGTGACGTCACTACTCCTTGACCTTTGCTTTAATTCATGCAAAAAGCAAAACACGATTTTCAAGTGGCAAACCGAGAAATATCGTTTGGAAATTCTGCAAGATACAGAACTGCTTTATTTTTTTCGATTGTAGTTCATGTTTAACGTTCAAACTATCAACTGCATGCGGTACAACTCTGAACCGGTTGTACTAAATTCTATGATCAAACTCGATCGCAATCACGCAATGAAATAAAAACACACACGGAACACTAGCTAACACTTAGTTCAAAAACAAAATGATTTGCTTTAATCGAAAAGAAGCTATTTGGTCCTTAACGAAGAAAAAAACAAGGAGAAAAGAAAGAAAAGCTAACAGAATCATCACACTTGACGGTAAAAATAGCAAGAAGGTCGAATTATAACATTGATCTCAGAAAACTTCGCGTAAACAAAATCACCGGCCACCGAAACCACAAAGCGGCTCTGAATGAAAACTCACCTACCGACTCGCGGCGATGATTCTTCATTCGCAGTTCAATTTAACATTTCAGTTTCGAAGACAAGGGCAATTTTGCTGTTTAAGATAAAGATTAAGCCCATAGAAATGTTTGAACTAACCG
The DNA here is from genome assembly GCA_964035705.1 of Porites rus. Lineage (NCBI taxonomy): Eukaryota > Metazoa > Cnidaria > Anthozoa > Scleractinia > Poritidae > Porites > Porites rus. The sequence goes on along the minus strand of OZ038004.1, from coordinate 14,035,791 downwards.
AAAGAATGCCAGGGATGCGATCCGCTGAATATCAAATGACAATCCCGCTAAAATTTTTCATAATTATATAGAGGATATTACACGGTGGCGAGAAGATATGGATTTTATGTTCGAGTGGCAAGAACAATATCTCACGAGTGAGCGAAGCGAACGAGTGAGATATTGTTCTTGCCACGAGAACATAAAATTCATATCTTCGAGCCAACGTGTAATGTTCTTTTTATTATATGGAGAAACCAATTCAACAAAAGCAAAAGGCGGGAATCGTGACGTCATTGAACGATACGACACTCACAAAGGTGACATACGGAAAATACGCCACTCGGGTCCCGGATGAAGTGGCGTATGGAATCTACGAGTGGTTTAGTTCCCAGTAAAACACTCTCCTCCATATAATAAACATAATTATGCGAATGTTTAGACAATCAACCAATCAAAATCACTACCCGGTTTTCGGGTAGTGAGTGACGTCACTGGACGGCATTAACGGCTGGTCGATTCAGACGTTGTTGAGAGGAGAAAAAGACTCAAAGCAATCGGATGAATTTCAGGCTACATTTTACTTGGTTTGCTTTCAGACATGACAAGTTTTATTAACTTGTCCCATGTACTTCATTGTCCTGTTATGGAATTTTGGTCAATCGGTGTTTTAATTTTATTTCTTCGTCCGTTGCCTCGTTTTGCAGCGTCTTCTTACATTGTAATTAATCGATCTTGTTCTTTTGTACTCCGAGAATTTTGTTTAAGCATTTGCCGCAAGATAAGTTCCCTTGTGGGGAAGGGTTGGTGAAGTTCCCCCTCCTCATTTGGTTATACCGTTTATGTAATGACAACTGTTTTCTCAAATTGTGCATCAAGGACATGCCATTTCAGCTTGATTCCCTTTTACGGCTCCCTCCAATGTAAAAGAGAATAAAATATTGTTTACAATTCTCAATTTGAAGTTCACGTATGTACAAGCAAAAAGAATCTACATGAAGGTAACGTCGTGGGCCCAGTTGTTCGAAGGTCGATTAGCGCTAACCCAGGGTTAAATTTTAACCTGGGTTTCTTTTTTCTTTTGTTCAAAAGCATTTTCCCGGACTATTTTGTCGATTCTTTTAAGAGCATCCAATCATCAAATTGTAAGGAAAAAGAATAAAACTGAATTTACTTTTTAATCTCTCATATCTGAATTCAAATTTCGCACTAACCCCGGCTTATCTTTACCCTGTTTTGAACTGCCCGGCCCTGTATTTTAGTCTTAGTCTAAAAAAAAAAAAAAAAAGTTGGACAAAAAAAATGTCCGGCAGTGCCTTCCACTGTCTAGCTGAAAAGTAAGAAAAGCAGTTAAGATCGTAGGTAGTTCTTTTAGGTTTACTAAGTGAAAGAATGTAGTGGCCGCGAAGATCATAGGAAGAGGTCCGGATGGACAACTTATTCTTCATATAAGCAGGAAAATGAGCGAAACACAATTTATTATATGACAATATGAAAAATTCTGAACGCGCTTGTTACATCACGAAGTAGAGTTGACTTTTGAAAGAAGAGTGGTGTATGGATACGAGTAATCTTCAATTATAAATCTAAGTATTCTTTTACTTAGTGCTTCAAGCTTATCCGCTTCGCGCGCTCCTCAAAAGTGCCAGACAGATGAGGTAAAATATTACGCTTTATACAGTTTAAATAAGATTTCCCTGCGTATGAGTTTTCGAAAGCGCATCATAACATTTAATTGATTGTTAATCTTTTTGCATACATTTTATATATGTCTAGAAAAATTCAGTTTCTTAACTATTTCCATTCCAAAATCTCTAAAGTGTCCTTTACTGGGCAGGAAAATCCATGATGTCTCCGTATCACCTAGGACTAGACCCTGATGCTTGCTCTCATTAACTAACATCCTATTTTCATGGGACCACTGATTGGCCACCACCACATTATGAGATACGCATGCTTCTAAAGCTGCCGGATCGAGGTGGGAGTCGTACACCTGATGATCGTCCGCATCGGTATTCAACTTGGCCTTCTTTACGAGGAAGAAAAGATGGTTAATGAAAATGCTGAATAGCATAGGTCCTAGCACACTCCCCTGCGGGACCCCACGCTTTACGCTTTCTCAGGTTTAAAAGGTGTCTCCAACTTTAACTCTCTGAGTTCTGCCAAAGAGATAGTTTCTAATTAGGGCACAACTTTTGTCGTCCATACCATAGGTCCTTAGTTTCGACAGGAGGAGTGGATACTGAATAACAGTAAACGCTTTGGAGAGATCCATAAAAACTACCGCAACGAGCTCCCCCCTGTCGCGCATCATCCTCCAGTCCTCCGTCAACCTTTGCAAAGAGGTCTAGCAACTACGAAACTTTCTATGAGCGCTTGTGAAGTCTGATAAGAGCCCAGTGTAAAATTCATACATCTGCCCTGATAGAAACCTTTCAAAAATAATGTTTAGAGTAGGGAGCACAGTTACGGGCCTATAGTTGATCTTACGAAACTCGTCGTCTTTTTTGTACAAAGGAGTCACCGTGCACACCTTCCAACTAGCAGGATAACAGCAATGAGTAAGTATATTTCTGAAGAGAATGTGCTAATTTTCGGTTTAGTCTGTTCACATAAGTTTTCTACATCGGTTCGTTACCTTTGACTTTTTGTTATTCATAGTGTCGTATCCTACTGTAATGAGAATGTGTCACGCGTGATTATTGAAATTCAGTTTCTTTTTACATCTCCTGTCTCTTTTTGTCTCCCATATCATACCCCTCTACCCATTCTTCCTTTTCTCTAGGCTCTTCCTTCTGTTCCGCGTTTTTTCGTTCCAGCAGTTCCGTGCCCATCTTGTCGCTATCCCAATGGCCATGTCTTCAAGTTTTGTCAAAATTACTGTTATGTTAGGCGTTGTGTTCACTAAGCCGTTCCCAGTTTCGTCCTCCCTGCTTTTGATCTGCGTATCAGCTCTTTCCAGTCGGCAAGTCTATCGTCCGCTTATTCCCGCAGAAACAATCTTTAAAGGCCGAGCTTGAAGGCTTTATTTACGCCCTCCCTGACAATAAAAGCCTTTTTGATGCCATCCCCCTAAATGCTTGCCGCTTTTTGGTTTTCAAGGACTCAAAAGGTAAAGCCAAAGTCCATAACATGGGATGTCCACATCTTGGTCAGCGGGGTTCTTTCCCTTGCAAGTACCCATTGCGACTGGCCTACTCCACCGTTGACTGATACATTGGCAAGTTACGCTCTATATTTTCCGCCATTTGTCGTCTAGGCGACTGGCGTGGGACTCTCCTTATTGGTGATGATTTGTCAGTAAAGCAGTACCTCAAAGAGTTCTCCGCTGAGCAACTCCGGGCCAGGGGGCCCGTTTCTCGAAAGTCCCGATAATTAACGGGCCCGGTAAGCTGTCTCCGTTTACATTAAAGATCGAGGTTCCAATAGTTTTGCATCTAAAGTGATAAAACTATCAGTTAATGAAACAAAATGGAGTAGTTTGCTTGCCAGGACCCCCGCTCTTATTTTTTATATTTCGATTTGAATATTTGATTCGGGGCCCGAAAAGTTACCGGGACTTTCGAGAAACGGGCCCCAGCTTCGCTCCCAAGCAGGCTGTGCCGCCTTTTGCTGACAAATTGCTTTTGCTTTCTCGACACATCGAGAAAACGTCTTCTCCTCTCGTCCCTCTTGCCAACCGGACATGTTTGTCACCGCCAGAGATCAAGCGTTCTTCAAGGCTCTTTTCTCTTCTGATGACCGTGCATTGTGGGGATCTGGGGCAAGTTAAGATCTTGGATACTGCTCGTTTCCCTGATGGGAATGGATTCTTATCACATTTGGGGGAAGACTTTGAGGGATGGCGTCTGCAACCTCTTTAGCATGCGCCGTCACCCCAACCCAGCATTATGCCCTATTAAGGGTCTCTAAACTTATGTGTCGGTTGCTCATGAACTTGGCATTAGCCTATCTCCTGGATACTTGTTTCGTGCGACAAATCATCTGGGGCATATTTTCGATAAACCCTTTTAAGCTCCGAGGTCGACTCCCACCTTAGAAAAAAAACTCGTGATGCCAACATTGACAGTGGGGAAACCCTTCACAGTTCTCGTTCCGGTTGTGCCCTTACTCTGGCTTTCTCCGGTTCCCCTTTGCCTGACGTTATGTCTCACGTTGGCTGGTCAAGTTCCAAAACAGCTTTTAATTACCTCAAGTTAGCTGACGTTTTCACGGCTGGGGCTCCAGCTGACCTACTTGCTTCTGCTCCTTCGCAGTCTCAGGAGGCCTCTGGCATTTATGACGATTACAACTCCTTAAAGGATTTTGTCTCTGCTTTCCCTGTGTCCAACTCGTCTTCATTCAAGCGTGCTCTTTCACCTTTATTTTCCCTTTGTCTCATGGCTTCCTCTAGCTTTCAGTTTTGGGGCGTTTAGTATGGGGTTTTCATTGAGATTGGGCTGTTGGTCTCCGCTTTTTGGGTACCTGGCGTTCTACATGTCATTGTTCTCTGTGGCCGCCAGACTTCCATACCTCAATAGGAGTGCGGGTAAGATCGGTGTAAATAGGATACTAATTGTTCTGCATTTTATCTGAAGGTGGCCGCCAGACTTCCATACCTCAATAGGAGTGCGGGTAAGATCGGTGTATATAGGATACTGTGCGTTCCATTCATTCTTAGTGGAAGTCCAAACTAATGCTGGCTACATACATGCGAGGGAAGCGTAATAACAACCTGGAGATTAGGATTGCGGGCTCCTCTTGTAGCCCGCAATAACGCTTTTGCGTAAAAAGCAGGGTCACATTTATCAAATTGACGTATTTCTAAGTTAGCAAGAGCCAGAGAAAACGGGGACCGTCACGTTGCAATTGGCTAAAACATTTGTCAGTCAAACGGTACAAAGTCAACTTATTGTCAACTTGGTTCACTAAGTAATTGCGAGGTCATTGTATTCTTATTTGTGACAGTTCTTGATTAGAAAATGCGACAGGTGTTACAAATTACGGCAAAAGTTAGGCAGCAATTTATTAGACGAAGTTTTTTTCGTTTTCGCTATCCAATCAAAAGCGAGTAGGTAAAATTGCATGACAACCGTCGAAAAAAATACATATATATAAGATGCTACAAGAAGTTAAACTCAAAGCAAAGAAACAGCTTGGAAACTTGTTTGCTAAAGAAAACGATGGCCTTTCTCGTCATGAGAAATAAAAGTACTCAGACCTATGTATGGTCGATGCAGATCGTACTAACGTTCTTAAACAATTTATTCAGGGTAAGCTAAATTGATCGCAATAATTTGCATCTGGAAGATAAATAAACTACTACCAGAAACTCATAAGGGGTTGAAATGTGTAACTCTCATATGTTTGCTTTGTCCGATGCTCGTGATTATTCATTTTCGAAAGTACCATATTTGGAACGAGAAGAGATAACTGACCAATCAAACTTCGTAAACAACGTGAGGTAATTTTCCTTCAGGTTCCAGCGCCCGCTTAAAAAAATGGCCGACAAACGGGAGAAAAAACAGCCGAAAGCCGAGAAAGCTTTCAAAGGTTGAAACCAGGAATATTACCGAAACAATGAGCAGGATATTATTGCCTTACCACCCTGGCCAAACGTAACATTATGAAACCCATTGACGGCCTCGCAACTTCTTGAAGTTGTCACTTCAAAAAACGATGCCTCGTTGACCCTCTGCACAGTAAACTTATACTGCAAATAGGCTCTTAAAATTCTTATGTTAAAAGTGTAGAATAAACAGTGAAAAATATTTTCGAATAAAATTCATTAGCTGCGTATTGAAAAGTGTCCAAAACCTGAACCTGACATCTTCGCAAAAAGTGATGCTTGTAATGAATGTGAGAAGCATTTTAAAAGCTTAAATTAAACTTAGATGTTGTAGTCACGATCGTGTTTTGCGTTTTGAGCTAATTTTATGACTGAACAAACTCAAAACAATAGACAGAGAAGCCGTTTCTTGAAAATTCTTATTCAAAGTCCAAAAAGTTAATCCTTTAGAGCAATTTGGAAAACACTATCTGGATCGTGGATCCGTTCACGCAAGTGACATCGGCTAAGCACATGGCAAAATTCAACACAAATCCATCTCAAATCAGGGCACATTTTGGACTTTTTCTTTAGCGCCGTAGAGAAAAATTTATAAAACGTCTATGAAACATTTAAAAATACATAAATTCCCTTTCAAAAACGTAATTGTCTTGGCCATAGAGTGCAAAATGTACCTGAAAATTCAGCAAAGACTTCGCTGACTTGGTTGCATTTCAAAACAGACCATGGGCTCCGCCGTGAAGAAAACAAGGTTGCATTCCTCGAAGGACGATTTCTTGATGAAAAGCTTCCCTTTCTTCACAAAAAGAAAGCTGAGCATTCTTTTGAACTTTCTCTTTCCATTTTTTTGTCTTTTAACGGTGTATTTTAACCTTGAAATGCAGAACTCTTGTCTTAAAACATCTGCATGGTGATCGCGCAGCAGCCATTTTGTTGAAAATGGATATCCGTCACTAAGATTTCCAAATATGGTCAAAATGAATATTCACAAGCATTGAACGCGAGTTACACGTTTCAACCCCTTATGGGTTTCTGCTACTACTTAATTCACCTGCTCTTTTTTAACAGTGCGTCAAAATGGTGAAAGTGAACCAAGTGTCTGCTCGCAGGATGTGAACATAAAATTATACTCTCACGATGTGATATTAAAGGTTCCATCTGATAAGAACTTTCGCCTCCCACCACTGTGTGAACTTGATCCCAAGTCCTTTCCCTAATATTTTACATTCTCTTAGGGTCCAAAGGTTCTTGTTTTCTCTCCTCATACGCCTGGTTTTTTTTCCAAATTCCAATTCGCTTTCAGTCAAGAGTCACAGATCCATCTGGCAGTCTCTTCTCAATCCTTTCATCGTCCTTTAAGTCCTACATCCTCCAAAATTGATTCACCGGTCCTGGGTAGGGTTTAGTTAAAATTGATGTATTTTCTTTAAAACACACCGCCAACAAGTCTTTTAAACTCTTTCTTTATGTCTCTTTTGAAAAAGGCATAGGCCAGCGGGTTAATGGCCGAGTTTAAAACCAAGACAGGGCTTTTGTACTTTTCATCATTACATTCTGATGACAATAGTATTCGAAAACTACAACGTAGATACATACCATAGCAAACAAGAAACACTCCTATCACAAGACCCATCATTATTACTGCAGACCTCTCGTGGTGGATTTTAAACGACACCTGATGGTTAAAACGTAACTGTTTTGCTAATGTGCGTGCTGAATGATCATGCCTGCATACATGAAATATCATTGATACAAAGCAGAGTATTAATACAACACATGGAAGAAACTCCAAAATTATGGTCAGCCAAATAAAAGGGACAGGTATTTTTTTGAAATAAAAGATATAAAGGATAAACGTTAGCACATTATAACTAACTGTTAGAACCCAAGAGAAGAAAATAACTTGAATAGTTCGACGGCGAGTCATCAAAGTAATGTATTTTAGAGGATGGACGATGGCAACAAAACGATCCAGTACTAAGCCGCATAAGTTCACAGCAGACGGGAGACCAAACAACCATCTTATAAAACTCACCCACCAATAATAAGGCCAGTCGTCGCAGGTGTTTGTAATGTCGCATGCGAACAGAGAAGGAATAACGCTCAAACCAACACAGAAATCCGCTACTGCAAGTGAAACAATAAATGCGTTGGTTTTGGTGCGGAGATTTCGTCTGCTGCAAACGAGGAAGATTGTAAATCCATTTCCAGTGATAGTCAGGAATGAAAGAACCCAGCCAAGAATCCAAAACCAGGTCTCCATTCTTAACAGTTAAAGGAAGTTCTCATCAAATGTAGAATACAACCAACATCTTGCATAAATATCTGGGACACATGTCAACTGGTTACTATGAGGCGTTTTTACATGACGTCACGGCGGCCATATTGGTGTTTTAAAACAATGAAACGGCGGCGTTGTTAGCGTGCCAACCAATCCCGTGGGAGTTGACTGAACTCTTCTCTTCTGTAAACGCTCTCTTTTGTTCCAATAAATTTGCATAGTTGCCGGCCACGTGAGTGAAAACGCTCTTCTTGTTCTTTTAATCGTCTTTATTTGCAATAATTTGCTAAATACTGTCTTAATAATTTGTCTTGCGCTGTGCTATAACAAAAATTTGCATCAGGACGATAATATATTAAATACCTAACGTTTCTTTGCGTGTTTGATAATAAAATAAGTACAAAATGTTTTAATAAATTCTTGGAATCCAGGAGCCCACTGTGGAATCTAATACATTGTTAAAGATATAAAAGTCATTCTTTCCTTATCGCTTAATTTCGAAGATTTTATCATGTAGCGCTTTTTAATGTACCGTTCAAGAAGTAGACATCTAGTCTACTCTTGTAGGGTTGCCCGCCGGGGGCGGGGGGGGGGGGGGAGGGGTTCTTCAGAAATTTTCGGGTGGTAATGTGTCGCTGCGACACTGGAACACCTAGCCTGTACTTCTGGTTCAGCTGAATTTTGCTACTCTTTACTAAACTAAACTTCCCAAATTCCTCCCTATCCAAGAGTTTCTCTCTGATTTCTATACCCAGTCCCAGACTTAGCTGCTTGAACACCATACCCTATAAAGCGGCACATTATATATCCCATCTGGCAGTACCCACCCCCCCCGGGGGGATAGGATGCCCACTGAATTCTTTTATCACAAATTTTAACGAATCTACAGAACAATATACATACATATACATACATGTAGCTGTAATAAAAAAAATACATTTTTCCTTTCTCCTTGATAAATTAAAGCCTGCTAGTAATTTTATATTTTAGACTTTCTGAAGATTTTATGTTGGTTGTTTCCACCTCTTGGCCAATAAAGAGGATAACTGTTTGCACATCAGTTAGATAATTTACACAATTAAACAAATTTAAAAAATTACTACCCAAGACTATAACACACCACAGATGACAACCACTTTTTTGCCATTTTTTGATGGATTACACATCCCTTAAATCGTCCCTGTATTTGCCGCCAGAACAGTCAAAACTTTAAGGCATCGGTTGAGGTAAGCATACTAGGTAGCTTAGATATGAATATTTTGAAAGGAATGATAAAAACAATTATTGAATTCGGCTTTTGTATGATCTGAAGAATTATACAGATCTATTCAGCCGCATTCAATACTTGTTATTATTTCTCAGCTGTCAGTCACGTTAAAATTTTAACCAATTTTCAGCTGCCATTTAACCCATCCCATGGCCTTCTCAGTTTTTTGTGGATTTAATTTAAGAATTTGTCATCGATGAGCTTCAATAACAAAATATTTAATTTCACATCACTAAGGATACGATTCATTTTATCTCGATTACTTGTTCTATCGTTTTCCACGGCAATAAGAAAATAAAGGAAAGAAGTAAACAAGACGCGGCAAGCAGCGTGTACTCGGACTGGCTACTAAGTGGAATCTAATAACTAATTCAGTAACTTTCATTTGTGAGTACAAACAAAAAACCTACGATTTAGCTATAAGAGACGTCACTGTTTGCAAACATCCTTTAATTGTTAGTCAAATTTGGAACGAGTGAAACAAACGAATTTTTAGTGTAAGAACCAATGCGCTTCTGGTCGGCACATTGACATTAGGCACATTAATATTAGGAACCTTTAGTAACGACAAAGGCAAAGAGAACGTCAAAAAATCAATAGGTTTATTAAGCAAAACAATGACTTTGCACGTACATCACGCTTTTTTGTACATTTCTTTGCTGTCACTTCACGACTACGACGTGAAAATACCTAATTTTTACGTTTAATGGAGTACGCAAACATTAGCGACGACAAATTTTCTTCTCTTTCTAAACTTGAGTGCGGTCTCCAAGTAATTAACTTCAGGGAAATTCGCCTGCATTTAACATTTTCAGTGAATTGGAATAAACTCAACAGAGTTTCTAAATAAAGTGAATTCATTTTAAAAGTGGCGTTTTCGCTGCTGTCGCCATGGTCGATGCTAAAACTCCCTATTAAGAGGTGACGTCAGCGTGAGTATTGCTTTAGCATATATGCGGTCTGCACATCCTGATCAACTCAATCTTATTTTACATAATATTATTTCTCACCTGGGGAACGCAAAACTACGGCTATGTTTTGACGGCAGTTTTTCTCAAAAAATAGCGAGTGTATTTCTGTGCTGTAGTAAAGTACCAACTGGAGCATTATAAGAAAAGAAGGGGAACTGTTACATTATCAATGCATGAGCTATTATAAATGGCCTTGAATATAAAACCAAAAGTGAACAGGTGGGCGTTCGTTCACTACCGGTATCGTTTACGTTTTATTTCAATCACTCAATCATTTGCCGATGTCAGTATTTTATTTATTAATTAGATAACATACTTTTAAAGGTGTTCCTATTCACAAGCTAAGTCTTATTGGCTTCCTTGGGCTCCCTTGCCTCTTTTTTTTAAATTAATTTTATGGCAAAATGATAATAAAACAATAAAAGACAATTTCTACCAAGTTATTTATTGACAAAATGATCGGATGAAACCTTTAGCCGATCAGGACAGGACTATGTCAAACGTTCTGTTTTTGGACCAATCAGAAAGAATAGAAATTGGATATTTTACATATAATCTGACGGGGAGAAAAACTAATATCAATAATAATAAACTTCTTAATAAAAGGGGATTTTCAAGCATCAGTGAAAATTAACATGACACCTCATGCTAAAGAAGTAAAATTAAATTCTGAAAAAAAAAGCTGCAAATCTTAGAACAATTTATCGTATGAGAAGTTTCAAATTAATTCGTATATAAATTGTAGGATTACAACGAGGCTATGAGCGCTTTACGGATTTCTGTAGAATGGTTATTCGGTGACGTCATTAATTCTTTTAAATTTCTTGACTATGAAAAGAATTTGAAGATAGGCCTTAGCAGCGTCGGTAAAATGTATGTTGTCTGCGCACTTCTCCGTAACGCCATTACATGCCTTTATGGTAATAATACCAGTTGTTATTTTGGTATTGAACCCCCTTCCCTGGAACAATACTTTCAATGACTTGTAGTCTAGCTGTACTGATTTTGATGATGTATTTTCTCCTTCCTGGATAATATTCAGTGCAATGGGATGTAAAATATAGACTGTAGGAAAGAAGGAATTATACTTTAAAAAAGCACCTTCAATGTACAGGAAGAAACTAAAAGAAAACGACACGCATGCAAGTTTTGATTTATGTGGTTGCTATGGAAATGCAAATGTCACATAAACATGATAATGGCACAAACGAATACTTCCAGATCCATTTGGTGCCTATAGATCAATCCATCAATTTGAAAAAGTTAAAAGAGTCATTCAAAGACCTCCCCCCCCCCCCCCCCCTTCATAGCCCTAGGCTTAAAAGGAATATAAAAATTCCAGAGCCGGACACTGAGCAATAAGATGTTAATATTTCAAAAGAGTACTGAACCTATGCTCAACCTATGCTTAAATGTAACAAAATGGAGCACATCCTAACACTAACGTTCTAAAATTTCAAAGGAAAGCTTAATTTAACCCTTTCACTCCCACTGACTAAACATCAATTTACTACTTTCTTTCTCACGACGATGTTTAAGACCATGTTTTTAATTACTATGCCACGTACCTAACAGCAATGACTCTTATGTGATGTTACTGCAAAGGTTTGCAGCATTTTATCAGCCATGTGATAGTTAATTTGAAGTTTTAATTCATAACTTCTATATCCTTGTGAGTGAAAGGGTTTACTTAAGTTATCTTAGCTTCAACTATGTATCTTTGATCACTGTAAACACTGCATAAAGAAAATTCCTTTCTCCAGAGATGTAAACAACCCATCAACCTTTGAAGTCGAGGTGAAGAAAAACTAATCACCAAGCTGGACAGGCAAAGTCACCAGAAAAAAAAAGAGACAAAATTATTGTTGGAAAATAATCAGTTAAAAATTATGATAACGACAACATGGCTTTAAAGGGCTGAAAGGGCCACAGGTTGACAATTTGATTTTCAATTTTTGTTTTGCCTTTGGCAGCTCTTATGAGGATTTGGGCATTACTTTTTCAGGTTAACTCATTAACATTTGACTCTGTTGTTGTTGTTGCTGCAGGAAAAGCATTTGAAAGTTCTGTAGCTGCTAGCGCTGTTCCTGCCTCTGCTGCTGTTCAGCCATCATCTTCATTACATCTTGGTACTGTTGCTGGTTCTGCCTCTGCTGATCTATCAGCATTTGATGCTGAACTGCTTTATTTTCTCGCTCTTTCTTCTTCAATTCCATTTCTTCCTTCCGGAATTCCTTCTGATTCTCAAATTTTTCTTTTAGAATTTGCACAGCTTCAGTGGTACTTCTTCTGCTTTTTGGTTTGATAACTTCATCACATGAATCAGCATTCCTCTTTTTTGTTTGGCCCAGGCGCTCCAAGGCCTTCAACCTTCTTTCTTCGGCTGATGCCTTGTCGTTTTCGTTCTTCTTGGTAAGAGTGTTCGTGTTTTCTTTCCTTTCTAAATCAGCTGCCTGTTCTTTTTCTACGATTACAGACAATGCCATCTCCAATTCTGTTTCCTCGTCACATTTCATGCCAGAACCCTGCTCTTCGTTTCTCACCTTTTCTTTGTACTTACTCATCAAAAGAGTGAGCCTGTCCCTAACAGACCGAGTTCTTACAGTGAATTTGGGTACACTGAGCCCATTTAAGTTTTGTGCTATTTCTCCCCAGATTTCTTCTCTCTCTCTACTTTGCTTTGGGTGCTTGAATGGTTCCATGACAAGAACTTCTCCGCATAGCATGAGATCGTGCTCTTCTGACCACTTCATGGAATAATTTCTGAATATGAAGTGCCAATAATTATATTTTTACAGGCAGTGTTAATACTGGTAAGCTTACAAACTTTTGATTCCATATTAATTGCCTAAAACGATTTCTGTGCTGTAATAAAAATTATTTGTAAATAATTTTTTTTTTCTCGAGGTGAAAATCAGTACAGCGTAAAACATGACTGTAGAACGATTTAACAAAAATCTTCATGTGCAAAAATTTTACGACTACAACAACTTGGCTTTGAGAGGGCTTTTATATCAGCAAAAAAGTGAGATAAGTTTATTCAGAGTTTAGCTAAGGTGGATTCTTACCTCAAATGTATTTACACAAATAGTTTAGACTTTCAAAGACGAACAAAACTTTCATAAAAATCCGGACAGGATTGATTACAAAACTGTTATCAAATGCGGTTTAAATAATACAACTTACATTTATAAAAACGCTTGAAACGTACCCTGATGTTCCTGCTGTATCCATCACTTCTTTGACCGAGTGCAGTTATACAAAGACTGTCAAATTTTTCCTGCAATATCGAAAAAATCAGGGTTTTTTACTTCACAGCAACAGGAATAGCCTACGGCTTCTGTCTTATCTACTAAGAAAAACCTTGGGATTCAAGAAATTGCAAAATTAAGTCAGAAAATATAAGAAAATATGTCAAGCAATACTCACGTTCACCACAGGACGGCAGATGGAGGCAAACGGCGTCCTCAACGAGGTGTGGACGACGAGCTCGTGCTCGTTTGGGCGTGCGTGGTAGCATCATGGTTCGTTTTCCAGCTTCCGGTAGTTGACGTTCACGTGCTCGTCGTCACTGCTTAAGGTCCCTAATTATTAGCCATGGTAGAACACGTGTTAAATTTACAATTCTTAAAATATACTGAACGGCATAAGAAACCTAGAAGTTTCGATATGACCTCAAACAACTGTTCTGCAAAATTATCAATATATTTTTATCTCAAGGTAAAATTTTTCTGTTGTACTTCCATTTCTTGTCGCTTAATTTTTCGAAAATCTTATCCAATATCATAGCATTCCAACGGTGGACAACTCTTTCCCTGTTTGGTGTTGGACTACCTAGTGAGCAACCAGCCAACAGTCAATTTTGTGTCACGATTTATACAGACTAAGAAAAGAAACTCTTTTCGTTCGTTTAGTTCTTATTTAGTTTAGGAAATTAGAAGTTGACAAATTTTGATTAAAACTACAATGAAACATGCATTATTTTTTCCCCTTGAAAAAAAATCATTTTACTTCGATCAGACTAATTCATAACGATTTTATACTGGTCCTCTTTATCTCTTGACCAATGAACAACGCAACTGTAATATTAATGACAACTGTCATAACAATCATAATATTTCAAAAGGCTCCCGAAGGGCAGTCATTATCAATTTTTTTTTTGAGTTGAATCACAGGTAGCTAGAAAAAAGGGTCTTCTGAAAGAAAGTGGCCCTGCTCGAAATTTGACCATGGAAAATGTTACGTAACGTTCCGATATGGGGATTTGTATAACAAGGGAAAAAAGATCACTTCTTTCAGGTTGCCAATGTCAAAGGATCTAGTTTTTAAATCGGCTAACCTCACGCAAGTTGACGTGTGTTTCTCCCTCTTTCTTCAGACCAGTTAATCTCGTAAGATCCTTTCAGGAATAGAAAATGATTTATTTTGTACATAACTATTTTCATTTAGTTATTTTTCATCGCCTTTTCGATCATCTAGTACAGTGGATTACCCTCGCGGTAACGAAACGTCGTCAGCATAGCGAACACATTTTGCCTGTCCTTTGGCCCTTCGAGATAAGGAGGTTCCACTGTAATCCATTCTATGGATTTCGTAATGCTGCTTAAGGCATGTTAACGTCAATGAAGGGAGGACAAAAACTATGTTTTACATCGCTCACCACGATCCATTTTGTCTCCAATTTGGCAAAAACAAAATTTTAAACACCCATTGTGAACACAAGACAAAAGAAGTAATCTTTCTAACTGAAAACATGGTGAACTTTATTGCACGGTTTCCCGATAAGTATTAACATCCTCAAAAGCTAATAGCAAAAACCAGAAAGGGTGTTTCAGTAAGTTCCCAGACACATTATGACACATTTCGCGATTCTTCTTCTCTTTTGCCATTTTGTTTATTTGTTTGTTTGTTCATTTTCTGCCATAAAACGTTCGTATCCTACCACTTAATATGATGAACACTGGGATTGAATCTCAAACTAAGCGTGGCTTACACGTTAGGTGTATTTCGTGTCCTTTCAAGCTTTCTCTTTGAGAGTATTCCCAGGGTCCTTTGGGTCTTGCTGCTTCCTCAAATACCAATATTTCCAAATTTCAATTCAGTTGGACTCAAAAAAGTCGAGCCATAGATTTGCCAGCTTTAAGCATGCAGCAAATGGAGATTTTTTGACTGTACATTTCAACTGTAAGTACTTTTCTATACGAGCGAGCTACTAAGATGCCTCCTCGTGCCAAGCACGTACGTGGAAGGCTTAACTTGGTTGCCTTTCTTTAAAAACACGTTTGTAGAGATAAGTCTTCTAAACTCTTTCTTTACGTCTCTTTTGAAAAAAGCATAAGCCAGGGGGTTAATTGCCGAATTTAAAACCAAGACAGGAAATTTGTATTTTACATCGTTACATGATGCCATTCCAGTAGTGTCGAATAGTATTAGAAAACTAGGTAATAACAAACACTCCTATCACAATACCCATCATTATTACAGCAGACTTCTCGCCGTGATAGGTTTTAAGAGACACACAGCGATGATTATATCGTAGCTGTTTCGATAAAGTGCGTGCCGACCCATAATGCTTGCGTACACGAACTATTATTGAAACAAAACTGAATACCATCAGCGTAGATGGGAGAAACTCGAGAAAAATTACATCCAGCCAGCAAAAAATAGCATCAACAAGTCTCGTTTTTAAACTAACACGAAGTGAAAACTGCAGCACCTCAAAACCAGCTGTTGCAGTCCAAGAAAAGAAAATAACTTGGATGATGTGACGGCGAGTCATAAAAGTAATGTATTTTAGAGGACAGACGATGGCAATAAAACGATCCAGTACTAAGACGCATAAGTTTACAACAGACGTGTAACTAAACAACCACCTTACAAAATTCACCCAAGACAGCCAATGTTGAGCACTTATGTCCAGGATCGATCTTGTTAGCAAAAAATTGCTAGCAAATTGTTTTCGCAATTCTAGCAAAAAAGATTTCAAGAAAACTGGTATAAGAAAAGTGTAGAAGAAATAGCAAATGTCGCAAAAATCCCAAAAGTAAGAAGAATTTTTCTTGCTATGTGAAAAGATTGAGTAACAAATATGGCAAAAATAGCAGCAATAACAAATTTTTCAAAATTCTACTTTTACAAAGAGAAAAGGCCAAGAAGGGCTTCGTGAAGTCCGCAAATTTCGCAAAAATCGCAAAAGTAACGGGAATTTTCCTTGCTAATTAAGTGAAAAGATTGAGTAACAAATGTAGCAAAAATAGCAAGAATAACAAATTTCACAAAATTCTACACTTAGAAAGAAAAAAGGTCAAGAAGGGCTTCGAGATGTCCCCAAATTTCGCAAAAATGGCAAAAGTAACAGCAATTTTTCCTCCTTTGTGAACAGATTGAGCAATGAATGTGGCAAAAAATAGCAAGAATAACAAATTTAACAGAATTCTACACTTAGAAAGGGAAAAGGGCAAGGAGAGCCTCGAAATATGGCAAAATTAAATGCCACAAATTGGCTAGAGTAACAAGAATAGGCAAGAATTGTTGAAGGGCAAGAAAGGGGCCAAGAACACCCGCACATCACTGTTTTCCCCTAATACTAATGGTTATCTCAACTGGAATACGTTCTTGTCCAGTAATTTTGTAATGCGTTACATTTTCGCGAAAATGAAATCATCAGTTACAAACGTGACACTATTTATAATTACTGACAGTAGCAAAATAAACTTCAACTATTCAACTTCAACTTCAACTTCAACTTTATTCATTCACTTTCAATTACAACAGACAGCTACAATGCATAGAAAGGAGTGTCGCTCACAGAAGGGGGCAAATTTTAAGCAATAAAAGGGGGTGGTAGCAGAACTTTTCACGGCCAAGAACCCACCATAACAATCGTTCCAACCCACAACCCACAGTAAAGACCTTACTATCGCTGTTTGAAACGAAAACCCTAACCCTAATTCACCGTTCCCCTCCCTCCTCTCCCAGAAAAGCCCTTCTACGATTCTGCTATTGAACTTCACTAAATGTAGCCTGTAGCCCTTGTGTACAATTTAGTTTATTTTGTTTTTCTTGCTATTTCTGCGATATTTGTTACTAGGTGTTTTTGATTACCAAGAAAAATCTTTGTTACTTTTGCGTTTTTTGCCACATTTGAGGACATTTAGGGGCCCTTCTTAGCTTCTCCTCTTTCTAAGTCTTGATTCTTCTTAGATTTGTTATTTCTGCGATATTTGTCATGGGTGTTTTTACCTAGCAAGAAAAATCCCTGTTACTTTTGCAATTTTTGCGATATTTCTCATGGGTGTTTCAGCTACAGCAAGAAAACCCTTGTTGCTTTTGCGATTTTAGCGATATCTGCGGACATTTCGGGGCCCTTCTTGGCTTCTTCTTTTTCTAAGTCTAGAATTTTGTTAAATTTGATATTTTTGCGATATTTGCGATATTTGTCATGGGTGTTTCTAGGTCGCAAGAAAAATCCTTGTTACTTTTGCCATTTTTGCGATATTTGCGGACGATTTGGACCCTTCTTGGTTTCTTCTTTTTCTAAGTCTAGAATTTTGTTAAATTTGTTATTTTTGCGATATTTGCGATACTTGTCATGGGTGTTTTTAGCTAGCATGAAAAATCCTTGTTACTTTTGCGATTTTTGCGATATTTGCGGACATTTCGGGGCCCTTCTTGGCTTCTTCTCTTTCTAAGTCTTGATTCTTGTTAGATTTGTTATTCTTGCGATATTTGCGATATTTGTCATGGGTGTTTTTAAGTCGCAAGAAAAATCCTTGTTACTTTTGCCATTTTTGCGATATTTGCGGACGATTTGGACCCTTCTTGGTTTCTTCTTTTTCTAAGTCTAGAATTTTGTTAAATTTGTTATTTTTGCGATATTTGCGATACTTGTCATGGGTGTTTTTAGCTAGCATGAAAAATCCTTGTTACTTTTGCGATTTTTGCGATATTTGCGGACATTTCGGGGCCCTTCTTGGCTTCTTCTCTTTCTAAGTCTTGATTCTTGTTAGATTTGTTATTCTTGCGATTTTTGCGATATTTGTAAGTGATTTTCTGACATAATTTTTTCTCAATTATTTCTTAAATTCTACTACATCACACAAAATTCTTGCTTATTGTTGTCATAGTATATCGATTTTAATAAAAACTATATTTTCATCTGATTTCAATCCATAGCAAATTACAGGTGAAAATTTTGTAGCGATCGGACAAGGAAAAAACCACTTTTTAGACGATTGAAAAATATCGGTATGGCCTCTGAAAAACTGTATCGAAACACCTTAAGTCAACTTAAAAAGTAATTATATTCTAAGTCAAGCGCTGTGACAAATGATCGTGAGATTTCTTTAGGATGAACTTAACTTGTTGCAGATCGATCCGGTTAAGAAATTAAATCAAATGTTTTCTCGCTAAAATGTCTTTATGTATAGATACAACATGTGACCGTAACTGGTGTTTTTTTCTGACAGCCCGCTTAAGGACAAGCGGTTAGTTAACGGACATTATGGCATGTCCCCTTGGTGGGTTCCGCTGTATCTTCCCTTTGTTTGATTCGGTAAAGGTTAATTCCTATTGATATTCATTCAAAAAATTTCTTACTGCAGAATAAGGCACTGCAAAAACGAGAAGCCCTGGAGATTAGGATGAGTTTTTTAGTGCTTGAGAAAATGGCGGAAAATTTTACACATTGCTAAGAAGAAAAAGCCAGTACTTAGTATTGCCTAAAAACTAGCAAGGACAGCAAAAATAAAACTCCATGGATCACAACTGCAATCTGAAGAATATCTGGTGGACTAAACATCACTTTAAAGACTTAAATCGTCCCTGTATTTGCCGAGGAACAGACAAATGAAGATGGAAACTTAAGAGGCCCTGCCAGGGAGGGGTCCCATGTCGCTCGTCTGAAATTTTAAAACGTCTCGTGTCGGTGTTTATAAATGCTTCATGTCGCTGTCGTAAATTGAACGAAAATTCTTTGTCTTTGTCCAAATTTTAGAAAGGGGGATAGTGATGCGTTGTGAAGAAACCATTACAGTTCTGCAATTTCTTAGTTAATATGTCGCGTCTATACATCGCCATTCACAATTGAGTGATCCACGTTCAACATTTTAAGACTAAAGGTGGATTTCCACCACCACGTAATTTTTCCGTGCGTACGCACGTACATTTTACGCCCGTAAAAAAAAGAATAGAGTCTATGTATGAAAGGCCACGCATAAACGTAAAAGTTGAACCTCGCTCAACACGGTTACGCGTGGCCTTTCATACATTGCCTCTATTTCGAGGGTCTCAATGGGGTGGTGGCTTTTACGGTTATCGCCTAAAATTTTGGCTCTTTTACGGCTATCGATTAATTTTTTTCAGTTACGGTTAACAAAAAAGTTAAAAATTAATTTCTTTTGTTTCAAAGAGTTAGATATTAATAAACCTGTATTTTTTGTATCTTCAAAGCAAAATAAAGAAGGATAAAGGTTTTAGGATCATCTCAGGATAAAAAGAAATTATTCTTTTGAAAAATTTTAACATTTGATAGATCACACTATTTATAAAGTATTCCATTTTTAACATTATTTTACACATAGAAATGTCAATAGTCAATTTAAAATAATTTTGTGAAAAAGTAAAAGCAGACACGCGAACGCGCAACTCAAGGCTGGGGTGGGACATTCATTATAACAGATTAAAATGGCCGTTTCCACACCAGAGACGGATTATTCGTGTGAGACTGGGTTATCCGTTTGATAATTCGCGTCAGATATGTAATACTTCTTAGTTTGAAATGGAAAGGGTTTTAATTTTGAATGAACAATCCGCCTGACTTTATCCGTCAATTTTGACGGACAGTTTGAAGATGGATTATCCGTTTCAGATAGCCTGTGTACAGCAGATTCCCCCTTTAAGAAAAAATTGGAGAAGGGGTGTCAGTTGGGGAGGGGGCCACTGTACACAGACTATCTGAAACGGATAATCCATTTCTAGCTCTAGTTTGAAAACGGCCAATAACAAAATTCCCGTGTTCAGTGTTTTTAATCATAGAGAAGGACTGTACGGAAAGACTGTTTGCCGTTGCCTTGTCCATAGGTCTCATTTTTCCGCGCGGTTAATGCGTTACGGGTCACGTGGTCCGAGCGAGTTTTTTTCTCAGATACGCCACCGAAAGGCCTTCACCAAGATTGCGTGGGAAGACGCCGAACAGGGACTAGGCATGGCAATGTCCACCTTAGCGGCAGAGAAAAACAGGGAATTGTTGTTTATCGGTAACGTGTTTTGCAAACAGTGACATCTCTAGCTGTTGTTTCACTAGTATTTCAAGGGCGCGACCTCCTGAAAATCGCAAATTTTAATCCCCAGCAAGAAGCCAGATTTTCGGTATGGAAAAAATTAGTTTCCCGAGAGAGCGGCTGAAATGGAGTCTAGGTCTAGGTCACAACTTAAAGGCGCTTGGCCTAACTTGCGTACGGAGTCAAAGTAGCCGGGAAGTAAATAACGAAACCATAAGTGTGTTTAGCACCTTCCTTAAAATTAACAAGTCTAGGGAACAATGTCTTTTACGGTTAACTCTTTTTTACCCTATTTACGGCTAACGGTTAAAATTTTTCAATTGTTACGGCTATCGACTAAATTTTTGGCCGTTTTACGCCTATCGGTTAACCCCATTAAGACCCTCTATTTTACTTATGTGCTTAAAATTTACCAGCGTTCGCACGGAAAAATTACGCGTCAGTGGAAATCAACCCTAACAGACTTGGTAAATCGTGAAGGCACGGTGGTCTACTCTGTGAAAGCGGTTGGAAGGTCGGTGGTTAGGTTACCGGCTTCCTGGTCTCTCCACCGTCGTCAACGCCGTGTTGCTATAAAAGACTGCATGTTTAACTTAATCTTGTTAGCAGATAAATTATATTCCATTTTGGGAGTTGTTTGTTTCTTTGTGTTTCGAGACTAGAAGCAGAAAATACCTCATGCTTTCTTTTAACGAGAAGTCAGCCGCAATCTGATTTAAATACACTAAGACAGAAATCGGATTTTTGCGTACTGTCCTATGGGTCTTGCTCCTTTCTTAACCCTTTAAGTCCCAATGGTGACCAAGATCAATTTTCTCCCAACAATATCCATACCTTGTCAAGAGATAAGGTTATGAGAATTTATGAAATGATCACCAAAGAGAAAATGCTTTGATCTGCTATTAAATTCTCCCGACTGATTCTTAAAGGAAATGTATGGAGATCAGTTTGGAGAATTTGTATGTGGATATTGAGGCTTAAAGGGTACAAAAAAAATATTCGCGCAAGGGAAAATTAAATGAAAAAAAATTCATGCATCCCAATTAACCCTAAAAAACATTCATGCTACGGCCTAAAAAACATTCATACAAGGAATTTGATGACAAAAAAAAAATTCCTGCGGCTCGAAAATTCACCACTCCCCCCATAACTTTTCTAATGGTCCGTCCCTTAGTGGAAGTCCAAACTAATGCTGGCTACATACGTGCGACACATGCCTAATAACAATCTGGATATTAGGATTGCGGGCTCCTCTTGTCGCCCGCAGTAACGCTTTTGCGTAAAAAGCAGGGTCACATTTATCAAATTGACGTATTCCTAAGTTAGCAAGAGCTAGAGAAAACGGGGACCGTCACGTGGCAATTGCGCTAAAACATTTGTCAGTCAAACGGGACAAAGTCAGTCACGTGAGTTATTCCTTTACTGCAATTTATTGTCAGCTTGGTTCACTAAATAATTGCAAGATCACTGTATTCTTATTTGCGACAGTTCTTTATTAGAAACTGCGACAGTTGTTACAAATTACGGCCAAAGTTAGGCAGCAATTTATTAGAACAAGTTTTTTTCGTTTTTGCATACCCAATCAAAAGCTAAGCGAGTAGGTAAAATTGCATGACTGTCAAAAACATACATATATATGAGATGCTTCAAGAAGTTAAACTCAAAGCAAAGAAACAGCTTGGAAACTTGTTTGCTAAAGAAAACGATGGCCTTTCTCGTTATGAGAAATAAAAGTACTCAGACCTGTATGATCGATGCAGATCGTTCTTTAATTTGCATTTGGAAGATAAATAAACTACTACTTAATTCACATGCTCAAAAATGAACTTACTCGATTCTCGATTCATGCAGAATATTTCTTTTTTAACAGTGCGCCAAAATGGAGAAAATGAAACCAAGTGTCTGCTAGTAGGATGTGAACATAAAATTATACTCTCACAATGTGATACTAAAAGTTCCATCCAATAAGAACTTTCGCCTCCCATCACTGTGTGAACTTGATCCTTTCCCCAATATTTTGCATTCTCTTAGGGTCCAAAGGTTCTTGTTTTCTCTCTTCATACGCCTTTTTTTCCAAATTCTAATTCGCTTTCAGAGTCACAGATCTATCTGGCAGTCTCTTCTCAAGCCTCTCATCGTCTTTTAAGCCCTACATCGTCCAAAACTGAGTCACGCGTCCTGTCGTAGGGTTTAGTTAAAATTGTTGTATTTTCTTTAAAACACAGCGCCAACAAGTCTTTTTTATATATATACCTCGGAATCGTTTCAAGAAAGCACCTGACTTATACTTATCGTCCTTTAGTTCTTGTACACTCCTTAAACACCAGTGCTTCCAAACTATAATTTGAGACAAACCTCCAGGGATTTGCCGGCTCCAAAACTGCCGCCCGCGATGTCTGACACAATCCGCTATCAAAGGCAGTTCTGCCAACTTATAAGATTTCTGTCCTTCAAAAATGAACTAACGATGAGTGGAAGGCTGTACTTGGTTACTTTTCTTAAAAACCACCTGACCGATAAGTCTTCTAAACTCTTTCTTTATGTCTCTTTTGAAAAAGGCATAAGCCAGCGGGTTAATGGCCGAGTTTAAAATCAGGACAGGGATTTTGTATTTTTCATCATTACATCGTGATGAGGATAGTGTTAGAAAACTACAACGCAGATGCATCCCATAGCAAACAAGAAACACTCCTATCACAAGACCCATCATTATTACCGCAGACCTCTCCTGGTGGATTTTAAACGTCACCTGATGGTTAAAACGTAACTGTTTTGCTAAGGTGCGTGCTGACTGATCATGCCTGCATACATGAAATATCATTGTCACAAAGCAGAGTATTAACACAACACATGGAATAAACTCCAAAATTATGGTCAGCCAAATAAAAGGGACAGGTATTGTTTTGAAATAAAACATAAAAGGGATAAACGTTAGCACATTATAACTAGCTGGTAGAACCCAAGAGAAGAAAATAACTTGAATAATTCGACGACGAGTCATCAAGGTAATGTATTTTAGAGGATGGACGATGGCAATTAAACGATCCATTACTAAGCCGCATAAGTTTGCAATAGACGTGTAACTAAACAACAACCTTAAAATATTCACCCAAGATAGCAAATGATGGTCATGAGCGTGAGGCCAGTGGCAGGTGTTAGTAATGTCGCAGAAGAAAAGAGAAGGAATAACGCTCAAACCAACACAGAAATCCGCCACGGCGAGTGAAACAATAAACGCGTTGGGTTTGGTGCGGAGATTTCGTCTGCTGCAAACGAGGAAGATTGTAAATCCATTTCCAATGAAGGTCAGAAATGAAAGAACCCAGCCAAGAATCCAAAACCAGGTCTCCATCTTAACCGTTAAAGGAAGACTCTCTTTACTAAAGATTATAACTGACATCCCTGCTTAAATAACAGGGTCACATTAAATACGACTTGTCTTTATTTCAGTGTAATAACGGTCCTTATTAATGCCATAAAAATTTGCATCGGACTAAGCTATAACAATTGATTTGCTCCAAGAAGAAAAATAACTACCTAATTTTTTTGTGTGTGTTAATAATAAAAGAAACTGCATGATTCTAAACAAAGAAAACAGGTGCAAAATGTTCTAGTGAATTCTCGTTTTGTTAAATATACCGTTCCAGCTTTGGACAGCTCGTGTACTCTTCCGGGGTTGGGCTGCCTAATCATTCTGATCATTCGTTTGAGAGGAGCGAATTGAACTATGATAAATTTTTATAGCTGTATCGGCAGTAAAACGTGCATTTTCTTTCTTTCTCCTTGACCGAGTCAAAGCTAGTTATTTTACACCTCATGCCAGCAGAGTGACGTTCTGACGATTTTTTTTTAGTTATGCTGGTTCTCTACACGTGATCTTGACCAATGAACAGGCCAGGGCAACTGTCATTTTACATATAAGACCATTTACACAATAATTATACTGATGAAACTGACAGTGGCTTCTGTGAGCCGGCAATCATCGACGGTGCTATATCATCAGTAGTTTTTGGTTGAATTTTAATTATGGAACGCCATAAATTTAAGCCTTAATTAAAAAGGGGGTCCATCAACCACGAACCAAGACCAGTAAAACCGCAACAAGCAGTTATTATGTTGACAAATTTTGGTAAGAAAATTAAACATTTACGGTTGTTTGACGTTTATTACGACTAACGGTTAAAAGTTTCCACCTGACGGCTGAAATTTGTGGCTGTTTTACGGCTAACAGTTAATCCGGTCGAGACCCTCCTAAAAGCAGCAGCATGAATTAACCTGACCTTGCTTTCCATTTGGTCAGGGTTAAAGCCTATTGTTATTCATTCAATTTTTTTTTTCTGCAGAAAAAGGCTATGCAATTTTCGCGGGTTCTAATTTTTGCGTTTTTTGCGATTTTTCCAGCAATCTCCAACAATAAGTTCCCGCAAACTTTTTTCCCGCAAAAATTTACTCCAGAGAAAATATTCTCTAACTTCAATTCGCTACACAAAAATACAATACTAAGAAATCGTGCTTGTTCAATTACAACCTGCAGTTTTTCATTCAGAAACAAAACGGTGTACAATGAATTACTGGTATTACATAGGGTTCGCATACGGTAGTATTGTTTGAAAATATCTTTTTTTTATTGCACGTACTTAACAAAAACGAAAATATTATCAATGCTGGGTACTGGGTATTTTTCTGAAAATCGCAAAGATTAATTCGCAGCGAGAAAAACCAATCTGTCCTAATCGCAAAAATTAGTTCCCTCAAAACACAAAAAATCATCAATCCGCAAAAATATAAACTTCCGCAGAAATTTCGTACCACGCTGTAGGTTAAACTTTTTTGCGCCAGAGAAAATGGCGGAAAATTTCACTCGTTTTGAGAGAAAAAAATATTCGGAAGAGATTAAGCAACAATATGACCTCAACCAGGTTTTGGCGTCCAGCGGACTTAGGAAAACACAAGGGTTTGGGTGGGGTGCTCAGTCTTACGCGCTCAAAAAACCTGGTCTCGTTCATTCTTAGGGACCGGTCATTATTTATCGCCTGGGGGAAGGGAGGCGAAGGATTTTTGTTGCAACAACGGAGCACTTACGTGATTCCCCCTTAAAGCATAGAGTGTGGTTTTGATCCCCCCACATTGGTGGTGGAAGATTTCATGATCCCACCTCTTCTATCCCAGCCACCACAAAAAGCCAGTGTTACTATATGCAAGCAAGTGACGTCTATATTATTTAATACTTTACGTCTCATGAACCTTGAACAACAACTTCACCTATTTTATCATCTGATATGAACTGAATTGTCTGTGAAGAGTTTCTCTTCTCAAACAAATCGTTGAAAACAAAGTCATTGTCGCTCTCGTCCTCCACACTGTTGAATTCTTCCTCATATTCTTCATCCTCTGATTCCCTGTCACTTTCCCAGTCTTTAGCACCACACGATTTGTCTGTGTTCACAGACTCTTTGATGTGTCGGTAATAATGACATCGAATTGCTTTTACTTTGTCAAGCTTTCGATCAATAGTGGTTAGTCCGTGTTCATTCAGGTAGAAGTCAAGTTCTTTTACATTTAACTTTTCGATCTTGCCACTCTCCGTCGAGGGTGTCCCATTTGAAGTCCTTGTATGTCCGTTCTGCCTCTCGCCTCTTTCGTTTCTCAGCTTCTATTGTTGTAATGTTTTTTCTGATAGCAATATCTTTAAGATGATTAATATATGTAATAACATGCTTCCCATCAACATTGTATTTTGAACAGAAGCTCTTGATAGTATCTCCATCGTTAATGACACTGATGGAATCTTCCTCATGCAAGTCCTTCAAACATTTTCTCAGGAGTCATCCGGTGTCCTGCCTGTCGATTCCGTCTGATAGACATCCATGAAATGTCCCCGATTGTTTGGGTCTGGTACACATTGCGGAATTCTTACTGTCTCTGGTCCCACCCTGCTATCGTTAGAACAGCAAGAACCGAGATTGGAGGTCTCCTCTATGCCGCAGCATCACGAGTACAGGATTCCATAAAGAGCTCTCCACGGATTAAGCATATTTGGGTCACATGCATGAACCTTGATACCCAATGAACGCTCAGATGAAAATCGTACAGGTTTTGATCTGAGATCAAACATAGTTTTGATCTCAGATCAAACACTTGCATTTCAATGAGCATTTTTCAATAATTAATACATCGTTAACAACGATTCCAAAAATAACCTGAATATTATTTGATATAATTAATCTTGAGAGCGTCGGATACCACAAATTATTCCATAAACGGTCTTCGGTGGATATCTCTCCCCCAAATTCTTGGCCACCTCCATCGCAAACTTGCTAAACCAGTAAATCAAGGTTACTTCAATGCTTTTTGCCGCCTTGTGTAAATCACAGCCTTTAAATAGTCCTCCTGGAACTAAAACGGGAGCTATGACCGACCAAGAAATTTGCCATTCGCCAAAAATTGTTACCGCCCATTTTTTCCCATATTTGGTCGACGAGGGAATAGCTTTTGCGACTAACTCGCGTTCTTCGTAAACCATTTTCCGCCCCCTAAATCTTGCCTCTCCATCTTCACTCATGGTCAGACACCAACTTCACCAAATTAAAACAAATAATCATGCATGTTGAAGTAATGTTACGTAATATGGCAAGATTGCATCGCTACATAAATTATTGTTCTTTCATTTGGGGAGGACAATACAAAAAAAGATATCACTGCATATTTTTTTTTTATTGTTTCGTTTGAGAAGTCATCTCAAAAAGTCGTGCTTCGGGTTTCATCAGGGGTTCCACACACCTCGAAAAAATAAAAGTACTCGGCCTGCGGCCTCGTGCTTTCATCTGTTTCTCGGTGTTTGGAACCCCTGATGAAACCCTCGCACTCGTTTTTGATATATTACATCTCGCATTAGGAAAGATCGACAATGGGCATAAAAAAAAGAGAACAAAAGAAAGGTGAAAAATTAAAGGAAAAGGGTTACTTTAAAACGGAGGACATACTTGCTTCTCGAAAAACTCACCTCAAGAGAGGTAACTGCATGGAGAGGTCCGGTGTTTGATGCAATCAAAACTAACAACAGTTTAACAAGCATCGCAACCATCAATGCTGAGTTAACCGGGAAGTTGGTCAGGCGTCTTCATCTTGACCCTCTGCTATGGCTGCTTGAAAAAGGCATTTTTAATAAAAGCATTACCCGTACATTGCAGGTAGTAGTAGCCAGTTTAAACGAAAAAAGCACTGAAGATTCAAGGATATCCAAGAGTTAGTAGAGGAAGAAATCCAAGAGTCAGTAGAGGATGTTCAAGAGTCGATAAAGGGAGGCGTCCAAGAGGCTGCAAAGGAAGTTTGAATTATTTCCTTACCTGAGAAGAAAAGTATAGCTTTTTTGTTTTCTGTTGACTCGCCAAGTTTAAAGCCAAAGGGGTTTGTCTTGTCGTTGTTCTTGAGGTGATGACAAAAATGGCGGCTCGGTTGCTCGAGCTGACGTCGTCTTCCTGTACCGATATTCTTTTTCCTATTTACTTGAAACGTAGATTTTTTGCAAACGTAACATTTGCTTTCAAATTTGTTTGTCATAAATAAACTTCGATTTTTGGGGCGAATTTTCTTGTTAGGAAACGCTGAGTTCACGCAACCGCTTCTTCTGCGCAAAGCAAATAAACGGGAGCTAGAGAAACGAATCCAGCAGACTTTGACAAACTCGAAGGATATAATCCAAGAAGGCCGAAAGTCGTCGCGCCGAAGTGGCCTGGCCAGATCAACGCGCGGCCAAGCAAACGAGGCCTGGGCACTGCACCTTTCTAGAGACCGATACATAGCTTGACCAAAGTTAGCCTTCTCTGCTAGAAATACATTTGCTCGAGGGCTTTTGTTCACTTGAGCCAATCTCAGATTTAGCCAATCAGAACAAAATTGATTTTTGACATGTGCTCTGACAAACAAATAAATCGAACACTCCTTCCCGCCAGAGACTATTGATACCTCCTAAAAGGGATTTTCAGACATCAGTTACAGTAATTATGACAAATATTTATCACGCTGAAAAAACAATAAAATAAAAACAATAAAAAGGATACGAATCTTCGAACAGTTCATCGTATGAGAATTACAAAACTGTTGACACACGTAGAGATGTCAGCAGAGACCATAGAGCATGATCGTAAGCTAAGGGAGGTATGGTACTTAATTATTTATATAAAAATGAGTTTGAAAATTAATATATTGCATGTGAATGAAAATCTATTTCCATAGAAAAAGATAAGCTCCAGAAATC